>CM060943.1:117609661-118811536 GCA_030765085.1 Allium cepa
CCTCTAACAATAAATGCTGCAAAGTATATTAACCCTACGTGGCACCTTAATCACAATTTTCCTGAGGCCAGCTATGGCCGCATCATGGTGTTACACAATCCAACTGAGCTTTCCCTTGATCTGCTTCATGCAACGCCTCAAATAATGCATTTTCATGCTAAGTACAATAACCCCCCCCCCCAACCTCTTTTCACATTTCTTTTGTTTATGCTTCAAACTCTGCTCCCTCAAGACAATCTCTCTTCAATCTTATACCTGCTCTCAGGCAAGAAACCCATCCCTGGGTTATCTTGGGTGATTTCAATAGCTGCTTTTGCTTGTCTGACAAGCATGGTGGCCTTCCTCTCACACTAAGAGATATACAGCCTATTAATACTGCCATTTCTAAATCATCTTTGATTCCAATTCCAAAGACTGGTGCTCTTTTCTCGTGGAACAATCGGTCTAGGAGAGGAACTAGAATTTTCCGCAACATTGATCACTCCTTTATCAACTATAAAGCCCTTTCCTACTGGCCCAATATTACCGCCTTCCTACCCCATCCTGTTCTATCTGACCATTCTCCCCTCATTATATCCACTGGGTTGCTGCCACAGGAAAAAAAAGAGGATTTAAATTTTTCAATTCTTGGTCAAATGACCCAGAATTCATTTCTATTATTCAGTCAGCTTGGAAGAATAATTTTTTTGGCAATCCCATGTATATTTTTTGCAGAAAGCTTAGGGCTGCTAAGGTTGCTTTAAGGGCATGGGAAAAGAACAAGTATGGCAATGGCACTCTTAAATCAACTTTACTTGGGGACCAGTTGAAGGAAGCTCAGAAAAGGATGATGGCTAATCCAGGTGGATCTGATCTAGCTGAAGAAGAATCTACAGTTTACAATGAACTCAATAAGGCACTGGAAACTGAAAGTGATATGAGGAGGCATCAACTGCGAATCAAGTGGGCTGCTGTTGGGGACAGGAACACCTCTTTCTTTCATGCTTCTCTTAACGTAAAGCAATTAAAAAATAACATCGCATTCATTTACGATGAAGAAGGAATCTTGCACTCTTCTCCTGAAAAGGTTGATAATGCATTTCTGAAGTACTACACTTCTCTGTTTGGCAATCACAGTAATTTTGATCCTGATCTGGACCAACTCTCTAATATAAATTTACCAAGACTAAATAATGATGAAGCTTTAAACTTAGTGGAAAGGGTGACTAATGAGGAAATCAAGAACACTCTATTTGCAATGAAGAGGAGCTCGTGTGGGGGACCTGATGGTTTCAATGTGGTTTTCTTCACTTCAAGTTGGGATATAGTTGGTGGCGATTTGTGTAAAGCAGTGAACAACTTCTTTGATAAATGTAAGCTCCTCAAATCTGTTAATGCTACGAACATGGTACTCGTTCCTAAGAGCTTGCCTGCCAATTCTGTGACTTCTTATAGACCCATCTCCTGTTGCAACGTTGTCTACAAATGCATATCAAAAATCATTGCTTCGAGACTGGTCACTGTTTTGGATAGAATTGTATCCAATAACCAAGCTGTTTTTTGCCTAAAAGAAGCATTCTTGATAACGTTATGCTTTCCCATGAGTTGATGAAGGGTTATAGTCGTGTCGATGCTTCCCCAGGTGTTATGTTGAAGCTTGATCTACGAAAAGCATATGATAGTATTCAGTGGAAATCAATTGTTAGAGTTATGGCACTCATGGGCTTTTCGAAAGTCTTTGTCACTTGGATTTGTGAGTGCATATCCTCGCCCACCTTCTCTGTGATCTTAAATGGTGCTAACAATGGCTTCTTTTCTTCTGAACAGGGCATTAGGCAAGGAGACCCTCTTTCTTCCTATGTTTTTCTTTTAAATATGGAAGTCTTTACGTGCATGCTAAGGCCTTTGTACCAAAGCAAACAAATTCTCTATCATTCCAAGTGTAAGGACCTTCAGATCACCTCCCTCCTTTTCGCTGATGATATCATGATTTTTACTAAACCAAATCTTCCTTCCATACAATGCATTATTGAAGCTTTTCATAAATTTTACCTAATGACAGGCCTAAGACTTAATATTTCTAAATCCAGTATTCTATTCGCTGGGATTTCTAACTTGCAGCGGATTAATCTTGCCTCCTCTGCTGGATTGCAAGCCATGAATCATGACATGAATTACCTGGGGTTGCCTTTATGTACTTCTAGAGTGACACATGCGGATTGCCTTCCACTCTATCAAAGAATAACCGATGTTATGGACTGTTGGGCGAACAAATTCCTATCCCAAGCTGGCAGGTTAGTTCTTGTGAAGTCGGTTAGTTTCTCCATGATGGTCTATTGGGCTCGTGCTTACATTCTTCCTATCAATCTTTTGAGAATGATAAGAAGGGCAATGATGAGATTTTTCTGGTTTGGATCCATACATTCCAGGAAACCAGTTCCCTGCTCTTTTTCAATTTTTGAGAAACCAAAGAATAAAGGGGGTTTAGGTCTGTGCAACATTGAAGTGTGGAATAAAGCAGCCTATAGTTATCACCTTGATGTTATATTCACGAATAAAAATTCCTTATGGGTCCGGTGGGTCCTCATTCACAATGTTGGAGCTAGGAAATTCTGGTTTATGGATGCTGCCCAGTCTTCAAGTTAGATTTGGAGGAGCATTTTGAAGCTGAGAAACTCCCTGCTTCCATATATTCAGATAATGCTAAGTGGCTCTAGCACTTGCAGCTTTTGGCATGATCCATGGATAAGTAAGGGAATCATTATTGGGCAGCTGTTCACTCCCCAACAAATATTTCAATCTGGTGTTGGATTGAATGCGATGGCTGTGGATTACGTACACAATGGTATACTTGTGATGCCCTATTCTAGTAACCAGTTGGTAGGGCCTTCTGGCATCAGTACGCAGTGAACAATTTTGATATGCATGATGAATGCACTGTGCTTTGGAATGGTAAAAAACATGCAGTCACCAGAATTTACAATGATATGTTGGAAACGGAAGCAATGCCTGACTACAAATGGAGCAAAGTTACCTGGACTACTATCTCATCTAGTACTGATAATCTAATGCTCTGGAAAGTTAGAAACATGGCTTTGTTAACTAGAGACAGATTCATTGGTTTTGGGATGACTGTTCCTTCTAGGTGTGAATTATGCTTTACACAGGAAGAGAGTGTCAACCACTTATTTTTTGAATGTGAGTATATGATGCAACTATGGAACAAAATCTTAAATTGCAATGGTTGGGTCTCTACTGCTAATTCTTTTGATGATCAGTGGGGCTTCATTGAACAGGCTTTAAGGTGGGGGGAGGAGGAGGGTTTTGCATTTTTCTTCAGTTTGAAAAAATTGCTGAAAATAATATGGGAGGAAAGAAATATTAGGTGTTTCAAAGGAATAAACCGGAGCCATTCTGTGCTATGGCATGCATTGAGGCACAACATTATGATGGGAATGAGTGAAAGTGTGCATTCATTTCATGAGAATCTGATTGATCCTTGGATCAGTTAGCTTTTTGGCTTTCTTTTTTTCTTTTTCTCTATACTCTAGTTCATCCTTGTGCTGTTTTCTCTTGTTTGTTTTCTGTTCTAATTAATAAATCTAGTAAGGGTCCAGTTTAACCCTGCTTGCTCTGGAAAAAAAAATTACTTACTTCATCTTGGTCATATAAAACCATTTCTTAATTGTTTATCTTTTTTTATATTATAATAACAACAACTTTATTAGAAAACAAACAAAAATGATAATAATCAAATATTATCATTCATTAACAACCAACAATCCATATGTAACTATAATAATTTCTGAATAACTATTCCTTTATATATAAAATATAATTTAGGTAAAATTGTTTCATTTACCCACTTTCAAAAAAATATTGTGTCAATTTGCTTGTTTAAGTGTTTTGGAATCCTAAATTATAACCTAAGACAGATGCATCGACCATAACATAAATTTAAACTTAACAAATCAAACAACCCAATATAAAATATTTTTATATCACTAACAAATACGCTCTCATATATATAATACACTCAAACTCAATCTAGTGCATTACTAACCCTATCTATAATAAGTAGCCAGCCAAAGCCTAGGTGTATCACAAAATCCTGACCTTTGATGCCAGTTATGATGACCTGCAAATCCGACCTGTTTAGAGCTGACAATAAACCACACATGTCCAACTCAAACCGAATGGAAAGGCGGATAATCATGAGAAAGAAAGAAGAGAAGAGAGAAGTGAAGAGAAGAAGAAGAGAGAAAGAAACTAGAAAAAAAGAAAAACAAACTAAAATAATCATAGAATCTCACCATCGCAGCGGAAAAACATATAATATAATATCAATGATCTTTACAAAATGGAAACTATAATATACATACATCTATCAGAGTACAACAATCAACCATTAGTCATCTGTCTAGACAGTTATAATAACTTGTACTAAAAAATGATGATAATCTAAACAACAATACAGTGGAAAAATAACATATATGTGAAAACGACTAGAAAACCTTCGGCTCGTCTGCTGAAGCTCCAAAGCATCCAAACCTACATCTGTAAACATATTCGGTCTGACCCAAGCATTGAAAGGGAAGAAAGCCCGGATCGGTCAAGTAAACCAACGTGAGAAAACACATCTCAACTGAACTTATTTTGAAGTTATAAAAACTTTCCTTTATTAAAACAAAGGTATCTCGTAAGACCATGCCCACACATAAACACGGATGGGTTTTTATCTTATGATAACCAAAACCTTTCATATCAAATCCTGTTATATTATACTAATGTCCAGTATACAAATAATAATTCAAATAGCACATATCATTTCCTCTTTGAATGCCACATTGTCATTCCTTCGATCACTATTGTCTTTTACAAACATACAACCTCTGAGCTCATACGTCTTAGAGAAGGGTGTTAAGCTAAGAGAAGTTTTCTCCGCCACCAAACAGATGTATGTTTATAAAGGTCAATAATGTAATCTCAAAAATGAAATGTCAGACATTCATCCATACAAGTTGTCCGGGAACAGGACAAACCGAAGGGACTCTCTCATCACATCCTATCGGATATTACCCCTAGGATTAGTAGCGAATAGTCCTTGCATTGGATATTTTACAACGAAGAGACCACTGTTGCTATATGTATATTGGGAGTTTATCCCCAAATAATCAACAAGCAGTCCTTCATTACGAAAATCCCAAATATCAATATCTTCCAACACCTACACATTCGAACGCATATACATTGGTCCGAAGTGGTTCTTAGAAAAATCTGACCCCAGTCTCTCCAGATCAACAACGATAAAGAGGCCAATATTTGATAGTCGGTTATTTAACTATCAAAACAACAATATCTGGTACCATAAGAAATCTCTAGGCCCATTCACTTTCACTAATTGAATCAACCTCCAAATATTTGCTTCAAATTATCTTTAAAAAGATATACTCTCAAAACAATTTCAAAATATCGATGTTGGAAAACATTTCCATACATTTATATCAATGGTATAAAGATATTTCATAACACTACCATTTGGAGACACACCAAATAGATTTCTGTAACCATACAACTCCAAAGTTCACATGCCTTCGGACAAGTGTTAAGTATAGAAAGCAATGCTTCTACACCACCAAGCCTTTAGTACGATCATAGGAACCGATTTGTGTATTTCACGATGGAAGGTCAAAACATAATTTATTGGGTCAAAATGAATGTTGCGCAAAACATCGTTATGAAAACCCAAAAGCATTAGTATAGGGATTCAATTAATTAATATATATGTATATATATATAAATCCGGTATACAGCCAACAGGGTTGGCGCAGTTGGTTGATGGTCCGGACTGCGTGATCGAAGGTCATGAGTTCGAGCCCCGAAACTGACAACCCTGTAACAAGTACCCGAAGTATGTGTTTGGCAGGCACATACTTCCCTAGAGTTTACAAGCGAAGCTTGGTTCTCTAGGTAATTCAAAAAAAAAAAAAATATAAATCCGGTATACTATATAAAATATTTTCTTTCAAAAATCATTTACTATAACAACAATGTTATAGTCCATGCCTTCCGTACTTCTCGAAATGTCTATTACAATAATAAATGTTGAAATCCATGTTTCCGATAGTTATCACATTTTAAAATATTTTTCAAACCATTTAAATTTCATTTGGTACTTCCAAAATACAATTTACATTTAAAACCATTACTTCATCATAATATTTCTTTCAACATTCCTTTAAATAAAAATACATATTTATGAAACTATTTTTATAAATCTCCTTCGATTCTATAAAACTTCTATTTTATAAAATTTATTTATTTACAAAATTCCATTCATAAATCTATTCTTTTATAAAAACCTTTTTGACTTAACAAAATCCATTTATAAATTCATTTCTTTATGAATCAAATTTGATTATAAATCCATTTACTAAACAACTTCAAATCCTTTTACAAAATATTTATAAATTTCAATTGTAAATCAACTTATTTATTTATATAAATATCACTTTTATAAATCTTTTATATAAACTTATTCAAAAATCCCGAACCAAAGTATTTCTCAAAACTATATTCTTATAACATCAAAAAGCATAACTTTTTATTTCTTAAATACAAATTCCTTTCCTTTTAAAAATTTAAAAAATATTAAATCATATATACTTTTAAAATCATTTTGAAACCCTTTTCAAATCAAAATCATCATTTTTAGTATTTCGAAATACCAAAAATATGGCTCAGTGTTGCAAAAGCACTAAATAAGTTAAATCACATCAAAAACATCAACATGACATCCAAAGCATCATATATGTCAGTGTATATAGGAAAAGTAAATTAACAATGGTGAGGAATCCTGTTGGATCCCTCCAACCTGTCCCCCTGCATCACAGACAACATATAATCATAAAAATAAAGTCAACCGCTTCGAGGCGGGATTCATATACAAAGGGTCATCCGCTCTTACACAGAAATGTAATAGATTCTCATCCGCTCCAATAGGTGGGAATATATCCAAACCAACCAATATATATAGTATATCATCCAAGCAAGCAACATGTATCATAAATAAATTTATTTCCACTTATATAAAAATATAAGCATGCCAGAGAGGTGAGGTAACTCAAAAAAATGTCAAAAATCGCAAAGCGCTCCGGTTTGAATTAAAATTGAACGGTCGTTCAATTTTACTCAAAATTCCAACTAGCTTCGAATTCGTCCAATCCAATTCCATAGCGTAGTGCACGTTGATATAAAGGCAAGCAAATTATCGCGCTCAAAACGGACCTCGTACGAGGAAGTTATGAATTAATTAATATTCAAAAAATTATAATTATAATTAACTAAACTTAATTAAATTTAACCTATCTTCCCTGTTTTCTCTTCTCTCCAGGCTACAGGCAGTGCGCGCATGTTTTTTTTTTTTGGAACTTCGTTCGATCGTGCCCAGCTGTATGCCGCTGACGAACCTCGGTGCACCGCCATAGCGCCCCTCCACGAACGTTGCCTGCTCCAACCCACCTACATGCCCGCGTATGCTTGAAACTCTTTCACCGAACCCATGTGTTGATGATGAACGTGAGGCGATTTCACCCACCACACCGCATCGAACAACGATCCATCCTTTGATCGGGTTCGTATCGACATACTGTACATTTCCCTAGTTGAAGTCGGAGGCTAATTCGGCTCCTAGCACCTCCGATCGATGATGGCCATTAGGTGGATTTATTTTAATAGCGGCTGAGAACATTTTACGATTTTAGTTTTGCAAATAAAAGAACATTAAGGGTTATTTATAGAAAATAAACTCGGCACTATTCATCTGTGAAATTTCCAAACTCCAAACGAAGCATGTCGCCCGTGAAAGTGCGGTGTGTATACAATTATATGTGCTAATATAGTATACACGGATCGTGTAATATGGATTACAATACAAATGCGGAAATAGATGATAATAGCATAGTAAAATAAAAAATAGAAAAATCACACCAGAGATTTTTATACTGGTTCGGAGCACCGTCCTACGTCCAGTCCCAGACTTCTATCTGGATTTTCACTATTAATTTCCTCGCTTCACCCGGAGGAACAGGTTTACAACACCCGAACAGCCGAACGGGATTTCACGCCTCTAATACACTGAGGACTTCAACACTTGCCTCTTTCAACACAGAGGACTTCAACACTTGCCTCTTTTCAACACAGAGGACTTCAACAAAAGAACAAATATAATTGTTGTTGACAATTTTTGTTCTTGAAAACACGGATTTGTCACTAGCAGTACACCCTTCCTATAATCTTATCCTCAAAGTATGCGATATGATGTTTTGAAAAGATTAAGGAAAGTATATTATTGAATCAAAGGATATGAAATAGTTTCAAAGATTCAATAAATAATTTAGAGCTTTTATAATGCAGAAATAAGATCAGAGATTAGATTAAAAGAATATGAAATCGTTATTATTTAATCAATGAATTGGATGAGTTTATATAGATAAGAATGGTTGTAACTCTTTGTCATTAAGAGATATGATCTTTGGTGAAAGGTAAGAGATGCAACCTTTGGAGAAGAGAAGTGTCTTTTGGAAAAATTGTTTTCTGTTCAAAAACGGTCGACAGGTTAAAAAGTGACCAGTAGACAGGAATTTAAAATATATATACGTTATGTGCATGTGTGCACGTTCATTGTGCATTTTACACAGAAACGGTCGACCGTATGATTATTAACCGGTCGACCGGTTCCTGTTAATTTGCACAATGAATGTGCAATGCTACTAAACGTATATATATATCGATTATATTGAGGTGCATGATTATTTGAGGATAGATTTTAACAAGTTTATAACTATAACAATATCAAATAATCAACCTATAATATATAGTAACATATGTAGCTCTAATGACCTTGTTTTGTCGATCGCCTTTTTTTTTGTCAGAAATCAAAACTTTCATAAAACTTGTGACTCAACATTCTCCCCCTTTTTGATTGATGACAATATATATCTGCAAATCTGAATCTCCCCCTGAGTACGTGATCTCTTTCTCTTTGAATTCTTATGTATGTTCCTGCAAGCAATTGTTAGCCCTTTCTCCCCCTTTGTCATCGACAAAAAGGAGTAACAGATACTAGAATATGACATGCATAGAATGAATATGATATGCATAGAAAAATAAATTATTAACACATCAAAAACATAACAGAGTTTACTACAGAACATAATGTCAAATGAAAATCATAAATAACGACACTATTTAGTACAAGTGTCGATGAATGTTTTTAAAGAGCTAAAACATAATAAAATCTAGGATGAGGCAGATCGTATCTCCTCTTCATCATCATCATCATCTTCATCATCATCATCTTCTTCTTCCTCATCATTGTGCCCTCTAGATGATTCACCATGTCCATGACCACTCATTCCTGTAGACTCGTCAGATGATGTCCAGGTGAAAACTGGAGCAGCAGGACGTTTTCCTGGGTCTTGTGCTTGAACAGAGGTGGATGTGGAACAAGATATAGCATCCCATAGCATACCAAAGAATGACTTGACCGTATTGAAGCGCTTATCAATTTTAGAGTCCATGCGCTTGAGACGTGATTCAAGCAAAAATTGGTTACGAGCGATTGTTTCAAGTGATTCTTTTGTTGATGACTTTGATTTTAAAAGTTTTACTTCATCGGAACGAGGACGAGATGAAGTTGCTCATTGTTTCCTTGGTCCTCTTTGTTGCCATTCTTCGAAAGGCATAATCTCAAGATAAGGTGGAGGAAGCTTCATTCGCTTGATGGTGATGGAATCAATGCATTTTGGTTTTGAGGTTGCAGATTCAGGAGGATTGACCCCACAAGCTAACAAAAGTCTCATGATATATTCATTGTAAAAGAAATGAGGCCGGGTTGAGTTATTTACCTTGAGAATTTCATCAAAAAGCATGTGAACCCAATTGATTTGGATTTCACCATAGATAGCATAGAGTGCCTTGAAGTTTTCTTTGTACACTGCATCATAATTTCCAAGTCTAGGAAAAAGAGAATGCATCAAGACCCGATGAAGTAACCTGGCTGTCGGGCGAAGTCCAATAGACTTAGTGCCATCACTATCGTCTTCTATGAACTGATGACTAGTATTATTTCGAGTGAAGACTTCGCAGAAGTTAGATGAAAACTCTTCGCCTCGATTTGGTATACCAAGTATAGAGGCAATTCTAGCATGAGTAAGAAAATTTTGCTTCCCACAGACCATAGACCAGATGACGCCATTTGGATTATCAGGTTGATATTCATCAAGATTCATGTTGGCGTAAAATAATTTGATCATCAAATGATTGATCTCCACACTATTTGCAGAAAAATCTATTAGTGGAGTAATGTTGGCATTATTGGCTAACCTCCGAACTCCGTAAGCCGTGAAATCATCAAATTTGATGAAAGAGCCTGGATGAAACTTGTAATTTGTCATCTGATTCCATCTTGTTACAGCAATTGGAGTTTGAAGCCATTTTTTGACGGAGATGGTAAGAGATGAAGTTTCAGAGGTTGCTCCTTTCTTTGATTTCTTTTGAGGAGGAGCCATTGTTGGAGGATTTGTGATTTGGGAATTGAAGAATGGGAACTAGGGTTTGTGATTTGGGGTAAGAGAACAGTTTGAGTAAAGAGTGAATGAGGGTAGAGGGAAAAGTAACGTATAGGTTTATATAAAAAACTGAAACTACGACAACCGGTCGACCTACTGTTTTTGGCCGGTCGACCGTTTTCAACCAGAGAGCAAACGGTCGACCGGCTATAACAGGGGCGGTCGACCGATCTTGGTCTGTTGTGACATTTAAGTTTATATTTCAAATTTTTATCATATATCAACCTATATATATTATATTTTATACATAATACAAAATATAACCGTCGTTACAAGAGATAGATAAAGATATAATAACTATATATATTAGTCTAATGAGAAAGTTCGTCATTAGAATTATCGTTGTTTCCTTCAATACGTTTCGACCATGGACTCCATTGTTTCTGAGCTCCTTCATTCTTCTCATAGTTCCGATCCCATGAGTTAGGACTTTTAGATATTGATGGCCTAGACGGCATTGGTTCATGCACGTCATGTTTGTTGGAACCGCAGAAAAATGTTGCCAACTTTTCTAAAACAGACAATCGTGCCGACGTCCGTTGTTGCTCGTGATAAAGTTGACTTTGCCCGTAATGGAGTTGTCTCTGAAGGTCTATCTGATGTTTCTGGTAGTGGTGTATCTCATCGATTTGAGCTTTGGTACGAGGAGAATAGAATAGTGTCCGCTTCACTCGTTTTGAATTTGGAGTTTTATCAGATATACAAGAGCATTGATGATGACAACTTGATTTTTGTTTTGGAGTTGTAGGAGAATAAAATTCCTCCGACTCAGAACTCGTAATTGAAATGTATGATTCTTGAGCACATTTATCACAAATGTGAGCCATAGTGTATGTTGTATAGAATATTATGGTTTGATAAAAAGAAAAGATGAACAAAATATAAAATGTTTGCAAATTTATATATAAGTTTGTTATGTATAACCTATGGATGTGAGTTACTGATAAATTTTAACCAAGAAAATATAAGCAGAAAATTTTTTGTAAGTCTAAAAATAGCTTTCTTTTTAAAAACTGAATTTATAAGATAAGAAAGTAAAGAACGATCACAAAAAAATAAGTAAAGTGAATTTAACCATTAAATAAAGCAGTGGCTTATATTTAATGTAAAAAATATAGTTTAT
Source organism: Allium cepa (assembly GCA_030765085.1). NCBI lineage: Eukaryota > Viridiplantae > Streptophyta > Magnoliopsida > Asparagales > Amaryllidaceae > Allium > Allium cepa. Next base: position 117,621,395 of record CM060943.1, read on the forward strand.
GTAATAGTTGTAGTTAAAGGATAACTAAAGAGAATAACTGAAGAATAACTAACAAGAAGATGTTCTTTTAGAAATTTCTTAGTCAAGATTTTTTCTTGAAATTAAACCAAGCTCTCTTCGTAATTTAATAAAATTAGATTCGAGCAGAGGCTTAATAAAAATGTCTGCTAATTGATTGTCAGTATGAACATATTCAAGACATATATTTCCTTTGTCAATATTATCTCGAAGGAAATGATGACGGATATCAATGTGTTTGGTTCTGGAGTGATTTACTGGATTTTTAGAGAGATTTATAGCACTAGTGTTATCACAGTATATAATAGAATTTGATAAATGAATATCAAAATCTTGAAGTGTTTGTTGCATATATAGTACTTGAGTACAAGCAAGAGCTGCTGATATATATTCAGCTTCACATGTTGATAGTGAAACACAATTCTGTTTCTTACTGAACCAAGAGACAAGTGATTTTCCAATAAAATGGCACGTACCACTTGTACTTTTTCTATCCGTTCGTGAGCCACCGAAATCAGCATCACTATATGATACTAATTCAAATGGACATTCTTTTGGATAAAAAAGACCGAAATCTTTGGTATTATTAAGATAACGAATTATACGTTTTACTGCTCGTAGATGTGATTCCTTTGGATCGGCTTGAAAACGAGCACATAAACAAACACTCATTATTATATCTGGACGACTAGCTGTAAGATAAAGAAAAGAACCAATCATGCTTCGATACAATTTCTGGTCAACATTCTTACCACTTTCATCTTTGTCAAGATGTGTAGTTGTACTCATAGGAGTTGGTTTTCCAGATGTATTTTCTAATCCGAAGCGTTTGATAAGGTTTTCACAGTATTTTTCTTGATTAATAAAAATGCCGTTTGGAAGTTGCTTTATTTGAAGTCCAAGAAAATAAGATAGTTCTCCCATATGAGACATTTCGAATTCTTTGGTCATAATATTTGCAAATTCTTTGCAAAGTTTATCGTTTGTTGAACCAAAGATGATATCGTCTACATATATCTGGATAACTAGAATATCTTTTCGAGAATGTTTAATAAACAAGGTTTGATCGACTTTGCCTATTTGAAATCCTGAGCTAATAAGATAACTACGTAGTCGTTCATACCAAGCACGAGGTGCTTGTTTTAAACCATACAGAGCTTTCTTAAGTTTGAATACATGGTCAGGATATTTTTCATGTACGAATAGAGGAGGTTGTTCGACATAGACATTCTCTTTGATAAATCCATTGAGAAAAGCACTTTTGACATCCATCTGATAAAGTTTGAAATTATGGTGACAAGCAAAAGATAATAGGATTCTAATAGCTTCTAGTCGAGCAACCGGTGCAAAAGTTTCTTCATAATCGAAACCTTCTTCCTGATTATATCCTTGTGCTACTAATCTTGCTTTATTTTTGGTGATATTGCCTTGTTCGTCAGCTTTATTTTTATAGACCCATTTAGTACCAATTACTGACTGATCAGTTGGTCTTGGAACAAGTTCCCAAACGTCATTGCGCTCAAACTGATTTAGTTCTTCCTGCATGGCAATGATCCAGTAATCATCTGTAGCAGCTTCTTTTGGATTCTTAGGTTCGATATTTGAGAGAAAAGCGACATGACCCATTTGATTGAGTTGACTCCTTGTTCTGACATGTGATGTTATTTCACCGATTATATTTTGAGGCGGATGGTCTCTTAATATTCTTGGTGGTGATTGTAACTCACATATTTGAGGAATATTCTCAATAACTATTTCTGAGTCAGAATCAATATTTGTGATGATTTGATTGTCAGTGGCTATTGATTCGTCATCATCTGATATAGTGTGAGGGTGCTGATAGATTTCATCAAAAGAGACATGAAGTGATTCTTCAATAGTTTTGGTTCGTTTATTAAATATCCGATAGGCCTTACTTCGTTTCGAATAACCAACAAATATTCCTTCATCGGCCTTTGGATCGAATTTGCCAAGCTGGTCTTTTGTATTTAAAATAAAGCACTTCGAACCAAAAACTTTGAAGTATGAGATTTTAGGCTTCCTTTTGTTAAATAATTCATAAGGAGTATTCTTGGTAAGAGGTCTTATGGATACACGATTTAAAACATAACAGGCAGTTGCCACAGCTTCTGCCCAAAAATGTTTTGGTAAGGTGGTTCCATTTAATAATGTTCTTGCACATTCTTGTAAAGTTCGGTTTTTCCGTTCTACAACTCCGTTCTGTTGTGGAGTTCTGGGAAACGAAAAATTATGATATATACCTTTCTTTGTACAAAATTGTTCAAATTCATTATTTTCAAACTCTCCGCCATGATCACTTCTTATATTTTTAACTTTAATCCCTTTTGATTTTTGAATTCTTTTGACGAAAGATTTGAAATGATCGAAAGTATCACTTTTATTTTTTAAGAAAATTGTCCATGTATAACGAGAGAAATCATCAACAATTACAAGCACATATTGATTGTGATTTATTGATTGAACTCTAGTAGGTCCAAATAAATCCATGTGTAGTAACTCAAGTGGTTGTAATGTTGATATGACTTTCTTGGATTTAAAAGATGATTTGGTCAATTTTCCTAATTGACATGCATCACAAATGTTGTTAACTTTAAAACTCATTTTGGGTAGTCCTCTAACTAGATTGTTTTTGGCTAGCTTGTCAATAGTTCTGAAGTTTATATGACAGAAGCGTTTGTGCCATAGCCATGGATCATTGTCATTAGCCACAAGACACATATCTGAATTATGATTAATGTTCATATTCAAAATATATATATTTCTGTCTCTATAACCTTCGAAAACCAAATTATGGTCTTTATCTAGAATACTACACTTATTATTTGAAAATGAAATAATAAAACCCTTGTCACATAACTGACTAATACTTAGCAAATTGTGTTTCAAATTTCTAACTAGCATGACATTAGTAATAAGAGGTAAGTTAGATGTACCGCAATTGCTCACATCGCCTTTACCGATGATATAGCCTTTTGAATTGTCTCCAAAAGTGACGGAGCCACCATCTGAATATGTAATATTTGTTAATAAACTCTTGTCTCCTGTCATGTGCTTTGAGCAACCACTGTCCAATATCCACTTTCCTCTTTTCTTAAGTGGGACCTGCAAAAAATAGAATTAAGTCCATGGTACCCACTTTTTATAGGGTCCTAAGAGTTAGGTCTTAGGAGTCCAAACCCATTTGGGTCCGGTATCCCCTTTATATATATAATTGTTATTAAAATGCACAGTATTCATGAATTGCTGAATGTATTTGTTCCTAATCAAATTATTATTTGTTTTAGGAACCCATATCTTGATAGTCTTGACATTTTTCTTTTGAAATTTCACAACTGGTTTTGGTTTGGAATATAATAAACTAAGATTTTTCTTAGCTTCAGTTTTTTGTACTTTCTTTTTCCTTTTATTTCCAAGATGTTTCTTGGTTTCTTGTTTGTTATATCCCAATCCTTGTTTGTCTGAAATAGATTGTGAACTTTCAATGATTTTTGTCAAGTTTTCTCGACCTTTGTTAAAGTTAGAAACATTTTGAGTAATGTCATCAAACTTTGTTTGTAAGCTAGCTTTTTCTAGGTCTAGAATTTTGACTTTTGCTTTAAGCTCATGATTTTCAGTAGTGAGAGCATTATTTTTCTCTTTTTGAGTTTCTATTTCTTGACTCAAAAGAGATATTTGAGAATCAACATTAGATGATGATTCTTGAATATTTTCAAGTTCCTCTTCTAATATTTTCTTCTCATCTTTTAACATATCTCGTTCAAGCTCTGCTCTACTTAAATCTGCTTTGACTACTTTTAATTGACGTTTTATGTCTTTATATTTGACTATCAATTCAGCATTAATATCAAGTAATTCATCAAATGTAGGAATTTGTACCTCATCTTCTGTTGCCATAAAACAAACATTAGCTTGTTCATTCTCTGAATCACTTTCACTTTCTGATGAAGATGACTCTGAATCATCCCATGTTATCGAGAAAGCTCATTTCTTAGATTTGTCCTTTTTATATTTGAATTTGTCATTTTCTGACTTCTTCTTTTGTTCTGGACAATCTTTCTGCATGTGTCCCTTTTTGTGGCAGTTGAAACATTCTATAGCAGATGAAGATGGTTTATTTGATCCAGGTTTCCTTTTATTGTAACGACTGGATTTTCGATATTTTAAGAATTTTTTGAATCCTTTCGCAATGAATGCCAAATCTTCGTCTTCAGAATCTGATTCATTTTCATCTTTCTCAACATGAAATGCTACATTTTTCTTTTCTTCCTTCTGTTCTTTTCTAGCCTGCAAATTTGCTTCATAGGACATTACATTTCCTATCAATTCATCTGGCTTCATGATGGAAAGGTCATTAGCTTCTTCGATTGCTAATACTTTTCCTTCCCATTCACTAGTCAGAGAATGTAGGACTGTTGAAACAACATCGAAATCAGAATACTTTTGTCCTAAGCCAATAAGAGCATGGTGAATAGTTTGAAACCGTGAATACATGTCACTGATTGTCTCATTTGGTTTCATTTTGAAATTTTGAAATTGACTTTTCAGCATGGCTATTTTGGCTTGTTTAACCTTGTTAGTACCTTCATGAGTGATTTTTAGTGTTTGCCAAATTTGATATGCAGTAGTGCAGATACTAACACGGTTATATTCATTTTGGTCTAATGCACAGAACAACATATTTATTGCTCTTGCATTTACAGCTGCTGCCGTTTTCTCAGCTGCAGTCCATTCTGAATAATCAGTTGTTGGATTCACTATTTCTCTTTGAGTGGCATTCCAAGCATCATAGTTATTTGATTGCATAAAGAATGACATACGTGTTGCCCAATAACTATAGTTAAGACCATTGAAAAATGGAGGTCTTTGTGTCGATTGACCTTCCGTGTAAGTGGTGTTTTGAGTGCTAGTACTTACGTTATTTGCCATATTACTATAATATATCAAATAACTGTGTTACGGTTATATGATGACCGTGCTCTGATACCAAATGAAAGTGCGGTGTGTATACAATTATATGTGCTAATATAGTATACACGGATCGTGTAATATGGATTACAATACAAATGCGGAAATAGATGATAATAGCATAGTAAAATAAAAAATAGAAAAATCACACCAGAGATTTTTATACTGGTTCGGAGCACCGTCCTACGTCCAGTCCCAGACTTCTATCTGGATTTTCACTATTAATTTCCTCGCTTCACCCGGAGGAACAGGTTTACAACACCCGAACAGCCGAACGGGATTTCACGCCTCTAATACACTGAGGACTTCAACACTTGCCTCTTTCAACACAGAGGACTTCAACACTTGCCTCTTTTCAACACAGAGGACTTCAACAAAAGAACAAATATAATTGTTGTTGACAATTTGTGTTCTTGAAAACACGGATTTGTCACTAGCAGTACACCCTTCCTATAATCTTATCCTCAAAGTATGCGATATGATGTTTTGAAAAGATTAAGGAAAGTATATTATTGAATCAAAGGATATGAAATAGTTTCAAAGATTCAATAAATAATTTAGAGCTTTTATAATGCAGAAATAAGATCAGAGATTAGATTAAAAGAATATGAAATCGTTATTATTTAATCAATGAATTGGATGAGTTTATATAGATAAGAATGGTTGTAACTCTTTGTCATTAAGAGATATGATCTTTGGTGAAAGGTAAGAGATGCAACCTTTGGAGAAGAGAAGTGTCTTTTGGAAAAATTGTTTTCTGTTCAAAAACGGTCGACAGGTTAAAAAGTGACCAGTAGACAGGAATTTAAAATATATATACGTTATGTGCATGTGTGCACGTTCATTGTGCATTTTACACAGAAACGGTCGACCGTATGATTATTAACCGGTCGACCGGTTCCTGTTAATTTGCACAATGAATGTGCAATGCTACTAAACGTATATATATATCGATTATATTGAGGTGCATGATTATTTGAGGATAGATTTTAACAAGTTTATAACTATTACAATATCAAATAATCAACCTATAATCTATAGTAACATATGTAGCTTTAATGACCTTGTTTTGTCGATCGCCTTTTTTTTTGTCAGAAATCAAAACTTTCATAAAACTTGTGACTCAACAGCCCGTTGTTCTATATGTTATACCCCTATCCCGAATACAATGGAATATGTATCGAAAGCCAATTCCATCACATACAGAAAATAGCTTTTCAAGTCGAATTATATTAATTTAAATTTGTTTAATTAAATTCTATGCATTTCGAACTCGCACGACCAAATGATAAGTTCGATCGGCACGAAATTGAACAGCATATAATAATTCACTACTACTGACCTAATGAAACTGGTTTCGTCGAAATCGAAGACAGTGCCAAAAAAGACTATTTTCACATGTTAATTAAACGAGTAATTTCCAATTTCAGTTTGTTCACTTTTCAATCCAATTTAAAAGTTTACTAACTTCATTCTTACTTAAGTAGAATTTAATCAACTTTATAAATCATTTTCATTCATTTTAAATTCAAGATTCATTTATTTAAACAATTTCAAATATTAAATATAATAATTTAATTATCAAATAAATCATTAAATGTGAAATATAAGTTATTTAACTTATAAAATTTACTTTTTAATATTTAAAATAAATTAAATATTCCAAATTCGGATGACTGAAATTCTGGATCGTTACAATCTACATCAACATGACCATCACCAAAATAATTCACAATAGCCCTTCTATAGGAAGGCCGAGTAAAAAAGCAACATCTTGTGAAGTAATGATCATTTCTTCAACAAAGAAATGAAATGCGCCAGTCTTGGGCCTTCATTTATCACATAAGGCCATGAACAAGGATCTATCAAATCTGATATATTTAATCTGCATGAAATACCAAAATCCCACTTGTTGAAGTAAATTCTTAACTCGATGATCATCAACTATCTCCATTAAGTCTTCAAAACTCTACGATGGTCCAAACAGCCGATAGGTTTTACACTCTACAAATCAGAGAATTACAACATATAGTTAGTCCAAAATGGAAAAAAATTCATCTTTTTAGTGCATCTAGCAAATATAAAAAACCTCAATAAAATCTTCAAATTTTATACGGTGCTTTTCCTGTAAATATAACGCTACCATTTACGGGTTCGCTCTCCTGTTCTGAAAGGAAATGTAAAATTAACTCAAATTAATGACATGATTTACAAGTTAGGGTTGATTCAATGATAAATATTCGGTTATGACCACCTAATTAAGCTAGTTGGCATTGTTCATTACGCATACATACAAAGAAAACATAAATCAGTAACAAAAACTCAAAATCATAGGTTTGCAAAAATATCAAAATCAAATCGTGTTGAAGAAGATCCTGCTTTCGTCATTGTAACTTGGTTCTAATCGAAGAATGGTGGAGAAATATGAACATTTTGGGTGGAATTGACGGAAAAAATCAAAAAATGGAGATTCGGGGAGTTTGGATTTAGAAATGGGGAAATCGAAATAATGAAGAAGAGGGAGGCAGGGGTTGTTGTTGCTTTTATATAGCAGTAGCTATATGCATAACTCAAAGTAGCGCATATATAAAAGAAAAGGCACAAGTAAGAGTTGCGCCTATTGTGGTAGCAAAATATGGGCAACTCTTACTTATGCTATATGTGTTGTTTCATAACAGGCACAATTACGAGTTGCGTCTACTCTTCCTCCCTTATGCGCAACTTATAGTTGTGCAAAAACCGAGCTAGTTATAAGCCAGTTGAGTAGGCTGAAAGTAGCATTGTTTGGTAATAAGTTTGCAAACAAGCTCGAAACGCGAAATTGTTTCGAAAATCATCCTAATTTGAAAATTTGTCCTATTAAATAATAATATGCGTGTGTGTATATTATATATTACAAATATACTTATATATATATATAATAAAATAAAAGTAAAATATTATTTTATTATTATAAATATATTAGTACATATAATTTTCTCGATTTTTAATTTAAAAAATTATTATTTATTTTAATATTTAAATAACCCATTTACATTTAAATAGATGTATTATAATATTATGCAACATACGTGCGTATACACACACATATATTAATACTTTAGTTACAAGATATTATACATATATACTTAGATTTAATAATATTTATATATAATTAATAGTTTATATACATATATATATATATATATATTTGGACAACATACATTTACATATCAGATGACTAACGTGTCTGTTGCGATGTAAATCCCAACATCCATACACGGGCATGCTATACTTTATACGGATTAACATGTTACACATGCGCATGCGCACACATATGTATGTATATGACACACACACACACCCACATATATATATATATATATTGGTATATAAATTAAATAAAACTAGATAATTTATAAATTTAAATAAAATAAGAGATTTTATTTAAATAATATTCAGAAATGTTCTAAATGAATTAGACTTTGTAGGCCCATATAGAGCAATAAGAGATTTTTTTTGTTTGAAATTTACCCATAACTTCCACCGCGGGCTGGTCCAGTTCTACAAAGGCCAAGTGCTAAAACATCAAGGTGATGTTGTAATTGAAAATAACCGGCAGGGTGCTATAACATTAGGGTAATGTTATAAATTAATCCGCCAACGTGGACGATAGCAGTCTAGGAACTAAGAGGGGCTATTGACACTTGATAGGGATGCTTACTAAAATGTATTCAAGGTGTGTACATGCAGCCTCTTAGGACAGTCAGGGTGACTCTTACAGGGTGTCTTCCACAGGGAAACAAGTCGATGTTTTCACCATGTGGTGTTGTTCAAACAAAAGATTAAATTAGTGATGGACATGCCTAGTGAGGTAATCATTAATACAAGTTAACGATAACTATTAAAGAAAGCCTAAAATATGAGATTAGGAAATGGATGAACGAATGACGAATGATTGTTGTTAGCACCAGAATTGGTCACTAACACCCTTGAGTAGAATTATGTAGGGAGATTAATGAAGAAAGTGAATTCAAACAGAGGATAATGTACTAAATTTGTGACGACCGCCCATGACTCCCGCACGAAAAAAAAAGAAATGGTGCGCTGAAAAGTGTGCCAGGCAGTCATGGACAATAGTCAGGGTAAGGTAAAACAACAGACTCTATCGTATTACTCACAGCGCATGGATAAAATACAATAGAAAATATACATGGTGAAGCTCTATAGAACAGAAGTCTCATCATATAAACTCATAATAGTTTTATACAATCATCTGAATAGTCAATACATCAAGCCTCACTACATAACACTCAGAGTATCAAACAAACAGCGGAACATCCAGTACATATAGTAAGAAAACAATATGCAAAAGCCACCAGCTCGTCTTCGTCATCAACAGCGTTGGTAGCCAAGAACAGCACCTATCACCTGCTACCTAGTCTGCCCATCCCAACATGGATGAACAGCCCAAGGTAATAAGAGTTAAACATAAAACCTTGAGTCAAACAACAGTCTTAGTGAGCAGTAAATTAACTATCAAACATACCAAAAGAGCATAAAGGATAAAAAGGAATAGGAACTCAACCATCCCACTCCACCTCATTCTACAGTTGTCAGGACCCGATTCTTCGTCTTCCGAAAATTCGACATCGATACTCACTTTATCGACTGCCGAGCAATCGAACGACGGAAAACCGAACACTGAGGGTTTTAAGAAAAATTTAAGAAAAGAAAAAGGCAGAAGAAGAGATAAGAAGGTAGAAAAATAGAGAGAAAAGAAAATTAGAAGATAGAACAGAAAGAAAACAGAACATTTTAAAATAGAAGAAAAAGAGAATAGAAAATGGAGGGGAAAGAAAAATAGAAAATAGAACACATAGAACGGAATAGAAAACAACAGAACAACAACAGAATCTCACAATTCGCAGCGGAACAACATATAATAATAAATGAATAATCTTTAAACAAAGAACTATATCAGTTATTACATTACATCACATTTCATTACATCATATCATCAGAGTGTACAACAACAACAACAACAAATAGTGCGGCGGAAAAAGAAATACTATATAGCTAGTAATACGCCATGCCATCCAGCTTGCCTCCAGCAACTCCAGAATATCCTGATAAACCTAACTCTTGACTGCCCGTGTAGAAATTGGTGGGCACCCAGAGTTTAGGAAGGAAAACAATAAACTCCGAGTCAGTCATGTGACTGGTGTGAGAACTCAAAACAGTTTATTTAACTTTAAAATCAAAATAGAGGAATATTTTTAAATTCAATTCGCAATGCTTTTAAAAATGAGACTACCATAAGGCCTCCCGCACACACACACATGCAAACGCAGAATCGGTGGAGATTTCTCCTTATGATAGTCAAAGATGCTTGATACGCATTAAAAAGAACATTTGATATTATTATTAGTGCATAGTGTCGGAAAAATTCATTTCGAAAGTAGAATATAAATCTTAGCCAACATAGACATTTCGAACTATGCCTACTATAGCTACCATCCAAACAGTGTTGCGACACCATAAGTGAATGATAGGTTCTACAACTAATACCGTACAAGATCGTATTGTTTCTTTGGATTTCCAACGAATGATCAGGCCAAGGAACTTCCCATTGCCACATGAGAATGCCTCTGGATGGACATCCCCGAGAACCAAACCGGATCTCTACCAACACAAGGCCGGGTTACCCCTAACTGAGTAACAACTGACCGAATATGCCATCCCCCGGTCCTTTGGGACCTTTTACCGAGCGCTCGCAATCAATTCACACAATCATAACAAAGTGTTTTCAACATGAGTAAGTATCTGGGCTCCATACCATGATACCACCCTTTTCCAGAAGGAAATGCACACATCCTAAAGGGCGCTACCCCTCATAACCTTGCTGCTTCTTTCCTGTTTTGACCATTCACGGGGTGTGAGGCTCGACGAAGTCACGTCCACAAAAACATACTTTATACAAAAGCCATGCTTTGGGTCAACAAATGATCATAGAAATGATCACAAAGATAGACGATCAAATAAACGATCCTATCACAAATAATCAACACAATGATCATTTACAGCAACACTCAACATGTCACATTACCAAATTGGGAATATATCGCTGATATCATTCAACTACATAACCTCTGAGCACGTACGTCTCAGAGAAGGGTGTTAAGCTAAAAGAATAAATTCTCCGCCACCAACAGAAATATATTTGAAAGAAATCGGCTTTATATCTCAACTTGTAATGTCAGACATACCATCCATACAAGTCTGTTCCGGGCTCGAACAAAACCGAAGGCACTTACAAAGAAGTCCTTGCAATCCGGATATTCACAATCCTGATCGGATTCCCCATCACATATGGAGAACTCTATACCGGAGCAACTCGGTGCAGAGTCAATCGACAGGTCATCCTATCGTTCTCGCAAATATCGGGTCTTCAACACCGATCTTCAATGCAATTCACAACGACGTATCACATATTCGGAATGGGTTATACGACCCCATGGTCCTTTCCCGGTTAACCCGAATAGTGAGCGCTTATTCAAAAATAAGTGTGGCATTCACATTCAAACAAATCACATCAAATACCCATTCAAAGGGAAATATTGATAGTCGGTTATTGAACTATCAATTGATATGCACACATCACCAGATTCCAAATAATTTTCCAAATTATTTATTTTCCAAAATATCTTTACAAGATATAAAATTTTCAACACTTCAAAAATAAATCAATATTTATTTTTAAACCAATTCTACTTTCTTTTATAAATTCAATAGTGAATTTACATTCCAAAGTATTAATGAATATACGACTTCAATTCGATTTATAATATTCATTTTCAATTTATCTTCAAAAAGATAAATTCTCTAATATTCACTTTATATTGGAAAAACATTTCCATACTTATTTATTCAAAAGTAATTCACAAATTTTATTTATTTTCAACACTTAGAAAATATTCAATATACTTCAATCGAAATTAAGTATATATTTCATTCTTTAAGGAAATCATTCTCTTAAACATATTTATTTGGGCCAAAACGAATGTTGTGTAAAACATTGTTACGACAACCCAAAATCACTAGTATAGGGATTCGAAATTAAAATAGATATATAAATCCCAATACTATACAAAACATTTCCTTTCGGAAATCATTTACTATAACAACAGTGTTATAGTCCACCATTTCCTTTTATTTCTCGAAAACGTCTATTTCAACAATAAATGTTGAAATCTATGGTTTCGAATCTTAATGCATTTAAAACATCGTTAGATCGTTTTAATTCTATTTAAAACATCACATTCAAAACAATTTCTTTAACATGTTATTCACTATTCAAAAACGTGAATATACTTCATTAACAATTTCATCCTTTTATTCATTTTAATTCAAAGGATTATTCACTATTCAAAAATGTGAATATAACTCCATTTATAGGTTTCAACAAATTTTCTTGTCAAAATAAGTCATTTGCGAATTTATAAAACAACGTTTATAAATTCCATTTCTATTTATTTATAAAAACTTCCTTTTTATAAATTCTTTTATTAACCTATTCCAGTTTATAACTCAATTATAAACTAAAAGTTCATATTATAAGTTAAATACTTATAAAACGATTATTCATTTGCAAAAAAAATCATTCCTTTGAACTTCATGATTTTAAATCCTATAGCTTATAAGATTTGTTTATTTATCAAAACTCCATTCTTTCAATAACTTTATAAATTTTATAAACCTACTGTTTATAAAATTTCATTTATAACTTCACTGTTTATAATCCTGTAAATTTCATTCATTTACTAAATTCATCTTCACTTCATTCAAATACTTATAAAAACTCGTTTTATAATGTCAATATTTCAATTTATAAATATCCATTTATAAATCTCTTAATATAAATCAATTTATATTATTCTTTTAAAACATCTTTAATCTCCTTTATAATTTCATCATTCTGATTTATAAAATAATTAAATTTTATAAATCCCATATTTAAACTTTTTATAAATAAATTCAGAAATCCAATTTAAACTATTTTAAAAAAATCATTAGCATCATATTCTCAAAAATCAGTTTTTAACTATTTTTCTCAAAAATCAAAATTTTTATAACTTTAAAAATTATAACGTTTATTTATTTAAAATAAATCAAATTCCAAACATATAGTATATTTTCAAAAATCACTTTATAAATCATTTTAAAATTCCAAAACTTGGTCCAATGATGCTACATACCAAATAGTCAATCACGACAATAACGATATCATATATCGATATGATAATCCATCAAATATCAAAATATCTGAAATCAAATAAATACTGTTGAGGAATCCAGTTGGATCCCTCCAACCTGTTTTCCTGCATCCACAAGCATTAGCACAATACCAATTTCGCTCCAGTACGAAATTATCGCGGTATATGTTCTTATTAAATATTATCCGCTTAATAACGGCGCAATAGGCTAAACAAATGCGGGAAATCAATAACTCCAATATATACATATGCCAATATATATATATTGCTATTATATATAATACCAATTTCACTGTTTATGAAATATTCGCGGTATATGTTTTTAATAAATAACATCCGCTTACTAACGGCGTATAATGTCTATTTTAACAATCAATAGATATCAATCATCATTCAAACATGCATTCAAATATTTTAAATCTAACTATTTAAAATAAAATCGAAACTGATTCGATTGAGTGAGAAGTTCTCACCTTGATTTTAATTTCCGTTTTAGCGATTTATTTCGAATAAAATTAAACGCGCGTTTAATTTTACCCAAAATTCTCACTAACTCCAAACGACTCCAAAACAACTCCATCGCGTAGTGCTCGTCCATACGATTCCAACGCAACCGGTTTCGCGCGTTTTCGACCTCGTATGAAAAAGTTATGAATATTTGAAGTTACACGAATTTATACTTATATAAATTACAATATAATTTAACTATTTTAAACCTACACTAAATCTCGGCCACAGGATCAAGCTTGAGTGCATCAAGGCCGTCCCCATCTATCTTCCCTCCCTCACGTTATCTTCTTCCAGATAATACACGTGCAAAAGAAACCCATCAACACCTAATTAGGTTTTAATCTTGCAACCTCATCGCTCGATAGAAATTTGATCAGGAAGTTCCATTTTGAAGAGCACGACATGTTCAATACTCGGCCAAAATGGCATGGAGTTCGGTCACTCCCAGACATGGGAAACCGTGCCTAAAACGCACATGAACGCGGTCAAAATTTGCATCCATACGACGACGATAGCGCAAATCCACCGTTGGATATGAAGTACTCGAGGAGATCTTCAACTTTGTAGTTGAACCTGAAGCTTGAAAACGTATGGATTTGGAGATTGGAGGGGAAGAAGATGATCAAATTTCGGCCTTAGGTTATTAACTGGCGGCTGGCTCATAAAATTAGGGTTTTATTTTTATTTTTTTATAAAATTGTGAAGAGTGTTGGTCTATTTATAGGAAAAAATCGAACACTATTCATTTCGATTTTCCAAACTCCGATTTACGCGCCGAAACTGACGTTCCTAGGGTTTATCCCGCGTTCCGGACACAATGGAACAGGTTTCGGAAGCTAATTCGGACATCTGTGCGAGTTATGGCTACAAACGTTCAATTTAAATTAAACCGATTTAAGCGATTTTCTAGGCGTTTTAATTTGTACCGGACAAACGGTAAATCCAATTGACTTGAAATTTGAAACCTTACAATAATATCACATTACGGATCCGATGAAACTGGTTTCGTCAAAATCCGAGACTTTTTGAAAAATGGCTATTTTAACTCGCCAAATTAAAATTAAAAATAAATCGATGCGTTTCGAGCTGCCACGATCAAACGATAGCTCCGATTGACACGAAATTTGAAATCCGGTAATAACTAACCATTACGGATCCAATGAAACTGGTTACGTTCAATTCTGAGACTGTTTAAAAATTGGCTATTTTCACTAGTCGATTAAATATTAAAATATTCAATTTTCACAAATAAACTTTAAATTCGATTTTCAAAGTTCTAAAATATCATTCTAACTTCAATATGATAAAATAAAATTTTACAAATCATTTTCAATCATATTTAACTCAATTTTCAATTATTTCCATAATTTAACATATTAAATTATCGATTTAATTATTCAATTAAATCCAATAATTCAAATTAAAATTTATTTGACTTATAAATTCACTTATTAATGTTTAAAATTAATTAAATATTCAAATTTTAATAAATTAAAATTCTGGGTCGTTAGAATCTTCCCCCCTTAAAAGAATTTCGTCCTCGAAATTAACAAATAAGAAAAGTTACAGAACTTATTAATTTTCCAAAATCCATAGTTTAACTTCTTATAATCTTTACTAAGTTTTCAAATCACACTTAGTTATCTTTTCAAAAACAACTACTATTGTTTAACTTTCAATTCTAAATAAAAGTTAAAGTTTTCAAAAAATTTCCAATTTTCTCAAATTTTTTCTAACGCCTTAAATTTTCGGAAAAATTCGCCATAGTCTCCTTTGCGCGGCTCGATCCGGAAAAAAAATGACAGTATATATATCACAAATATACATCTCATCAAGTAATGAGGCATCCCGAAGGGAAAAAGGTATAAAAGTACGGTATGTAATCCGAGATATGTACCTTATATTTTATTAGCGAGCATATACGGCTAATATAGCGCGAAAGCGAGCTCCAAATGCGAAGCAAACGCGATCCGCACCTACTAAACACTCAACAAACAACATGAGAACATGCATATATGAAAATAATCTCAATATACAACATATATCTCCATAACAACTATATATGCCAACATAGCAATTGAAACAAAACAACAAATGCAATATATTCAACCATCAACCAACTAGCATTCAACAAATTCATAACCAATATATATTCATTCATATTCTCATTAATATTAAATGAATTGGTTTTTCAATTTAATCACATTTGATTCATTTACAGTGGATGTTTTTATTAACATTCATTCTCAATTAGTTTATATTCACTAATTCATATTCAAGTTGGTTCACTTCCAATTCAAATTCAATTCTATTTAAGATTCACTTAACTTCCAATTGAATTTCAATTACTTCGACTTTCAATTTCATTAATTCGGTTTCATTAACACTTAATGAATTATATACAATCAACTAACAACCATATAACAATCAATGTATATTAATCACAACCAAATTCCTTTGTTTATATTCATTCAATTTGGTTTAACACCTTCACTTTCAATTGGTTTAATTAAATTGATTTCATTCAATCTTTCAACTTCCAATAACATTAGATTTTAATGAATTAACACTTACATTCATTATTTCATATCAATTATTCACATTTAATTGATTAATATTCAATCCATTCATTCAATTAAATTTCTAAAGTTGAATTTCATTTATATAACTCAAGTTCATATTCATCACTTAACTTTAATAATTTATTTTGATACCAATATCAACTTCATTCAACATCTCTTAAGTTATATTCCATTTCTAAAGTAAATTTTCATTTAACTTTAAATTCATTTTTATTTACAACTCATATTCATATAGTTTCATATAGTTTCACTTCTTATATATATATAAGTTTATTTCACAATTGTAAATCACTTTAATTATAATTCAATTCTTATAATTCTTTTTACTTATACAATAATCCTTTAATTTAGATTATTCAAACAACTAAACAATCAGCTTATATACACTTTAATAATTCTGAAAAATTATTCCTTTATATATAAAAATATAATCAAGGTAAAATTATTTCATTTACCCAATTTAAAACAATATTGTGTCGAATTGTTCTATTCAAGTGTTTAGAGATCCCTATCAACAACGTTAATTACTCGTATTAACCAGAATCTATATACCACTCAACAAACCAATCATCACAATATAAAACAATTTTATATACACTAACAAATACGCTCTCATAGCTATTATTACACTCAACTCATTCTAGAGTACTACTGACTCTATCTCTAATGAGTAATACCCAACAGAACCATGGTTGTCGCTTAACCATAAGCTCTGATACCAACTGTCAGGACCCGATTCTTCGTCTTCCGAAAATTCGACATCGATACTCACTTTATCGACTGCCGAGCAATCGAACGACGGAAAACCGAACACTGAGGGTTTTAAGAAAAATTTAAGAAAAGAAAAAGGCAGAAGAAGGGATAAGAAGGTAGAAAAATAGAGAGAAAAGAAAAATAGAAGATAGAACAGAAAGAAAACAGAACATTTTAAAATAGAAGAAAAAGAGAATAGAAAATGGAGGGGAAAGAAAAATAGAAAATAGAACACATAGAACGGAATAGAAAACAACAGAACAACAACAGAATCTCACAATTCGCAGCGGAACAACATATAATAATAAATGAATAATCTTTAAACAAAGAACTATATCAGTTATTACATCACATTTCATTACATCATATCATCAGAGTGTACAACAACAACAACAAATAGTGCAGCGGAAAAAGAAATACTATATAGCTAGTAATACGCCATGCCATCCAGCTTGCCTCCAGCAACTCCAGAATATCCAGAATATCCTGATAAACCTAACTCTTGACTGCCCGTGTAGAAATTGGTGGGCACTTAGAGTTTAGGAAGGAAAACAATAAACTCCGAGTCAGTCATGTGACTGGTGTGAGAACTTAAAACAGTTTATTTAACTTTAAAATCAAAATAGAGGAATATTTTTAAATTCAATTCGCAATGCTTTTAAAAATGAGACTACCATAAGGCCTCCCGCACACACACACATGCAAACGCAGAATCGGAGGAGATTTCTCCTTATGATAGTCAAAGATGCTTGATACGCATTAAAAAGAACATTTGATATTATTATTAGTGCATAGTGTAGGAAAAATTCATTTCGAAAGTAGAATATAAATCTTAGCCAACATAGACATTTCGAACTATGCCTACTATAGCTACCATCCAAACAGTGTTGCGACACCATAAGTGAATGATAGGTTCTACAACTAATACCGTACAAGATCGTATTGTTTCTTTGGATTTCCAACGAATGATCAGGCCAAGGAACTTCCCATTGCCACATGAGAATGCCTCTGGATGGACATCCCCGAGAACCAAACCGGATCTCTACCAACACAAGGCCGGGTTACCCCTAACTGAGTAACAACTGACCGAATATGCCATCCCCCGGTCCTTTGGGACCTTTTACCGAGCGCTCGCAATCAATTCACACAATCATAACAAAGTGTTTTCAACATGAGTAAGTATCTGGGCTCCATACCATGATACCACCCTTTTCCAGAAGGAAATGCACACATCCTAAAGGGCGCTACCCCTCATAACCTTGCTGCTTCTTTCCTGTTTTGACCATTCACGGGGTGTGAGGCTCGACGAAGTCACGTCCACAAAAACATACTTTATACAAAAGCCATGCTTTGGGTCAACAAATGATCATAGAAATGATCGCAAAGATAGACGATCAAATAAACGATCCTATCACAAATAATCAACACAATGATCATTTACAGCAACACTCAGCATGTCACATTACCAAATTGGGAATATATCGCTGATATCATTCAACTACATAACCTCTGAGCACGTACGTCTCAGAGAAGGGTGTTAAGCTAAAAGAATAAATTCACCGCCACCAACAGAAATATATTTGAAAGAAATCGGCTTTATATCTCAACTTGTAATGTCAGACATACCATCCATACAAGTCTGTTCCGGGCTCGAACAAAACCGAAGGCACTTACACAGAAGTCCTTGCAATCCGGATATTCACAATCCTGATCGGATTCCCCATCACATATGGAGAACTCTATACCGGAGCAACTCGGTGCAGAGTCAATCGACAGGTCATCCTATCGTTCTTGCAAATACCGGGTCTTCAACACCGATCTTCAATGCAATTCACAACGACCTATCACATATTCGGAATGGGTTATACGACCCCATGGTCCTTTCCCGGTTAACCCGAATAGTGAGCGCTTATTCAAAAATAAGTGTGGCATTCACATTCAAACAAATCACATCAAATACCCATTCAAAGGGAAATATTGATAGTCGGTTATTGAACTATCAATTGATATGCACACATCACCAGATTCCAAATAATTTTCCAAATTATTTATTTTCCAAAATATCTTTACAAGATATAAAATTTTCAACACTTCAAAAATAAATCAATATTTATTTTTAAACCAATTCTACTTTCTTTTATAAATTCAATAGTGAATTTACATTCCAAAGTATTAATGAATATACGACTTCAATTCGATTTATAATATTCATTTTCAATTTATCTTCAAAAAGATAAATTCTCTAATATTCACTTTATATTGGAAAAACATTTCCATACTTATTTATTCATAAGTAATTCACAAATTTTATTTATTTTCAACACTTAGAAAATATTCAATATACTTCAATCGAAATTAAGTATATTTCATTCTTTAAGGAAATCATTCTCTTAAACATATTTATTTGGGCCAAAACGAATGTTGTGTAAAACATTGTTACGACAACCCAAAATCACTAGTATAGGGATTCGAAATTAAAATAGATATATAAATCCCAATACTATACAAAACATTTCCTTTCGGAAATCATTTACTATAACAACAGTGTTATAGTCCACCATTTCCTTTTATTTCTCGAAAACGTCTATTTCAACAATAAATGTTGAAATCTATGGTTTCGAATCTTAATGCATTTAAAACATCGTTAGATCGTTTTAATTCTATTTAAAACATCACATTCAAAACAATTTCTTTAACATGTTATTCACTATTCAGAAACGTGAATATACTTCATTAACAATTTCATCCTTTTATTCATTTTAATTCAAAGGATTATTCACTATTCAAAAATGTGAATATAACTCCATTTATAGGTTTCAACAAATTTTCTTGTCAAAATAAGTCATTTGCGAATTTATAAAACAACGTCTATAAATTCCATTTCTATTTATTTATAAAAACTTCCTTTTTATAAATTCTTTTATTAACCTATTCCAGTTTATAACTCAATTATAAACTAAAAGTTCATATTATAAGTTAAATACTTATAAAACGATTATTCATTTGCAAAAAAAAAAATCATTCCTTTGAACTTCATGATTTTAAATCCTATAACTTATAAGATTTGTTTATTTATCAAAACTCCATTCTTTCAATAACTTTATAAATTTTATAAACCTACTGTTTATAAAATTTCATTTATAACTTCACTGTTTATAATCCTGTAAATTTCATTCATTTACTAAATTCATCTTCACTTCATTCAAACACTTATAAAAACTCGTTTTATAATGTCAATATTTCAATTTATAAATATCCATTTATAAATCTCTTAATATAAATCAATTTATATTATTCTTTTAAAACGTCTTTAATCTCCTTTATAATTTCATCATTCTGATTTATAAAATAATTAAATTTTATAAATCCCATATTTAAACTTTTTATAAATAAATTCAGAAATCCAATTTAAACTATTTTAAAAAAATCAATAGCATCATATTCTCAAAAATCAGTTTTTAACTATTTTTCTCAAAAATCAAAATTTTTATAACTTTAAAAATTATAATGTTTATTTATTTAAAATAGATCAAATTCCAAACATATGGTATATTTTCAAAAATCACTTTATAAATCATTTTAAAATTCCAAAACTTGGTCCAATGATGCTACATACCAAATAGTCAATCAGGACAACAACGATATCATATATCAATATGATAATCCATCAAATATCAAAATATCTGAAATCAAATAAATACTGTTGAGGAATCCAGTTGGATCCCTCCAACCCGTTTTCCTGCATCCACAAGCATTAGCACAATACCAATTTCGCTCCAGTACGAAATTATCGCGGTATATGTTCTTATTAAATATTATCCGCTTAATAACGGCGCAATAGGCTAAACAAATGCGGGAAATCAATAACTCCAATATATACATATGCCAATATATATATATTGCTATTATATATAATACCAATTTCACTGTTTATGAAATATTCGCGGTATATGTTTTTAATAAATAACATCCGCTTACTAACGGCGTATAATGTCTATTTTAACAATCAATAGATATCAATCATCATTCAAACATGCATTCAAATATTTTAAATCAAACTATTTAAAATAAAATCGAAACTGATTCGATTGAGTGAGAAGTTCTCACCTTGATTTTAATTTCCGTTTTAGCGATTTATTTCGAATAAAATTAAACGCGCGTTTAATTTTACCCAAAATTCTCACTAACTCCAAACAACTCCAAACCAACTCCATCGCGTTGTGCTCGTCCATACGATTCCAACGCAACCGGTTTCGTGCGTTTTCGACCTCGTATGAAAAAGTTAAGAATATTTGAAGTTACACGAATTTATACTTATATAAATTACAATATAATTTAACTATTTTAAACCTACACTAAATCTCGGCCACAAGATCAAGCTTGAGT
The DNA here is from genome assembly GCA_030765085.1 of Allium cepa. Taxonomy (NCBI): domain Eukaryota; kingdom Viridiplantae; phylum Streptophyta; class Magnoliopsida; order Asparagales; family Amaryllidaceae; genus Allium; species Allium cepa. The sequence continues at coordinate 117,642,885 of CM060943.1, forward strand.
GCATCAAGGCCGTCCCCATCTATCTTCCCTCCCTCACGTTATCTTCTTCCAGATAATACACGCGCAAAAGAAACCCATCAACACCTAATTAGGTTTTAATCTTGCAACCTCATCGCTCGATAGAAATTTGATCAGGAAGTTCCATTTTGAAGAGCACGACATGTTCAATACTCGGCCAAAATGGCATGGAGTTCGGTCACTCCCAGGCATGGGAAACCGTGCCTAAAACGCACATGAACGCGGTCAAAATTTGCATCCATACGACGACGATAGCGCAAATCCACCGTTGGATATGAAGTACTCGAGGAGATCTTCAACTTTGTAGTTGAACCTGAAGCTTGAAAACGTATGGAATTGGAGATTGGAGGGGAAGAAGATGAACAAATTTAGGCCTTAGGTTATTAACTGGCGGCTGGCTCATAAAATTAGGGTTTTATTTATTTTTTTTATAAAATTGTGAAGAGTGTTGGTCTATTTATAGGAAAAAATCGAACACTATTCATTTCGATTTTCCAAACTCCGATTTACGCGCCGAAACTGACGTTCCTAGGGTTTATCCCGCGTTCCGGACACAATGGAATAGGTTTCGGAAGCTAATTCGGACATCTGTGCGAGTTATGGCTACAAACGTTCAATTTAAATTAAACTGATTTAAGCGATTTTCTAGGCGTTTTAATTTGTACCGGACAAACGGTAAATCCAATTGACTTGAAATTTGAAACCTTACAATAATATCACATTACGGATCCGATGAAACTAGTTTCGTCGAAATCCGAGACTTTTTGAAAAATGGCTATTTTAACTCGCCAAATTAAAATTAAAAATAAATCGATGCGTTTCGAGCTGCCACGATCAAACGATAGCTCCGATTGACACGAAATTTTAAATCCGGTAATAACTAACCATTACGGATCCAATGAAACTGGTTTCGTTCAATTCTGAGACTGTTTAAAAATTGGCTATTTTCACTAGTCGATTAAATATTAAAATATTCAATTTTCACAAATAAACTTTAAATTCGATTTTAAAAGTTCTAAAATATCATTCTAACTTCAATATGATAAAATAAAATTTTACAAATCATTTTCAATCATATTTAACTCAATTTAAAGTAAGGTAATTATCACTCGAGTCAAGGTCGATGTTTTCCAAGTACAAACCCCCAAGGCCTAAACCAAGATCAGATAAGCACTCCGAAAACACCGCTCTTGAGGCCGAATGATGATACAATCAAACATCCATGACTCTGGCTATCACTGTTATCATTGCCTCGATATCACCGTTAATTGAATGACTGGCACCTTCTTTCAGCCGTCCGTCAAGGGCTAATGGCAACCCCGGTTCTAGACATAACTCCGCACGTCATCATGACCCGTGCCTAGGACTATCGCATCTGCCCAGAGTACTAACACGTCATCATGACCCGTGTCTGGAACGTCATCGTGACCCGTTCCAACGTACTCTTGCTTTGAGCATGCTAGAACCTTCAATAACGATAAGATCCAAGCCTCCTAGTCATCCTCCTCGACGACTATTCTCACACTAGCTCAAGCGCCTCTCGAGCCCACCATTATCCACAAACCCGGAACGCATCACCGAGTTATCAACATGCTTGGGATGATCCCGTCTGGATTAAACCAAGGCTTTCACACATTGTGCTTTGCTTCAACGCATCATAGCAAAGCCCCATCTCAACATCTTGGTTTGCCTCATCGCATCATGGCAAAGTCCCATCTCAACAAATCTATCCATATGAGCTTCCACATCCGCTTCATGTGCCACAAGCAGCTTTCACCATTCAAGAGCCTTTCCACTTAGCTTTTGAATCATCTTCGACCAACTTGTCCAAATCAAGTTATCAATCAACTAATCAATCAAATCAAACATCAATCCAAGCAATCAATCATTCAAACAAGATCAAAATAAACAATTACAACAATAATGGCAATTTCGTAAATAAAGAGTTCAAATCTAACATACATTCTAACAAGCGTGAATTATGAACAATATCTCTACAACTTGATGAATGAACTTGCATAAGTGAACATGTAGTAAAATAGGTGTCAAAACTTCATAGATGATAGATCTACATGCAGACTTAAGGAAAATGCAAGAAATCACTATCTTTAACACATAAACAAGCCACCGATCCAATATACTCCTTTGGGTCCGTGTGTGAGAGATAACTACCACTCACCGAATCACCTAAACACCTCAAAAGCTACTAACTTCAGATCTGGACAGCGAAGAAACTAGCTTGATCCGACAAGATTCCGCTTCAAACGATGAAATCTCTCTTTGTTGGATGAAGATCTTCAACTTCGGCTCTTGAATCTTTGATCTTGATCTTCGATCTTGGATGGATGTTAGCACTAGATTAGAGTGGAGAAAAGAAGTGAAGAAGTGTTGTAATCGAGCTCTCAAAATGGCAGCACTTCGTCGCTTCAAAATCCGGTGCCAAAAAGTGAGGCGAACCCCTTCTATTTATAGGCAGAAATCCCCCTGAGTCGCCGCCCCTTAGGTCGCCGCCGACCTAACGACTTAACTGAGATGCCGACCTATCAACTCAACACATGCAGTCGATCTACCACCTAACGACTTAGGACCAACCACTTATAAACCCATACGCGACTTATAGCATGCACGACCTAACACGTGCACGCGACTTAACTCTTAACCATACTGGGTACGACCTAACTCTAAGCCGACCTAACACGCACACGACTTAACCCATCCGCGACTTAACACAGATACGACCCCACCCAAACACGCGACCTAACATAAGTCGGTCACGACTTAACTAAACACGGGTTAGCCGACCTAACTACACTCCGATCTAACTTAGGTCGTCCCTATACTTAAGTCGGCCAATACTATAGGTCGTTACCCCTAAGTCGGTCCAATCCCATAAGTCGCTCTACCGACCCAAGCTATCACACGACCTAAGCTTATGTAACTCGCTAACCCGTAAGCTTTTAGGTCGTTAATTCCTTAAGTCGGCCTATCTTCCTAAGCCGTTAGCCACTAACCCGCTAATCTTCTTAGGTCGTTACCTCGGTTCAATACCTTAACTCGGCCACACGACTTAAGCCAACATCCATGCAACCTAACCACTACACGGCCTAACTCCTTAGGTCTTTGAACCTATAAGTCGCTCAACTCAAATCCCTTAAGTCGTTCCACTCAACCTAAGCTCCATACAGCTTAACAACATCAACGACTTATCAACAATACGACTTAAAGCATACAGTTTAACAATGTTTCGATCCGTAAAAATACGGGTCGTTACATTCTCTCCCCCTTAGGAATTTCGCCCCCGAAATTCCAAACATACAGGAGCAACCAAAGTTATTCTGCATGCCTACCATCCATAGCAATCAACAAACCATGCATCCAATTACTAGCCTAGCATGCAGAATTCTAAGACTAGAACAAGTTACAAATTCATGAGATGTCACGACACCTTAGGGCCATACCTCGAAGAGTTCAGGATGAGCTGCCTTCATCCTCTCTTCCTCCTCCTACGTACAGTCGTCAACCTCATCACTCCATTGTATCTTGAGCAACGTAATCGTCTTCCTCCTAAGCTATTTCGTGTCGGTTTCAACAACACGAAGCGGCTTACGAGGTCTCGTAACAACTGGATCAACCTCCAAATCTTCACAGCTATCAGCAGAAACCACCGTATTCGAGTCATGCACATACTTCCGTAGATAAGATACATGAAAAACATTGTGCATACCCGCCATCTTTTCCGGTAACTCCAATCTATAAGCGAGCTTTCCAATTCGCTCGATGATCGGGAATGGTCCAACAAATCTCGGAGTCAATTTCCCTTTCTTCCCGAATCGAATAACATTCTTCAGAGAAGAAATCTTCACAAAAACCTTATCACCCACGTCGAATTCCAAATCCTTACGACGCTTATCGGCATAACCTTTCTGACGATCTTGGGCTGCCTTCATTCGTCGCCGAATGATCTCTATACAATCCGTAGTCTGACGAATCACTTCTGGCCCAAGTATCAGCTTTTCTCCAATTTCCAACCAACATGTCGGAGAGTTACACGGTCTTCCATACAATGCTTCATATGGTGCCATACCAATACTTGTCTGATAACTGTTATTATATGCAAATTCCACCAAATGAAGATGATCTTCCCATGATCCTCCGAAATCCAAAACACATGCTCTGAGGAGATCTTCCAAAACTCGGTTGACTCTCTCGGTCTGACCATCTGTTTGGGGATGATAAGCTATACTCAAACACAGCTCGGTTCCCAAAACTTCCTGGAAGCTCTTCCAAAATCCACTAGTGAACAATGGGTCTCGATCGCTCACTATACTCTTCGGAATACCATGGAATCGAACTATCCACTTAACATACAACTCAGCCAACTTCGATGCAGTCCTAGTTGATCGAACAGGAATGAATCTTGCACTCTTAGTCAAACGATCTACGATGACCCAAATACCTTCATTTCCTGCCCTGGTTCTAGGTAGACCATCGATAAAATCCATCGATATCTGCTCCCACTTCCATGTAGGAACCTCTAATGGCTGAAGCAATCCACTTGGCTTCTTTTGCTCGGCTTTTACCAACTAGCAGTTCATACATTTGGAAATAAAATTTCCAACATCCTTCTTCATACCTTCCCAGTAATAGGTTCTCTTCATATCCCGATACATCTTATTTCCACCAGGATGAATTGTCAACTTCGAGTGATGACTCTCCCTCAAAACTTCATCTCTCAATCCATCTATATCGGGAACAACTAATCGTCCTTGTTTCCGAAGCCAACCCTCTCGATCGACTTCAAATCCTTTATCCTTTTCTGGATTCAATCCAGATTCCAAATCGCGGATAATCTTGACAATCTTATCGTCTTGCTTTTGGCTCTCGCTAATTCTTTCACAAAAGTAGGTCTTATCGATAAGTTTGCCAACATCTTAGGTTCCAATTCACATCTAGGCCTGAAGTCAAATCCAGCCAAATACTCAAGACTCTTCCATTCCGAAAACATGGCTCCCAATCCTGCATGTCTTCGACTTAACGCATCTGCCACTGCGTTGCCTTTTCCCAGAGTATAGGCTATACCAAAATCATACGATGCTAAAAACTCTAGCCATCGTTGCTGCCGAAGATTCAGATCCTTTTGGGAAAACAGATACTTCAACGACTTATGATCCGTAAACAACTCGAATCGAACTCCCAATAGATAATGTCTCCACATCTTCAGAGCAAAAACAATCGCCGCTAACTCCAAATCATGAGTCGGGTAGTTCCTTTCATGCGGCTTCAGTTGTCGACTTGCATACGCAACAACTTTATCCTTTTGCATAAGCACTGCTCCAAGTCCAGTACCACATGCATCGGTGTAAACCACCATCTCATCATTCCCACTCAGAATGGTCAAAACAAGAGCACTTGTCAGTTTCTCTTTCAGGATTACGAAAGCTTGCTCACACTTATCATCCCATATGAATACCTGATTCTTTTTCGTCAATCCTGTTAACGGTGCAGCTATCTTGGAAAAGTCTTTGATAAACCGATGATAATATCATGCTAATCCAAGAAAACTTCTCACATCAGATGCATTCTTAGGTCTAATCCAATCCTGGATCGCTGCCACCTTAGCGGGATCAACCGCTATTCCATTTCCAGAAATAACATGGCCTAAGAACCCCACTTCACTCTTCCAGAAGTGACACTTCGAAAACTTAGCCTTTAGCTGATGTTTCCACAAGAGTTCCAAAACAATCCGCAAGTGTGTCTTGTGCTCTTCTTCATTTCTGGAGTAAACCAAAATATCATCCACGAACACAAGTACAAACTTGTTCGACTGATCTCTGAATACTCTATTCATAAGATCCACAAAATATGCTGGTGCATTGGTCAATCCAAACGGCATTACCAGCCACTCATAAAAACCGGATGGTGTCCTAAAAGCAGTCTTCAGCACACTATCCTTAGCCACTCTCAACTGGTGAAATCCCGTTGCCAAATCCATCTGAGAAAATACCTTAGCTTCGTGAAGCTAATCAAACAAGTCATCTATTCTCGGCAATGGATACTTGTTCTTCTTAGTCACCTTATTCAGCTCACGATAATCCACACACAACCTCAACGATCAATCCGCTTTGGTTACGAACACAATTGGTGCACCCCATTCGGACACACTACGCCGAATGAATCCTTTCCGTAAAAGGTCATCAACTTGCACCTTCAGCTCTTGCTGCTCCCTAGGCGCCATCCGCCTAAGAGGCATCACAACAGGTCTGGCTCCCTCAACTAGATCGATACGAAACTCGATCTCCCTATGCGGCGGTAACCCTTTGACCTCGTCAAAGACGTCCTCAAATCCATTCACAGCCGGCATCGATGACAGTCCATCCCGTGGAACAACTAGCGAATACATGAAGCTCATGAAGACGCCTTCTTCATGCTTACATCGTATCACAACCTTTCGCCCTTCCACATTCCCGACTGTCACCTCCAGCCTCTCACAATCAACCTTTGCCGCATACTTCCTAAGCCAGTCCATACCCAAAATAATTCCGAACCCCACAAAATTCAGAACAAAGCAATCACAAACAAAAGAGCAATCATGACTCGACACAACTAGACCATGGCATATCATACACAAACAAGACGAACCCCCAACTGGATTAGTCACAACCAATGGTCTATCAACAATATCCGGTTCCAAACCCAACCGGTCTACCAGATCATTACAAACAAACGAATGCGACGCTCCAGTATCAAACAACACTCTAACTGGAACACCACGAATGGAAAGAGTACCTTGAACCACTACACTCTTCCCTTTCTCATCAACAGTAGGAGCTTTCGAAGACGATGGAACAGCTCCCAAAGCATAAGCTTGCACAATCTGCTTATCTTTCCTTGGTTCTAGACAGTCCTTCCTGATATGCCCCAGCTTATCACAGTTGTGGCACTTCAACAACACCTTTGGATTCTTGCAATCCCTAGAGAAATGGCCCTTCTGCCGACAATTGTAGCAGGTCACTTCACCCTTTGGCTTCTTCTGGCCATCCTTACCCTTCTGTTGATGCTGCTTCCTCTTCTTGTTTCCACCTTGTTGTGGTTTGGACTCTTCCTTGGTCACAGCAACAACAGACCCTTCCTTAGGAAACAAACTCTCGTGCCTGAGAGCTTTCTCCACAAGCTTTTCAAATGGATCGTCCAAATGATCCACCAACTGTCTCCCAAGATAATTGTCCAAGCCCGTCACAAACTTCTCATTCTTCTGATAGGGAGATTCAATATATGACCGAGCATACTTGGACAAAGCTTCAAACTCAGAAACATACTCAAGAACTGGTCTCCCACCTTGCTTGAGCTCCACAAACTTCTTAAACAGAACAGATTTCTGAGCGGTAGAAATGAACTTAGCTTCAAATCTAACTTGGAATTGCTCCCAAGTAATCTCCTCCTCTGGAGTATCAATGGTGATAGAATTCCACCAATCCAAAGCTCTCCCTTGAAGCTGCCTTGATGCAAGCTTCCTCTTAGTTGCATCCTCAATTCCCAAATCGCCAAAGATCCTTCTACAAGCATCAATCCATCTCTGAACTTCTATGGTTGATTCTGTTCCCAAGAAAACCTTTCCTCCAAGAGCAGTATAGTCCTTGCACAACTTAGCAAAATCCACTGGTCTTGGAGCTTGAACTTGAACTCCAACATCTACTGACTGTCCTGAAGTTGGTATCCTTCTCATGATCGAAGTCATCATAGCTTCGAACATTGCAGCATAGTCAGTAGCTCCCCCAGCAGCACGGCTTTCCCTAGCAGCTTGTCTCTCACTTCGACTCATCCTTAATATCTACAAAAAGGAATGATTTAGAACACCTTGAGAAACAACTACATAAGGAGTTCAAATCCTTCTAAACTACTATATTATATATAGTAATCATCCATTAAAATACAATTACGTCTCTCATACATAGTTACGTCAGCGAGCGTTGGCTAAAATCGATTAACCAAAGCTCTGATACCAAATGTGACGACCGCCCATGACTCCCGCACGAAAAAAAAGAAATGGTGCGCTGAAAAGTGTGCCAGGCGGTCATGGACAATAGTCAGGGTAAGGTAAAACAGCATACTCTATCGTATTACTCACAGCGCATGGATAAAATACAATAGAAAATATACATAGTGAAGCTCTATAGAACAGAAGTCTCATCATATAAACTCATAATAGTTTTATACAATCATCTAAATAGTCAATACATCAAGCCTCACTACATAACACTCGGAGTATCAAACAAACAGCGGAACATCCAGTACATATAGTAAGAAAACAATATGCAAAAGCCATCAGCTCGTCTTCGTCATCAACAACGTTGGTAGCCAAGAACAGCACCTGTCACCTGCTACCTAGTCTGCCCATCCCAACATGGATGAACAGCCCAAGGTAATAAGAGTTGAACATAAAACCTTGAGTCAGACAACAGTCTTAGTGAGCAGTAAATTAACTATCAAACATACCAAAAGAGCATAAAGGATAAAAAGGAATAGGAACTCAACCATCCCACTCCACCTCATTCTACAGTGATAGCCCACAGACCCACTAAGCAGAAACAAGCATAACAAAGCAGACATTTAAAGTAACGTAATTATCACTCGAGCCAAGGTCGATGTTTTCCAAGTACAAACCCCCAAGGCCTAAACCAAGATCAGATAAGCACTCCGAAAACACCGCTCTTGAGGCCGAATGATGATACAATCAAACATCCATGACTCTGGTTATCACTGTTATCATTGCCTCGATATCACCGTTAATTGAATGACCGGCACCTTCTTTCAACCGTCCGTCAAGGGCTAATGGCAACCCCGGTTCTAGACATAACTCTGCACGTCATCATGACCCATGCCTAGGACTATCGCATCTGCCCAGAGTACTAACACGTCATCATGACCCGTGTCTGGAACGTCATCGTGACCCGTTCCAACGTACTCTTGCTTTGAGCATGCTAGAACCTTCAATAACGATAAGATCCAAGCCTCCTAGTCATCCTCCTCGACGACTATTCTCACACTAGCTCAAGCGCCTCTCGAGCCCACCATTATCCACAAACCCGGACCGCATCACCGAGTTATCAACATGCTTGGGATGATCCCGTCTGGATTAAACCAAGGTTTTCACACATTGTGCTTTGCTTCAACGCATCATAGCAAAGCCCCATCTCAACATCATGGTTTGCCTCATCGCATCATGGCAAAGTCCCATCTCAACAAATCTATCCATATGAGCTTCCACATCCGCTTCATATGCCACAAGCAGCTTTCACCATTCAAGAGCCTTTCCACTTAGCTTTTGAATCATCTTCGATCAACTTGTCCAAATCAAGTTATCAATCAACTAATCAATCAAATCAAACATCAATCCAAGCAATCAATCATTCAAACAAGATCTAAATAAACAATTACAATAATAATGGCAATTTCGTAAATAAAGAGTTCAAATCTAACATACATTCTAACAAGCATGAATTATGAACAATATCTCTACAACTTGATGAATGAACTTGCATAAGTGAACATGTAGTAAAATAGGTGTCAAAACTTCATAGATGATAGATCTACATGCAGACTTAAGGAAAATGCAAGAAATCACTATCTTTAACACATAAACAAGCCACCGATCCAATATACTCCTTTGGGTCCGTGTGAGAGATAACTACCACTCACCGAATCACCTAAACACCTCAAAAGCTACTAACTTCAGATCTGGACAGCGAAGAAACTAGCTTGATCCGACAAGATTCCGCTTCAAACGATGAAATCTCTCTTTGTTGGATGAAGATCTTCAACTTCGGCTCTTGAATCTTTGATCTTGATCTTCGATCTTGGATGGATGTTAGCACTAGATTAGAGTGGAGAAAAGAAGTGAAGAAGTGTTGTAATCGAGCTCTCAAAATGGCAGCACTTCGTCGCTTCAAAATCCGGTGCCAAAAAGTGAGGCGAACCCCTTCTATTTATAGGCAGAAATCCCGCTGAGTCGCCGCCCCTTAGGTCGTCGCCGACCTAACGACTTAACTGAGATGCCGACCTATCAACTCAACACATGAAGCCGACCTACCACCTAATGACTTAGGACCAACCACTTATAAACCCATACGCGACTTATAGCATGCACGACCTAACACGTGCACGCGACTTAACTCTTAACCATACTGGGTACGACCTAACTCTAAGCCGACCTAACATGCACACGACTTAACCCATCCGCGACTCAACACAGATACGACCCCACCCAAACACGCGACCTAACATAAGTCGGTCACGACTTAACTAAACACGGGTTAGCCGACCTAACTACACTCCGATCTAACTTAGGTCGTCCCTATACTTAAGTCGGCTAATACTATAGGTCGTTACCCCTAAGTCGGTCCAATCCCATAAGTCGCTCTACCGACCCAAGCTATCACACGACCTAAGCTTCTGTAACTCGCTAACCGGTAAGCTTTTAGGTCGTTAATTCCTTAAGTCGGCCTATCTTCCTAAGCCGTTAGCCACTAACCCGCTAATCTTCTTAGGTCGTTACCTCGGTTCAATACCTTAACTCGGCCACACGACTTAAGCCAACATCCATGCGACCTAACCACTACATGGCCTAACTCCTTAGGTCGTTGAACCTATAAGTCGCTCAACTCAAATCCCTTAAGTCGTTCCACTCAACCTAAGCTCCATACAGCTTAACAACATCAACGACTTATCAACAATACGACTTAAAGCATACAGTTTAACAATGTTTCGATCCGTAAAAATACGGGTCGTTACAAAATTAAACGCAGAAAACAAGAACACCAAATTTGTAGTAGTTCGGCGTAACTGCCTACGTCCACTTTGAGGTTAATTTTTATTGTTTTTCTCACTAATCGATTACAGATACAATCCGTACACCAACTATTTGATTACAATTGTTAAGAAAAAAAGATAAGTCTTGAATGAGTCTTGAATGCGGCAGAGTCTCCCCGGTGTTCTCGAAAAAAGGTCTCTTTCACTGTGCTTCTGCCTCTCTATTTATAGACGAAGATGGGTTGGACTTCCCTGGAGGGCCTAGTAGTTAGACAGTTCGGCCCAAAATGAGTGAACTCTGTGTGCCGAACCACAAATGATGATCGGCAAATGCCGAGCACTTCCTTAATGTCGAACGAGGCGATGTGTTGAGTGAAGAGCGCAAGCCAAACGAGAACCGATGTCGGTCGTGGGAGATGCCGAACAAAGCTGGAATGCCGAACGAGCTTCATGCCGGTCGAGATTGAATGTCGAACGACTCTGACATGTCGAACGGCCCTCAATGCCGAACGAGGTCTAGATGCCGAGTAGTGTGGAATGCCGAACGACTCTGACATGCCGAACGGGCCTCAATGCCGAACGTGGTCTGGATGCCGAGAAGTGTGGAATGCCGAACGACTCTAACATGCTGAACGGCCCTTAATGCCAAACGTAGTCTGGATGCCGAGGGAACGTGGTCTGGATGCTGAGCAGTGTGGAATGCCGAACGACTCTGACATGCTGAATGGCCCTCAATGCCGAACGATATACAATACCGAACATCCCTCAATGCCGAACGACCATAGATGCCGAATGGCCTGGTTGTGCTGAACGGGGACAGATGTCGAACGAAGTCTCTTCATCAAGTCTTTGGTTGCCCGATCAAGCCGTTGGGTAACACTTGCCCCCCAAAGTGTATTATGTGGATGAACATGATACGCTTTGAGTCACGAGTCCTCCATGTTTTGCTTCAATCCCTGATCTCGTTTCCTCGATGGTACTTTCTCTTGAATGCCGAACGAGTCAGTGTATACCGAACGACATGCCAATGCCAAACGTCATATAAATGACGAATGATTTAGCTGATGCCGAGCGAGGGATGCGCACTGACCGGTTCTACCAGTCATTGTCCCTTCGACTTCCTTTCTTCCCTCTATGAAGGTCGGAATTCACTTCTTCTTCTCTTTTTCATTTTTACTTCCGGCATCCTATATTCGCGAACTTTGCTTTTTAATAAACTCCAAATAATTAACCACTCTTCCCTCCTCAAACATCGTATGTTACCTCACTTCTTTCCCAAATCAATTGAAACTAATTAATACCGCCCTCCTTACTTCAGAATCCCCCCAAGTTTTTGAGCCGTTTACTAGGTAATGACCTCTTTCTTTGAACGCTACCCCTTAGCTAATAAACTTAGCACGAGATTCACATTCGTGAATCTCTATAGAACCGTGGCCAGTAGGTATCACGCGGATGAGGGAATCAGATTGCGATTAGGATACATTTTAAGGCTAGGCAGTGTGGGAAAAAAGGAGAGGTCAGAGGCATGCGAAGGAGGAAAAACAGAGGAGGAGTAGGAATTAGGTAGAATGCCGATCGGCTCGGTACGACCTTCCTAAGGACTCAACCATGTCGTTCGGTAGGGATGGAGGAAAAGAATAAAACTGTTATTAAGGATGGAGTGCCGAGCATTGTAGCTCGGTGTAACTTTGGTTCGGCACGATTCGTCGTATGCCAAACAGTGGAGTGGATAAGTGGAAGGGTGTCGTTGTTGATAGTAGAATGCCGACTGATGCGGCTTGGCATAAGGGTGGTTCGACATGACCCCCTTCTACCGAACGATGGAGAGGACATATGGAAGTATGGGATGTCGGGCAATGGACTTGGGCCGGATGGTATTTAGGCCGAACTGGGTTGAGGCCGAGCAACATTTAGGCCGAACGGAATTTAGGCCGAACGACATTTATGCCGAACGGCATTTAGGCCGAACGGCATTTATGCCGAGCGGCATTTAGGCCGAGCGGGTTTTAGGCCATGTGTTTCAAGTGTTGCTCGGCCTTGACCTTCGATGAATGGATAACAATAGTCGAAATCATTCCAACTTGAACATAACCCTCGTTGAATTCACTTATTTCCCATGCTTAATCATATGACAAAAACAAGGACAAGGACTTATACAAACTAGCATATCGAACTAATCCGGACTGATAACTCCCCAGTTTCAACAATCATAACTCTGAATTTAAATCGATAAAAACAAATAATTGCCTTCAACATATAGTGCCAATGTCCGAGTCCAAAATCGAAAACATCATAAGACAGGCTTTCGGAGACGGTCAGTGATGACGGTCTTTGAAGATGACAGCTCAATGCTCAACTTTATATCGTCAACTCTATGACATTAATTTCTCAGCACTTATATTTGAATGATCGCACTAGTTCACACACCACACGGGGGAATATTTATGTTGTTAAGTCTAACGTCGATTATTTTTCAAGTATAGTTCAAACAGGTACTCTGTTAGATTCAATCTTCATTAAAGATGTCTAGGAAATCTAGCTCTGCTACGATCTCAGATAGACCCGGGCCATTCTTTCGACAAAAAGTCGTAGATACTTCGCATCCGTCAACTAACCCCGCTCAAGACTTTTCGAACCCTGTGACTACATTTGTCGACTTGGCTCTCGACGTTTTGGAGGTGGCTATTTTTCTAGATGACCCAATCGACTCTCAGGCTTCAAAAATTAATGAAAGTACGCTCCATCGGATCTGCTCTGTCCACGGAATCCCCTTAGACGATGTATTAGTTCCATCGGGGCATTATCGTCCACACTTGCCCCTAGTCGGATACACAGCTTGCAACAAATTCATGTGTTGGTTGGCAGCGTGTCACCGTTCAACTCATTTCTTTAAGACGTGTTGCAGTACATCGTCATTGCTCCGTCGCAACCGCATCCGAATAGGCATGCATTCATCTACGGCACTTGTATCCTCTTCATGAATGTCCTCTCTAGGCTTCCAACTCCGAGCGATATTCAATACATATATTGCATCAAGAGACGGAAGGATAACCCTTCTTTCGTGTTTCTCGAGCCGTACAACAAATTTCAAATCTTAACTGGGGCATGGAGCAAGTTTGCCCTTTACAAACAGGAATGGTTTTACGTGCGCTGTCCTCCCGGTTTTGCGAGGAGATGGGTGGAAGGAAGTAAGTCTTTTTCCTGGGTCGAAACTCATGTTTGGTCAAAGCTGTACCCTTTCTAACTCTCTTCCATCTTTTCAGGTATGAATCTGCGTCCCGAGGGCCTCGGATATTCTGAAGCCGTCGAAGTTATTTGAGCTATTCCCGCCGAAGACCGGGACATCAGAACTCTCATTTCAAATGAGACGATTACAATGTTCGGGTTATTGGCAGAAGGTCGCCGGATAAGCCTCCCTCAGGGCGTTACAATAACCAGGCCTGCCTCTGGCAAAGGGAAAAAACAAGCTGAGTCTTCAGCACGTAACACCCCTGACACACTAAAAGAGGGGGGAATTAAGGAAACTGAAACGCCTGAGGCACAAGATGAGAACGTTAGTCCCGCTCGGTATCCAATAGTCGAAGTTCACGACATTGATACGTCTCCTTCCCCTTCGAAGGGGAAGAAGAAACTAACATATAGGCTAAGGAAGAAAACAGTCGGTGGAACTTCTAAAGTTACTCTCGTTCCCGCGGAGAAAGAAGCCTCCTCACGGCATTTAGAAAGTTCCCTAAAAGGCATGTCGAACCTTTCCATACCTCGTGATCTACTCAACTACGACTTTGATGACCCAGAGGCCCTTAAGCTTCATTTGCCCACGAGAGGCGATGCAAGCGTTCAAGCCCAAAATCAGGGGAAAAAACTCCTATTGGTAAAGAAACTGGTCCTTCGGGGGGAAACACTAGGACAAACACATGCACTTCACCCTGTACTTAAATTTCTATTGTCACCCTATTCTTTGCTAACTCATAGTTACTTAAACTTTGCATAAGTGACATGGAGCGCGCACATTGCTAGTCTAAATCACAAAATGATCATCATCGATCATCAAGAAGTGTCAATTACACTAAGCTAGTAAATAGATGAGTTTAGCTTCATGTCCCATAACCACTTGCTTAACTTAAGTATTTATGAATAAATTGTAAGTCTCCACTTGAAAGTTGTCACAAGAGTTTCAATCGAACGAGTCTAAGAATTAACCGACAAAATAAATGCAAGCGTTTCATACCACTTGTTTTACTAAGCCGTTTAGTTAGATTTCTCATACGAGTGAGGTAAAGGTTTGTATATACTAATAGGTTGGAAAACAGTTTTATAAACGAGTTTGATATCGAAAATAGAGTTGAAATCATCTTTGTGAAAGAGTTTGAATATTTACTACTAGTATAGAAACCTTTGTATTTAGAAGTGACAATCCATAAAGATGATTGTAAGAACAATTAATCACCAAAATTTTACGATCAAAGACGTGAATTAAATCAAAAGAAATCGATTTCAAACCCATCAAAATGGATATATCGAAAAATTCCAAAATAGAAGTCATCAAGGTCGATAATAAATGATAACAACAAATCGAAAAACCACGAATCAATAGAAATTGGAATTTCAAACAAAATAGGCGAAATAGGCAAAGTAGGCTGAATACAAGCAGGTCAGTCCACTGGCTCTCTGAGAATAGTCGACTGGACCAGACCCTGAAAAACTCTCGGGTTACAAGTCAATCGACTGGACTCAGAGTGCCAGTCGACTGGTGCCTGTTACCCAGCATTTCCAGCCTATTCCCCACAGGGGCAGGAATCCAAACGGAGCCAATCGATCGAGCAATTACAACTAGGGATTTATGCCACACGACAACCCAGTCCTATAGGCTCCTCGACACACTCCAAAAAAATGTTCAAACATCAAAGTTAGGATTTTTAAAGATTTGACTTCAAAACACCAAAAATTGAAATATTCACCAATTCAATCCAAACCAAAAGCAAATGCACATGAATAAGTGTTAGGAATTCATACCCAACAATCAAAGATAGTTATAGACATAGATGTGAGATAAAAAAATCTCACCTTTTTCACAAAATCAAGGAAGAAGAAGCTATAGAGCAAGGTAAAAACAATCACACCTCAATTCCAACACAAGAAGCTTGAATCTAAGCTTAAAAGAAAAACATTTCCTAAGTTAGACTTTAGGAATTTCTGAAATTGAAGGTAGAATGAGTTGGAGGAGAAGAAAAGGATGCTTACCAATAGCACCTCTTTGAATTTGGAGTTAGAACTTGGATTTGCAATGGAACTAGGGCTTAGGAATTCTAATTCTCTTTCTCTTCCCCCATGTTTATGAAAGCTTGAAGGTATTAGGAAATGAAAATGAATGAAAAGAAGTGGTGGTGGAGCTAGAGTTAATAGTTTAGGCTAACCGAAACCCCAATTCCAAAGTGCATAGGTCAAATTTTAGCTAGCTCCAAACATATCGAAGTTTATACTTAAAAAGGTCGCAAACGACATTTTGAACTCAATGGAAGTGGTCCCGAGTCCTAATTCGACCGCATGCAAAAAGTATCGTTTAGGACTATAATCCGACTAACGATGTTGTATTTAAATAAAATATTTAAATACACAATCGTAAAATATGCGGGTTGTTATAGACTCCTCTCCTTAAAGAAATTGCGTCCTCGCAATATTTAAGAAGAAAATAAAAAGTAACAACCATAAAAGCATATCAACACAAAAGAAATTTGAAATAAAAGGTTCACCTCAAAAAGAACGAGAAAGTAAGTCCAGATGTGTTCGCTCGATGAATTCTCTAGATTCCCAAAAACAATCCTTAGGATTTGAGGACCATTGAACCTTTACAAGAGGGACATCTTTATTTCGAAGGCGTTTAACCTCCGATGCAATAATACGAATAGGATGTTGCTCATAAGTCAAATTAGGCGAAACTTTAATTTCTTCCACAACACCGGGCTCAAGAATAGAATCGGAATCTCGAAGGCATTTCCGTAATTGAGAAACGTGAAACACGTCATGAATAACAGAAAACTGAGCCGGTAATAAAAGGCGATAAGCCATGGAACCAATACGTTCGGTGATGGGAAATGGACAAATATATCGAGCTGCTAATTTTCCCGATCGACTAAAACGCACAACACCCTTCATAGGTGAAATACGAATAAACACAAAATCTCCCACAGAAAATTCTAGTTTCCTTCTTCGGTTATCGGCATAGGATTTTTGCCTACTTTGAGCTTCTTTCATCCTATGACGAATAAGGCCAATCTGTTCTATGGAATCACGAATAAAATCTAGACCTAAAACCAGCTTCTCACCGGCCTCAAGCCAACAAGAAGGAGATCGGCATGGCCTTCCATAGAGTGACTCAAAAGGTGGCATACCAATACTAGATTGGAAGCTATTATTACATGAAAACTCAATAAGAGAAATATGATCTTTCCAACTTCCACCAAAATCAAGAACACATGCACGAAGAAGATCTTCAAGAGTTTGATTCACATGCTTGGTTTGTCCATTGGACCGAGGGTGATAAGCGGTGCTAAAATTAAGCTTCGTTCCCAGAGCTTTTTGAAGACTCTTCCAAAATCCACTAGTAAACAATAGATCACGATCCCTAACAATAGAAGTAGGAACTCCATGTAATCTAACAATTTCTTTAATAAAGAGTTTGGCCAAAAGAGGTACAGTTTGATTGGACCGAACGGGAATAAAATGGGCGGATTTTGTAAGTCTATCAACTATCACCCATAAGCTATCATGACCCGAACGAGAACGGAGAAGACCGTCAATAAAATCGATGGAAATTTGGTTCCACTTCCAAATTGGAATGTCCAAAGGTTGCAATAACCCACCGAGCCTTTGGTGCTCGGCTTTAACTAGTTGGCAAGTCATGCAACGCCTAACAAAGTAAGCAATATCAGATTTCATCCCATCCCAATAATAAAGTCGCTTCATATCCGCATACATTTTACTATTACTGGGATGAATGGTAAATTTAGAACGATGAGAATCTTCTAAAATATCTTTACGAAGATCACTAATATTTGGCACGATAAGCCTACCAAATTTTCGAATACCGCCACGAGAGTCAATATCAAAGTCTTTCAAACCTTCAATATCAATTTTATCCCTAAAATTTTGGCTAAGAAAAGCTAATTCGAGATCTAGCTTTTGAGCTTTAAGGATGCGGTCAAAAGAGAAGGATGAGCCTCAAGGCTACATAAAACAAGAGATGAACATAAGTTGGATTCACGATCTCGAATCTCATAAGTGGATAAACTCTCGAGATCATTCCACTTGGATATCATCATAGAAACAACCGCTTGTTGCTTATGATTAGTGCATCGGCAACACGATTTCTCTTTCCGGGAGTGTAAAGAATATCAAGGTCATAAGATGCAAGGAATTCGAGCCAACGTTGTTGATGCAAATTAAGTTCTATTTGAGAAAACAAATACTTTAAAGATTTGTGATCGGTATAGAGAACAAATTTCTCTCCCAAAAGATAATGACGCCAAATACGAAGGGCGAAAACAATAGCCGCGAGCTCTAAATCACGAGTGGCATATCTTGTCTCGGTTGGCTTTAATTGCCTAGAAGCATAAGCAATAACATGTTCCCTTTGCATAAGAACGACACCCAAACTGTGACGACCCGACTTTTTCTCTACAGAAAAGTCGTATCATGAAGAAAGAACGGGATAGAAAAGAGAAAAGAAAGAGAAGAAAGAAGAACACAACATCAGAATCTCAACAGCGGAACGAATAAATTATATTAGTAACATAAATATTACATAGTATACAACACTATCAGAGTTATACAGAAATTTCATCACATACTAGACAGTTATAAACACATGTCTAGTTATACAACTCAATAAAACAATACTAACACAGAGAACACACGGTGGAACTATAAATCTACACGCAGAAGCCTCCTGCTCCATTTGCTGCTCCCCGATTCGTCAAAGCTAACCTGAATCCCTTGGCTATTTGTAAAAATTTGAGTACCCAACAGTTTAAGAAAACAGAAGGTAAACTCTGGGTCAGACATGGGTCTGGTGTGAGTAACAGGTTAAAGTTGCTTAACTTTGAAAATCCTTTTGAAAAGAAAGGTATCACGTAAGACTTCCCACACATAAACATGGAAAAGTTTTTACCTTACGCTAACCAAAACATTTGATAGGAAATCCAGTGATATTATAATAGGTCAAGGGTTTTCAAGTAAATAAGAAATAGCCGAAATTGTTACATTTATTAAATTCCAGCTATTAGCCACAAAAGTGGGTAATACAATAAAAACCGTTGGCACTTATTGGATTTTGGATTCCATACAGTGGCAGGGCTACGGGGGTACCGTCCGTCACAGTACGTGGCCTAGATCAACGTACCGAGGAGTACGCCTGCTCCTCCGCAACACAAGACCGGAACCATCCCTTACTGGACAGTCCCGAACAAGACAACCCCGCAGTTGGTGTACATCCAACCGCCCACACGGCCGAAATAAAAAGGGACCTCTAGACAGGGGTAAATCTTGCTCTCCAATGGGGGCTACCCACGAAGCCTTGTTGCACCTCCCCTGTTTTAGCCATTCCCGGTTGATGAGAATTGAGGCTACGATTACCTTTAGAGAACACATCTCTTAGAATGCTCATCGTCCACCTGACGATGTTCTGAAAGCATTCAATCCATACAAGTTCGTTCCGGGTTCGAATGAAACCGAAGGCATTATCTCGTTACATTCATTTTGGAATCACCCTTAGAGTTAACGACGATAACCCTTGCACTCCAAATCACCATCTCGAACCTATAAGAACTAGTTCCGTCAAACTCATCATGGAATCACCCCCAGAGTTATACTGACGTATAGTCCTTACACCTTAAGTCTTCACTCTTCATATAAGATCATGACCTAATCGTTAATTTGGATCGATGTGGTTTTCGGATATCCAAATATGGAAACCCAATCCCGGTCTCGTCGAAATCCAAAGCGTGTCTTTTAAGGACAAGTTGTTTTAAAGGTTTAAAACAATTCAATTATCTATATATCCAAATAGATAAATCACAGGTTCACAACAGATAATCAACATTATCCTCATATCAGATAAACCATATTATCATTTTCCAAAAGGTAATCTAAATCACCATCACAATGCATCCATATCACTCAACATTATCTATCCCATATCCGAGATCAAACCATTCAAGGCAAACAACATTATCCAACCATATAAGCCATGATTTAATATCACACCAAATATAATTAATTTAAAATGAATTAAATTAATTACATCATTCAAATT
Organism: Allium cepa; assembly: GCA_030765085.1. Lineage (NCBI taxonomy): Eukaryota > Viridiplantae > Streptophyta > Magnoliopsida > Asparagales > Amaryllidaceae > Allium > Allium cepa. Next base: position 117,663,019 of record CM060943.1, read on the forward strand.
AATTTAAAGTAAATTAAATTAATTACTTTACCAATATCAACTTGCTTATATCACTATTGATTAATTATCAATCAATTAATTAATCATCAATCAGTTATTTATTTTAATTAATCATTCTTGGTTAATTAATCTTTAATTACATTCAAGTAAATATTTACTAATTAATTTCTTCAAATTAATTATATTTAACCAAATACAGTAATTAATCTTTAATTACTTTCTTATTTAATTAACCATGAATTAATTACATTACTCCTTAATTAATTACATTAATTAATTCATTGATTAATTAATTCTAATTAAATCCATTTTAATTACATCATTAATTATAATAATTAATGATTTTTAATTACATTTTCTTTTTAAATTAATTACATTAAGTAATTAATCTTAATTAAAAAGAATAATTGTTAATCATCCTTAATTAACTTTATTCAGTAATTAACTACACATAATTACTTTCCCAAAATAAATTAATTACTTCATAATTAATTATCTCAAATTAATCCCTTGATTAATTTACAAAGTAATTATATTCAAATAACTCAATATCAAATCATTTCCAATTAGTTACATATAGTAATATCCATTAATTACTTCTTTAAGTAATTCCTCTTAATTAAATTACATTAAGTAATTATCCTCCACAAATCATCAAATGATTAATTTTAAATTAATTAAACTAAATTAATTAACTTAATCTAATCATATTAAACTCAATTAATTACAATAAGTAATTAATTCCTTAATTACTTCCATAAGTAATTATACTTAACAACTTACACAAATGATTATCTTTAAATTAATTAATCTAATTAATAATTAAAATTAATCACATTAATTAATTTTTAAATAATCCTTAGTTAATGACCTTCATTAACTATTAAACAATTCATTAATTATTAACTTATCATTATTAATTACAATTAAATTAATCATTAATTAATCCATTAATTAATTCCAAATTAATTAAATAAGTAAGTGTTAATTAAAACTTAATTAAATCCATTATTACTTGATTAATTAATTATTAATCATTAATTAAAATCAAAACTTATTTAATTAATTATTCTTAATTACAAGTTAATTTTTCTAAGAATAATTAATCTTAAACCTTTAAGATTAAACCCTTGATTACCATTTTATTAATTTATTAAATAAATTAATTATTCATTTAATTACCTTAATTATTAAATGAAATTCAAAACATTAAATTATTATTTAACTTTAACAAGTTATATAATCAATCTAAAACCTTTAATTGATAAATAATACTTTTATTACAAAAGAAATTTTACAAAAGTTAAAACAAATGTCTTTTTAAATTAAAACCATTTAAATTATTACATTATCATTCAAATTTGTTTAAAACACTTAAATTTATAAAACTTAAATTTATTTTGAAACAAAGATTCAAATCCAAATTTGAATCAAATTTAAACTTTGTTTAAACATTACTTTATATTTCAATTTCCAAATTTAAATTCAAATTTATTTAAAAAACATTCTTAAACAATAAATTCTTTTAAAGTATTTTAAACAAATTTAAATTTTAAAATCTTCATTCATTCCTGGCTTAAGATTTAAATTAACTTGAATCCATAACTAAAATTTAGATTTAAAACTTAATTTAAATCTTTACTTAGTACTTTGAAATTCAGTTTAAAATTTGAAACATGACAAATTCTAAACTGCAACAAATTAGCTCGAGCAAACTCGAAATCACTCGAGAATCATCATTTTTTTTCATTTTGCAATTTATTCAAATTCAGAAACAATTCAGGTTTTCACAAACCTGTAACAAATGAACTCCCCCGAGCCTACTCGACATCTACTCCGAGTCCACCATCCCATACCTCCGAGTCCCATGACCTAATTCTTCGAACCACACGCAAACTTACCCGATACAAACACGAACCCCTTTCTTCCCAAAAAAAAACAACTGACGCGCCATTATCATCGTGCACCTGCACCACCGGAGCATCCATCTCCGACCCCTCGCAACCCCCTACGCAAGTCACCGATCCTCTCCAAACACCAAATCGACCTTTAATTCAACTACAGAAACCCTAAATCAAAATCTAGCATCGAGCTCGAATCTGGAACAAAACGGGTCGAACTGCAAACGCCTCAATCTCCAAACTCTGATCATCTGAGAGGTACCACCTTCGGCCACTTCTTTATCCACACATACACTATCCCTAACTAAAATCTGGTCGAGCTCGATCAATTAATTTGATCGCGGTGATAAAATTTCTTGAACACAGAAAAACTAGGGTTATATACTTTAATCCCTAATCACTACTGCCGCACTGCATTGATTCATCATCCAGTAATTTTTCTTGCATCTACGATCATCATTCTATCACTAGAAACAATTCTGGCCAATCCAATCTTCTAGATTGACAGTTCTAACTCCAAGTGTGATTTCTGGTTAAACCAGAAATACTCGGTTGAATGCATACTAAAAATTCAAATTATAATTTTAAAAATCAAGTCATAAACCAAGTAATTGGTTTATAAACTTAAATCAATGAATCTGGAACATTTAAATATTGTTTACAGAAATTTTGCTCTGTTGCATTTTTGTTTATCCAGAATCATCATAGTTTTATCATCATTTTCATTTCATTTTTTTTTATAAAATTAAACTTTAACTTATTACATACATACCTGTTTAAATCTTAAACCACAACAATGTTTTAAATATGAGATCCTGAACTTGATCAGGATTTTAAACTTAAATGCTAGAATCAGGTCCAAACACACATATTTCACAGCAAGCATATATTCATAAAAATCCATACATGCATTCAAAACATTTCATCATACTCATTATACTTAAGTTTATTAAATATAAAATTGTTACTCACAAGTTTTATGGAGGCAGAGCACATGTATTTATGAAGAGCTTCAGATTCTGCTTTTATTTTGCTTATGCATTTTGAACTTCAGTTTGGTTTATAAACTGCAGATGCTTTAAAACTTTCATCTTGCTTTTGCTTATTTGAAGACTTGAATCTTGATTTATTACTTTGTTCCTTGATGCATGCAGTTACCAGATTCATGTGCATGCTTCCCAGAGAAAGCAGAGAAAGAAAATGCAGGTTATTTGCAGAATGATTCGTATGGCTTCAGATGATTTTTTAGGGGATTTGCAATTGATTTTTAGGTTAACTTAATTTCTGGTTTTTGGAGGAAATGTTGGTGTAGATTTTTTTTTTTTAAGGTTTGCAAATGGTTTCAGGTTGAAGGAATATTTGTGCGGATGGATTTTGAGGAGATTCGCAGGAATGTCTTTGAACAAGATTTCTGTTTTGAAGATTAAATTTGCAGATTTTTCATGGCTAAAGATCACTCAAGTTTTGAAAAAAAAGAATAGAAAGAAAAAAAATGAATTTTTAGAGGAGATAGGTTTATAAAAGAAAGTTTTTGATTTAATTTAAAATTAAAAAAATGCTTGTTTTAGTTTCTAACATTTATCACTTAGATAGCTTCAAAACCTAACACATGTCCTTTAAGATGGTAATAAACTTACACATGTAATTTAAGTTTTCTAATTTTAATTTAAAATTGTTTATAAGCTTTTAAATCTTAATTTACTATTCTTATGTATATATAAATGAGTTTATCTCTTTTTAAATTGAAAAGAAATGAAAACCAACAAATTAAAAATATAGCTTATTTAAAAATATTGAAGTATTTATTATATTAAATTTCAAAACATTAAATCCAAATTTTAAATTAATTTATCAAATCAAATTTTAAAAATCAAGTTATATATAAATGCATATATAACTCTTGTTAAAATAAAAAATAAAAAAAATAACAAATCTATTCCTTACAAAATCTATTTATGTTCATATGAACTTAAGTATTATAATTTTTTTATTCAAAAATAACAAATTAAACAATATCAAATAATTTATAAAAAAGATTATAACAAATTAAGATCATTTGTAACTTGTATTGTAAATTCTTATATATATATAAATTCAAACAGTATTTTAAAAAGAAAAATAAAACAAAGCTTTAGTGTTAATCAAATTTTAAATTCATCTTTAAGCTAATTAAAAATATAAATTTAAACAAATAAGATTTTCCATAAGTATAAACCATAAAATTATTTATTAAATTGTGTTAAAAAGCCAATTGTTAAATTTAAATCAAATTTTAAATTTACTAAAAATAAATTAGAATTTGAAAATCAATTCATATACCAAATTCCAAATCAAAGTTTATCAATTACAATATATACAAATATATATTATAAACAGAAAACAATTTATTTACTTTAAAAAGATAAAATCTTCTAATTTAAATATTTATTAAAAGAAAATTATTAGATCAAATTCAAAATTTATTATCTAAAATTATCAAATCAAATTAGATTTTTAACACAGATTATTAAATTTATATTGCCCAATTGTCGGGATATCACACAAACCAACACGACTAGCATCGGTATAAACAATAAAATCTTGGTTTCCTTCGGGAATCACAAGAATAGGAGCATCGAAAAGGAGTTCTTTTAATTTATGAAAAGAAGCTTCATATTTGTCCGACCAAATGTATTTAAGTCCATTCTTTGTCATGCTAGTAAGAGGCATGGAAATTTTAGAAAAGTCTTTTATGAACTGACGGTAATAACTAGCCAATCCAAGAAAACTACAGATTTCCATCACACTCTCATGTCTCTTCCAATCTTGAATCGCTTCAATCTTTGAAGGATCCACGGAAATTCCGGATTCAGAAATAATATGGTCGAGAAATTTCACACGAGATTGCCAAAAGTGGCATTTAGAAAAAAATTCTTTCAATTCATTACTCCTAAGAGTTTCCAACACAATTCGAAGATGCTTTTCGTGCTCTTCCTCAGTTTTAGAATACACAAGAATATCATCTATAAAGATGAGAATAAATTGATCGAGGAAGTCTTTGAAAACTCGATTCATAAGGTCAACGAAATAAGCTGGAGCATTCGTTAAACCAAATGGCATAACATGCCATTCATAAGATCCATAACGAGTACGGAACGACGTCAAAGGAATGCAATCCTATGCAATACGAAGCTGATGAAAACCGGTTGCTAAGTCTAACTGTGAAAAGACTTTAGCACCACTAAGTTGATTGAATAGATCATCAATCCTAGGTAAAGGATATTTATTCTTGATGGTGAGATCATTAAGCTTATGGTAGTCAACGCAAAGCCTAAGTGTACCATCGGATTTCTTCACAAAAATAGCTGAAGCTCCCTAAGGAGAGGAACTAGAACGAATAAATTGCTTCGTCTCCAATTCGGATAATTGACTACGCATCTCCTCGTTTTCTTTATTGGACATACGATAAGGAGGACGAGTAATGGGCAAAGCTCCAAGAATTAGATTAATTCTGAATTCAATTGCTCGCTTAGGGGGTAATCCTAAAACGGGCTCAAATATGTCGAAAAATTCACGAACAATGTGAATAAGAGAAATGACATCTTCTTCATCATCATTATTGTCATCATAAGGATTTAAAGAATATAAAGATGCTGTGAAGTTGGAATCCGAATCTTTAAGAACAATAGAAATCTGCTTAACAGATTGAGGATGTCGAAGATGAATAGTCCGCTCAGGACATAGGATATGGGCTTCATAACGGTTAAGCCAATCCATTCCCAAAATCATTCCGAAGCCCAAGTAACGCATGACATGCAAATCGACTCGGAAAGGATAATCACACAAAATAACTCGACATCTTTACAAAACAAATTAAGTGTTGCGGATCCACCGACCGAATTCGCAATTCTCAAAGAAGTCATTAAAGCCATAACACTTAAAGAAAAAGTATCAACAAGTTCTTTTGATATAAAAGAATGGGATGCACCTGTATCAAAAAACTCGAATAGGTTGATCACGAAACATAATAATGCCATCAAGGATAGAATGAGCAATACCTTAACCACGAGAAGTGTTACTAGGAGTTTGCACCACATTTAGATTTCCCTCCTTCTAGCCCTGAAGTTTGGGACATGCAGATATATAATGACCCGAACTTTTGCAATAGCGACAAGCAAGGGGCTTTGAACACTTATTGGCATAATGGTCCTTAGAACCACAATTGTAGCATTGCCCACCACTAGAGATAGAAGTCTTTGCTATCGTAGTTACTTGCTTCCCTTTCTTATTAGGATAAGGATCTTTGAACTTATTAGGCCTTTTCTTATTGTTGTTGAAGTTCGGTTTGGCACCCACAACTTCAACATCACTCTCTTTATCAGCCTCTTCCAGTCGAAGAGCGATATCAACAAGCTGATCGAAAGCAACCTCCAATTTCAGAAGTAATGGCTTCTTGAGATTCTTATTCAAGCCATAGACAAATCTTTGATTTTTCTTCAATGGGGTATTTATATACTCGACCCGATAATTAGAGAGAGATTCAAAAGATGCGACATATTTTGCCACAGAAGACTCACCTTGAACAAGGTCTATAAAACGACGGGCTAAAGTCACTTTCTCAGCTTCTGGCACAAACTTCGATTGAAATCTTTCCCGGAATTGCTCCCAAGTAAGATCCGCTTCAATAATTTCAGAAATCAGAAGTTCGTACCAATCTAATGCTCTTTCTTGGAGCATACTAGAAGCCACTTGGACTCGATGAAGACCAATAAGATTCATGCGAGAAAAGATGCGATCGCATGTTCTAAGCCAAGCTTGGACTTCAATGATGTTTTCGGTACCCTTGAATGGCTTCCCACCCAAGTTGGTATAATCACTGCACAAACGTGCAAACCCAGATTTAGGGTGAGTAGGCTCTAGAATGGATCCGGTAGCTTGAGCATTATTTACAAGATCAAGAAGCTGTTGGGCAGACATAAATACTCCATTCTGGGGAGTAGCACTAGATTGACCGGTGCTGGGACGGCCTGGTCTAAACATTTCTTTTCTTTAAGAAAGAAAGAAAGAAGAATAAAAAGGTTAATATAAGAATGAATATCAAACAAATCTTGATTGATAAAACAAGGCATCACAAAGAAAATAGGATAGAACGGGTCCAATGACTCGAATAAAATCCTAAGGCACGACCCCTAAGATGGACTTAGGACAACGATCCTTGTTAAATTATTCTACATTGTTCCGAAGTTTGGCTTTGATACCAAGCTGTGATGCCCCACCTCTATACTCATGCTAGCCAAGAACATTATGGAGTAATGCCGTCAACTAGCGCGAAGAATAAGGCTGTTGAGGAGCGACCATCCATGTAATTTCTTTGTGCGAGCACCGATATGTCAGATAGTATAACATGCATTTCATTTCAAGAGGAAATCCGACACATCGATACAAACCCAAAGCTACTACATAGTGGCTATATGATCTTCGGAAACAAATATAGGGATAAGCATAACACAATCAGTCACAGATATCCATATCACAAAGGCGGAAATAGATATGAATATATAACACTAAGAAGTGTTTATCAGAGTAGTGGTCAAACAAGATCCACAGTGTAGCAAAAGAATAAATACAAGTGCTAGACAAAAGAATATGTATACATCAAGGAGTCTCTATCTCGAATGTATAACAACAAAAACTACCAATATAGTGTAGTTAGCCAAAAGTCAGGTAATACTCCCAGATGAGGGGTCAAGTAGAAGCACATGTAACATCTTGGTCTGACCCGAGTATTATTTAATAAGAAAATAATAAACGGATCAGTCTAGCTATAAATATCATACAAAATGAGATGGAATAAGAGATATAACAAAACGTATGATAACAATAATGTCATATTATGAAAAGTATACATTTGACCACAACAAAAATCATACAAAATCTCAAGAAATCTCATAACATCAAAAAGAATGTCATATTCTTTACTCTATTTACCAAACCACAAATATTGACTAACTTATCAATGCCAATCGTAAAAGTTGTTGAAACACAAATTCACAAAAGTTAGTGAAACACAAATTCACCAGTGCATAAATATTGATAAAGCTTATCAATATAAATCATGAATTTTGGTGAAACACAAACTCTAGAAATCATCAATAGAAATCCAGAAATCACAAAAAAGGAGAGGCCTATCACAAAACGGGAGCATGAAAACTCACCAACACGTGTATCACAAATGGAACGCTATTCCATGGTTGCTAACCATTTATTTTGAGTCGAAGCTCCATAAAACGGTCCAAAGACCATGGGTCGCTACCTACCAATTTTGAGCCGAAGCTCCATGGAAACGGGGTTTAGTCTCCCTCGCAGACAAAGAGACATCGCACATTGCTAGTCTAAATCACAAAAAGATCATCATCGATCATCAAGAAGTGTCAATTACACTAAGCTAGTAAATAGATGAGTTTAGCTTCATGCCTCATAACCACTTGCTTAACTTAAGTATTTACGAACAAATTGTAAGTCTCCACTCGAAAGTTGTCACAAGAGTTTCAATCGAACGAGTCTAAGAATTAACCGACAAAATAAATGCAAGCGTTTCATACCACTTGTTTTACTAAGCCGTTTAGTTAGATTTCCCATACGAGTGAGGTAAATGTTTGTATATACTAGTAGGTTGAAAAACGGTTTTATAAAACGAGTTTGATATTGAAAATAGAGTTGAAATCATCTTTGTGAAAGAGTTTGAATATTTACTACTAGTATAGAAACCTTTGTATTTAGAAGTGACAATCCATAAAGATGATTGTAAGAACAATCAATCACCAAAATTTCACGATCAAAGACGTGAATTAAATCCAAAGAAATCGATTCCAAACCCATCAAAATGGATATACCCAAAAATTCCAAAATAGAAGTCATCAAGGTCGATAATAAATGATAACAACAAATAGGAAAACCGCGAATCGATAGAATTGGAATTTCAAACCAAATAGGCAAGATAGGCAAAGTAGGCTGAATACAAGCAGGTCAGTCGACTGGCTCTCTGAGAACAATCGACTAGACCAGACCCTGAAAAACTCTCGGGTTACAGGTCAGTCGACTGGATCAGGGTGCCAGTCGACCGGTGCCTGTTACCCAACATTTCCAGCCTATTCCCCAAAGGGGCAAGAATCCAAACGGAGCCAATCAATCGAGCAATTGCAACTAGGGATTTATGCCACGCGACAACCCAGTCCTATAGGCTCCTCGACAAACTCGAAAAACATGTTCAAACATAAAAGTTAGGATTTTTAAAGATTTGACTTCAAAACACCAAAAATTAAAATATTCACCAATTCAATCCAAACCAAAAGCAAATGCACATGAATAAGTGTTAGGAATTCATACCCAACAATCAAAGATAGTTATAGACATAGATGTGAGATAAAAAAAACTCACCTTTTGCACAAAATCAAGGAAGAAGAAGCTATAGAGCAAGGTAAAAACAATCACTCCTCAATTCCAACCCAAGAAACTTGAATCTAAGCTTAAAATAAAAACATTTCCTAAGTTAGACTTTAGGAATTTCTGAAATTGAAGGTAGAATGAGTTGGAGAAGAAGAGGATGCTTACCAATAGCTTCTTTTTTAATTTGGAGTTAGAACTTGGATTTGCAATGGAACTAGGGCTTAGGAATTCTAATTCTCTTTCTCTTCCTCCATTTTTATGAAAGCTTGAAGGTATTAGGAAATGAAAGTGGATGAAGAGAAGTGGGGGTGGAGCTAGAGTTAATAGTTTAGGCTAACCCAAGCCCAAAGTCCAAAGTGCATAGGTCAAATTTTAGCTAGCTCCAAACATATCGAAGTTTATACTCAAAAAGGTCGCAAACGGCGTTTTGAACTCAATGGAAGTGGTCCCGAGTCCTGATTCGACCACATGCAAAACATAGCATTTCGGACTATAATCCGACTAACGATGCTGTATTTAAATAAAATATTTAAATACATAATCGTAAAATATGCGGGTTGTTACACCCTCCTTGAGGCGGCTAAAGAAGCAGGTAGGGAGGAGGTCAAAAGCATGTTCGACCCACTAATCGCAGAGTTCAATGCCCCATCCTCATGCACTGAGACTTAACTTTTCTAGGTGAGGGCTACCTCGAATCTTTAGCTGAGGCGTGGGAGACCTTAATAGAAATCAGGAAGGCTGAACATGGTACCGAGGAGGTTGACGAAGGAGCTTTGACAAAATAATTTCTTAAGGGAAACGAGCCTTCGGACCTGTCAGCGGCAAAAGCTCTTTACTGCAAAGGCTCCCCCTCAATGAAAGGGAAAGAGGTTATTGCAGGTCCATCCGGGATCGAGTCTCAAGCTCATGCGCCCACTCAACCGACCGATCGGCCGATACTTGATCCCTTTGAGCAGCATATTGGTTATGATCTGGAGGATCCCAGCCTCGGCGTTCACATTTTGTCTCCTATTCCAAAGGTTGAGACCCCTTTGACAGCTGAGAGCTAGCAGGAACCTGGTAGATAACTCTTCACTTTAACATTCCAAAAGTCGTCGTTTTTCACCAGGAGCTATCGTATTATAATGCTTGTTTTTCATGATTTTGTGCAGGCCGTTCTAATCCCGAGCCCATTCTGAGGAGCGATGTCGCCAAAGAGGTGAAGGAAAAGACAAGTGAGGCCACTCACGCAGGAGAGGCTCCCGGTCCAAATGCTCAGGTGATCGGAGCGCTTGATGATGATAAATCCGAGACTTCCTCTCTCATCGATGGGAGTTATGAAATTAAAATTACAGGCGCCTCTGAACACACATCTAAACTAAGTATGAAGGAGCATCTTGATAAGGAGAAGAAAATGACGGTCGAGATCAAAGTCGAGCCTTAAGCTATAGACCGGGATGATCCTTTGAATAAGCCATTGAAGGTCATCCTCCCAGGCGGGTCCAAGCCCATGGAAGTTCCCCGTACTTCTTCAGTTGTCACTCCCCCATCAAAGAAAGTTATCAAGGGCAAACGCACGGAGAGGAGTTGTCTAGAAAAAGGTCGAAGAAGTAGTCATTGCTCTCGTTCAACGAGAGTTAGTTTAGATTATGAAATTATTTTTTATTTATTTTCGTAGTTCATGTAAATAAACTTTGGACTCCGAGCTTCGGACGATTTGTAGTAGAAACTTATTTTTGTTGAATAAAACTTAGTTCTTTTGCCTTTCAGAAGACTTCCGTTGTTTGATTTTTTGTATAATCGTGATCAAAACCCAAGCTATTGCGAGTTACATAAACTTCTCCATTCATCTTCATATAAGTTGATAATTTTTTTGGCATTGCACATTCTTTATTCCATGCTCCAGGTACTTAGAATATTTTCCAGTCCGCACGCTAAGGTTCCGATGACTTCAAGTCATTTGTGTTCAATTCGCCTTCAGGGGACTTGGATATTTAAATCGCTCATTCTCTAGTCCATGATCTGGAGACTCAGAGTACTCCAGCCCGCACTACGGGGACTTGGACATTTTGAGTCGTTTATACTCTGGTCCGCACTCTGGGGACTCAGAGTACTCCAGTCCGCACTCCATAGACTTGGAGATTTTGAGTCGTTTATACTCTGATCCGCACTCTGGGGACTCAAAGTACTCCAGTCCGTACTCCGGGGACTTGGAAATTTTGAGTCGTTTATACTCTGGTCCGCGCTCTGGGGACTCAGAGTACTCTAGTCCGCACTCCGGGGATTGGAGATTTTGAGTCGTTTATACTCTGGGCCGCACTCTGGGGACTCAGATTACTCCAGTCCGCACTCCGGGGACTTGGAGATTTTCAATCGTTTATACTCTGGTCCGCACTCTGGGGACTCAGAGTACTCCAGTCCGCACTCCGGGGACTTGGAGATTTTGAGTGCACGTCCGTACGTCAGACAGAATAATGTATTTCTTAGTTATTCATCACAGCGTTATCATACACAGAAACATCGACAATTCATAGAGAAAATGGCTTCAAGCCTTTATTAATACAAACAAGCTAAATTGTCTTATTACATGCCGTAAACTAGGAATAAAAACTTGCTGGAAATAAATGCAACTAAAATATGAAATAAATGAACTAAGTGTAATAATGCCGCAAATGCTCGCTATTCCTTGCTCGGGGGAGTGTCACACCCTCAACGGTCGCTAGCTTGAAAGTTCCTTCTCCAACCTTCCGTTCAATGACGTATGGACCTTCCCATGTGGGGCTCATATGCGATGGAACTGGAAAAACTCGTTTCAAAACGAGATCACCCACACCAAAGATTCTCGGTCGAACTTTTTCATTATAATATCGAGTGACTCGGTGCTTGTATGCAGCCGCTCTTAAATTAGCTTCTTCACGCTTTTCATCAATGAAGTCCAATGATTCCAGCAAAAGATCTTGATTTGACTCATGGTCATAATAAGTTACCTGATGTGATGGAACTTCAAGCTCTATGGGTATGACAGCTTCCATGCCATATGCTAATATGAATGGAGCATGGCTAGTCATGGACTTGTGGGTGGTTCTGTAAGCCCAAAGCACTATGGAAGCTCGTCTATCCACTTGCCTCTAGCCTTTTCCAAACGTTTTTTCAATATGGATTTGATTATTTTGTTTACGGTTTCCACTTGTCCATTGGCTTTCGGATGAGCAACTGCTGCAAACTTTTTCTCAATACCATATTTTTGGCAAAATTCCTTGAACTCTTTGCTTTCGAATTGAGTTCCGTTGTCTGTAATAATGGTTCGTGGAAGGCCAAAATGGCATATAATATTTCATACAATGAAATTGATAACCTTTTTGCTGGTGATAGTGGCCAAAGGCTCTGCTTCTACCCACTTGGTAAAGTAATCGATCACTACTATTGCGTATTTTGCACCACCTTTGGATAGGGGTAAGGAACCGACTATATCGATCCCCCACATTGCAAATGGTCAGGGACTAACCATTCGTGTGAGTTCCGTTGGCGGAGCTCTTGGGATTTTCGTATATTTCTGACACTTGTCGCATCTTCTCACATAGTTTGCGGCATCCCGATTTACAGTCGGCCAATAGTATCCATAGCGGAGGATTTTCTTTGCTAACATCCGCCCTCCGATATGGTCGCCACATTCACCTTCATGGACTTCCTTCAGTACCCATTTTATCTCATCATGGGCAATGCACCGGAGTAAGAGGGTCGAGAATCCCCTTTGATACATTACTTCATCTTGCATTACATAACATGAAGCCTTACGAATGACTTGTCGTCTTTCGCTCTTTCTTTCGGGCATGACCCCGTCTAACAAGTACTGCTTGAATGGGGTCATCCATGATTCCTTCTCGATTTCTGTTTCTAACATGAAATCTACTTCCATCATATTTATGCTCGGAACATGTAAGGTTTCAACGGGAAACAATCCCATCTGTTGCGCATCGCCAGTGCTTGCAAATTTCGCCAATGAATCCGCTACTCTGTTTCGCTCACGCGGGACATGTGAAATATCATAATACTCGAGATTCGCTAGCAGCTCTTGAACTCGGACCAAATATGGGGCAAGTCTCTACCCCTTTGCTTGATAGTCTCCCTGCACTTGGTACACCACCATTTGCGAGTCGCAAAAGATTTCAACCAATCTTACTCCCAATTCTTTGATAAGTCTTAAGCCGGTAGTCAATGCTTCATACTCGTCTTCGTTATTCGTTGCTGTGAATTCGAGCTTCAAAGCGTAGCAAACTGATCGGTTCTTAGGAGTTACAAGAACTATGCCAAACCCCGAACAACGGTCGTTAGATGCCCCATCGGTGTACATCTTCCATCGAACGGGTGGTATGACATTGCGGTCGTTTGATTCGTCTATCATGATGAATTCAGTAATGAAATATGCTAGCGCTTGCCCCTGTATGGCCCTTCGCGGCAGGTAGGTAATATCAACTGACTCAACTCGATATTCCATTTTAACATCCTTCTAGAAGTTTCCGGTCGTTGGAGTACCTGTCGCAAGGGTTGATCGGTGTAAACACTGATCGAGTGTGCCTAGAAGTATGGGTGAAGCTTGCATGATGCAATCACCAAGCAATAAGCTAACTTCTCAATCCTGGGATAATTTCTTTATGCCCCAGTCAAACGTTTACTAACATAATATACCGGCTTTTGAACACGGTCCTCCTCGCGAAACAAAGCCGTACTGATAGCATGTTGGGATACTGCCAGGTATACATACAGCATTTCATGGTCAATTGGTTTTGATAGCACCGAGGGACTTTCTAGATGTCTAACCAGAGCTCGGAATGCTTCCTCACGGTCAGATGCCCGCTCGAAATTCCTCTTTCCTTTCTTTATCACATCAAAGAAAGAAATGCACTTATCCGTGGCTCTGGATATGAATCGACTTAGCGCGGCCACCTTTCCGTTCAAGCTTTGTACTTGCTTTATAGTTCTGGGCACTTGTATGTCCCGAATAGCCTGAATCTTTCTGGATTAGCTTCAACTCCACATGCGTTCACAATGAAACCCAAGAACTTCCCTGATGCAACGCCAAAAGAACACTTTAAAGGGTTGATCTTCATCCCGTAATGCATGAGTATATCAAACATCTCTGATAAGTCTCGGATGTGGTCGTTTGACTGTCGTGACTTCACGAGCATGTCATCCACATAGATTTCCATTGTTCTGCCAATCTGGTCTTTAAACATTCGATTCACTAGACACTGATAAGTTGCTCCAGCGTTTTTCAATCCAAAAGGCATTACTACATAGCAATATATCCCCATATCTGTGACCAAGCTGGTGTGTTCTTAGTCTGGAATGTGCATCGGGGTCTGATTGTATCCCGAATACGCATCCATAAATGACAATAATTCGTGTTCGGCGGTAGAGTCGATGAGCTGGTCGATTCTAGGTAAAGGGAAACTATCCTTCGGGCATGCTCTATTCAGATCGGAGTAATCAACACAAGTTCTCCACTTTCCATTCGCTTTTCTGACCAGCATAGGGTTAGATACCCATTCCGGGTAGAGGGCATCACAAACGAACCCATTGTCTTTGAGTTTGTCTACCACCTCTTTGAGAGCAGCGGACCTCTTCGGGTCCATGCCTCTCCTTTTCTATTTCATAGGAACGTACTTTGGGTCTGTGTTCAACATATCACTCGCAATAGTGGGAGAAATCCCGGACATATCAGAATGTATCCAAGCGAAAACATCTAGATTCACTCGAAGGAAATCAGTGAGGTCCTCGGCCACTGAAGGGTCGAGTTGTGATCCAATCTTGAGAACTCGTGATGGGTCATCCCGGCTGACTGGAATGTCGGTCGTCAGCTCAGCCGGTGTTGCATTCGTTTCCCTGGGTTCCCCATCATCATTTCTCGGATCTATGTCTCTAAGGATCCGAGAATGTAGCCCAAGCAAGGGCTCGGGCACTACTTGTCAATCGTCAGTATTTAGGATGCGGACGGAGTTGTCCGCAACCTTCCCTTTTTCCCTCCGTTAAGCTCTCTCAGCTCTGCCACATAACATGCGCGACCGGTCGCCTGATCACCATGTACTACACCGATTTCTTTGTTTGTCGGAAACTTTAATGTCAAACACCATGGGTCCAAAGCGGCCCTAAACTCTGCCAGGGTCGGACGACCCAAAAGTACATTGTATGGAGAGTCAACATCCATTACTATGAACGGTAGGATTCGCACTCTCCTACGCTCACCTTCCCCCAGTTCAACTGGTGACTCAATATACCCCATCGCGTCGGTTGCGGCACCATTAAAGTCATGGATACGGGCTTTGCATGGTTTTAAATCTTTTGTATCCAACTTCATTTGGTCATAAGCCTTCTTGAAGATGATGTTGATACAGCTTCTACAATCAATCAAAATCCTTTTGACGTAAGCTGGCCCGATCGTTGCAGATATGGCCATCGGGTCGATAGTAGGAGCCTCCATCCTGTCTACATCTCGACTCCTAAGCACTATATCGTCTGTCATCATGTGTTGTTGTTTTACGGGGGTTCCATCTTCCACATTCGAACAACATTCATAATTCACATGCCTTAAGGAGGTAGCATATCGGTCCATCTCCTGCCAATTCTTGTCTACAGGATAAGGTCCTCCGACTATACTGTTTATGATCAACCTACCTACGGTCCGGGCAGGTTCCTCTGGGTGGCGTGGAGCCGGCCCGCGTTTGGGGTCTGACGTTCCTTGCCTACCCTCTGGTGGGTTCTTAACAAACTCCTGCAGCTTTTTCTGCCTGATTAACCTTTCTATGGCATCATGTAGGTGTTTACACTCCTCAGTATTGTGCCCGTGGGTCTCATGAAGCGATAGTACTTCCCCGCCCGTTTCTGTTCCTCAGTGGACTCCTTTAGGCACGGCTTTCTGTATTGGAAGGTGTTACAGGCAGATAGGTAAATGTTTTCAAGAGATGTATTCAGGGGGGGTGTATTCGTTGTAGGTCGAAATCCTCGACTTCCATTTGCCTGTCTCTTTTTTCTTTTTGGGATTTCCACCTTCAGATCCTTTAGACTGTCCAGGCTTGTTCTGAACATTGACTTGAACTTTTCCCATACTGTCGCCGGATTGCTTCATGGCGATGTTACTTTTCACAATGTCCTGAACAGGCCCTGGTGCTTTATCTCATCTTGTCCATCGAGCTTCCTCCCTCCTTATGAACTGGTGAGCTTTGGGATAGAATCGCTCCAACATAGTTAAGGGCTTTCCCGCCAACCAATCTCCAAACTCCGAGTCTGGATCTACACCTCGCGTTACTGCCATCAAGTTTGCGTAGTCGTTAGGGTTGCTAACTTCAGTGGCGGCAATATGAAACCTCTACAAGTATGCTTTCAAAGACTCTCCCAGAGCCTAGATCACGCTTGATAAGGACATGACGTCCTTTGGACGAGTAGCATGTATCCTGAATTGTTCAACAAATTTCATCGCCAACTCATCGAAGCTGGATATAGACCGTAGAGGAAGTCGAGTAGACCACATAGTGTCGATCTCGAACAAAGTGATTGGGAAGCACCTACACTTAGTTGCGTCATTCACCCTTGCAGAATCCATCATCCATTCGTACCTCATCACGTGTTGCCTAGGGTCAGTCTTCCCTTCGTAGGCTGGGATAGTCGGCATACTGAATTTCTTTGGGATACTCAGCCTGTTGAATAATGTCTGTGAAGGGAGTATGACTCCTGGACACTCCCCATCTTCGTTGGTCAGGCCTTGGTTTTTTCTCATTAACTGCCTGACCATGGCTGATAAGTCTGGAGTTTGTATGGAGGATGGAAGGTTGGGTTCCGTTCCACGGGACCATGCAGGTTGATGTCCCACCTGCTGGCGATCGGGCAAACGTACATCCTGAAGGCCAGCTTGATTTGGGTCTTGGTGAGCTGGGCGTCCGGTCTCCTCACGTGCTTGATCCCTAGCGGATCGATCAGTGGTACTTGCCTGTGCAGCTTCAGTCTTACGGCGTCTATGCCTAGGAGGTTCATCAGCTGAAGTCGAGCTATCGGATGAAAAATAAGGAGCAGAACTACTTCCAGCATTCTAGTGCTGCTGTTGGGCAAGCTGAGTCATGGGATTAGTGTTGCCTTGAATCTGCTCAGCCAGTTGCCTTCTATTTTCCCTGAGTTCTCTTATCAAGTCATTGAACTCTGTTCGGGAAATGACTTCCACATAGAACATTATATGTAATGATATGTAGTATTATTACCTATTTACGTTTTAGTATTTAGAAATATAAATCAACAGCCCTTCCTATCTGATAGAAAAAGACCCCATGATCCTGAACCGATCTTACCTGGGATCGCAAATCCCAAGTTTGTCTATGAAGAGCGGATCTAATTGTATTAGTTTCTATAATTTCTTTCTTCTGTGTAATACTAATTGATAGGGCCTCATTGATAAGTGCTACAAGATCTCGTGCATTAGAACCCTCAATAAATGGAATGAGGGAAGCTCCAATAGAAAAATATTTGAAAGGAAAAATACTTCTAAAACGAATCTGTTCCCATGCAATAGTCAAAAATTCTTGAACTCTGTTCGGGAAATGACTTCCATTTGATTTTGGGTGGAGGGCCCTACACCTTGAATTGCTTACTAATTGCTAGGTCCAACTTATTACACACTAACAGTCTCGTGGACGTCTGCATTGTGAGAGGCTGATCGAGTGCGTGGTCTTCCCATAGTATAGTTGTCGGTTGGAACTATGAATAGAATCAACGGGAGTCCAATGAATAAGTCGGATCTCCTTCGGGGGATTTTTCAATCCAGTAGCTATAAAGTAGATCCTATCGACCTGAGAATTCGATTCTCGGTGAAAGCACCAAAATGTTAGCACCAGAATTGGTCACTAACACCCTTGAGTAGAATTATGTAGAGAGATTAATAAAGGAAGTAAATTCAAACAGAGGATAATGTGCTAAATTAAACACAGAAAACAAGAACACCAAATTTATAGTGGTTCGGCGTAACTGCCTACATCCACTTTGAGGTTAATCTTTATTGTTTTTCTCACTAATCGATTACAGAAACAATTCATACACCAACTACTTGATTACAATTGTTAAGCAAAAAAGATAAGTCTTGAATGAGTCTTGAATGCGGCAGAGTCTCCCCAGTGTTCTCGAAAAATGTCTCTTTCACTGTGCCCCTGTCTCTCTATTTATAGACAAAGATGGGTTGGACTTCCCTGGAGGGCCGTGTAGTCAGACAGTTCAGTCCAAAATGAGTGAACTCTGTGTGTCGAACCACCAATGCTGATCGGAAAATGCCGAGCGCTTTCTTAATGCCAAACGAGGCGATGTGTTGAGTGAAGAGTGCAAGTCGAACGAGAACCGATGCTGGTCGAGGGGAGATACCGAACGAGGCCGGAATGCTGAACGAGCTTCATACCGGTCGAGATTGAATGCCGAACGACTCTGACATGCCAAATGGCCCTCAATGCCGAATGAGGTCTAGATGCCGAGCAGTGTGGAATGTAGAACAACTCTGACATGCCGAACGACCCTCAATGCCGAACGTGGTCTGGATGCCAAGCAGTGTGGAATGCCGAACGACTCTGACATGCCGAACGGCCCTCAATGCCGAACGTGGTCTGGATGCCGAGGGAATGTGGTCTGGATGCCGAGCAGTGTGGAATGCCAAACAAGTTTGACATGCCAAATGGGCCCTCAATGCCGAACGATATACAATACCGAACGACCATAGATGCCGAACGGCCTAGTTATGCCGAACGGGGACAGGTGCCGAATGAAGTCTCTTCATCAAGTCTTTGGTTGCGCAGTCAAGCCGTTGGGTAACAATTGTATAACTTGATTTATATTTGGATGAAAAGTATATGGTATGCTTGACTGGATTGATATATGTATACATACACACATACACACACACACACACACAATTATATATATATGTGGTGTGTGTCTTGGTTCACAATTGGATGATAAGTGTAGGATACACTAATTAACTGAATATATGCACATGGTTACTTTCTGTAATATATATATATATATATATATATATATATATATCATTTTTATATATATTAATGTCTATTCTACTATGATAATGAAGTGAGGGGAAAACCCACTCCGTGTTAGCTGTGTAGTCTCACTATGGATGCTAGGGTAAAGGTATCACTCATACCAGACTTATTGCCTAACCCGTGTTTTTATTATTTCCTATAAACTCACGAGTACTCATTCAAGTCTGTTGAGTTTATGGATTAGATAGTTATCTTTTTTGAAGATGAATAAGGATCCCAAAGACGAACTAGGAGGCTTGCTATTTAAATAAAAGTACTTTGTAATTCTGATGTAAAACTAGGATTTATAACTAGTTCAGTGTGGTGTCGACATCTTCGTATATCGTATACACACTACTTTGATTACCTTAATATATATTTACACTTGTGTGGGAACGATTTGGGTTTGATGATGTAATGGATCTTGCAATTCAAATTGAGGTAATGAAAAAAGGTAATTATTTACTCTATTTATTTATGCTGTGAAAGAAAATACTAAACTCACTATATCGCTGGATAATAGTTTCAGTGATGATTGCAGCATCATCGACATCTATTTTTGAGCCTCGAATTTGGGAATATTATAATTTAGATAGTCCATTGGCTTAGAGCAATCAACGAGTAGTTTGTCACTTTATCCCTCTCATCCATGAATTGGATGCAATTTTTTATTGCATATCGAATATGATGAATTTTTTATGTTCGATATGCTGGAATTTGTTAGATTATATTATTAGGCAATTTGATTATGTTATTATAATTGATTTCATTCAATCTGATTTTATGTAAATTTATATACAATCGATTATATGCTAATTGATTGAATGTACATTCAAATGGGAGTTTAATAGATTTTAATATTTTTACTTTACAGAATTCAATTTTGAATCATGAGATGTTTGAACTCAAATTATTTGGATAAGAGTTGAATCGGGCATTTTTAAGCTGAAGTTGTGAAAGAGGGAAAAAAGCGAGCAATTTCATGTGTCGGAGTTGACCAAAGATGGCAGTCGGTCGAAGGTGGCAGTGATGACATAAAGACGATAGTGGGATTCCAAATGATGGTAAGAGTGGTTCTCGAATGGTGGTCAATATGTGTAAGATGTTTAACTTAACATATATCGACTAAGTTTATGTATTAGCATATGAAACAAGATGATGTTTTATATACGTAAAGAGGATTAGTCAAGTGCTCGGGGTACTAGTTATATCTATACATTCACATATCTTTGTTATTCGCTTAAATAGGAGGGCATTTCATATGCATGATGATCCTTAGAGCATGGACGAGTAATGAATGTAAGATACTTGACTTAACGAGTGCGTTGATCAAGCGTATACATTTGTCATTTTTCTTTAAAATCAAAACAATAACATTTTTTGTTTCCTTCAAATCCCTTACTAATAAATAAATCCATTTATTTATGAGAAATGCTCAATATATGCTTGTACTTGACACGTGATCAGTAATCAATAAAGAGTGTGATACATAGTCTATCACTTTTCTTCATCGATCCAATCTATTAAATGATAGTAAAGTAGAAGAATTTTAACCTCTCACATTAATTATAGGGGTTATCTCTTATATTCTCCTTAACCCTCTCTCGGTTTATATACTTTATTTTCAAAATCCTATAATTTACTACTTTACAATTATAATACTAAACATCTTATTCTATTTTACATTCAAATAGCTACTTTTTAAAATATTCTACATTTACTCATAAATTTTTCTTGGTTCTCTCCCAATATTTTATTTTAAAGCCCAGACATTTAAATTAATTACATAATCTAGACTTAAACCAATTGATAAACTTAGTCAACTAATATTTATTAATTAATCCTAAAAAATGAAACTTTTAATATGTATACTATAGACGCGTCAACAAATCGGTAAAAAAATTCATTTAGATACAAATATATATACATCACATAACATAAATTATATACATTAACGATAATAACAAATTTATAAATTTATTCACCCAATGAATTTATATACACTACATTACAAAATTCTATTAGCTTAAAACACATAATTTTTTTAACAATTTCTTAGAAACCCTTCTTAATTTTCTTTTAATATTTTACATTCAAGTCCATATATTTAACTAATTGTGTGACAACCCGCATTTCGGAAGGTTTAAATCAACAATAATCCATATATATCCAATCCAAACAATATGGAACATAGATAAACATTTAGTTAATTAAGAAAAAAAGAAAAAAAAGAAACAAAAATAGAATATCGCAGCGGAACGACAAAATATAATAATAAAATAAACAATTCATAAAGTTGTTTATACAATATATTTGATTATAATCTATACAACATTTATCAGAGTTATAAATACATCAGTAATAAAATAAAGTAATGGAGCAGACAACACGATGCAGGAATAATAGTAATAATATGCAAAATCTTCGTCTTCGTCCTCTAGAATAGATCTTCAATAAGCTGAAAAACTCAGGGCTGGCCCGAGCGTAATGAAAATACAAAACACTCGAGTCGGGACTAAAATAACCTTTTATAAGTCAAATTGATATCGCTTAAACATGAGTGTAACGGCGTCAGAGATGCTTACGGGTTTGTACATCTTCTATCCAGTGTATAACATGCGTGCAATAACTCAAGAGATGTTACGGGATTTTCCATCTCTTAAGGATCCATCAAAATATTTATATGTAGTAGAATAAACTATATATATAATGTTTAGACAATAAAACAAATATTTTTCTTAGCGTCAAGGCTTTACATTAATCCCCCTTAACACATTTTTAAGCATTGTCGTACAGTTTGCATATAAAACACCAGTTAAACGGTCGGTGGATAGGGATGTGCGTGATACGACAACGCTAAACCAAAATCGTACGAGTCTCGTTTAGGGATAAAAGTATGACAAGGCACATAAGGCAATGCCTAAGGTAGGATACTACCAGTTTACCCTTCCCGGCTGGTGGTAACGCATCATAGCCATGATCGCCCACCGCGTCCAACACTCCCATAATCCGGAGGGTGCGCACCAATCAATTCCATTGTAAATGATGATAATACGAAGAAGTGCATCCGCTCGGGGTAGCTAGCCCACTTGGCTTTATGCTCATGTTTTAGTCATTTCAAATTGGCACAAGTGCCACGCTAATCCATCATCGTTCTCTTTCTTTAAATCCAGCAAACGATGCCAAATCCAACCGCTTCATTCTGGGTCATCACTCCACGTACATAGTTGTTAAAGTGGTTCCGGTATCTACAAAGAGTATGCTCATATCCGGCTTCGGTCTCTTTAACAACCAAACGTCGTTTTACACACCATTTGGTACTTTTACATTTCGAAAACAGTTCATACTTGATATCAAAATATCATATTCACTTCAAAATAAAATCCGTTTCGAAATCATCATATTTACTCAAAATATACCAATCCAGTTCAAAATCACGTTCGACTTAATATCTCGATTTCGATTCCAAAATTGTTTCGAATTTCAATTTTGGTTATAACTTCATTCTACCCAATTCGTATTTAAATAATGATTTAAAAATAAAATTCCACTCCTAACTAGTTTGATTTTTTTTTTGAAAATAGTTTAAATAGTTTTAAAATAGTATAAATGATTAAAATAGTTTAAATGGTTAAAATAGTTAAAAATAGTTTAAATGGTTAAAATAGTTTAATATAAAATAGTTGAAGTATTAAAATGGTTTATATAGTAAAATAATTTGGAAAACCAAAATAATTTGTACATTTAAGAAGATATCTTTTAAATAGCTTTATAATAAATAATTTATTTAAAAATGGTTTTCAAAGTCAAACCGATTCAATTCCAACTTCCCAATTCAAATCAATTCCAATTTCCATTTAATTGATCAATTTCGATTTCAATTCAAAATAAATTTCAATTTCAATTTCAAATTAATTCAATTCTACTTTCAAATCCAATTAATCCAATATCAATTTCAATTTATATCAATTTCAATTCAATTCAATTCTCAAATTTTTAAATCATTTCGATTTATATAAATTCGAGTTCAATTTTCAAAATATCGATTTAAATCGCTAAAATTAAATTTAACTTCAATATTCAATTTAAAATCAAATTTTCAAATATAACTAAATTCTGAGCTCAATTTCGAAATATCATTTCATATCACTTTTATTTAGTAATATAAGTTCGAATAAAAGTTCAATCTTTTAAAAACAAAACAATTTATGAAATTCAATCATATTCCCGTTTTAACTTCAAAATCTCAACTTCAATTATTTAAAGATTTCTTTTAATCAAAAATTTTATTTCAACATTTCAAACTCGAATTCATGATTAATTCGATTTTTATTTCTTTTAAATCAAAACCATTTAAATAAATTTCAATAAAATAAAATAATTTAATTTAACTAATCTAGTGTCCGTATATAATTTTATATCCTATAGCCAAGTGATCAGATATTTCAATTTAATTTTAGGGACGGATATATCATTTCAATCCAAATCACAGTGTCATAGGTATATATCATTTCAACATATTTCTTAATTTATTCAAAATAATTCAATTTACAGTTTCATACACTGTAAATAATATACAGGGTGATAACAGGATATATAAAACAAATAAACATTCAAACATTCGATATCAATCAATTTACATCCATCATAATCAATCACCCAAACAGACAATATAATTCACATCAATTCCATAGATAATAATGTCGGGTAATTTACTAACCATGAAATCTAATTTCAAATCTAACTGTCAATTTTAATTTTTAACGGTTAATTCGAGTGACACTTAAATTTTATCAAACAACAATCAATAAATTTATATCACTTCATAATTTCAAATTTAACTATCATAAAAATATTCTAATACATTGTGCGCGTTATAAAACACCCACCTTTATCTTCTGCTGTCGTCGAGACGTTCTAGTTTGGAACTAAAATTGAACAACGTCCGATTTTAGCCCAAATTTTCTACTGTCTTCTAATTCATCCAAACTAGTTTTATTTCAAAGCTCTCACCATCACGATCGCAACGCAAAAAGTCTTGTCCAAATCGGACCTCGTATGTAGAAGTTATAGATTTTTAGTTTATCGATTAAATAAAACAAACTTAAACACTAACTATGAATTTTCAAACTAATTACCCTACAGCAACCAAGCCCGATCCAATACGAAGAAAACCCAATCCAACAATGATTCCATCCCACCTCTCTTCTCCTTTTTTTTCTTTTTTTCTTTCACGGCCCAAAGAAATGAACCCGACCCATCACGCACCCCTTCTTCTTCTTCCCTCGTTCCCCTCTACCTCATACGCCTTTACCCAATACAAGTCCTAGCCGTGCACGTGCACGACCATCCAAGACTACGAGCGATCATCTCGACATCACCACATGATGGCCTCCTCGATCTCATGCCCTTCTACCCGTTCAATCGCTGACCGAGCCACCCCCTCAAGATGCGACCTGCCACGGTCTTCACAGTAACCCAAAAAAATCGTGCAACCCCAGGCTTGATCGCGACCCACCAAAACTTGGCCGTCGACTCCCTATACCGCCACGACTTCGGTTCTACCTTCCAATTCCCATAACAACCTCAAAATCAAAAATAATTTCGAATAGCTTCCACCGTGTAAAGTCGAGCAACCCCAAGTGACGCTGTACTCATCAAAACACATACCAGATCAAAGCTTGGGTGAAGACATGATTTTTGAAACAAATTGGTGATTTTTAGTTTAGTGTAGATCGAGAAATAATTTTTTGAAGTTTGATTTTCATTTTCTTTCTTACTGTGTAATCTGCATGTTGATTGAATTGAAGAAGGACGTGATTTAAAAAGTAGGGAAACATGAATAAAAAACAACAGTGACAAGGTAGAATTTACAGTTGAAAAGAAGGGTTGACTAGTCAATATATATATTAAATTTCAACCTCGATTTTCGTAGCTTAAAATCTCAAACCCTTATTGAGGCATGCCGCTAGGCATTTATAATGTTATACCACTATTTCGAATGCAATGGAAAAGGTTTCATGTCCTAATTCGATCGTATGGAGAATATAGTTTTTTGGACCCAATTATTATATTGAATTTTCGATATAAATGTCAATGCGTTTTTATCTAGTACAACCAAACGATAACTCTAAAAGCTATGAAATTTGAAATCCGATAATAGTACACTATTACAAATCCAATGAAACTAGTTTCGTCGAATTCCGAGACTATGCCCCCAGAAGGCTATTTTATCATCTCGATTGTAATATAAAATTTTCAATTTATAATTATCCACTTTTAAATCC
Source organism: Allium cepa (assembly GCA_030765085.1). Lineage (NCBI taxonomy): Eukaryota > Viridiplantae > Streptophyta > Magnoliopsida > Asparagales > Amaryllidaceae > Allium > Allium cepa. The sequence continues at coordinate 117,688,669 of CM060943.1, forward strand.
AATATTAAAGTTTAACAATCTTTATTGTTGTTTAAATAAAATTTACACCAACTTCCGATATGATTTTCAATCATATTAAATTCAGAATTCAATTATTCAAATAATTTTCGATATTAAATTTAAACAATTTAATTGTTCAATATTCAACAAATTTCAATATTAGATTCTAATTGAATTTTAGTTATCAATCAACTACTTTATTTACATCTAATGAATTCAGTATTTATTATTCAATTCAACTATTGATTGTAAACACATTTAATACATAGCATTTCGTTTCAATGCTTGCTATTACATAATTTTTCCAAATTAGTTTATTCAAAATTTTATTCAAGTTTATATACTTATATTCGAAATCATTAAACCTTTATTTTTAACCATTTTTATTTAATAATTACATTAAATTTAATAATTTAAAATAGCTAAAAATATGGGTCGCTACAATCTTCCACACTCAAAACTTTTCGTCCCCGAAAAGGCGTTGGGTAAAGAATTTAACATTTAATATATTTAAAAATATAATCAATTTATAAAACACAAAATTTCATTTATAAAACCATTACTATGTTTTTACTACGCTACTCCGATCGGCTTACGGAATTCCCAAGTTATAAAAATTTTAAAACTTCCAAAAATTTCTAACACCCAGATTTACGGAAAATTTCGCCAGTGTCTTCTTTGCACAGCTAGATCGGAACAACTACAAAATGCTACTACGGGCCCCAAACCAGCAAAAGAAAACAAAACCTAAGTGACTCAATCATAAAATCACCAAATCAAATGACAAAATAAACGCGTACCTTTTTGTCGGGCAGTCCAAAATTTTCTTGACTTTAAATACCTGCATCTTATTTACCAATGTTATCCAATCATAAAATTTAAAATCATTTTATATTTTGCATCCTCAATTTCCAATACTAGCTTCATTTAAGCCCATATGATGTACATATCATTTGTATGCAATATCAAATCTGATCGCTCACTTGATCACATAATTTCACTTCCGAACTAGTATCCTTCACATGACTCTCTAATGCGGGCGCAGATCTGGTTCCTTGATCAGAAACCATTATTCTCCTTGCATAGCCATATACTATGATAGAGAATTCCAGCATCAATCAAAAATCCATATCCAGGTTTCGCCGTCGAGAATCGAGTGAAAAAACTTAATTCGGATTGATATAAATTATCTTAAAATTTGGTGATCGAATCAGGATCAAATCGTTATGTGAATAAAATAATATACGTAAAATGATATACGTACAACTTACGTATTTATTTCTATTAATTCATAGCTACACCAAATCCTTTTCATTCATTTTCATAATTTCCTTTAATGACAGCTTTATTTGTGAAACATTTTATTAATCGGTACTTTAGTTTATAATCATCCTATAAAAGTCATATATAAGAAATTGGATTTTATCTAAGTTTATAATTATCTCAAAAACTACAAATTCAATTTCACAATTTCTTTGCAAATCTATATTTAATGCAGTAACCAATTTACAAAGATATTATTTAATTCATTTGTTTACTTTCTTAAGCTCACTTACTTATTCCATTTAGTCATTAATCATTTCATAATATACTACTTAACTATATATAACATTTATTATTATAACTAAATTTTCATTTATATACATTTCAATCTCTTTTAAATTTTGTTTATTTGTATAATATCCCATTACATATCCAAATCACCATTTTAGCTTTTAACGTTTGGTAAGTCTTATTATATGTTATTATAATGCAATTTGATATTATATAAATTAATCTGATTCATTTTACTTAATTAGAATGTTCACTATTTTAACTTGTTTAAATTTCTTTACTTCAATTTAAGATTTGCAAACTTTAACTCTAAGGCTTGTCAAACATTTAGCTTAGATTTCTTAGTTCTCTTATTTTATAAGTTCTGGTTATTCAAGTATTTCCTTTCATTCAAATAATTTGAAGATTATTAATTGACAGCACTTAAAAATTTAAATACCCGGTTCAAATCAAATCATTTGAAGTAAGTATGTATACTTATATCCTATATATCAAATCATACTTTTGGATTTTAAACCAAAATCCGTTTATCAAAACAATTTCCAAGCAAAGCTTTTCAGAAGTCTCCCCCACTTTGGGACTAGAAAATGAACATCGATAATGCTGCATAGTCATCATCGACATTATTTTCCAGCAACATAAGGGGGAGTACCGAACTCATTCCTTTTGAAAAATCCTTTCGAAATATTTTCCATAAATTTTTTTCAACTAGTATCACTATATTTTTTTTCTTCAAAGCTTTGAAAACCATTTTCAAATCCCTGGGTCTTAAATTCAAAACTTCTCAATTTAAATCCATTTTAATGTATAAGTCACATTTATAAATTATTCTTACAAAATTTTACTTTCTTAAAACATTTCACAATGCTTTATCATTGTTTATTACATAATAAACACCTTCTGTTAAGGCATAACAATCAATTAATGATAATAATCAATATTATCATTCCTAACAACCAAACACCTTGCATATACTATAATAATTTTTGAAAAATTATTTCTCTCTATATAAAAATAATCATTGTAAAATTATTTCATTTATCCAATTTCAAAATCATACCGTGTTGGCATACCTTGTTTAAGAGTTTAGAAGCACCTATCGATACGGTTGTACTTCCAGTACCGACCAGAATTTATAAACACTCAACCAATAAGTCAACACAATATAAAATAATTCATATTCACTAACAAATATGCGCTCATATTTATTAATACTCTCAAACTCATTCTAAAGTGCTACTAACCCTATCTTTAATGACTTACCTCACAAAGCTAAGGTTATCGCTAAACCAAAGCTCTAATACAAACTGTGATGACTCACATTTCGGAAGGTTTAAATCGAAAATAATCCACATATGGCCAATCCAAACAATCCAGAACATAGATAATCATTGAGGTTAATTAAAAAATGAAAAAAGAAGAAGAAACAAAAACAGAATCTCGCATCAGAACGATAAAATATAATAATAAAATAAACAGTTCATGAAGCTGTTTATACAATACATTTGATTATAATCTATACAACATTTATCAGAGTTATAAATACATCATGAATAATATAAAGTAATGCCGCAGACAGTATAATGCAGGACTAATAGTAATAATATATAAATCTTCGTCTTCGTCCTCCAGAATATATTTTCAATAAGCTGAAAAACTCAGGGCTGACCCGAGCATAATGAAAAGACAAAACACTCGAGTCAGGACTAAAATATCCTTGTAAGTCAAATCGATGTCGCTTAAACATGAGTGTAACGACGTCAGAGATGCTTACGGTTTTCACATCTCCTATCTAGTATATAACGTGCGTGCAATAACTCAAGAGATGTTACGGGATTTTTCATCTCTTAAGGATCCGTTAAAATATTTATATGTAGTAGAATATGCTTTATATATAATTTTTAGACAATAAAATAATTTTTTTAGCGTTAAGGCTTTACATTAATCTCCCTTAACACGTTTTTAAGCATTGTCATGCAGTTTGCATATAAAACACCAGTTAAACGGTCGGTGGATAGGGGTGCGCCGTGATACAACAACGTTAAACCAAAATCGTATGAGTCTCGTTTAGGGATAAAAGTATGACAAGACATGTAAGGCAGTGCCCAAGGTAGGATACTACCAGTTTACCCTTCCCGGCTGGTGGTAATGCATCATAGCCTTGATCCCCCACTGCGTCCAACACTCCCATAATCCGGAGGATGTGCATAAATCAATCACATTGTAAATGATGGTAATACGAAAAAGTGTGTCCGCTCGGGGTAGCTAGCCCACTTGGCCGATGGCTCTTGTTTTAGTCATTTCAAATTGGCACAAGTGCCAGGCTAATCCATCATCGTTCTCTTTCTTCAAATCCAGCAAATGTTGCCAAATCCAACCGCTTCATTTTGGATCATCACTCCACGTACACAGTTGTTAAAGTGGTTCCGGTATCGCCAGAGAGTATGCCCATATCCTGCTCCGGTCTCTTTAACAAGCAAACGTCATTGTACACACCGGTTGGTTCTTTTACATTTTGAAAACAATTCGTACTTGATACCGAAATAACATCTTCGCTTCAAAATCAAATCTATTTTGAAGTCATCATATTTACTCAAAATATACTATTTCAATTCAAGATCTTGTTCGTCTTAATATCTCGATTTCAATTCCAAAATTGTTTCGAATTCCAATTTGGGTTATAACTTCATTCTACCCAATTCTTATTTAAATCAATGATTAAAAAAATAACATTCCACTCCTGACTGGTTTGAATTTTTTTGAAAATAGTTTACATAGTTTGAAAATAGTATAAATAATTAAAATAGTTCAAATGGTTAAAATAGTTAAAAATAGTTTAAATGATTAAAATAGTTAAAAATAGTTTAAATGGTTAAAATAGTTTAATATAAAATAATTAAAGTATTAAAATGGTTTATATAGTAAAATAATTTAAAAAAAACCAAAATAATTTGTATATTTAAGAAGATAGCTTTTAAATAGTTTTATATTAAATAATTTATTTGAAAATAGTTTTCAAAGTCAAACCGATTCAATTCCAACTTCCCAATTCATGTCAATTTCAATTTCCATTCAATCGATCAATTTCGATTTTAATTCAAATTAAATTTCATCATCGATTTAAAATTAATTCAATTATATTTTCAAATCCAATTAATTCAATTTCAATTTCAATTTATATCGATTTCAATTCAATTTTCAAATTTTTAAATCATTTCGATTTATATAAATTCGAGTTCGATTTTCAATATATCGATTTAAATCGCTAAAATTAAATTTATCTTCAATATTCAATTTAAAACCTAATTTTCAAATATAACTAAATTATAAGCTCAATTTTGAAATATCGTTTCATATCACTTTTATGTAGTAATATCCAAAGTTCGAATAAAAGTTCAATCTTTTAAAAACAAAACAATTTATGAAATTCAATCATATTCTGATTTTAACTTCAAAATCTCAACTTCAATTATTTAACAATTTATTTTAACCAAAATTTTTATTTCAACATTTAAACTCGAATTCGTGATTAATTCGATTTCTATAAATTCGATTTTTATTTCTTTTAAATCAAAACCATTTAAATAAATTTCAATCAAAAATTCTAAAATCATTTAATTTAACCAATCTGATGTCCGTATATAATTTTCTATTCTATGTGCAAGTGAACAGTTATTTCAATTTAATTTCAGAGATGGATTTATCATTTCAATCCAAATAGTGTCATCGGTATATATCATTTCAAAATATTTCTTAATTTATTCTAAATAATTCAATTTACAGTTTCATACACTGTAAATAATATACAAGGTGATAACATGATATATAAAAAAAATAAACATTCAGACATTCAATATCAATCAATTTACATCCGTCATAATCAATCATCCAAACAGACAATATAATTCACAGTAATTCCGTAGATAATAATGTCGGGTAATTTACTGACCATTAAATCCAATTTTAAATCTAACTGTCAATTTAATAATTTTTAACGGTTAATTCGAATGACACTTAAATTTTATCAAACAACAACCAATAAATTTATATCACTTCATAAATTCAAATTTAACTACAAATATTCTAGTACATTGTGAGCGTTATAAAACACTCACCTTTATCTTCTGCCATCGTCGAAACATTCTAGTTTGGAACTAAAATCAAACAACGTCCGATTTTATCCCAAATTTTCGATTGTTTCCTAATCCATCCAAACTAGTTTCATTTCGAAGCTCTCATCATCACGATCACAATGCAAAAAGTCTTGTCCAAATTGGACCTCTAGAAGTCATAGATTTTTAAATAAAATTAACTTAAACACTAACTAAGAATTTTCAAACTAATTACCCTACAACAACCAAGCCCGACTCAATATGAAGAAAATCCGATCCAACGGCAATTCCAGCCCACCCCTCTTCTCCTTTTTTCCCCTTCCTTTTTTTTTTCTTCTTTTTATTCTTTCACGACCCAAAGAAATGAACCCAGCCCATCATGCACCCTTTCTTCTTCCCCTAGTTCCCTCTACCTCATATGCCTCTACCCAATACAAGTCCTAGTCGTGCATGTGCACGACCATCCAAGACTACCAGCGATCATCTCGACATCACCCACATGACGGCCTCCTCGATCTCGTGCCCTTCCACCCTTTCAATCGCTGACCGAGCCACCCCCTTAAGATGCGAGCTGCCACGGTTTTCATAGCAACCCAAAAAAAAAACGCGCTACCCCAGGCTTGATCACGACCCACCAAAACTTGGCCGTCAACTCCCTATACCGCCACGGATTCGATTCCACCTTCCAATTCCCACAACAACCTCAAAATCAAAAATAATTTCGATCCCTAGCTTCCACCGTGTAAAGTCGAGCAACCCCGAATGACGCTGCATTCATCAAAAGACGCACTAGATCAAAGCTTGGGTGAAGATATGATTTTTGAAACAAATCTCGTGATTTTTAGTTTAGTGTAGATCGAGAAATAATTTTTTGAAGTTTGATTTTCATTTTCTTTCTTACTGTGTAATCTGCGTGTTGATTGAATTGAAGAAGGACGTGATTTAGAAAGGGGGGAAACGTGAATAAAAAGCAACAGTGCAAGGTAGAATTTACAGTTGAAAAGAAGGGTTGACCAGTCAATATATATATTAAATTTCAAAACATCTCGATTTTCGTAGCTTAAATCTCGAACCCCTATCAAGGCGTGCCGCTAGGCATTTATAATGTTATACCATTATTCCGAACGCAATGAAAAAGGTTTCAAGTTCTAATTCGATCATATGGAGAAGATAGCTTTTTGCACCCAATTATTATATTGATTTTTCGATATAAATGTCAACGCGTTTCTATCTCGTACAACCAAACGATAACTCGAAAAGCTACGAAGTTTGAAATCCGATGATAATACACTATTACAGATCCAATGGAACTAGTTTCATCGAATTCCGAGACTGTGCCTCGGAAGGCTATTTTATCATCTCGATTATAATATAAAATTTTCAATTTATAATTATCCACTTTTAAATTCAATTTTGAAGTTTAACAGTCTTTATCGTTGTTTAAATAAAATTTACACCAACTCCTGATATCATTTTCAATCATATTAAATTCAGAATTGAATTATTCAAATAATTTCCAATATTAAATTTAAACAATTTAATTGTTCAACATTCAACAAATTTCAATATTAGATTTTAATTGAATTTTAGTTATCAATCAACTACTTTATTTACATCTAATGAATTCAACATTTATTATTCAATTTAACTATTGATTGTAAACAGATTCAATACATAACATTTCTTTTCAATGCTTCTTGTTACATAAGTCTTCGAAATTAGTTTATTTCAAAATTTTATTCAAGTTCATATCCAATACTTATATTCGAAATAATTAACATTTATTTTTAACCATTTTTATTTAATAATTACATTAAATTTAATAATTTAAAATAGCTCAAAATGTGGGTCGTTACAGATTGTGTAAATCTTAAATTAACTATTTAAACATTTGATTAACTATTAATCATCAATCAAACTAATAAATCCTAAAAATACAATAATTTCAATATATATACAATATTCATATGTATGTGAATATAATAATAAAATTATTTCTTCATTCAGGTATAAGATATTTAAATCACATAACATAAAATTTATACATAAATATAATAACTCTTTTAATTTAAATTTCATTTACTCAAAATTTTTTATTGTACATTACGTAACAGAATTTTATTTTCAGCAAACTTTAAAAGATAAATTTATATTTTACCACATTAAGATGTAATAGATTACACTGATAAAAATTAGATTAAAATATTCTCACTTTCAACAAGTGTTATCAAAGCATATCCAACTCATAACTCACCTAAATGCCACATAACATTATTTTACAATTGTCAACGTTGTAGGCATGACCCTCCTACAATAGCATGAAATCTACAGTTAAATGTAAAAATAAATTGTTTAAAAACGAAACTAAAGAATGGATAAAAGCTCACATGTAAATAAGCTGGCCATAAGCTCTATTCAATTACAAATCCATGCAAAGCACTTCTTAGTTTTTTCAATTTTTTTACATTCAACTTCTTATATTTAATTAGTTACGTGGATTATTAATTCAAATTATTTAAATAAATTAAATTATTTAATATTAGCTGATCAATTTATTTATAAATCCTTAAGAAAAATGGGAGTTAAATCTGTATGCAACAATCGTATTAACAAAAATGGTAAAGTTATTTATTCACTCGTACATATAAAAAACATAAATTATTTACATTACAGTATATTAATAATTTTAATTTATAATTATTGTTTTTCAGTTACGACATTAACTGCTATAAAAATATGTAGTTAGCGAGGATTGAACCTTCAACTTTACATTTGAGCGTCGCATGACATTTTAATTTGTGATTAGTATGTCATAATAAGTTGCGTGATAAAATTTTAATTTTAGCAACAACTAAATTATAAATACAATTTTAGACTAGTCCTCTTTCTTTTTCTTCACTCTCCCATACATTACACACAATGTTAGAAAATAACAATACAACTAGCAATTTACAATCAGGACCTCACACTGAAAACCCTAACCGTATAAATCACCTTGCATTCTCGAGCCTCATTCCTTTTCAGGAGCTCTTCTCCCCTTAGTAATTGCTTTACATTTCCTCATCTTTTCCTTTGCAGTGGTAAAGATACGGTTTTGATTTCCTTTTTCTCTTTGTTCTGCAGATCGGATCTCTATATGCTGCCTGAAAAGAGAGCAATCGGAGCTGAATCGATCGTAACAATTGACGAAAACTCGAACAAGAAATCCAAGGATATGAACGGGATTGAGATTGATGCTGCACCGGTTACTAAAAATGGATACGGAGCTGCGCCGACTGAGATCGATGAGGATCTGCACAGTCGGCAGCTGGCGGTTTATGGAAGGGAGACGATGAAACGATTATTCGCCTCCAACGTTTTGGTGTCCGGATTGAATGGGTTGGGCGTTGAGATTGGTAATTTTCATAAATATTGTTAACTTATCTGTCTTTGTTTGTTTTTATATTTGTTAAGTTGTTTGGTGGTCCGAATTAAGTTAATTTTATAGCCAGGATTACGAATAGTGGAATTATGCGTGAACTCGTAAATTTATTTATGCAGTTCAAGTGTGTTATGTAGTGTCCAAGTCTTGTGCAATCAACTGCTGTTACTTATGTCAAATTAAGAGTATCCGATCACAGCGAGGTCATAGCTTTTACGCATGATCTGATAACACATCATTATTTGTTTGTTAGAAATGCCAAATTCATTAGAAAGAGAACCGTGGATTACATTTCTCACTTGTATTGGGTTCTATTTTATACTTTTGTTGCCGACTCATTAGGGTTGTTTGCATATTGTTTTGTGTTCTTGATATGCCTCTGCTGTCTCTAAGGTAGAGATAAAAAGTTATGCTTGCTTCATGAAAAGTAACTGTGATGTCCCACCTCTATACCCACGCTAGCCAATGACACTATGATGTAATGCCGTCAACTAGCGCGGAGAATAAGGCTGTTGAGGAGCGACCATCTGTATAATTGCTTTGTGCGAGTACCGATATGCCAGATAAAATAACTTGCATTCTTTTCAAGATGAAATCCGACATACCAACGCAAACTCAAAGCTACTACACAGTGGCTATAATATCTCCGTAAACAAATATAGAAATAAACATAACACAAATCAGTCACAGATAATTCATATCACAAAGGCGGAAATAGATATGAATATAACACATGAAAGTGTACATCAGAGTAGTGGTCAAACAAGATCCACAATATAAAAAAGGAATAGATACAAGTGCTAGACAAAAATATGTATACATCAAGGAGTCTATATCTCAATTGTATACAACAAAAAACTACTAAACTAAAGTAGTTAACCAAAAGTCAGATGATGGTTCCGGATAGGAAGACAAGAGGAAACACCTGTAATATCTCAGTCTGACCCGAGTATTATTTAATAAGAAAATAATAAACGGATCAGTCTAGCTATAATTATCAGATAAAATGAGATATAAGAAGAGATATAATAAAAACGTATGATAACCAAAAATGTCATATCTCGACAAGTATACATTAGAGAATCAACGAAGGAAAATCATACAAATATCTCACGAATCTCATAGCATAAAAAGAATGTCATATTCTTTATTTAATTCACCAAGCCACAATAAATGACATACATATCAATGCCAATCGTAAAAGTTGGTGAAACATAAATTTCAGAAATCATCAATTAGAAATCCAGAAATTAAACAATTCGGAGCAACGACGTCGTCCAGCGTAACGTTCGATGATCCAGAAACACAATAAATAGGAACAACGACGTCGTACAGCGTGACGTCCGATGAACCCAAATCACAATAAAACGGAACAACGACGTCGTACAGCGTAACGTCCGATGAACCAAATCACAATAAAACGGAACAACGACGTCGTACAGCGTAATATCCGATGAACCCAAGCACAATAAAGCGGAACAACGACGTCGTACAGCGTAACGTCCGATGAACCCAAGCACAATAAAGCGGAACAACGACGTCGTACAGCGTAACGTCCGATGAACCAAATCACAATAAAACAGAACAACGACGTCGTACAACGTAACGTCCAATGAACCAAATCACAATAAACGTCGTACAGCGTAACGTTCGATGAACCAAATTAGAATAAAACGGAACAACGACGTCGTACAGTGTAACGTCCGATGAACCAAATCACAATAAAACGGAACAACGACGTCGTACAGCGTAATGTCCGATGAACCAAATCACAATAAAACGGAACAACGACGTCGTACGATGCAACGTCCGATGAACCGGATCAAAGAGACATCGCACATTGCTAGTCTAAACCATAAAATGACCATCATCGATCATCAAGAAGTGTCAATTACAGTAAGCTAGTAAATATATGAGCTTAGCTTCATGTCCCATAACCACTAGCTTAACTTAAATATTTACGAACAAATTGTAGATCTCCACTAGAAAATTGTCACAAGAGATTCAATCGAACAAGTTCAAGAATTAACCAACGAAGTAAACGCAAGCGTTTCATACCACTTGTTTTACTAAGTCGTTTAATTAGATTTCTCATACGAATGAGGTAAAGGTTTGTATATGCTAGTAGATTGGAAAACGGTTTAAGAAACAAGCTTTGTAATAAAATGGTGTTGAAATCATTTTAATGAAAGGGTTTTGATATTTACTACTAGTATAGAAAACCTTTATATTTTAAAGTGACAAATCATAGAAGTGATTGTAGAAACAATCAATCATAAAAATTCACACACGAAGACATGAATAAAATCCAAAGAAATCGATAACAAATCCATCAAAATGGATATTTCCGAAAATTCCCGAAGAAAATGTCATCAAAGTCGATAATAAATGATAACAACATAAAGGAAACAATACGAATCGATTAAATTTGGAAATTCAAACAAATAGACAATTTAGGCATAATTGGCAAATAGGAGCAGGTCGGTCAACCGGACTTTCTGGGTCGGTTGATCAAAAAACAGCTCAGAAATGTCTCGGGCTACAGGTCGGTCGACCAGCCCAGGGGTTCGGTTGGCCGAACCTGATGTTCTTCAATTTGAAACCCATTTCAAAGGAAGTGCAAACACCTTCAATTTGCAAACGGACAAGCACAGACGCTAGGGGTTTACGCCTATCGGCTACCCGGTCCTATAAACTCATCGATTTATCACAAAAACATGATCAAAACATCAAAGTTAGGATTTTTAAAGAATTGAACTCAAAACACGAAAATTTGGAATATTCACCAAACCAAACCAAAAGCAATTGCACAAGAATAAGTGTTAGGAATTCATATCTAACAATCGAAATCGAAGATAGTTATAGACTAAGATGTGAGATAAAAATCTCACCTTTGAACCAAAAAACAATGAATGAGAAGCTTGAAGACAAGGGAAGATCAACCACACTTGCCAAGAAACATTTGCCAAATTAGGTTTAGGAATTTCTGAAATTCAAGAGAGAAAGAGTTGGAGAAGATGAAGAGAAGACTTACCAATAGCTTCTCTTTGATTTTGGAGCAAGAATTTGAGCTAGCAAGAGGAACTAGGGCTTGGAGTTTCTAATTCCCTTTCCTTTCCACTATTTTCAGTTGGAGCTTGAGTTTGAGGAGTGAGAATGAGTGAATGGAGAGGAGAGGGCTGAGTTAGAGTATAAGTGGGGTTAATGGGCTGAAACCCAACCCAAAGCCCTAAGTGAAAAGTAGCAAAATTCGAGTTACTTCAAACATATCGAAGCTTATACTCCAAAAAGGTTGCAAACGGCATTTTGAACTCAATGGAAGAGGTTTTGAGTCCCAATTCGACCGTTTGCAAAAAGTAGATTTTCGGACTATAATCCAACCAACGATGAAATATTTAAATATACAATCGATAAATATGCGGGTTGTTACAGTAATCAACGATTAACCGATTAGCAGAGACATTGAATAGTAACCGATGACTTTGTAAGCAATGTTTTAAATCTCGGATGCCTTATTTCAAACAATCTAGGGACTCATATTTTGTATCATGCAAGATTTCTAATGAAATAAGTGTATCTTGGATCATGAAATTCGTCTTGAGGCTATCTTCAAGTATATGTTGTGTCTAAAACCGATTTGCATACAACTAAATATATAAATACCAATTCTCATCTACAAAATTTAACGCCGAAGAAATAATGCCTTTGTCTTTAGTAGTTCAAAAGATAATGTAATACAAACTAATAACATGAACTCATGAACAGGACATGTGATATCACATCTAGATGAAGGGATAAAGTAAACATCAAACATGTCCTCATGTATGTATCTCCACGATGAACGGATGAACTCTTCACTTGATTTCCCTAAAAATAAATTAATAGTACGAGTGAGCTACAACCTATGTTAACTGTGCAAACTTACATAATTTTTGATAAAGTATTAAATATCAAACTTCAAGTTTTTATTTTTGGCCTTTGGGGGGGGGGGGGTTAGATTCGGTAAAGATACCGTTGACAAAATATCGATTGGAATTTGTCGATATTTTGATTTGATTCCTTCAATTATTGAAGAAAAAAAACGAAGCATCGGTTACTTTTCCAGTGAATGCGACTATGAAAATATAAGTGACCAATTAAGCTTTTCATGTTTCAATGTTATAAACGATGAATGTTCCACTTTTTTAATCACATTTTTGCAGTTCCTCTTCATTTTTTATAAGTAGGTTATAGGTAGCTTTGTTTTTGTTGAAACCCTACTTGTACTTTTTGTCTAAATTTAAGTTCAATATGCAATTTTGTTCTCAAATAGCTGACTTAATTACAAGTGCATATTTTATTTACCGCTATCAAATATTGAAATGCATCTTTTAATGGTTATCTCATACTACAAAATGAGTAAAATCGAAGAAATTGCAATTAGTTTGACCAATGTACCCAGCTGAAAAGAATGATTAATACCATAAAAGGCGATCTCGATTTGTGTGTCATAATGATTAATACCATAAAAGGCGATCTCGATTTGTGTGTCATAAACACTAGGTTGTTTATTTTCTTAAAAGTAAAGACGTTGATCATCGTAAGAATTCATTGTATGAATAATTCATGCAGTAGGACAATGCATTATCCAACATTACCTTGGTATTTTCGAATCAAAATCAGTACATGATTAATGTGTAGCGATACCGATAATAGTTGTCTGAAATTTCACTAATAGTTTCCAATATTTTGCTTCAGATTTGTAAATGTCACATACCGGTATATGATCTAGATGTATCCGATATCCATATCAATGGCATGGCTTACACAATATACTTTATAGTAGCAATGAAACATAGAACAATTAGAAATTTGTAAATAAATATATGAATCAAATTTCAAGCACCACACATGCAATAGATCATAATAACCACTAGTCAATGAAAATAATATGAAATTTTCTACTAATTATATTTCAATTACAAAAGCAACTAAACTAGCAAAAGTAAAAATACATTCTTCATTATTGGACTCGGAATCTATGTTACCACAGCTCACACTTTGTTTATCATATTCTGTTTTAGTACTTGCATTGCGAAACACAATACATTAGCTTTTCAAAACGTTGTGCACACACGATTTGGTACACTAATCCGACGTTCTGAAAAATTGAATCTGACATTCTGAAATGTTTAATCCAACGTTCAAATATGTTCATTTTGAAAATTATAAGTAATAATGATTTTTCTATGGGAAATATAAACAAATAATGAAGAATGATTTCGTGTTGAAAATGAACGTTTATGGTATGTTTATTTGTAGTAAAATGTTTTAGTTTATGTTCATCCATTTGTAGTGGATAACAAGATTGTACATATTTCTATGTAAAGAAAGCATCCTCAAAAAGATTTCGTGTTTCCACTAAGCGTATTCTGTTTTTGTAAAGCGTTCCGATTAAGCTACTCTTAACATATCGCGTTCCTAAACATCGACGTTTTCCGTTTATGTTTTCATTCCGTGTATCGAATAAATCCGCGTGTCAGGTAGTTGAATTTTTTTTAGAAATTAGTGAGGGTGCATTGAACTTTTATTTGCTACAACTTTACATAGTATCTTGCATTTGAAAATCATATTTAACATCTACATTTCTGGCTAAGCAATTTAGCTTGACTTTGGTGTTTTGACTGTTGCCTAGAAACTGTTGATGACAGAATGATATTTGTGAAATGTTCTAACTGTACTCTTTTTTGTTCTTGTAGCAAAGAACCTTGTTCTTGCCGGTGTAAAATCTGTAACCCTGCACGATGAAGGAAATGTTGAATTATGGGATCTGTCTGCAAATTTTTACTTCACAGAGGATGACGTAGGCAAGAATAGAGTTCATGCTTGTGTCCAAAAGTTGCAAGAACTGAACAGTGCGGTTTTAGTTTCTAACCTTACCGATAGTTTGTCAAAGGAGCAGCTCTCTGATTTCCAGGTATGTTTTTATAAATGTCATTTATCATATATCTTGGCCTTTTTTGTTTATGTAGCTATTACTGCCAACTGCCATAAACTAAGAGAACCTCAGTATGTTGAACTATTGCTGTATTCGTTTATCCCCGTTATTGGATGTTTGAAATTTCTTACTTGATACAACTGATTTGTGTTCTCTACCTTCATTTTTGTATTATATTGGTTTGCTATGTAGAGCATTATGAAGTCACTAATCCTCAGCATTTGGTTTACTTGGCAACATTAATAGATTAGAAACTCTTCAGACCAGATGCATAAATTAGTGGCAGCCTATATTACTCAACCAGTTCTATAGTTGTTTTGGTTGGTGGCAGATATGGAGGTAGGGTTTTATAAACTTCAGAAATTTGATAGTTAATAATACATGGTATTGTCTGTTGGTTTTGTTTTCTGGGTGGAAGACGGACATTGGGTTAGCATATTTGAACTTTAGAAACTCATTTTTGACAACTGATGATACATATAATGCAGTAACTTGTTTCAGTATAAAAGCCTATGAGCTTAAATATTTTATTTTGTACACTGCACTGTTACTGACAATATCCCGTTAGTGTTTTCTTTGTCGCTCTATGTCTACTTTCTAAAAATTAGCATATGCGATGCAATAATCAACGTTGACACCATTGTATCTGCAAGCACCCAGATTAGTGCAGTACCCTACATTTTGTTTTACTGTCAGGTTGCTAGTTTTTTTTTTCTTAAAAAGAACATCATAAGTGTAAGTGTGACTAGTTGCACAAGTTTCGGAGGTTTTGCACTCTTAGAGCTTTAATTACAGGTTTTGCATCCAGCAAGCAATGTATTTCTTAACTTGACTGGTAAATCCGATGAATTTGGATTAAATGATTTGTTACATGTAAATTAATACAAGTATCTCCTAGCACTCAAATTAATACATTATCCTATAATGTGTCTTTCTGCCAGACCCCTATATTTTCCTTTTTCTGTTTTCTTATAAAATAGAACTACTTAAGTGTGAGTATGGTTGGGATGCATCAATGTAGAATGTAGTGAATGCAAGTTTTAGACGTTCATGCTGTATTAAAGGTTTTTCCTTTTGGCGAGCAACATCGTATTTAACTCAACTGGTATGTCTAATGAAGTTGGATTAAATTATTCACAACAAAATGAAATCTGCAAAACTTTTGATCCTCATTCTTCGCTCATTAATTACCTTAGATATGTTACCAACACTTATTTGGGTAGACGTGCCACTATTTATCTTACTCAAATAAAATGCTCATCATTGCATTATCAACTCTTTTACTTAAGAATCAGTGGAACGTGCGCTTAGCATTTAAATAAGTAGCCGTCTCTCTTACCACCATCATATCTTTAATCTTTTTAACTGATACTAAAACTTATGCAGATACACCCTTTACATTTTGTTCCATTTTAATCCGTCTGTCATTGCAGGCTGTTGTTTTTACTGATATCGGCTTGGATAAAGCAATTGAATTCAATGATTATTGTCACAACCATCAACCCCCAATTCCATTTATTAAATCCGAAGTACGGGGTCTTTTTGGCAGCCTTTTCTGTGACTTTGGTCCAGAATTCACTGTCATAGATGTTGATGGAGAAGAACCCCATACAGGTATAGTTGCCTCTATCAGCAACGACAATCCTGCTCTGGTATCCTGTGTTGATGATGAGCGTCTCGAATTCGAAGATGGTGATTTTGTAATTTTCTCCGAAGTGGAGGGCATGGTTGAGTTAAATGATGGAAAGCCTAGAAAAGTGAAGAGCACTAGACCGTATTCTTTTATGCTTGAAGAAAACACTACTAATTTTGGAGCATATGTGAAAGGTGGTATTGTTTCCCAAGTAAAGCAGCCTAAGGTTCTGAAATTTAAATCATTAAAAGATGCCATTAAAGAGCCTGGGGAATTTCTTCTTAGTGATTTCTCTAAATTTGACCGTCCACCATTGCTGCATTTGGCTTTTCAAGCGCTTGATGTATTTAGGAATAGCTTGGGGCGATTCCCTGTTGCTGGATCCGTGGAAGATGGGGATAAACTGATATCTTTTGCTGAGGGCATAAACAATCATTTGGGTGATTCTAAGATCGAGATTGACAAGAAAATTTTACGCCATTTTGCCAATGGGTCCCGTGCTGTTTTGAATCCTATGGCTGCAATTTTTGGTGGCATTGTTGGCCAAGAGGTAGTCAAAGCCTGCTCTGGGAAATTTCATCCGCTTTTCCAGGTAATTAGCTATAATTTGTCAAATATACGTTTCAACCTATTTGTTTAGTTGGAAAAATTTAAAGCATGTCTGTAATCCAAAGTGAGTCCCTAGATCGAAATGCATCATCTTTGGTATTTACAAATATCTCACATAATCTAATCCCCTCATTTCACCTAATCTTCTTCTTGAATCTTTAAAAGTGGGATTGAAAGATTGTTTTCATCGTTAAATCACAAATTTCATAGGCGTGCTAATGATATATCGTGCATAGGCAAAAATCAAATTTGTAAAAGTCATATTTCGATTTTTACTATCTTGTTTAATGATATGTAATTATTTGGGGAAACTTCATCTTTTCCAAAAATTAAGTTCAAACTTTCTTGAAGGGGAAAATTGAACCTTCTCCACGAAGAATATTTTCTGAACTTTCTATAAGTGAAGTTCAAAAGAAAATAAAATTAAACTTTCTCTACAATGGAAAGAATGTTGAACTTTGTTCGAAGAAGGGAAAAATATAAACTTACTCGAACTTTCGAAGTCAAATATTTCAAAAAGCTAGTTAAGAAAGAAGCTTAATTTTTTTCATGAAATTTTAGTTACTGTATAGAAAGCGTAACTTTCTTTATAAAAGGGAGATGAACCTTCCTCGAAAAACAATTCGAACCATTTTTCAATGGGTAAAGCACATTTTAGGTTTTATTCGTAAGTGAGGTTAAACTTCACTCAAAAAGGAAAGAATGAAGCTGAACTTCTTTAAAAATAATAATAGAAGTTATACTTTCTAAAAAAAAGTAACCAAATTAAATATTTGAATGAAGGAACAATTTTTTTTTGATTCCCTTCAAAAAAGACAATTATCCTTTTTCCATGAAGAACATTAAATTAAATTTATTTTGTGAAGAAAATAAAGGTAAACATCCTTAGAAAATGATAAAAAGGTTATTTAACTTCATTAAAAGAAATAAGATTAACTTCCTTTCTGATGGGAAATAAGTTTAACTTCCTTGATCCTTTTAGATTTCAATGGATTTTTTCCCTTTATAATTATTTATAGGAGCTTTATGCGTATCCCTTTGTTTAGAGCATGGTTGTTATGGTTGAACAATCATCCACAGCCTTTCATACACGGTTTGTTACTGTTAAGGATTAAATATTCTCCTAACCGCGGTAAGGCATCCCAAACGTGCATGATTTTTCATATGTTATTTCACAATAAGATATTCAATTTAGTGATTTGAGTTAAGAGGAATAACTTGTAAACTAACGACATGTGCCTTCATGCACTAATAACATGTGCGCCAATGATTTATTTTACAAACTAATTTTTGAAAAAAGTTAGAATTTCTGTTATTTATCAATAATAATGCATATAATTGATAATATATGTACGTAGAATACAAAAATAAAAAATATGAAGGTTAACTATCATAAACAGTTGCGGTGATAAAAGTTTATAACCATTCACAACAGTTACAATTGAATGTAATAATGATGGCTTGGATCGTAACACAATAATTCAAAGTTCTGTTTACCAAAGAATGCAAAATTACATTTCTTGGGTCACATATATCGTAAAACATTGTTCGATTTTACAATATGATTCATTCCCCATAAAAATGATATTTTAGAGCAATTTTTGGTCGCACAAGAGATGAGTTTGGAAAATTTTGTGGTTAGTGTTAATTTAAAAAGAGCAATGTTGGGTACACTCTCCCGTAAGGATTATGGTTGTACTCTTATATAAAGCAGAAGAGTATATCACACAATATGATTGCAGAACCTTTAAGTCTAATGTAAGGGAAGTGTAGTCATATATATGTTTGCGGTCACCGTAGGACCATTCGTGCCAAAAAATTGGGCTACCGTTCAGAGCTTAAGGCAGGATTAACACCTTTAACATGAAATAAGCCTAAAATTTTATTTTTCAATCAATCGCACAACGTGATTGCAGAACCCTTACACTCAATGCAAGGTAAGTTGCGTCAGACGTATAGGGTAGGGTATGTCGATGATCACTAGTCGAGCGCCAAAAAATGGAAGTTGGGCTACCATTCGAAGCTTAAATTGATAGTATTAGATACCTTTAAAGTTTGAGATAAGCATAAAATTTTGTTATAAATTATGAAATTAAGTAGAGTTGTATGTTTGAATATAAATCATTTGAAGAAAGGGCACGCTTAATTCATGATGGTATTTGTAGAGGGGTTTTTCTATTATAATTATTTATAGGAACTTTAGGATTGCTATGGTTGAACCATCAACCGTTCAACCTTTCTTACAGTTTACAATCTACCATGGTATACATTACTACAACGATTAGAAATTTTCCTAACCGCGGTAAGGCATACTAGCCATGCATGATTTTTCGTACGGTATATCACAATTGGGTATGCAATTTAGTGGTAATAACATGTGCGCCAATGATTTATTTTACAAACTAATTTTTGAAAAAAGTTAGAATTTCTGTTATTTATCAATAATAATGCATATAATTGATAATATATGTACGTAGAATACAAAAATAAAAAATATGAAGGTTAACTATCATAAACAGTTGCGGTGATAAAAGTTTATAACCATTCACAACAGTTACAATTGAATGTAATAATGATGGCTTGGATCGTAACACAATAATTCAAAGTTCTGTTTACCAAAGAATGCAAAATTACATTTCTTGGGTCACATATATCGTAAAACATTGTTCGATTTTACAATATGATTCATTCCCCATAAAAATGATATTTTAGAGCAATTTTTGGTCGCACAAGAGATGAGTTTGGAAAATTTTGTGGTTAGTGTTAATTTAAAAAGAGCAATGTTGGGTACACTCTCCCGTAAGGATTATGGTTGTACTCTTATATAAAGCAGAAGAGTATATCACACAATATGATTGCAGAACCTTTAAGTCTAATGTAAGGGAAGTGTAGTCATATATATGTTTGCGGTCACCGTAGGACCATTCGTGCCAAAAAATTGGGCTACCGTTCAGAGCTTAAGGCAGGATTAACACCTTTAACATGAAATAAGCCTAAAATTTTATTTTTCAATCAATCGCACAACGTGATTGCAGAACCCTTACACTCAATGCAAGGTAAGTTGCGTCAGACGTATAGGGTAGGGTATGTCGATGATCACTAGTCGAGCGCCAAAAAATGGAAGTTGGGCTACCATTCGAAGCTTAAATTGATAGTATTAGATACCTTTAAAGTTTGAGATAAGCATAAAATTTTGTTATAAATTATGAAATTAAGTAGAGTTGTATGTTTGAATATAAATCATTTGAAGAAAGGGCACGCTTAATTCATGATGGTATTTGTAGAGGGGTTTTTCTATTATAATTATTTATAGGAACTTTAGGATTGCTATGGTTGAACCATCAACCGTTCAACCTTTCTTACAGTTTACAATCTACCATGGTATACATTACTACAACGATTAGAAATTTTCCTAACCGCGGTAAGGCATACTAGCCATGCATGATTTTTCGTACGGTATATCACAATTGGGTATGCAATTTAGTGGTAATAACATGTGCGCCAATGATTTATTTTACAAACTAATTTTTGAAAAAAGTTAGAATTTCTGTTATTTATCAATAATAATGCATATAATTGATAATATATGTACGTAGAATACAAAAATAAAAAATATGAAGGTTAACTATCATAAACAGTTGCGGTGATAAAAGTTTATAACCATTCACAACAGTTACAATTGAATGTAATAATGATGGCTTGGATCGTAACACAATAATTCAAAGTTCTGTTTACCAAAGAATGCAAAATTACATTTCTTGGGTCACATATATCGTAAAACATTGTTCGATTTTACAATATGATTCATTCCCCATAAAAATGATATTTTAGAGCAATTTTTGGTCGCACAAGAGATGAGTTTGGAAAATTTTGTGGTTAGTGTTAATTTAAAAAGAGCAATGTTGGGTACACTCTCCCGTAAGGATTATGGTTGTACTCTTATATAAAGCAGAAGAGTATATCACACAATATGATTGCAGAACCTTTAAGTCTAATGTAAGGGAAGTGTAGTCATATATATGTTTGCGGTCACCGTAGGACCATTCGTGCCAAAAAATTGGGCTACCGTTCAGAGCTTAAGGCAGGATTAACACCTTTAACATGAAATAAGCCTAAAATTTTATTTTTCAATCAATCGCACAACGTGATTGCAGAACCCTTACACTCAATGCAAGGTAAGTTGCGTCAGACGTATAGGGTAGGGTATGTCGATGATCACTAGTCGAGCGCCAAAAAATGGAAGTTGGGCTACCATTCGAAGCTTAAATTGATAGTATTAGATACCTTTAAAGTTTGAGATAAGCATAAAATTTTGTTATAAATTATGAAATTAAGTAGAGTTGTATGTTTGAATATAAATCATTTGAAGAAAGGGCACGCTTAATTCATGATGGTATTTGTAGAGGGGTTTTTCTATTATAATTATTTATAGGAACTTTAGGATTGCTATGGTTGAACCATCAACCGTTCAACCTTTCTTACAGTTTACAATCTACCATGGTATACATTACTACAACGATTAGAAATTTTCCTAACCGCGGTAAGGCATACTAGCCATGCATGATTTTTCGTACGGTATATCACAATTGGGTATGCAATTTAGTGGTAATAACATGTGCGCCAATGATTTATTTTACAAACTAATTTTTGAAAAAAGTTAGAATTTCTGTTATTTATCAATAATAATGCATATAATTGATAATATATGTACGTAGAATACAAAAATAAAAAATATGAAGGTTAACTATCATAAACAGTTGCGGTGATAAAAGTTTATAACCATTCACAACAGTTACAATTGAATGTAATAATGATGGCTTGGATCGTAACACAATAATTCAAAGTTCTGTTTACCAAAGAATGCAAAATTACATTTCTTGGGTCACATATATCGTAAAACATTGTTCGATTTTACAATATGATTCATTCCCCATAAAAATGATATTTTAGAGCAATTTTTGGTCGCACAAGAGATGAGTTTGGAAAATTTTGTGGTTAGTGTTAATTTAAAAAGAGCAATGTTGGGTACACTCTCCCGTAAGGATTATGGTTGTACTCTTATATAAAGCAGAAGAGTATATCACACAATATGATTGCAGAACCTTTAAGTCTAATGTAAGGGAAGTGTAGTCATATATATGTTTGCGGTCACCGTAGGACCATTCGTGCCAAAAAATTGGGCTACCGTTCAGAGCTTAAGGCAGGATTAACACCTTTAACATGAAATAAGCCTAAAATTTTATTTTTCAATCAATCGCACAACGTGATTGCAGAACCCTTACACTCAATGCAAGGTAAGTTGCGTCAGACGTATAGGGTAGGGTATGTCGATGATCACTAGTCGAGCGCCAAAAAATGGAAGTTGGGCTACCATTCGAAGCTTAAATTGATAGTATTAGATACCTTTAAAGTTTGAGATAAGCATAAAATTTTGTTATAAATTATGAAATTAAGTAGAGTTGTATGTTTGAATATAAATCATTTGAAGAAAGGGCACGCTTAATTCATGATGGTATTTGTAGAGGGGTTTTTCTATTATAATTATTTATAGGAACTTTAGGATTGCTATGGTTGAACCATCAACCGTTCAACCTTTCTTACAGTTTACAATCTACCATGGTATACATTACTACAACGATTAGAAATTTTCCTAACCGCGGTAAGGCATACTAGCCATGCATGATTTTTCGTACGGTATATCACAATTGGGTATGCAATTTAGTGGTTGAGTTAACGACACGTGCCTTCAGGCAATGGTAGCATGTGCATCCATGATTTATTTACAAACAAAACTAATATTCGTGAAAAAAGTTAGAATTGTAGCTATTTATAAATGATGATGCTTATTATTCATAATATACGTATATAAAATTTAAAAATCAAAGATGGTTAACTATCATAAATCAAAGTTAGCCCAGCGTTATGTTTACCAAAGGTCATAGGAATACATTTCTTGGGTTACATGTATCGTAAAGCATTTGTGCGATTTTACAATATGATTCCCTCTTCTACACGAAAATGATATTCTAGAGCAATTTTTGATCACACAATGGATGCGTTCTGAAACTTAGTGGTTGGTGTTAACTCATAAAGGATAATGGTATGCTCCCCTTTAAGGATTATGGTTGTACTCACCACAAATATGGTAAAAAGTACACACACTCTCTCTAAAGAAGAGAATAGTAGTTATGCAATCGGCCCTGCACTCTTGCGAGGGATGCAACATTTTTTCCTTTATCTAATAGTCGTTCAATGTGATTGCAAAACCCTTGCGTCTAATGTTAGAGAAGCCACATCATACGTATGAGATACATCTGCAGTCACATTAAGACCAGTCAAACTTCAAAAAGTTAAAAGTTGGGCCACTGTTCAAAGTTTAAGTCAAGACGTATAAGATGTCTTTTTAAGCTTTAAATAAGGCTAAAATTTTGTTTTAAAATTTTAAAATTACAATATTAATCAAAATTGTATATTTAAATACTGTATATCATTTAAAGAAAGGGCATACACTTAATTCACAGTGGTATTATTGGAAGGTTTTCTATTATAATCATTTATATGAACTTAATGCTTATTCCTTTATTTTGTTTAGAGTAAGGCTGTTATGATTGAATCATCTACTTCTCAATCCTTCATATAATTTATCATCCATCACTGTATAAGTTACTATAACGATTAGTTATTTTCCTAACCGCGGTAAACATACCAACCACGCATGTCTTTTCATATGGTATTTCGCAATAAGGTTTGTAATTTGGTGATTTGAGTTTAGAGGAATAACTAGTAAACAAATGACACCTTCATGATTTATTTTACAAACAAAACAAATCATTCATGAATTTTTTTAGAATTAAAGTTATTTATCAATTATAATGCTTATGCGCATTAGAAACGGTTAACTATCATAAACAATTGTAACAATGGTAGTAGAAATTTATAACCAACACAACTACGGTTGAATATGATAATGAGTACCGCAATTGTAACACCCATGGCTTAGATTTCTATTTACAAAAGGATGTAAAAATACATTTTTTGGATTACATATATCGTAAACCATTCGTGCGATTTTACAATATGATTCTCACTTCCCAATGAAAATAATAGTCGAGGGTGACACAATTGATGAAGTCAAAAAACTTTGTGGTTGGTATTAATAAAAAAGAGCAACGTTAGGTATGCTTTCCATTAAGGATTATGGTTGTACTTTCCATCTCATTTCCGTCTCATTAGTGGAAAGGGTGGATCCGTTTATAGTTTATATTGCTTGTCCACTCTCCACCAATAAGGTGAAGAGTGTATTCATACTCGTTCTAAAGGGTTATGTGTTCCACTACACATTCTTGCGTGGAGAGGAGGTTGCAACATTTAGCTTTTCAATGTAATTGCAGAAGCCTTACGTCCAATGTAAGGGAAGGCACGTCAGAAATATGAGATACGTCCGCAATTAAGATGGACTACCGTTCAAAGCTTAAGTTGGGTGTATAAGATGCCATTTAAGCTTGAAACAAGTCCAAAGGTTTGTTTTTAAATTATAATATTCATTAAAATTGTATATTTAAACTACAAATCATTTAAAAAGAGGATATACACTTAATTTTCAGTGGTATTAGCGGAGGGTTTTTTCTGTTATAATTATTTATGGGAAGTTAATGATCATCCCGTTGATTAGAGTAAGGTTGTTATGGTTGAATTATCAACCGCACGACCTTTCATACAACTTACCATCCGCAATTAATGATCAAAGATTTTTCTAACCGCATTAAGCCCTACCAACTGTGCATTATTTTTCATATGGTATATTGCAATAAGGTATGCAATTTAGTGATTTGAGTTAAGCGGTCTAACTTGTAAACCAACATTGTTATCCCATTTTTTGGTCAAAACTGGAATATCAACAAATTGGCAAGGAATTATGGATATCAGGACTGGAGATAAGGCTACAATGGATATCGTCAAAATTTTGTTGAACTCCGATCGGGACGAAATTGATTGGAAATGATGATAAGGACTATGAAAGGCTATGTTTCGAATTTCAGGTTAATCGGAGTTCGTATGAATGAAATATGACGGATTCAAAGTAGGAATAGTACGTAGTTCGAACCCATCAGGTTCGAACCCATCAGGTTCGAACCCATCAGGTTCGAACCCATCAGGTTCGAACCCAGGAGGTTCGCATCGATGACGCTTCGAATCGATGGGAACATGATGGGTTCGAAAGGAGTAGCTTCAATGCAATGGAGATGGATTCGAAGTGGGCATGGATTCGAAGAAGGAGATGGAGTCGAAGTAGACATGGATTCGAAGAAGGAGATGGAGTCGAAGCAGACATGGATTCGAAGAAGGAGATGGAGTCGAAGTAGACATGGATTCGAAGAAGGAGATGGATTCGAAGTGGACATGGATTCGAAGAAGGGGATGGATTCGAAGAGGACATGGATTCGAAGATGATGGATACGAAGCAAGGGACATGGATTCGAAGAGGACATGGATTCGAAGATGATGGATACGAAGCAAGGGACATGGATTCGAAGGACGAGGATTCGAAAGGGATGGATTCGAAGAGGATGGACTCGTAGGATATGGACTCGAAGGAGGCGGCTTCAGAAAGCATGGATTCGAACAGCATGGGTTCGAAGGGTATGGATTCGAAGGAGTCGGCCCTATGGATTCGAAGAGGATGGTTTCGAAGTAGATGGTTTCGAAGCATGGGTTCGAACCATTCAGGACGCACGGATTCTTGAACTTGGATCGATCATATCTTCCAAACCGTTGATCCAAATGCAATGAAATTTTTACAGGAGCTTACATACATGTTGAAGAATGTTCACACCAAATTTCAGCTCAATTGGATGGATTCTTGATCGATTCGAACGTCACTTCGAATCGATCCCAAACTGGGCACGGATTCCGAGAACACGGGCCTGTGGGCCCCCCTCACGTGCCGAGCAGTCTCCCCAGGTTTTAGGCGGGATTTCGGCCTTCCACACTTATAAATAGAGCCCCTGGTCATTCAGAAAAGGGGTCGGAAAATTTGGAGAGGAAAGGCAAGCCCAGACGCTGCTAAAATTATACCATAGCATCATTACTGCAATTTTCTTCAGATTTGGTCACTACAACTGTGGTAATCACTTGTAATCTTCAAGGATAATCAATAAAAAGAAAAAACATTGGAGTGGACGTAGGCCGGAGATAGCCGAACCACTATAAAACTTGTGTCTCTGTTCTTTACTTTTGGACTGCTGTCTATTATTTGTTGAGATTTGTTGTTTGTGTTTGAATATCACTAATTTATATTCATACACTGGTGCTTTCACGGTATTGGGTGTTTGTGACCAATTTTGGCGCAAACATTTTGGTGCTTTCACTGAGAACAACTAGCACCCGCTACATCGGATTTGAAGAGTTTGAGGAATTCGGATTTGGAAGACAATGACTAGGCAGAATAGCAGAAGGCTAAGGGCTGAGAGAAGCCAACAAGGAGGAAGTCAACAAGCATCCTCCGGAGGTGAGGAAGGACAGGCTTCGGTCTACATAACTCGGGATGAAATGGAAGCTATGGCCAATTCTTTGCAGGAAAGATTGTTGAAAAGTCAACAGGAAATGATGCAAACTTTCTTGGAACAAATGAGAGCTACAGGGATGCAGAACTTAGGAACGGCTACAGCAACTGCGGATGTAGGACAAGGAGCTAGGGTTGTGGAACCCAATGAAGGACAGGATACGGAGCCAGAAGGCAATCAACAAGGGCTTGGGGGCAGGCCCACAGGATCCAATGCAGGAGAACCTTTGGAAGGAATTCAGCAAGCTAGGGCTAACATTGCCGCTAGTGAGCCACACGAGGAATATGTACCAGAATTCCCTCGGGGGCATGGGGGCAACCCCTGCCAAACAATACAGGATTAGTAGAAATGATTAGGAAGACTGTGCGAGGTGGATTGACAAACGGAGATTTGGAAGGAGTGAATAGAAGTCCATTCGTTCGGGAGATAAGGATGGCTCGGAACCCACCTAAGTTCAAGCTACCTAGCGTGGAGGTATATGATGGTAAGACGGATCCAACAGATCACTTAATGAGGTACACCAGACACATGGAGGTGCTGGGGGCATCAGAGGAAGTGATGGCCCGATGTTTCCCTTTGTATTTGAAGGACTTAGCTGCAATGTGGTTTAGGCAGCTGGAAGAAGGATCTATCAGGACTTGGAAGGAATTAGTGGAAAAGTTTCTGGGACAGTTCCGGGTTCACGTCAAGAGGCCGAAGAACGTAATGACTTTAACATCGGTGAAGCAAAGGATGGACGAATCGCTTAGAGCTTTTCTAACTCGATTCAGTGCGGCAGTCGCTTCGGTGGATCGGTCTGATCCATCAATGGTTTTAATGGCAGCAGTATCAGGAGTCAAGGAGAATTCGGATTTCAAGGTATCTCTGATAAGAGATCCCCCGCAAAATCTCGATGAATTCTTTCATGAGGCAGAAAGGTTCCTTCGGCAAGAATATGCAAGTACGGATTTAAAGGTGAAGAAGGCTAATGCAATCGAGGTTGGAGCGGTATCCAAAAATGGTTTGGATAAGGATAAAGGGAAAAGGAAGTTAGATGACGACTCTGGAAACGCTAGGAAGCGATGGAAGGATCCAAAGTTTTCCACATACACAGGATTGAACGAGACGCTGGAGCGGATATACCTGGAAACTCGGAATCGCCTTCCCTACCGAAGGCCGGCTAGGAGGGAACCAACAGAGCGGGAAAGGACATCAGGAAGGCACTGTCTCTTCCATGATCTGGATGGACACGATACCAACAGCTGCAGGCACCTAAAGGACATAATCGAGGAGCATGTAAGGAATGGACAATTACAGCAATACGTTGGAACTCGGGATGCAACGGCGGAGCAGGAGCAACCACCGACCACTTCACGCCGTGATGATGGGAGGCCCAGGGATGATCGTCGATTGATCATCCATTGACCAGGATAATATGGAATAAGTAGCAAGCTACTAGCAAACGGTAAAGTCATTTACACATGTACGGGGACGGAGATAGCCCCTAGGCATGCTCTGAATGATGATAAACCGGGATGCTATGGTTTGTGAAATTTATTTCTTGCTTTTTAGATTGGACATTGCTTTTCTTTTTTGGATTTGGTTTTGGAGCTTGGATTGAGCTCCTGGTTTTTCTTGCTTTTTTATTTGGATTTTCCTTTGGATGATTGTTTTTGGTTTTGAATGCTGGTTTGGATTTCTGGTTTTCTGGTTTGGATTTGAATTTTGGATTTGGATTTGGATTTTGGATTTGGATTTCGAATTTGAATTTCGGATTTGGACTTTGGAATAGATTTTGGTTGGACTTTTATCTGGTTTTTGGTAAATGGTCGTCAGGTATGGATTATGCCTGGCAAGGGATGAGTCACTTTTCCCAAACAAGGTAGATTGACTCATTCAGGTCAAGTATGGACAATGCTTGGCAAGGGTCCGGAGTGACCAGGATTTCGGCCTAGGACTTAGGCCCTCTATTATCATTTATTATTTTCAGGTCGTCGAGTATGGACTATGCTCGGCAAGGGTCTGGAGTGACCAGGATTTCGGCCTAGGACTTAGGCCCTCTATTATCATTTATTATTTTCAGGTCGTCGAGTATGGACTATGCTCGGCAAGGGTCCGGAGAGATCAGGATTCGGCTTAGGACTTAAGCCATGGCATTTTACAGCGCCCAGGGACACCGTACCAAGGTCGTCAAGTATGGATTGCGCTTGGCAAGAACCCGGAGAGGTTAACTCAACGTCCAGGGACACTGGACCACGGTCGTCGGATGTGGATCACGCTTGATAGGAACCCAGAGAGGTTATGGATTTGGATATCAACCCGGAGAGGTCCTGGCTCCGGTTATTGGCTATTGGATAAGGATGGATTGGAACTTGGTTGTCGAGTTCGAATGGATACGGAATTGGCTAAGGCTTTGGCTATTGGATATGGAATTGGACATCGACTCGAAGCAGTCAAGGACGATATACTCTGGCAATATGGCTGTGGACTTCGGATATTGGATTCGTAATTATTCAAAACACGCCTTGTTATCACAAGGCATGTTTTGGGGGGCAAAATGTTATCCCATTTTTTGGTCAAAACTGGAATATCAACAAATTGGCAAGGAATTATGGATATCAGGACTGGAGATAAGGCTACAATGGATATCGTCAAAATTTTGTTGAACTCCGATCGGGACGAAATTGATTGGAAATGATGATAAGGACTATGAAAGGCTATGTTTCGAATTTCAGGTTAATCGGAGTTCGTATGAAGGAAATATGACGGATTCAAAGTAGGAATAGTACGTAGTTCGAACCCATCAGGTTCGAACCCATCAGGTTCGAACCCATCAGGTTCGAACCCAGGAGGTTCGCATCGATGACGCTTCGAATCGATGGGAACATGATGGGTTCGAAAGGAGTAGCTTCAATGCAATGGAGATGGATTCGAAGTGGGCATGGATTCGAAGAAGGAGATGGAGTCGAAGTAGACATGGATTCGAAGAAGGAGATGGAGTCGAAGCAGACATGGATTCGAAGAAGGAGATGGAGTCGAAGTGGACATGGATTCGAAGAAGGGGATGGATTCGAAGAGGACATGGATTCGAAGATGATGGATACGAAGAAGCAAGGGACATGGATTCGAAGAGGACATGGATTCGAAGATGATGGATTCGAAGAGGACATAGATTCGAAGATGATGGATACGAAGCAAGGGACATGGATTCGAAGAGGACATGGATTCGAAGATGATGGATACGAAGCAAGGGACATGGATTCGAAGGACGAGGATTCGAAAGGGATGGATTCGAAGAGGATGGACTCGTAGGATATGGACTCGAAGGAGGCGGCTTCAGAAAGCATGGATTCGAACAGCATGGGTTCGAAGGGTATGGATTCGAAGGAGTCGGCCCTATGGATTCGAAGTAGATGGTTTCGAAGCATGGGTTCGAACCATTCAGGACGCACGGATTCTTCAACTTGGATCGATCATATCTTCCAAACCGTTG
Source organism: Allium cepa (assembly GCA_030765085.1). Taxonomy (NCBI): domain Eukaryota; kingdom Viridiplantae; phylum Streptophyta; class Magnoliopsida; order Asparagales; family Amaryllidaceae; genus Allium; species Allium cepa. Next base: position 117,719,010 of record CM060943.1, read on the forward strand.
ATCCAAATGCAATGAAATTTTTACAGGAGCTTACATACATGTTGAAGAATGTTCACACCAAATTTCAGCTCAATTGGATGGATTCTTGATCGATTCGAACGTCACTTCGAATCGATCCCAAACTGGGCACGGATTCCGAGAACACGGGCCTGTGGGCCCCCCTCACGTGCCGAGCAGTCTCCCCAGGTTTTAGGCGGGATTTCGGCCTTCCACACCTATAAATAGAGCCCCTGGTCATTCAGAAAAGGGGTCGGAAAATTTGGAGAGGAAAGGCAAGCCCAGACGCTGCTAAAATTATACCATAGCATCATTACTGCAATTTTCTTCAGATTTGGTCACTACAACTGTGGTAATCACTTGTAATCTTCAAGGATAATCAATAAAAAGAAAAAACATTGGAGTGGACGTAGGCCGGAGATAGCCGAACCACTATAAAACTTGTGTCTCTGTTCTTTACTTTTGGACTGCTGTCTATTATTTGTTGAGATTTGTTGTTTGTGTTTGAATATCACTAATTTATATTCATACACTGGTGCTTTCACGGTATTGGGTGTTTGTGACCAATTTTGGCGCAAACAAACATCATGTGTCTATACACTAATAACATGTACATCCATGATTTATTTTACAAACAATATAGATTAATTTGTTAGAAAAAAGCTAGAATTTTAGTTATTTATCAATAATAATGTGATTGCAGAAGCCTTACGTCCAGTGTAAGGGAAAGACACGTCAGAAATATGAGATGAGATATGTTCGCAATTAAGATGTGCTGCCGTTCAGAGCTTAAATTGGGCGTATAAGATACCATTTAAGCATGAAATAAGTTTAAAGTTTTGTTTTTGAATTATAATATTCATTAAAATTGTATATTTTAAACTACAAATCATTTAAAAAGAGGATATACACTTAATTTTCAGTGGTATTAGTGGAGGGTTTTTTCTGTTATAATTACTTATGGGAAGTTAATGATTATCTCTTTCATTAGAGTAAGGTTGTTATGGTTGAATCATCAACTGCACCACCTTTCATACAACTTACCATCTGCAATTAATGATCAAGATTTTCCTAACCGCATTAAGTCTTACCAACCGTGCATGATTTTTCATATGGTATATTGCAATAAAGTATGCAATTTAGTGAATTGAGTTGAGGACCAACTTGTAAACCAACGTCATGTGTCTTCATACACTGATAACATGTACATTCATGATTTATTTTACAAATAATATAGACTAATTCGATAGAAAAAAGTTAGAATTTTAGTTATTTATCAATAATACATATGAGGTAGAGCCTTGACGCAACGGTTATGTCACCCTCATGGTGATCTGGGCGTCCAGATTCGAGTCCGGAAATAGCATCTTCGCAATGCGTGAGAAAGACCATGTACATTATCGATCTTCTCGGAGCCCGCTATCATGCGGGAGTCTCGTGCAATGTGTATGGGGTTCTACGTTATCAATAATGTGTCTTCATACACTAATAACATGTACATTCATGATTTATTTTACAAACAATATAGACTAATTCGATAGAAAAAAGTTAGAATTTTAGTTATTTATCAATAATACATATGAGGTGGAGCCTTGGCGCAACAGTTAGGCCACTTTCATGGTGATCTGAGCATCCAGATTCGAGTCCGGAAATAGTCTCTTCACAATGTATGGGAAAGACTACGTACATTATCGATCTTCTCAGAGCTCGCTATCATGCGGGAGTCTCGTGCACTGTGTATGAGGTTCTACCTTATCAATAACAATATATATGATTGGTAATGTATGTATATGAAATTAAAGAATAAAAAAAACACAAATTGGATCAGTGATTGATTTCTGGGTTTCATCTTAAACCTAATTGGTTATTTCCAATTACGTAAATCAATAGTTCAAAGACCTTTCGAATGAACGAAGTTCAAATCTAAGGTCTTTGGTCAGGGAGAGTGCGAGCTGAAATCACTTTTTCGAAGGCAGCAAAGCGCATCAGCTTCGTCTCAGCCGGTCAACTGGTATCTATTAATCTCTTCCATCAATAGGTTTAGCCAGAGTATTTATAACACGACACAAAAAAGCCTTGCATATGAGTATTTGAGCGATCCTTTCTGTTGCTTTTACGGAACTTCTTCCCATTTAAATTTGTTCGCTTGGAATTTGGGTTATTCTATTTTTTACTTATTTTTTAGGATCCCAAAGAATTGATCTTTCTTTTAGTTGCCGAACAAAGCTCTCGGTTCTCATTGAGACGGGTAATAATAATAATAGAAGTTTATAATCATCAACGGTTATGATCGAATGCAATGACGGTTACCACGATCGTAACACCCTTATTTTAGAGCTCTATTTACCAAAGAATGTAAACATACATTTTTTGTTCACATATACCATAAAACATTTATACTATTTTACAAAATAATTCCCTCTTCCCACAAAATTATATTCTGGAGCAATTTTAGGTTGCACAATAGATATCATTGGAAAACTTGGTGGTTGACGTTAATTCAAAAGAGCAAAGTTAGGACTCTTCCTAAAAGATTATTTTTCTTGGTAGGAATGAGTCGTGATAGAACACGTCTTTGTTTGTCTTGATGAAATGGGGGAATATGCCTTCCAATGTCGAAAATATTTATCATGTTATAGTAGTTTCTCGTTGGCTTCTGTTGCATCGTTGGGAATGAGTGTTTGTTGCGGAATTAGTAGTATTTTTGGAACTAATTACCAGTTCAAAATATATGCCAAAAATATTAATTGCCCTTATAATAGTAATTGGAATGATATTAACTTCGATTTATTTGTCATTTATGTTACGACAAATGTTCTATGGATACATTTTTTTTCAATGTTCCAAACTCAAATTTCATGGATTCTTGGACCATGAGAACTATTTATTTCAATCTATATCCTTTTACCTGTAATAGAAATTGTTATTTATCCTGATTTTGTTCTTTCCTTATCGATTATGTAGTGCATTATGATGTGAACTCCCAATTCTGTGGCAAATACAACCCTTCTGATCATTTCTTCACATGTACCTGTAGTTGAGTTTGTTCTTTCGTTATCGGTTATGTAGTGCATTATGATGTGAACTCCCAATTTTATGGAAAATACAACCCTTCTGATCATTTCTTCACATGTACCTGTAGCTGCATTCAAGTAATGCCCTTTAATTTCACCTGTTTCAATTTACGTTTTATAAATAGCTTCAGCACAAAATAAGAAATGGTTTCTCCAATGCATAAACGGTTGAGAGTTCACATTTTCATCATCCTTGGTAACCCATCATGTAGACATTCTAAACTACTATATCGTAGTTTTTTTTGTGGATAACCTAATTTTGGTGTAATAGTACATCCCAACAGGGGACGTTCATACTTGTTCAATTCATCTCTTTTAATTTGGTTGTTGTGAGGCGGGCATTGGAAATGTTTCGAATAAGTAGGAGGAATACGCAGATTCTCTAAACGTAGAGCTTGTAAGGCTTTGAAACCAATTACATTATCCACAATGGAAGTAAATATGCTAGTAACATAACCTTTTTCAAAAAGGTCTAAAGGATAAGCTGCATGCTACATAATACATAAGCAATATACTGATTTTCTTTTCCAACAACGACCTCAATGTGGTAGCATCGTCCTTTGTAATGATGAAGACTGGTAAGTTTGTTAGTCTACATAGTTGTCCTATGCTTGTACTCTCCATCTTATTGTGGGAGAGTGGATCCATTTACAGCCATATATTGATTGTCCACACTCTCAACTAATAAGATGAAGAGCATATCCATGTTCTCTCCAAGGGAGAGAATAGTTTTGCATTCTGTTGTGCATTCTTGTGAGGGGAGGGGTTTGTAAATTTTAGGTTTTTTTAACAGCCGTACAATGTGATTGTAAAACCCTGTTTGAAAATTTTAGCTATTTTCCTATAACTGTACAATGTGATTGCAGAACCCTTACGTCCAATTAGAGGAAGCCACGTCAAACATATGGAATACGTCTACGGTTACCTTAGAAATAGTCGAAAGTCAAAAAATTAATAGTTGGGCTGTTTGGTATTGTTGAACCATCAACCGCTCAATCTTTCATACAATTTACTATTTACAATGGTATAAGTTAATTTAACGGTCAAAGAATTTCCTAACCGCAGTAAGCTAGACCAACCGTGCATCATATTTCATATGATGTTTCACAATAAGGTATGCAATTTGATGATTTGAATTAAGAGGAATAACTTGTAGACCAACGACATGTGTCTTCATGTACTAATAACATGTGCATCCATGATTTATTTCACAAACAAAACAAACTAATTCGTGTAAGAATGATTAGAATTGTATTTATTATGCAATGCATATTATCGATGATACATGTACATGAAAATTAAAAAAAATGAGAATCATAAACAGTTGCGATAACAGTAATGGAAATCTATAATCATCAACAACGGTTACAGTTGAATGTAAGACGATTACCGTGATCATAACACCCTTCGGTCAAAGTTCTATTTGTCAACAAATGTAGAAATATATTTCTTGGGTTAGATATACTAAAGCATTTGTGTGATTTTACGATATGATTCCCTCTTCCCCATGAAAATGATATTCTAGAGCAATTTTTGATCGCACGATTTAATGATGTTAGAGAACTTGGTTGTTAGTGTTAATTCCAAAAGAGTAATGTTAGGCGTGCTCTTCCTTAAAGATTATGATTATACCTCCATCTTTGGGTGAACTCGTTTACAGTCTACTATTGATTGTCTACTATACGCCAACAATGTAAAAAATATGTCCATGCTCTCCATATGGGATAATAGTTATGCGTTTTCCTCCACATTCTTGTGAGGGGAGGGGGTTGCAACGTTTTTTTTAAAAATAACTGTCTAATGTGGCACAGAACTTTTTCTTATTATGTAAGGGAAGTTACATCAAACGAATGAGATACGTTTGCGGTCTCCTTACGACCAATCGAACGCTAAAAAGTTGAAAGTTGGACTACTATTCAAAGCTTAAGTCGGGCATATAAGATGTCTTTTAAGCCTGAAATAAAACAATTTTTTTTTTAAGTTACAAAATTAATTAAATTTTTATATATTTAAGTACCATAATCATTAAAAAAGTATACACTTAGTTCACAATGATATTGGTGGAGGTTTTTTTTGTTATGATTATTTATAGGAGCTTAATGCCTACCCATTTGTTTAGAATAAGGCTGCTATGGTTACACCGTCAACCACTCAACCTTTCGTACCATTTACCATCCACCATTAACGACCAAAGATTTTTCTAACTGGGCCAAGCTATACCATCCATGCATGATTTTTCATATGATATTTAGCTACGACATATGCAATTTAGTGATTTGAGTTAAAGAGTTATAACCCATAAACTAACGACATGGGCCTTCCTGCACTAATACCACGTGCGTCCATGGTTTGCTTTACGAGCAACACAAACTAATTCGGGAAAAAGTTAGAATTCTAGTTATTTACCAATGAAATGCGTTTGGTTGATAATGTATATAATTTGTAAAAATTAATAATATGTTTGTTAACTGCCATAAACAGTTGCGATAATGGTAATAGAAATCTATAACCATCAACAACGGTTATGGTTGAACGTAAGACGATTACCCTGATCACAATGCCTTTAGTTCAGAGTTCTATTTACCAAAGGATGTAAACATACATTTCTTAGGTTACGAATATTGTAAAGCATTTGTGCGATTTTACAGTATGATTCATTCCCACAAACACGATTTTTAAAGCAATTTTTTGTTATGACCTTAGAAAAATTTGTGGTGGTGTTAATTCAGAAAGAGTAACGTTATATACACTCTTGAGGAATATGGTACTCCGTCTCATCGGTGGAGAGGGGTGGATCCTTCTAAAGTCTAATATTGTTTGTCTAAAGAGTATATCCCCACTCTCTTTAATGGAGAGGATAGTTGATTTAGGTTTTGTCGCGCATTCTTGTGAAGGGAGTCACGTCAGACCTATATATAAGTTTGCGGTCACCTTGAAACCAATCAAACGTCAAAAAATTGAAAGTTGGGCTTTTGTTCAAAGCTTGACGTATAAGATTACTTTTTTAGCTTGAAACTAGCCTAAAATTTTCTATTTTAATTGTAAAATTTATTGAAAATGTATATTTAAATACCATAAATCATCTTAAAAAAGTGTACATGTTTAATTCATGGTGGTATTTGTCGAAGAGTTTTTCTATTATAACCATTATAAGACTTAATACTTATTGCTTTGTTTAGAGTAGGGTTGTTATGGTTGAAATATCAACCGCTCAATCTTTCATATAATTTACCATATGCTATGGTAAAAGTTACCGTGACGATTAAGGATTTTCCTAACTGCGGTAAACTAGACCAACCGTGCATGATATTTCATATGGCTTTTCGCAATAAGGTTTGCTACATAGTGATTTTAGTTAAGAGGAATAACTTGTAAACCAACGACATGTATCTTCATGCACTAATAGCATGTGCATTCATGATTTTTTTTACAAATAAAACAAACTAATTCATTAAAAAAATAGAATCATAGTTATCTACCAATAATAATGTAAATGGTTGATAACATATGCATATAAAATTTTAAAAATTAAAAATTTGTCAATTAATCATCGTAATCGGTTGTGCTAGCAATAATATAAATTTATAACCATCAACAATGAGTATGATTGAATGTAAAACGATTACTGCGATCATAACACCATAGTTTAGAGTTTTATTTACCAAAGAATGTAAGTGACTATTCAATGTGATTGTAGAATCCTTATGTCCAAGTAAAGAAAGCCGCGTGACCGCGTCGGATGTGTGAGATACACCTGTAGTTACGTAGGATCAGTTGAACGTTAAAAATTTGAAAGTTGTGCTACCGTTAAACGCTTGAGTCTGGAGTATAAGATATCTTTTTAGCCTGAAATGAGCTATAATTTTTTTAATTATAAAATTAATTAAAATTGTATATTTAAATCATTGTTTCAAAACGCGAAAACGTACATAGGCATTTTTATGTCTGCGAGGCGAGGCGTAAGCCTCGAAAGTTGAGGCTAAGCTTTTCAGATAAAAATAAAACGCAAAACATATAATGAAATTTGACATTTTAAATTAACCTATGCAAAAAATGAAAAAACAAACAATTCAGGTCGACATTGAATATGTATATACATCGCTTATTTTTTTTAAAATGATTAAAAGTAAATAACTGAAATCCATATTGTTTGCGTCAAAATTGACCACAAACACCCAATATCGTGAAAGCACCCGTTTACGATTGCAAACCAGCAACAATCAATGTAGTACTCAGATCTAAGCAATAGCAATCACAATGATTCACAAATAACAATCACAAACACAGGGTTTATAGTGGTTCGGCGATCTTACCTACGTCCACTCTGAAGTTTATGACTTTATTGATATTCTCTTGATGATTCCAATCGATTACAGCGGATTACGATTGGTGATAGCTTTCAAATCTGATTACAACAGTGATAATGAAGTATGGAATTGAATCCGGTAGAGTCTTGGCGCTTCAGAATTCCGATCCCCTTTTCTGAATGACCTGAGGCTCTATTTATAGATGTAGGAGGCTGATATTTCGCCTAAATTTAGGGAGACCACTTCTGGCACGTGAGGGGGCCCACGAGCCCAACCTCAGGGAATTTGGGCCCACTTTGGGATCGATTCGAAGTACGTTCGAATCGATCAAGAATTCATCCAATCGAGGCGAAACTTGGCGTGGACATTCTTCAACATGTATACAAGCTCCTGTGAAAATTTCATAGCATTTGGACTTGTAGTTCGCGAGATATCATCGATTCGAATTAGTGTTTCCTGGACTTTTTGCTCCGTTCGAATCGATCAATTCGAATCGATCCAAGCACGCGCTAGTAGGTTGACGTGGCGCGCATTCTTCGAGTCGATCCACATTTTTCGCCGAGTTGATAGAGTCGTCGCTTGAATTTCGCCGCTTTGACTTAATCGATTCGAAGGCTTTACTTATGCATGGATTCGAACTGAGACTCGTTCGTATCGATCATATCTCACTTCAGCTGATCGATACGAAACGACAACACTGGTTGGATTCGAAGAGAGGTGTCTTCATGGATTCGAAGGTCAGCAACATCTATGGATTCGAAGCAGGGGGAACATGATGGATTCCATCATGTGTTACAGCGATGGATTCAAAGGAAGGTAATGGGATGGATACGAAGCCTGGCCACCTGATGGATTCGAAAGAAGGTTGGGCTTATGGATTCGAAGGACTTCCAAACTTGATGGATTCGAAGTAGATGGGTACGAACCGATGGATGCGAACATGATTTCTGGCCATGAATTCGAACTAGGGTACATCTTATGGATTCGAACAAGGGCTATCTTCTCCATCTTGAATCGATCATATCTTGCGTGTATGAAATCGGATTGACTTGAAACTTGAAACGTTGGCTCTCGCGGCTTTGCTTGTCATGTCTTGTCAATTGTGGCCCGATCCGGACTCGGACAAAATTCATCGATATCCATAGCGGAGTGGAATGCAACCAATCTCTGAGACGAACTGTCTTTTGTTTTTGACCAATCTTTCGGTATCACGGCTTTGCCAAAAAGCGGGATAACACATATGATTCTAGTTTCAGATTCCGCAAAACTTATTTGGAGATTCTACGAAATTTCAATTTAGATTCCTACCAATTCAATCGATCCGTAATTTTTTTTTGGAGATTCAATTAAGTTTTTTAAGAATTTAAAAAAAAATAGCAATGAGAAAATCCATTATATAGTCCTTGATCGTTGTTTCAAATACAATCTTAGTTAATCATGTCGATATTGATATTGAAAAGTAAAAACACACCACATTCCATTTTCTTAAATTTGTTTGTTTGTTTTCCTTTAAATAGGTTTAATAACTTCTGTCAATGTCAATATTTACAACTAAAGGTAAAAAAAATCTTGAGTTGTATGTCTTAACAGTTTGAGGCGGGAGAGGTGTAAGCTTTATATGTCTCAAGTTGTTGAGATGTAAGCTTTAGAGGTAAAAAAACCTTTTGGGAAAGCCGCAAGGCGTATCTTTTATTTCTTCTCTTATTTCCTCGAGGCAAGTTTTTTAACACAATGACTCAGGTACCATAAACCATTTAAATAAGTATTTAATTAGTATTAATAAAACATTATAAATTCAATGCTGCATAAAATTATTTAAGTCGGATGTATAAGATATCTTTTGAGCCTGAAATGAGCCTATAAATTTGTTTTTGAATCATAAAATTAATTAAAAGTGTATATTTAAATACTATAAATAATATAAAAAAATAGTTAAGTTGTATCAATTAACATTATAAATTTAATGCTACATAAAATTATTCGTGTTAATTATAATTATTATTTAATATGGTTATAATTCATCGATTATTAGTTATTTATTATCCATTATACTTTTTATATTGATAATTCGTATCGATGTAATACTGCAAAAGTTATCAGTTATCAATTATGACACATTGTACTTTTTGTATTGGTTGGTAGTTTAGACTACTAGATTAAATGTCACGGGTTTGATCTTCGAGATTGACATTTGTTGACATTAATGAACCATGTTGTAAAAATTATCAATTATGATACATTAAAAATAATCTATTAATTATTAATTGAGAACTAAAATTTATTAATTACTAAATATTAGGTATTGGTAATTGATTATGAATGTTTATGTAAAGTTATTATATATTTATTATTAACAAAACTATATGAACTATTAATCAGCGATTAAAATTTATTAGCTATTAATATAAATTTACCAATAATAACTAATTAAATCAATAAATAAACAGCAAAACTTTACATTCAAGCCAGCTTCATCGTTCAAAGTGTTAAAGAACGCTTTTTCAACGAACCATTGTTCGACGAACTGTTGTTCGACGATGGAGCCTTAAAAGTATGTAAAATATGAATTATGACATCGTAAAAAAAAGATGTGAGTTCTAGTTATGTCTGGATTCAAGTTGACATTCTTTGTTGCACAGAGGAGTATATCACAGGTGAGCAAACATATTTCACATTAAACTAAGCATATTTAGGATATGAAAGATTACATAGTCTATGGTAACTCATGTTCATTTATTTTGGTGGACAAAATTAGCACTAAAAATAATGGAAGGTAAATAAATCATATGAAATTTCGTAATTTACAAAACATGAAATTTCTTTTTACATAATAGTATCCAATGATAATTATTGAATTCATGTTGCAGTTCTTCTACTTTGATTCAGTCGAATCCCTCCCAACCGAACCGCTAGAGGCAGAGGATGTGAAACCAATGGACAGTAGATATGATGCTCAAATCTCCGTGTTTGGATCCCGACTTCAAAAGAGAATGGAAGAAGCCAATGTTTTTATTGTTGGATCCGGTGCTCTTGGATGCGAATTTTTGAAAAATCTTGCGCTGATGGGAGTATGTTGTAGTAAAAAAGGTAAACTGACGATAACAGATGATGATGTGATTGAGAAAAGCAATCTGAGTCGTCAATTCCTGTTCCGTGATTGGAATATAGGACAAGCAAAATCCACTGTGGCTGCATCCGCTGCTGCTACAATAAACCCTAATCTTCATACTGAAGCTTTGCAAAACAGAGCCAGTCCCGACACTGAAAATGTATTTGATGATACATTTTGGGAGAACTTAGATGTAGTTATTAATGCATTGGATAATGTGACAGCTAGAATGTATATGGACTCTCGGTGTTTGTATTTCCAAAAGCCTTTACTGGAATCAGGAACTTTAGGAGCCAAGTGTAACACACAAATGGTAATACCACATCTCACTGAAAACTATGGCGCTTCTAGAGATCCTCCTGAAAAACAAGCGCCTATGTGTACAGTTCACTCTTTTCCACATAATATAGATCATTGTTTAACATGGGCCCGATCCGAGTTTGATGGGTTGCTTGAGAAGACACCAAATGAAGTCAATACTTTTCTTTCTAACCCTACTGAGTACATGTCTTCCATGAGAAGTGCTGGTGATGCTCAAGCCAGGGAATTGCTTGAGCGTGTTATTGAGTGTTTGGAAAGTGATAAATGTGAGAGCTTCCAAGACTGTATTACTTGGGCACGATTAAAGTAATTTTCTTGCACTTTTCTTCTCCATAGTACACATAACCAGTAAATAATAATCTATTACAGCCGATAACATATCTTTATTCCATAAGATGTGAAATGTTATGCTTTTTTGTTACATCTGTTAAAGCTTTAATGTCACAAGCATCTTCTGTCTAGTTCAAGCTGATTTGCTTATGTACTTTACTAAAAATTATTTGTTTTTATCATGGATATCACTGGTACTATATAACAAAAAAGGTATTCTGTTTCGTCATCTCTCCCCCACATTTGTTTACATGTCTACCATGATATATAAAATGTACATATGCTATGCATGCATACATGACTTGCACTAACTTATTGCCTTCATACTCAGATTTGAGGATTACTTTGCCAATCGGGTAAAGCAGTTGACCTTCACCTTTCCTGAAGATGCCGCCACAAGCACTGGGGCTTTATTCTGGTCTGCTCCAAAACGATTCCCTAGACCTTTAGAATTCTCGACTGGTGATCCAAGCCACCTAAATTTTGTACTTTCTGGTTCGATCCTAAGAGCAGAAACATTTGGGATTCCAGTTCCTGACTGGGCTAAGAATCCTCGTAAATTTGCTGAGGCAATCAATAAGGTTATAGTTCCTGAGTTTCAGCCTAAGCAGGGTGTTAAAATCGTAACTGATGAAAATGCTACTAGTTTGTCTACTGCCTCTATTGATGATGTTGCTGTAATTAATGGTTTAATCACTAACCTTGAAGGGTGTGCAAAGAGGCTCCCCGCTGGATTCAGAATGAATCCTGTTGTGTTTGAGAAGGTATGTTTCTTTTCATGAACTGTTTATGAAGTTTTGTTATGGTATTGTTTTCCTCTACTGTGATATACTTGTTGGCAATTGCAACCAAAATTTATCTTGCATTAAAATTTGCCGTTTCAATTCTTCTCCACTACAGTGCTATCTCAAAGATCTTCGCTGGCTAATCTTAACTAGCGTGATAATGGCTATTTGCGCATGTGTATAATTAAAAATTAATCCTTTCATAGATTTTTAATTATAATTTGAAATTAGGAAGGCACCAATAATATCATACTATTTCTTGATAATTGATAGAACTTCCAATGTTTTTATTGCTACGAGCGTCATGCACGCGTTTTGCGCGTGAATTTTTTCTTCTATAAATTGCGCAAGTTTACCACATTCAAGAGAAAATGTTTTGCATGACTAGTTAGCTATATTTTTGCATTGAATTTTTATTTTTAAGTTACAACATAACTTTTATGTTAGTTTGAATTTTTATTTGTTAGATCCTAATTTAAGTGATTAAATTTTCGTAATATTTATGGAGAAGTTTTTGAATTTGTAAAGAAAATGTATTTTTTAGATTCTATTTTTAAGTGGTATTAAGGTTTTATAACATCTGTAGAGGGAGCGTTTCTTGATAGTTCATGTTAACACCAAAAAAGTATGACACGAATTGTATTACAACTATTATTAAAGATTACATGTTCTGGATTTAGCCAGGTTTTTTGATTTTTTTCTTCAAGTTATGTATATAAAGGGTAATTTTTTAAAGAATAATATATAAATGGCAATTTCATAAGTTCACGGTCGGACCAACAAATTCCGTCTTCCAACTATTAACAAAGCCGACGAAGTGCTAAAACTTGCGATGGTCCATATCTTACCAGGTTTTATGTCGTGTAAAATTTCTCTCTGTATTGCGTGTCCTTATCAAATCATGATAAAGTATCTTTGTTAATATTAAAAATTGTGATACAGTTGCACTATTTTGGTCTGATGGCACATTTTATTTGTATAAACAGTGTCAATTGTCTTGGTAATGCTAGAAGTTAACACTTATTTTCAATTGGAAATTCAGATATGTAAATGAGTCCGCTAAGTTAGAATTTTACTTCTAACATGAATGTGTACATTTGTGTGTTTTTTTTTCCCTCCTAAATATATTCATTTAAACTATATATAATAGTAGAATTTGCCGATTTCATGTTATATTATATGTTATGTAGGTTTTCTAGAGAAATTTTATAAGTACGTCACATGTGCCAAAGAGCTCGTGTTAATACAGGCGATTCATTCAATCAACTTGTATCAATTTGGTCACTATATCGTCATTCACTCCTTTCATTTCTTGACCTCACTTAAGCATCTTGTATTATAATTCTGACATAATAGTTTCTAGAACTAGAATATAGATTCTTAGATAATTATCTTGTACTTTGATGCTGGCGTTTCTATTACCACTATGTTCTTGTGGAATTTAAATAATTGATCATTGATATTCGATAAAAAAAACAACAGGACGACGACACGAACTACCACATGGACTTCATATCATCCCTAGCCAACATGCGTGCGCGCAACTACTCCATAACTGAGGTCGACAAGCTCAAAGCCAAATTCATCGCGGGTCGCATAATCCCGGCCATAGCGACCTCAACCGCGATGGCGACAGGCTTTGTCTGCCTCGAGCTCTACAAAGTCATGTCTGGCTCCCACAAACTCGAGCACTACCGAAACACGTTCGCTAACCTCGCCCTCCCACTCTTCTCCATTGCCGAGCCTGTCCCGCCCAAAGTGATCAAGCACCAGGACATGGCCTGGACCGTCTGGGACAGATGGACGGTGCAGGGCAACCTGACCCTGCGGGAGCTGCTTGAGTACCTGAAAGGAAAGGGGCTGAATGCGTACAGCATCTCGTGCGGTACCTCCCTCCTGTACAACAGCATGTTCCCCCGGCACAGGGACAGGATGGATCGCAAGGTTGTCGATCTCGCCAAGGACATCGCTAAGCTCGACGTGCCCGATTACAGGAGGCACTTGGATATCGTCGTGGCTTGCGAGGACGATGACGATAATGACGTCGATATCCCTCTTGTTTCCATTTACTTTAGGTAAAAACTCTTTTTTTTTTTTTACTTCTAATGTGTGTGCAATGATAACTTATGGATGTTGTAGGATTCTAATTATGTTAATTTCTGTGATGTTATGGAGTTAATTTATTATGGGTAAGAGATGCAGCGAATTCTATTTATTACCGTTTTCTTAACCATCTTACTGTTTTTTCTTGTTTTATTTCAGATTCGCACTTGTAGTTTGTTATTGTTAAAGCATGCACTTGCAATTTAGATCTAGCAGTTGGTGTTGGTGATCTATTTTGTCAAGTTGGTAAATTCAAATTGATTACTTCTTGGATATACTAGTTAGTTATAGGAGTATTATTTTTGAGATGAATAAATTAATCACTGATATTAGTCATTGGTTAATTGTTAATATATTAATTTTTTTTTTAACTTATTAAATTAATTTCACTTGAAAAGATTTTACTGTTAATTACTGAAGGTTTTCAGGTTTAAGGAAAAAGTTGAAGAAAAATTTAGTTTTAGAAACAAAAAGCTTGTCTTTTAGGATCGAGAGGGGTGGAGAATGACAACTAATTTAAAACGCGAATGGATTGGTTGAAGTGTAGGAGAAAATTATTTTTTAGATGAGATTTTCTAGGATATTTAAAAGGATCCGTAGTTTTTTCTATAATGCAATATTAAGGTATAAAGTTTGAATCTGTAAATATAGTTGAATCCTTAACTTTGAGGATTCGGTCAAAGATGCAAAAAATCTAGTGCTATTATATTAATGTGATTTGAATATTTTCAGTTTAGTATATGATAAAATATTCAATATTTATATTTGAATACTTTAGGAATGATTACAGAGTGATTTCTTATTCTACTTATATGTTGGTATGAAATAATAATAATTTTAACATATAAACTTTATGTATAGAGGTATTTTGGAAACTTTATGGTCGGATTAAAAATTGTATTTCTATTCCAGCTATTACTAAAGATATATATTAATGAACATCTTATGTAAAAATACAATTGTGTTTTTTTTGAAGTTCAACCTATTTCAGAATTCATTTTATCTAAACTAAAACGTTTTGAAATCTAGAAAAGCATGATGATTACTTTTATACTATATTCAAAGTATCAAGATTAATCTATTGTTTCACCACCTCATCTTCCTCGATGAATTTCTTTTTAGAGAATTTAGTGGTGGCGCAACAGATTGATATATGATCCAAGATTTTAACATGGAAACAGTTTATATAGGAGATTAAAATTTAATCGGGCTCGAAAGGAAACAACTCATTACAGTGACTTATAGTATGTGACAACCCACTTTTCTGACCCTTAGAAACGATACTTAATACATCCATGATATTCATGTGTCGTTGCCCAAGCGTTCGAAAGGCAAGTTGTCTTTGGTGAAATAAAAAACAGAACAAGACAGAATAGATGAACCTCACATCAGAATGGTTACATATATTATAAAATATTATTGTATACTACATCTAACCGATTGATAGCTATACATTTTGACTTTTCATTTCTAAGATACAAAATACACCTACATAATCATGCAACGGAAATAAATAATTAGATAACTAAGGAGCCGCCTACTTGATCGCCGTCTTCAAAGAGCTCCAAAGAAAACCTGTTATTCTCGAACTACTCAAATATAATGAGTATACGAGCGTTTAGAAAAAATAAAAAAATCGGGTTAGACAAAATGTCTGGTATGAGTAAAACTATGAAACAAATGATGCGTATTTAAACGATATCATGTGGGATCATGCCGCTAACGCGGAACGGGTTTTCTTCCACATAAATAATAACCAAACATAACAAATATTGAAATAAACAAATAATGAACAAATTCAAACATAGATGATGGACATAAATAATATACATCCAGATTTAAAAGAGTGGAAACAGTCTGAACAGAAATCCCAACTGAACATAGTGGATAAAACAAGATATCAGTCCAAACAAGATAGAATGGACTAAACAGAATAACAGTCCAAACTCTAGAGACTGGGCTAAATCAATAATTAACACCGCGAAGAGTGGTTGACTCTTCCCGCTGCAATTTAAAAAAAAAGATTTAAATGTTCGAATCAAATAAGGAAAAGAAAATCTCCAATAATGACTAGGAGGGTGTGCCCTCCTTACCGAAAGTATACCTCTAGAAATATACTTGAGCACTCCGATGGCTTTCGGACACGTCCAAGCCGGACCTCGCTAACGGTTACCGAATATCCGAGTATTTCACATCTCAATGCGCAACACCGAATCCAATCTAGGTTGGATGTGAAAATACCTTAACGGGAGCAACCCCACATAGCTTGGCTTCCACTTGCTCTTTGGGTTTAGTCATTTCCGACAAAGAACAACAAAGCTCAAATGAGCAACACATTGTCTTAGAGTGACGATAATAAAGAAATTGAATTAACCGATAGCTGAGAAACCAACCATCGAGGATGTAAAATGATCGTATATGGAAATTAAGTCTTGTATGCTTATGACCACTCATCGAATTTCAACTTGTACTATTACTTGTTAAGAATAATACCGGACAATTCAACGCAGTGTCACCTTAAAGTCATGTCTCGCGATTATTCTTAACTTTCGAAATAGCGACAGTTCTACTTATTCAATTTTTAGAGCTAACTATACAAATAAATCATTCCCATATAAGTGAATCGCTTTACGGAAATTAATTCATTTCCATAAACGAATCAAACCTTTTCTTTTAAAAACCCGAATTCATGCTTGGCCTCACATTATAAGTATTAGCATTTAAACACTTTGTTAAAAGAGTTTGCTAACTTTAAAACATCAATTTAAAAAGATTTAATATCTTAAAACATCCTTATTACAATGGTTAATTAACTTTAAACTTCATCACACAATTTAATTTTTGAACTACGAATGTCTCTAATTAATAAAAAAGGCACTTTTAAACCTTATTAATTCAATTAATTAGTAGAATACAACTAATTAAATTAATAAATAACTAATTTTCATTATTTAAAATGAATAACAAAGTCAAAACATTCTTATTACTTTGATAAATTCACTTGAAACTTCATAAATTAAGTTGATTAATTAAGTCTAATAACCTTTAATTAAAAAGGGCAAATCACCTTAAAAACATCATTAATTCAATTAATTAAGAAATTAAAATATAATTAATTAAAATAAATAAATAAATAAGTATTATTATTTAAAATGATTAATAAATTTACAAGGAATGACTGCGTAGTCCCCAGAATTGAAAGATGATGAAAGAAAAGTCCCTCTCGAAATAGTTATGAAAATTAGGTCCCTATTTTTAGTTTTTAGCTAATTTATGCTACTTTTACCCCTGATTTTTATGCTGGGTAGATTTTCAGTGAGGGGATAGTTTGGTAAAAAATAACAAGGACCTAATTTACATTGGTTTATGAGCAGAGACTTTTTGTGCATGAGCTTTGAGAATAGGGACCTTTGGTCCAAAACCCCATAAATTTAAAACGTAATTACGGAAAGATCAATTAAAGTTAAAACAAGTTGATTTCTTTTTAAAGTCATTAATTAAAAAGATTAATTAATTTTAAAAACATCATTAGTTAACTGATTAATTAACTTTAATCCATCACTATCAAAAGATTAATTAGCATTAAAATCATTAAATAAAGTGATTAATCAAATTTAAATCATCGTTAACTAAGTAATTAGTTAAATTTAAAATACATCATTAATAAGTTAAAGTTAACCTAAATCCTTATTGATTAATTAATTAATTAAATTAAATAATCATTATTAAAAAAATTAATTTTTTTACTGAAAACATCATAATCAAAATCTTGCTTAACTTGTAAAAAAATTCCATGCATGAAGATGAAACCAAACGATTTCGATAAGAAGTTATTTTCCGAAAGTGCTGATATAGCGACTATTGTTATACGTGCAGTTCGACAAACAAACTTATGTCGTTACAATACAACCAAATATCGCATAACAAGGTGTGAACTTATATACAAGCTAATTAACTATGGAACAACGTATAGAGAGCATTTACTTATAAATAATTAATTTTAACTACCAATATTTCGTCGTACTTGCTAAATGCTTACCAACTTATCCAAACTTGCACCTCAATTTCAGTGACTAACATATTCAAAATTTAAAATATCATAAGTATAAAAGTTATAGTTTTTTGAGTTAGTTTTCCAGATCATTAAAGTAAATCTAAATTCCGATTAACTTTGCAAAAGTTATGGCTGAATTTCTATGGGGTATTTAAACAATTTCGAGCTAAACATCTTCAACACTAAACAATTCGTTATTGTATTATGGAATCATGTATAAACAAGTATATAAAAACACAAGCACATTAATTCGAAGCAACAATCCAACCACAATTATTATCAACAATAAAAGTTTAAAGCTTTGCATAAAAGAAGAAATTTTACTCACCGAAAAGCCATCCAAACTCTTACTAAATTAGGGTATAACTTAGCATTTCTACTCCCAAGCAAAAAGATGGAGTTTTTTTTATGGCCTTGACATAAAAATATGGTTCGACCTTGGGCTCTTTAAGCTCAGCCTTTGATGTTTTAGCTGGATAAGTGCTTGTTTTTAGAAGATAAGGTGATGAATAAGATGTAGAGAGGCCTTAACAAGTTTCGGAAGAGATTTAAGTAGAAATATATAAAATTTTGTAACTTGAAAAGAGTTTAGGAAGCCATGGAATTATGGTTAAAAGCTTTAGGAAGTTTGGAACATGAAAAGAGAGTGGAAATGTGAAATACAAGTTTAGAAAAAGCTAGTATTTATAAGCATACAAAGCTCTCAAAGGAGCTTCTATTTTAAATTATAATTGCTTAGCTTACACGAAAAGCTTCTCTGTTTAATTATATTTTCTTAGCTTACATAGGAAGCTTCTCTATTTAATTATATTTGCTTAGCTTGTATGAGAAGCTTATTTATTTAACTATATTTGCTTAGCTTACATGAAAAACTTCTTTATTAAACTCATTTCGATAACTTATGTTGGAAGCTTCCTTATTATATATATATTTCCTTAAGCATATATACATTTATTCACATGCATTCAAACATGGCTAAGTAACTTATAAATATGTGTTGATACATACAAAAGAGTTATGACATTTCTGATAACCTTTAGCCGACGAAAGATTGAAAATTCGAAAAACGAATTCCGGTCACATTTTCAATCTTACAACGAACTAAATATATTTGTGAACTAAATTAGAAAACTCTTTCACCATCATTATTTATTTATCTAAAAGGGTTTTATTTTAGTTATAAACTTATTATTTGAATATTTAAAATTAGTTAAATATTCACAAATTCTAGTAGTGAAATTCCGGCCGTTACATTCTCCCTCCCTTAAACGAATTTCGTCCGTAAAATTATTACGGAGTGGAAGAAGTAATAACCATCCCAAGAAAATCGATTTACTTGGTTTTTGGTAAATCCTATTAGTTATAATTTCCTATCATAAACATATGTAATACAACCATATGCAATCAGGTAACATAATGCAACCATAAGTAATGTAACAACCATGTGCAACAAAATAAAGAGAATATTTTATAATAAATGCTATGCATCCATTATTTTTCAAAATACTTTCAAAATTTAGAACTAAATGCCTGGATTTTATATTCAAATTAATTTTTTCAAATTCCTTCTAAGAGGAACAAATCAAAACCAAAATAACTAGAAGGGGATCCTTCTAACAAAACATGTAAAACTCCAGAATTAAAACAACATGGAGCATCCGGTGGTATTCCAGTTCCTCTAAATACAACAACTAGAGTAAACAATTATTATTTCTTTTCAAAATTTTAAAAATCACCTTTTTTAAAAGCATCGGATTTTAGTTCTAATAAACAACAATTCCAAAATTTATTGTTTATAAATTTTAACTCAATAAATTATGGTATATAAGATCACCCAATCAATTAATCAAATTCAATTAAATAAAATCAATCAAATTCCATAAAGGAATGCTAACAATATCGATCATTCAAATTTCATAAGGGAAAAAAATCTAACATTCAACATTATTTAAAATGCCAAAAGATTAACAACAAACTTCTAATTTAGGTTTAAAACTTTCTTGATTGCCTAAGAATATATATAATTTCCTAAGTGTATCATTGTGCTCATCAGCTTTTGATTATTGGTTAGAGGATTACTTATGTTCCTTTAGACAAAATTGAAAATCACTTTCTAAAATTATTGATTTATTAATTATACCAATATTTTTAAATCACTTAAATTTGTATTTAGTACTTTATTCAACACCAAAATCATTTATGAATTATTTCATAAATTTTCATCTAAGTTTAAAAATATATTTTATAATATCATTTTCTTATATAACATCAAATAATAACTTATTTCACCTTATTTACTTGTATGATACTCTTCTATTTTCTAAGAGTACATACAAATACAAATTTTATGACGACCTGGATTTTTTGTCATTCCGTTTTGAATATTTAAATGGTTTAAATATTTGATTTGGGTTTATAATTTAGTTATTAAGATTTTAAAACTGGATTTTCAAGCGATTTCGTAAATTTTTGAAAATCGTCGATTTAATCGACGAGTTAAATAGCGATCTGGGGTACAGTCTCGGAATCTGACAAAACTAGTTCCATTGGATCCGTAATAATAAAAATAGAAATCGCGAGAGCCAGCGCTTGAAATTGAGGCCGACTTCCACTCTATCTCGAACAAGATCGGCGGTGATTCCGATTGAGGCTAGGCTCGCGATCTCTGGCATGGGGTTCTCACGCTCGAACTCGCACGCGTGAAGGAGACGGTGGGCGCACTAAGCCGTTGATGGCCGGACCTGACGACGCGTCTACCTAAAGTCGTGGAAGCGACAGCTGGTGGGGGGGGGGGGGACTCGCGGTAACGCGTGGAGTTTTGGGTAGGCGGCGACTGGAATTGCAACAACACATGGAGCAGAAGAGGAGGTGGTAACCTGGTCGATCGAGATTTGTGTTTGCAGTAAGGTATTTTCTTTAAATTCGTTTATGTAATCTCTAGTTTAGTCAAAAAAAGAAAAAAGAAAAAAGAAAAAAAAGAAATCATATATATAGAGTAATATTCTTTTACAGTAATTATTAGAAAATTTATTTATTTGGATTTAATGTGTAAGTTAAACTAGAAATTTATGTTTATTTACCGGAAACTATATAAGGTTGAAACAGGAATTTTAAAGCAACTTGATTTGAACATTTATTAAGTTTGGACTTCCGGTTTATATGGATTATCTCATAATATATATATATAATATAATGTATTTGAGTGATTTATTTGATTAATTAGTTATTAAATTTATTTAGTTAAATTAAATGATTAGTAAATAAATTTGAAATGGAAATAGGTTGTTCGTTGTCTCAAAAGTTAATAAATTATATAATATTTCTACAAGGTCAAGAAAATCATGAAGAACAAGCTAGTTTGGGATGGATTGCAAACGGGAATGAAAGGTGAGTAAATCTCACCCTGTTGGAATTTTATTTAAATTTAAATGGTTAAATTTAAATATTTGGTTGAATGATTGAATTGATTTGATGTGCTATATTATATAGTACTATATAGTACATACTGGAATGATTGATATTCGGTGATGGATATTTTTGGTAATTGGACTGCTGCATGCTGTGGTTTGTTTGAGTATTTCGGTACCATAAGTTATCGAAATATATAAATTGGATTTTTGGAAGAAAGATAAGGGTGATCAAATGGATGATTAATTAATTCAGTTAATTAATGATTTGGGTTGATTAATTTAGTAATTCGGGGTTTGGATTAAAGGTTAGGTTAATTAATGAAGAGAAATTTGATTTAGAATAATCATATGGTGGTTTAATAATTAATTACTTAATGTAATTAATAAAACAGAATTACTTTGTGTAATTAATTAAGAGATTAATTGAAATAACAAATTACGGAGTAATTTATTTATTTATGAAGTAACTAAGAAGATAATTAATTTAAGGTCGAGGGTGACGAGAATGATTAATATTGTGAGTAAAATATAATTGGAAATCATTACTTTATATAATTAATGTAGTAATTAAAAATTCGATTAATTGAGATTAATTAATTCATAATAGGTGACTTATGAGAAGTTAATTAATATAAGTAATTAAGGACTATTGAAATTGATTATGGTTAATTAATTTTTGAAGTAATTAAACATTACTCATTGAATTTAAAAGAATAATTAATATCGTGAAATTAAGTAAAGAGAATTACTTGAATGGAATTGGAAGATAATTAATCCAATGTTGTTGATTAAGATGAATGGATATGGAGGAGTTGATTAATTAATTAATTTGGAATTAATTAATGAAAGAATCTAAGCGAGTGAGGATTGAAACTCAATCTGAATCAACTGAATTGATTTGGATGTGATTAAGCTTTGCTTATGGTGGATGAATGGTATTGGATGTTTTGAATGAGTTGATATCTCTGGTATGAAATGTTGAGTATTTCATTTGGATGACTTGGGTTAGAATTTCATGAGAGTTGAAGAGGCCGGGATCGGGTATTGGGAAGATACCCGAGACCACTTCAGAAAATAAATAAATAAATAAATTGATGTGTGAATGACGCAGCGGATTAATCAAAAATAAACTTCAATCGGTGAAAGTAGCAATCGGTGGATTGATGAATACCAAAATGCCCAAATTCGTTGATTCGAAGATACCGAATTCTAGCTATCTCAAACACGTTGATAGCGCACTATACCGTCTTCAAAGATCTACGATTCTTTGTACGTTGATCTAGCACACTAGATACCGTGAATCGGCTTCTACGATCGTTGAATCGAGCGCACTCGATTAACCGAAAGAGGAGATAGGAGATTACACTCAACTACCAATTTAAATGAAAGCACACAGCAATCAACAAGAAATTTTATTCCAAAAATCAACCCCCTGAAATGTACAACTCACTCCCTATTTATAGCATTTTTAACAACCTTGACCCTTAAGTCGTACATGGCTTACGACTTACCATAAGTCGGCACCGACTTAACACAAGCGACTCAGCCCCTCTACGACACAGCACAATGCAAACGACTCAAACATGGCCGACTTAGTCACGTACGACCTAACACACAACTGACTTAAGAAAATACAACATAACACCCATTCATAGGTCGGCCACGACTCAACTTACACGACTCATCACCTTTACATACATGACCGACTCAAGGACTTAACGCCTCAACACATCACTTAGGTCGTATGCGACCTAACGACCTACGACTCAAAGAACAAACGACTCAAAACAATTACATCACAATATACGACTCATCGTTACATGCGACTCAACAAACCCAGTATTTACATACCAGCTCGTAACACAACATATACGACTCAACCTATGTCGTGAACGACTCACGACTCAACTAAGGACCGACTCAAGACCCACACGACTCAAGCGAGCCGCGTCATAAGCTCCATGCGCATTCCTCTCTTGTGGCTTGTTAACTCGGATACGACTCAAATCTCCTTCTTTAGCTCGCGTCTCTTCCCCCGTGTCCCCTCTGGCCTCCAGTTGAGTCGTGTATGACTCAATTCCTCCATGTTGAGTCGTGGACGACTCAATTCTTCCATTCGACTTAAAGCTTTGTTCCTTATCTCGTGACAGCTTAGGTCGTATACGACTCATGCCACTTACTTGCAATCCGTTGACCCAGGTCTCAGCTGCATCATCCTTCCCTGGCTGAGAAAAATT
The DNA here is from genome assembly GCA_030765085.1 of Allium cepa. Lineage (NCBI taxonomy): Eukaryota > Viridiplantae > Streptophyta > Magnoliopsida > Asparagales > Amaryllidaceae > Allium > Allium cepa. The sequence goes on from CM060943.1 coordinate 117,742,737, forward strand.
CGACCTCGAATTTGTAAACTCTTCCGCCTCAGATTGTTCATCCCCATAATATGGTACAAGATGCTTAACATTGAACACGTCAGAAGTGTATACGTCCTCTGGTAGCTTCAACTTATAAGCATTTTCATTGATCCGTTTCACAACTTCTACAGGACCAATTTTCCTGGCTTTCAACTTATTATAAGCGCCTACTGGAAAACGATCCTTCGTTAACACAGCATACACCAAATCACCTTCGTTAAATTCTATATTTCGTCGCTTTAAATCTGCAGCTCGCTTATACTTCTCATTTGCTTTCACCAATCGTTCCTGAACGATTTTATGACATTCAGTCAACTCATCAACAAAATCAGCAGCTCGTTTAACCGTCCCCTTTGGTTGTGGTACTACTGCCAAATCCAACGGTCCCCTGGGTACGTTTGAATATACAATCTGAAATGGACTGAATCCTGTGCTACGATTCACTACATGATTATGTGCAAACTCTGCCTGGCATAACTTCATGTCCCAACTTTTCAGACTGTCCTTCACAAGACATCGCAACAAATTTCCCAACGATCTATTAACAACTTCGGTCTGTCCATCCGTTTGCGGATGATAAGCACTGCTAAATTTCAACTTCGTTCCTACCATCTTCCACAAACTCAACCAAAAATGACTCAGAAAACGGGTATCTCTATCCGACACAATAGACTCTGGTAACCCATGAAGTCGATAGATTTCTTTAAAGAACAACTGAGCAATACGAACAGCATCTGCCGTCTTCTTACAAGCAACAAAATGTGCCATCTTCGAAAATCTGTCCACCACAACAAATATAGAATCATTCCCCCTTTGAGTTCTCGGCAAACCCAAAACGAAATCCATGCTAATATCAACCCATGGTTTAGATGGTACAGGTAACGACATATACAATCCTGCATTGGTCGCAGTTCCCTTCGAAACCTGACATATATGACATCTTTCCACAAACCTTTCAACCTCTTTCCTCATCGACGGCCAAAAGTATGATTGAGAAATTAAATGTAATGTATGATCACGGCCCACATGTCCTTCCTCGTGCAACTCTTTGATAATCTTCAATCTCAAACTGCTATTTGGTATACATAATCGATTCCCCTTGAATAAGAAACCATCAACTAACATAAATTCATCAGTACTCCCATCCTTAACTTTCTCAACAAACTTTGCAAAGTAAGGATCCTCCTCAAACAATTCTGGTAATAATTCAAACCCTGTCACCTCAACTTTCATTGTAGTCAACAAATGGTTCCTTCTACTCAAAGCATCAGCCACACGATTCGTCACCCCAGATTTGTGCTTAACAACAAAGGTAAATTGATGTAAATATGCAATCCACGATGCATGTCTCGCTGAAATCTTATCCTGCCCCTGTAAATGCTTCAACGCCTCATGATCAGTGTAAAGAACAAACTCTTTCTGAAATAGATAATGCCTCCAATGTTTAACAGCTTGCACAACAGCATAAAACTCAACATCGTAGGTACTGTATCTCATCTTTGCCGCTGATAGCTTCTCACTGAAATAAGCAACTGGCCTCCCACTCTGACTCAACACTCCTCCAATCCCAACCTTTGATGCATCAGTGTGTAGCTCAAACAACAACTGAAAATTTGGTAATACAAGAATTGGTGCTGTCGTCAACAGTTCTTTGATTCGTTCAAAAGCAACTCCTGCTTCCTTCGACCAAGAAAACTGCTTCCCTTTCATACAATCAGTAACCGGTGCCATCACGCTACTGAAGTGTGGAATAAACCTTCGGTAGAATGATGCCAATCCATGAAAACTTCTAACTTCAGTGATAGTTCTCGGCTGTGGCCAATTTCTAATAGCTTCAACTTTACTCTGGTCCACCTGGATTCCCTTCTCAGATGCAACATATCCCAAAAATAACACACTTCTCGTCATGAACACACATTTCTTCGTAGCTGTATAAAATTGTTCTTCACGAAGAATAATTAACACCTTTCTCAAATGCTCTACATGCTCCTCCGTACTTATGCTATATATCAGAATATCATCGAAATAAACCACCACGAACTTCCCAATGAATGGTCTAAAGATTTGATTCATCACCCGCATGAATGTACTAGGTGCATTTGATAAACCAAATGGCATAACCAGCCATTCATATAAACCTTCTCTCGTCTTGAAGGCTGTCTTCCATTCGTCTCCAGGTCTAATCCGAATCTGATGATATCCACTCTTCAAATCAATCTTCGAAAAGATAGTAGCCCCACTCAACTGATCTAGCAAGTCATCCAACCTCGGCATAGGAAATCTGAAGCGAACAGTAATCTTGTTCAAAGCTCTACTATCGGTACACATTCTCCATGTTCCATCCTTCTTCGGCACCAACAAGACTGGTACGGCACAAGGACTCAAGCTTTCCTGAACACGTCCCTGCTCTAACAACTCTTCCACTTGCCTTCGTAACTCCTCATGTTCCTTCGGACTCATTCGGTAATGTGGTCGATGTGGTAATACTGCTCCCGGAACAAGATCGATTTGATGTTGAATGTCTCTCAGTGGCGGTAACTCCTTGGGCAACTCCTTTGGAAATACATCTTCAAATTCTTTCAAAACTGGTTTAGCTTCTTCTGAAATTTCAACCTCTTCGTGACTCTCTCCTCCAATCAACAAATAGGCTTCAGGCTCATCTTCAACTTCTTTAACAAACTCCTTCAAAGATAATAAAGTTTTCAGCTCTTCGATCTCCTCTAGCTTGCTCTCCTTCTATTGTTGCTTCTTGGGAACTAAAGTGATCTTAGTACCTTCGAACATAAAACTGTAACTATTAGCACGACCATCATGTTGTACTGCTCTATCAAACTGCCATGGTCTACCCAACAACAGATGACACACATCCATGTCTACAACGTCACACCAAATTTCATCTTTGTACTTCTTTCCAATAGAAAAATTAACACAAGCCCTTCGACACACCTTCACTTCACCACCCTTCCTCAACCATGCTAACTTGTACGGTTTAGGATGCTTCTCAGTTTTCAAGTTCAACTTCCTTACTGCTTCTGTAGAGATAATATTGTCACAGCTTGCAGCATCAATAACGAACTTGCAAACCTTTTCCAGAATAGTGCATGTCGACTGAAAAATATTGCTTCTCAACCAACTAGAATCCTCCTCTTGCTTTGGTGTAAGACATGACCTCCTCATCATAAGATTACAACCTTCATCTCCAGATAATTCTTCTTCCTCCTCAACATAAGGTGTATTTGAACATTCTGCCTCCTCACCATCATCCTCAATCTCAGCAACCATTGCTCTCTTCTTCGGCTTCAGACATTCATTGCTTTTGTGGCCCAACTCCTGACAGTTATAACATTTGAAACCACTGCTAACCTTTGCCTTCTCAGCCTCCTTCACCACTGGCTTACTGACAGGTTTAGGAACATTAGAACTCCCACTAACACCCTTCACTTGATTATTGGAATTAGTAAACACATCACCTCCACGCCTTCCTTGCTTCTCCCAAGCCAACGCTTTCTGATGTGCCTCTGCTACTGATCTAGGATCAAACATATTAACCATATCCTGGATCTGCATTCTCAATCCCCCAATGAATCTAGCAGTTAGCTGTTCTTCCGTTTCCATAATATCATTCCTGGCAATGAGTTGATAAAATTCATCAGCATAATCACTAACAGACTTCGTCCCTTGCCTCAGATTCTGCAACCTCTGGTACATAAGTGATTGGTAGTTGTAAGGCAAAAATGTAGCTCGCATCAACTTCTTCATCTTCTCCCATGATTCAATCTTTGATTTTCCCATTCTCTCCTTTGTAAGTTTAGTTTGTTGCCACCATGCCAAAGCTCTCCCCCTCAACCTAGTAGCAACCAACTTCACTCTTCTATGCTCAGGAAACTCCTTGAAATCAAAGATCTCTTCAACATTTGACAACCAATCTAAGAATTCTTCAGCTACCATTCCACCCTTGAACTCTGGAATTTCCATCTTCATACCCGATTCCCATCGACGATCATCCTCTACATCCCGATAAGAATTTCGAACTTGGTCTCGATCTCGATAATGAATGCTAGCTCTATCACCTTCTTCATAAAAATCAAAAGTACGCCTACATCGATCTCAACCATTATCATCCCTTCGTTCATGCATGCTTCTTCGACTTTGTCTCTCTTCATCTCTATATGGCTCGTTTTCAAACTCTCGTGGAGTTCTCCTCTCTTCATGTCCATAGTCATACTGATCTCTCCGTGATGAAATTGATGTTTCTCTTCTATCTCTAAAAGAATGCGGTGATACCCTCCTCGCTTCCGTAACCGATGGCGAAACTCGGTTTCCTCCATGGTTCGAGTTTGGTGATCTCCTCCTTTGAGTTTGATTCAAATCATTCATCAACTTCTCTAATTTTCCAATGCCTTCATCAAATTTCTCATTAATACGTTGTTCCATAAGCTCGGCTTCTTCTCTTCAATACAACGCTTCAACATTTTGATGCCGGTTAGCTCTCCTTGGCGGCATGATTCAAATCTTCACAATCTCTTCAAAACTAGCAACACAAGTCAAACAAATCACGGCTCAATTCAACTTGGCTCAACTATCACTTGACTCGGCTCGGCAACAAGCAACGACTCAAGGATAGGTCGGTTTCAACTCAACAAAGCACGACTTAACACACCACTTGGTTCGGCCACCTACTCCAACCCTTCAATTCGAATAACAAGGCACGCCTCCAACTACTAACTCGGCCTCAACACTTCAAAACTTACTTTCAAAATTTGGCGCATAAAATCTCATGGCCAAAATACAAACACTTCTCCAACTCTAGATCCAATATGAAATGGATCAAAATCTTCAAACTCGTTGCAACTTCAAGATGAACACGATGAACTTCAACTTCAAACTTCAAATATTTGGCTCCAAGAATCAACTTAGCTATGATTGGCTAAGTATGGCTCTGATACCAAACTGACGCAGCGGATTAATCAAAAATAAACTTCAATCGGTGAAAGTAGCAATCGGTGGATTGATGAATACCAAAATGCCCAAATTCATTGATCCGAAGATACTGAATTCTAGCTATCTCAAACACGTTGATAGCGCACTATACCGTCTTCAAAGATCTACGATTCTTCGTACGTTGATCTAGCGCACTAGATACCGTGAATCGGTTTCTACGATCGTTGAATCGAGCGCACTCGATTAACCGAAAGAGGAGATAGGAGATTACACTCAACTACCAATTTAAATGAAAGCACACAGCAATCAACAAGAAATTTTATTCCAAAAATCAACCCCCTGAAATGTACAACTCACTCCCTATTTATAGCATTTTTGACAACCCTGACCCTTAAGTCGTACACGGCTTACGACTTACCATAAGTCGGCACCGACTTAACACAAGCGACTCAGCCCCTCTACGACACAGCACAATGCAAACGACTCAAACATGGCCGACTTAATCACGTACGACCTAACACACAACTGACTTAAGAAAATACAACACAACACCCATTCATAGGTCGGCCACGACTCAACTTACACGACTCATCACCTTTACATACATGACCGACTCAAGGACTTAACGCCTCAACACATCACTTAGGTCGTATGCGACCTAACGACCTACGACTCAAAGAACAAACGAATCAAAACAATTACATCACAATATACGACTCATCGTTACATGCGACTCAACAAACCCAGTATTTACATACCAGCTCGTAACACAACATATACGACTCAACCTATGTCGTGAACGACTCACGACTCAACTAAGGACCGACTCAAGACCCACACGACTCAAGCGAGCCGCGTCTTAAGCTCCATGCGCATTCCTCTCTTGTGGCTTGTTAACTCGGATACGACTCAAATCTCTTTCTTTAGCTCGCGTCTCTTCCCCCGTGTCCCCTCTGGCCTCTAGTTGAGTCGTGTATGACTCAATTCCTCCATGTTGAGTCGTGGACGACTCAATTCTTCCATTCGACTTAAAGCTTTGTTCCTTATCTCGTGACAGCTTAGGTCGTATACGACTCATGCCACTTACTTGCAATCCGTTGACCCAGGTCTGAGCTGCATCAGTGAATCAATAGACTGGAATGAAATGATTTAAGTGAATTGGATTATTTTATCTAAGTTTGGTACGTAGAAATTTATATGTGAAATATGCATTGTCTATAGAAAATTGTGAATCGGTTAAATTGTTATAAGTTACCCGGGGTTTATATAAGCTGTTTGTTTGGTATTCCATGTTAGTTGGGTTTACTCACGCTGGTTTCCAGCCTGACCCGGGTGTTACTTTGGTGTAATGCTCGGGTCAGACCGAGTATTACAGATTTTCAGGTAGATACGTTCTGGAGCTCAGGAGGCGAGCTGGATGGCTACAGCGTATAGAGTATTTCCGCTGTATTCATATTATTATTAATCTGAGACATAATAAGTGTATATATTCAGTGACTGAATGTATGTGAAACTCTGATGTATATTAAATGTAATCGACAGATATAATATTCTTTTGTAAATAGTTATTATTTATTATTATATTTTATCCGCTGCGAATGTGAGGTGTTGATGTTTCTGATCTTCTTCTTCTATCTCTTTCTTCTTTTTCATAACTATCTGGAATTTTCTGGTGCGAAAATTTCGGGTCGTTACATATTATTATCAGATTTCAAATTTCGTAGCATTTGGAGTTATCGTTTGGTCGTACGGTGTATAAACACGTTGAAATTAATATCAAAGTTTAATATAAATAATTGGGTTCAAAAAGCTTTCTTCTCTATATGATCGAATTCGGACTCGAAACCTTTTCCATTGCATTCGAAATAGGGTATAACATTATAAACGCCTAGTGGCACACCTTAATAGGAGTTCAAGGTTTCCCTGTGTATAATACATGATATTTTGAAATAGATAAATACGAAATCAAATCGAAGTAAAATCACAAGAACCTTATACAAATCTGTCATGCCATCCTACCTCGTACGAAGCCGCCCCTTTCACCTTTTAAATCGGTCTCCCTCTTTCTCCTCACAGTCACGAATCAATTCAAAAGAAAAAAATGGAGATAACAAAGTTGATCCTCACAAACCAAGAACAAAATACGAGCCATAAACCTATACATTGGCTCTTCTCCATCTTTTAAATTCGCATATCTTCCCCCTTTCTCCTTTCTGTAAATCGAAATGGAATCAAGCTGAAATAATAATATATATATATACGAAATCGAATGCGTGTTTACCACAAATTCAAGCAATCGAAGAATAAAAGGAGGAGGATTGCTATCGCCTTAAATCACGAAGGCCGACGTTCGATTTAGATGAGGGTTTTTCTAATTTGTTCGTGGTGTGGCAGTGGAGACTAGGGAAGGTGGATGGTGGGCGCGTGGGAGTTGATGATGGTTTCAGAGAGTGATGGGCGGCGTTGCAGTGGTGTAGGGTGAGTGCGAGTGCGGAAAAGTCGAGGGCACAATAGTTTATTTTAAGCGTGGTCGCGTGGGTGCTGGGGCAGGACTAGGGCTTGGACGCGTCGATCAAGGCTAAAGGCGAGGTGGTTCCAGGTGGAAGGTGGAGGGGTAGCAATGCAGGTCGAGTTTAGGATTGCAGCGAGATTCCAGACAATGGCTGAGGGACAAGGAGGGACAAGGTGGCTTTTGAGGGGAGAGTGGAGGGGGGTCGCGATAGAGGTACGACAGCAAGTCGACGGGAATGAGGTATATAATTTAAGGTAATTAGAAAATTTAAAGGTGTAATTAGTTTTATAAATTACAGAAAAATTGAAATAGTTAACTTATATAAGTTCGTAAATTTTTTCTTACGAGGCCCAAAGTAAATGAAACAAGCCGTATTTGGTTCGTAGCTATGAGACCTACAAAATATATTTTGTTTGGATATTTTTGAAAGCAAGTGGAATTTTAAATTAAATTGAACGATGTTCAATTTAATTTAAATTTGGAATGGGTCGCAAATAAAAATCAAGATGAGTAAATCTCACTCATTAGGATAATTGGCTTTAATTTAAATAGGTAAAATTATTTATTGATTGATTGGATGAATGGATAATTATTGTCATCAGTTGGATCATATATATATATATATATATAGTTGTATATGTTAATAGTAGGATATATTTCCTGCCCATTGGAGCGGATAAGACCTTATGCGCCCCGTATTATAGTGGATGACCCTATATACCGCGATATCCTCCTCGAAGTGGGATTGGTATTTTTATATGAAAGTTCCTGTGCCCTGATACCAAATGAAAGTGCTATGAGTATAGCCATGAAGCATTTTCTTATTTGCTCCTTTGATTCTTCTTTATTGCTCTTCCTCTTCCTCTTCCTATTGCCTTGACAGATCTCTTTATGGCCATTTATTTTAGGATGTTGTTATGATCTCTAGAATCCCAGGCTCTGATACCAAATGAAAGTGACTGCTATGCTATAGGATCGAAATGGCCAACGGTTGTAAACAATGTAAATGTAGTGGTAATGCAATATAAACTAAGTTATATACTGATGTCGAATATGAGTGTAACGGTCCTGAATTTTGAACAATTTAATTTGTGAATATTTAATTTATTTTAAATATTTAAATGATGATTTGACGTGAATTTCAAATTATCAGCATAAATTGGCGATTAAATTTTAGAATTTAATCTAGTGAAAAGTTGAATAGAATTTGAATTTAGCTTTGAAATTGAATATTGAATTGGTATTTAAAATTTGAACAAATGACTAGGAATAATAATTTGAATTTGAGAATTATTATTTATGTAAATTTATAAATCGATGTTTAGTTATAAATAACATTTTTCTTTAACTAAAATAAAATAGAATAAAATTTTTGTCAATAACGAAATAAATAAATACAACTAGTGAAAATTTTAACAACATCGTTTTTGCAAAGCAAAGAAAATAAACAAAACTAATTGAATTTAAATTGAAATAAAAAAAATATAATAATATATAAAATAATATAATAAAAAAAATAAAATAAAATAATAAGTATACACGGCCTTACTTTGTTCAGCTGTAAACACGCCTAAACCCACGCCTTCAACCACGCTAAAATCACGTTCTCTATTCTCTTTTATACCCGATACCTCCTTTTCCCCTTTTCTCATTCGAAACCCTTCAGTAATCAAACGAAAGAAAAAAAAATTAATGGCGGCCGTCCTCGTTCCTCTTTGTTCTTCGATTCCGTGCTTCAACAATTAGGGCTTCAGCTTCAATCTTCGTTCAACTTGGCTCATTACTCTTCGGCCATTTCGATTCGGTGAAAGGTGAGTTCTTTGCTCACGATTAATTTTGATTCAAGTTTTTAAATTTGTTTGAATTGGTTGCTTGGTTGCATGCTATGATTTGGGGTGTTGTTTGCTATCATTTGCTCTTTGCTCTCGGTCAATCCAATTTAAACTGTTGAGAACATATGCTATTTAAATTTTAATTTAAACTGATAAGAACAGTTGTTAACAAATTTTTGCTTTTTAACTGATGAAAACAGATGCTATAAATTTTGTTTTTAAATTGATAAGAACAGATGCTATATGAATTTGTTTTTAAACTGATGAGAACAGATGCTATTTGAATTTGATTTAAACTGTTGAGGACAGATGCTATCATTTAAAAATCTGATGAGAACAGATGCTATTAAAACTTGACTTGCTTTGTGTTGCTGCATGTGATGGATCTTTGAATCTGGTTGTTGAAAATTGTGTTTATATGTGCTTGGTTGAACCTCTGTTCATATGTGATGTACATATGTGTCTGTAAACCCCCCTATGGTTTGATGGTTTGCTGTGTATCATGCTTGCATGTCTATATATGAATGATCTCAGTTATAAAGGTCTGTGAACATCCTATAATCTGAAAATAACAAAATTGACAAGTTTAAAACAATTGTTTGATGAAAATGATGCATGCTAAAATTCTTGGAACCATTATGTGAAGCTTGAATGTTTGTTTAAGTATGGAATTAAAAGTATGTATGTGAATATGTATTTTTGCATATACATGTCACTGTGAGTAAACATACCTGATTTAAAAAGTTTTTAAAAATCTGTTAAACTCCTGTTGCATGCAGAAACTTAAGCTTAAATAGGCAAAAATGGTTTGCATGTTGTAATTAAATGATTTTGTGTATATTTGTTATGGTTATCTCTGTGTGCATGCTTGAAATTCAAGTGCAGTGCTCTGTTCTTTAACTATGGGATAAAGTGTTTTGTTCTTATTCAGTTTAATGATCAGGTATTTTCTGATTTCGAATTTTTTTTTTTTCAAAAGGATTGGATTTGAGATGTAAGCATAACAGGATTATATTCATAGTCTTTGAGCATATATAAACCTTTAAATATGTTAATTTCATAAGAATAAAATTTTAAGAGTATGAGTACTAGTTTGAGAACAAATGAAGTTTCATATATACATGACTTTCAAAATGTTAGAGTTTTTCAGAAAGTATAGTCTTGTTTCAACTACGAACTTATACAGTTTTAATATATAACTATCTTTGACCTCTTGTATGCACTTGTGCTTTGCCTTGATCACTTCTGCTGTTGTCATTTTGTGTTGTTGTCTTGCATTTGCCAAGTCCCTGTGTAAGTTCCCATACATCCATCTGAGTTTATTATTTCCAGTTGCACTTGGTTTGTGATTTTGTTGGGCCTTGTTCTTGTGCACTGACCATATGGTCTCTGCTTATTTGTAGCTTGTATCACTTGTTTCCCCTGCCTGTAATTTTTTTTGTTACAGTAATGATTCAAAATCCCTATCCTTCAATTCTTTTGGAAAGAAGAAAAAAAAATGGAAGTGTGAGGTTCAATTCTGTGCTTTAATTATTCCTCTAATACCCTGTTGCATTTAGTTTATTTTGTTGCACTCATTTGTAGTCTGCACCACCATATGCTTTTGTAGCCTGATCTTTGTTGAACATGTGTTTTTCTATACTGTTCACTTGAGTTTGAATTTGTTGTCTCATTTGAAACAGTGCAGTCCCTTTGTTTTGAGATATATGCATGTTGACTAGTTCACTTGCTCATATATGTTGATTCACTGATGCATTTCTTATGGTCTATTTCTTTGTTGTTATGAGCTTAATGAGTTGTGCTCATTTTGGTCTGCACTCTGTAAACTTTGAGTTGTATTTGTGAACCTTTCGTTGCTTCATGTCTTTGGCATTTCTGAGCCTCCGCCTTTGATAGCCTGTTTCAACATTTGCTGTTTGTATTGCTTTGTCTGATGCCTTCTTGACACTTTTGTCTGTGCATTGGCCTTGAGTTGAACCTAGTTTTGAAACTTGGGTTTGACCTTGTTTTGATCTGATAGCTGTGCTTTTATTTGGTGCACACGTGTTGGCGAGGCAGTGCACATGTGTGTAAATATACGTGTGTACTGCAGCCATACAGGATTGACAGATTTTAAAAATTGAAGTTGTTAATGTGAAAAATCCATAATAGATTTAAAATTGATTCATGTGATTCGTCATCTCTGTTACCATTTTATTCAGTTCATTACAAATTTAATTACTTGAATAAAGATTAATCCTGACTCCAGTGTTTTTGTGTTTTGCAATAAACGCTCGGGTCAGACCGAGTATTTTTACAGCATGAAGATTTTCAGGCCGCGAAGTTAGAGAGAGAGGGGAAAGCACTCCACTAAAGTTTTTTTTCTGGAAAATTTTTCTTGTACTCAATAATAAAAGATATATTCCGCTGTATAAAATTTAATGCATTGTACAAACTCTGCTATATGTATGTTAGAAAAATTCATTTATGAATAATATTATGATTATTCTGTGATTTTGTGGCTGATTCTGTTTAAACTCTATAAACTGACTAACAATCCGTCATTTTGAACGTTTCGAGTTGGTTTAATTACCGACTAGAGGCGGTCAGGGCGGCGGGTCATTACAAAAGTGGTATCAGAGCTTTGGTTTACACAAAGCTCAGTTTATGATGTTTAATATGAATAGTTACTAGAACCACTTTAAAGAAAAATGTTTTCAAATTTAAGATAAGTATGAAATTGTTTCTTTGAAAAATAGAAGGTATTTTGAAAATTCAAATTTTTTCGAAAATTCCCCTCTCTAAATTTAGGATTGCGATAGTTTCTCATTCGAAAATCCATTATCGAATTATTGAGACTTATGAAAAATGAAATATGAGTTAAATGAATTAATTAATTGGTTTGAATCAAATATTGTGAAATAAAATGGTATGTTAATTTGGTTATAACCAAGCGGATTATTGAACTACAACTTGAGAAATTTGATTCTGAATTCTTTTAAAAATTGATTTCAAATGTTTTGAAGAATGATTTAGTAAATAAATGAATTATAAGTATTTAACTTACATTATGGACTTTTGTTATATAATTGAGTTATATAAATTGAATTGAATTAATAAAGAAGATTTATAAATCGAAGTTTATAAATGGAATTTGTAAAAGTTGTTTATAAATTCGAAACCAATTGAATTTGATAAATGAAAAATAGAAGTTATTAAAGGAGATATATTCGTGATTTTTGGACAGCGAATTATCCTTTAAGTTAAATATTGTGATAGTAAATGTTGGTTGGGAATTTTATTCACGATTTTGGACAGTGAATATATTATTAACTAAAACAGATATGTTTTAGGGAAGTGATATTATGAAATGAGGTTAATGTGGAAATATAAATTTAATGGAACCAAGTTGATGAATGGCTTACTAAAGAACTAGTTGACTATTTTGAAATAGAAAGCAAATGCAAAGTTCAAATGAGATTTAAATTTCAAATTTGAAGTTGTCAACATGATAATCCATTATAGGTTTAATAAATTCAGTGATGAATTTGAATTTAAACGTGCGAAAAAATTAAATTAAGTGAAAAACTTAATATTGAAAAGTTTGAAATTGGTTTAAAACTAATATTATGAAAAGTAGGAGGAATTCAAACTATGAATTAAGTTGAAGTTGAATTTGAAAAAGTTAATGATTTTAAAGATGTTTTAAAATGCATTAAGTATCGAATACATAGATTTCAACATTCATTGTTGAAATAGGCGTTTTCGAGAAATAAGGAAATGGTGGACTATAACACTGTTGTTATAGTTAATGGTTTCCGGAAGGAAATATTGTTTATAGTATTGGGATTTATATATCTATCTTACATTCGAATCCCTATACTAGTGATTTTTGAGTTGTCGTAACGATGTTTTACGTAACATTCGTTTTGACTCAAATAAATGTGTTTAAAAGAATGATTTCCTTAAAGAATGGAATATATACTTAATTTTGATTCAAGTATATTGAATATTTTCCAAGGGTTGAAAATAAATGGATTTGTGAATTACTTATTATTTAATAACTATGGAAATGTTTTCCAATATGAAATGAAAGGTTTGAAAATTTATCTTTTAAAGATAAATTGAAAAATGAATATTTGAAATTTGTTTCAAATGGCTAAGTGTGAAAATTATATATCTTGTAAAGATATTTTTGAGAAATTTGAACAATTAGTTCAACTTGAATTTTTCAAAAAAAAGATTGAATCTTGAGTTAAATTGAGTTTAACTTTGACATCAAAAACAATATAAGTTGAACTTTGAATTTTGGATAGTCGATTGGGATTGTATGTCTAACATTGTGAATTGATGACATAGCATTTGATCTCTATTAAATATATATCTGTGGTGGCGGAGAATTTATTCTTTTAGCTTAACACCCTTCTCTGAGACATACGAGCTTAGAGGTTATATATCGATAGACATCAATTATGTGTTGAGAATTGACGATGTAACGTGAAATCCAAATCGAATGTGAAGTCGATAATAAATTGGATTATGAATGTGAATTAGGTTTGAGATAACCTTAAATTTTCAAATCGATTTAGAGGTAAATTTTAAACGTGATGGAAAATTTGGAATCCTCTATTTGTTATGAATGTGAATTGAGTTTTCGTAACTTATATATGTGAATATAATAATTCGAAAACTATCAGTTTGGAAAGTCATTATTATGAAAATCCTGTGTAGGTTTACATAGGTATGATATGTACAAAATATGAAATGAAGTACTATATGTATATGACATATGTTTTCTAAAAACTGAGGATATGGAAATGTACCTTCCATTTATTATTTGTGAAGGTGATTGGAACTCGGTGGAGTGTCCATTGGAAATCGTAGCTACGTAGAATTTCCATTAGTGGAATGTCCATTGGGACTGACTGGAATCCCCCACGATGGATCATCGTGTTTGGGATTATGTGAATTGATGCTGGCGTAATTCGTGGGGCGTGATGCCTACAATTACAAGCGATTCCACTGGGATAGTGGCACAACCGCCGTGTAAACTGCGATCTAGAAACCGAAGCGTAATTCGAGGGGCGTGATGCCTACGGCCACGAGCGATTCTACTGGGATAGTAGCGTAACCGCCCTGTGGACCGCGATCTAAGGCGACAACCATGGCGAAATTCAAGAGAGATGAGAAATCTAAGGTTACAAGCGATTCTACTGGGGTAGTAGCGTAACCGCCGGGTAAACTGTGATCCATGGGGGAATGTGCTTTCCATATCCATTTTTAAAAGAATTTTTAAAAAGTATTTTCACTGGGAGTTGAAGCAAGTATATTTAGTACTTGGAGTTTTTTAGTCTTGCGCCTGGCCAGCATATGCCTAATGTCTGTAAGAACGACGGTGGACTTGTTAAACTTCGAGTTATCAAGTATTTTCAAACTTTGAATAGAAAATCAATAATCTGAAATTAGAATTATATAATTCTAACTTAATGAATTAAGGAAGAAGATCTTTAAAATATCTTGAAAGCACATAGCTTTGGAAAAGATGTAATATGCAAATATTTAGCATGAAAGATTTCAAGTTTAAAAATCTGAGTTTTGTAAGTCAAAAATTTGGTAAAATGACTTTTGTGTCTTGATTATTGAAATCGATGAACAAAACTAGTGAGATAAAATAAATGGAATGAATCCTATATTTATTTGCGAGTTTGAAACTTGGTAAAATTGTGTAGGATATAAATATCAGTGAGATTTTAGCAATCGTTTTTCCTAACTTATAATTTCGGGACCAAATTCTTTTAAGTAGGGGAGATTGTAACGGTCCTGAATTTTGAACAATTTAATTTGTGAATATTTAATTTATTTTAAATATTTAAATGATGATTTGACGTGAATTTCAAATTATCAGCATAAATTGGCGATTAAATTTTAGAATTTAATCTAGTGAAAAGTTGAATAGAATTTGAATTTAGCTTTGAAATTGAATATTGAATTGGTATTTAAAATTTGAACAAATGACTAGGAATAATAATTTGGATTTGAGAATTATTATTTATGTAAATTTATAAATCGATGTTTAGTTATAAATAACATTTTTCTTTAACTAAAATAAAATAGAATAAAATTTTTGTCAATAACGAAATAAATAAATACAACTAGTGAAAATTTTAACAACATCGTTTTTGCAAAGCAAAGAAAATAAACAAAACTAATTGAATTTAAATTGAAATAAAAAAATATAATAATATATAAAATAATATAATAAAAAAAAATAAAATAAAATAATAAGTATACACGGCCTTACTTTGTTCAGCTGTAAACACGCCTAAACCTACGCCTTCAACCACGCTAAAATCACGTTCTCTATTCTCTTTTATACCCGATACCTCCTTTTCCCCTTTTCTCATTCGAAACCCTTCAGTAATCAAACGAAAGAAAAAAAAATTAATGGCGGCCGTCCTCGTTCCTCTTCATTCTTCGATTCCGTGCTTCAACAATTAGGGCTTCAGCTTCAATCTTCGTTCAACTTGGCTCATTACTCTTCGGCCATTTCGATTCGGTGAAAGGTGAGTTCTTTGCTCACGATTAATTTTGATTCAAGTTTTTAAATTTGTTTGAATTGGTTGCTTGGTTGCATGCTATGATTTGGGGTGTTGTTTGCTATCATTTGCTCTTTGCTCTCGGTCAATCCAATTTAAACTGTTGAGAACAGATGCTATTTAAATTTTAATTTAAACTGATAAGAACAGTTGTTAACAAATTTTTGCTTTTTAACTGATGAAAACAGATGCTATAAATTTTGTTTTTAAATTGATAAGAACAGATGCTATATGAATTTGTTTTTAAACTGATGAGAACAGATGCTATTTGAATTTGATTTAAACTGTTGAGGACAGATGCTATCATTTAAAAATCTGATGAGAACAGATGCTATTAAAACTTGACTTGCTTTGTGTTGCTGCATGTGATGGATCTTTGAATCTGGTTGTGGAAAATTGTGTTTATATGTGCTTGGTTGAACCTCTGTTCATATGTGATGTACATATGTGTCTGTAAACCCCCCTATGGTTTGATGGTTTGCTGTGTATCATGCTTGCATGCCTATATATGAATGATCTCAGTTATAAAGGTCTGCGAACATCCTATAATCTGAAAATAACAAAATTGACAAGTTTAAAACAATTGTTTGATGAAAATGATGCATGCTAAAATTCTTGGAACCATTATGTGAAGCTTAAATGTTTGTTTAAGTATGGAATTAAAAGTATGTATGTGAATATGTATTTTTGCATATACATGTCACTGTGAGTAAACATACCTGATTTAAAAAGTTTTTAAAAATCTGTTAAACGCCTGTTGCATGTAGAAACTTAAGCTTAAATAGGCAAAAATGGTTTGCATGTTGTAATTAAATGATTTTGTGTATATTTGTTATGGTTATCTCTGTGTGCATGCTTGAAATTCAAGTGCAGTGCTCTGTTCTTTAACTATGGGATTAAGTGTTTTGTTCTTATTCAGTTTAATTATCAGGTATTTTCTGATTTCGAAATTTTTTTTTTTTTTTTTTTCAAAAGGATTGGATTTGAGCTGTAAGCATAACAGGATTATATTCATAGTCTTTGAGCATATATAAACCTTTAAATATGTTAATTTCATAAGAATAAAATTTTAAGAGTATGAGTACTAGTTTGAGAACAAATGAAGTTTCATATATACATAATTTGGAAATGTTAGAGTTTTTCAGAAAGTATAGTCTTGTTTCAACTACGAACTTATACAGTTTTAATATATAACTATCTTTGACCTCTTGTATGCACTTGTGCTTTGCCTTGATCACTTCTGCTGTTGTCATTTTGTGTTGTTGTCTTGCATTTGCCAAGTCCCTGTGTAAGTTCCCATACATCCATCTGAGTTTATTATTTCCAGTTGCACTTGGTTTGTGATTTTGTTAGGCCTTGTTCTTGTGCACTGACCATATGGTCTCTGCTTATTTGTAGCTTGTATCACTTGTTTCCCCTGCCTGTAATTTTTTTTGTTACAGTAATGATTCAAAATCCCTATCCTTCAATTCTTTTGGAAAGAAGAAAAAAAAATGGAAGTGTGAGGTTCAATTCCGTGCTTTAATTATTCCTTTAATACCCTGTTGCATTTAGTTTATTTTGTTGCACTCATTTGTAGTCTGCACCACCATATGCTTTTGTAGCCTGATCTTTGTTGAACATGTGTTTTGCTATACTGTTCACTTGAGTTTGAATTTGTTGTCTCATTTGAAACAGTGCAGTCCCTTTGTTTTGAGATATATGCATGTTGACTAGTTCACTTGCTCATATATGTTGATTCACTGATGCATTTCTTATGGTCTATTTCTTTGTTGTTATGAGCTTAATGAGTTGTGCTCATTTTGGTCTGCACTCTGTAAACTTTGAGTTGTATTTGTGAACCTTTCGTTGCTTCATGTCTTTGGCATTTCTGAGCCTCCGCCTTTGATAGCTTGTTTCAACATTTGCTGTTTGTATTGCTTTGTCTGATGCCTTCTTGACACTTTTGTCTGTGCATTGGCCTTGAGTTGAACCTAGTTTTGAAACTTAGGTTTGACTTTGTTTTGATCTGATAGCTGTGCTTTTGTTTGGTGCACACGTGTTGGCGAGGCAGTGCACATGTGTGTAAATATACGTGTGTAATGCAGCCACACAGGATTGACAGATTTTATAAATTGAAGTTGTTAATGTGAAAAATCCATAATAGATTTAAAATTGATTCATGTGATTCGTCATCTCTATTACCATTTTATTCAGTTCATTACAAATTTAATTACTTGAATAAAGATTAATCCTGACTTGAGTGTTTTTGTGTTTTGCAATAAACGCTCGGGTCAGACCGAGTATTTTTACAGCTTGAAGATTTTCAGGCCGCGAAGTTAGAGAGAGAGGGGAAAGCACTCCACTAAAGTTTTTTTTCTGGAAAATTTTTCTTGTACTCAATAATAAAAGATATATTCCGCTGTATAAAATCTAATGCATTGTGCAAACTCTGATATATGTATGTAAGTAAAATTCATTTATGAATAATATTATGATTATTCTGTGATTCTGTGGCTGATTCTGTTTAAACTCTATAAACTGACTAACAATCCGTCATTTTGAACGTTTCGAGTTGGTTTAATTACCGACTAGAGGCGGTCAGGTCGGCGGGTCGTTACAATGAGTATAAAAATAACTAGTGCGGAAAATAATAATAGCAGGAATTAAAAAGATATCAGGAATTTTTACAATGGTTCGAACTCCCGTTCTATGTCCAGTCCCAGACTCCTTCTGGAATTAAAACTAGCAACCCTTACTTAACCCGGAGGAATAGGTTTACACCGCCTGAGCAACGGAACATGACTTCTACCACCTAAGCAACCAAACAGGACTTGACCGCCCGAGCAACCGAACAAGACTTGACCACCTGAGCAACAGAATGGGGCTTTGATTACAAAGTATATTGTCTTGACCTTGTGTTTTATAATAACATGGATTTGTCACTTGTAGCACACCCTTCTTATAGTCTTTTCTTCAATTTGATATGTGTGTTTGTGTGTATATGAAGATTAGGAAATTTCAAATTGCTTTTAGAAATATAGGATTGTGATTGCAAGCAATGAATGTATGAATTCAAGAGAGTAGTTAATTCAGAAAATAAGTATAAGCAATCAAGTGAAGTAATTTGATCTTGAAATTCATGCATATATATAGTAGTTAATGAGTTGCAACTGCTGGTGAAGTGTTCTCAATGAATAGCAATGGCTGCAACTCTTCGCGAGGAAGAAGGCTATTCAAAAAGGAAGTGTCTTTTCAAAAAAATGATGGCTACATCCATTTCAGTCGACTGGTATAGAAGCTTCAGTCGAATGAGTTCAAAAATGTGCATGTGCATTCAAAAGTGCACAGATTCAGTCGACTGGCTGAATGTATTTTGTTGACTGAATTCTATTATTAAACAAAAACTACCATAGCTCATTTGCTTAGAGCACTTGACTTCTAAACTAGTGACCTAGGTTTGAGCCCCGCCTTATGTTTTTTTTAAAACTTGATTTTGATTAAAATATGCATGCAGTTTTATTTGGATGTGAATAATGATTCTTGAGGAAAGATTTTAACAAAGCACTAAACTAGACTCTATATACACATTTGATGACTCTTGTTAATATATATAACTATACGAACCATACTTTGAGTCGTTAAGTCCGGATGTTGTCGTAGTCGTAGATTCGTGAATTGTTGTTTCATGTCAGCAATCAAAACCTATGATCCAACATTATGTTGTATTAAGATCCGTGGATGCAGTAAAACAGGTTGGAGGGATCCAACTGGATTCCTCAAATATATTGTTTATTTTTCATATATAGTGATATATGATGTGTGTAGTTAATCTATTATAGATTATTGTTGTAATTTGAATTATTGGATGCTATTGTAGCACTGGACTGAATTTTGATATTCTAAATACCATAAATATATTTTTAAAATTTAAGGGATAAAAGGGAATTTTTGATATAAAAATATTAATATTGAAACTGGGGTTATTTTAATGAAATTGAGTTAGAAAAGTATATTTGATTTTTGGTTATACTTAACTATTGTGAATTATTAAATGAAGATTTTAAAAATGAATTTATAAATGGTATTCTGGAAATATAAAAAGGAGTTGAAGTCGATATTAAAAATAGGTTGGAAGTTATAAATAGATTTATAAGGAAATCGATCGGCTTCGAGTCGAACCTTGGCCGTGCTATTCGAATCCATCGGGTTCGTGTCAATCAGTATGGAACTATTTGTATCCATCATGCTTCGAATTGATCTTGTTCAGTGAATAGTTCGAACCCATCGACTCTACAGACCTCTGTCGTATCCACCTAGTAAGGTTTCGTTCATATCCAACTATCGACCTTATTTGTATCCGTGCCCCATTTCGTATCCATTGGCTTACACCATCCTCGTATCGATCCTTCACGCCTCATCCAAGGCCGCTTCGGATCGATCAGCATGTATAAGATCGGTGCGAAATGCGCTACAGGCATCGATACGAAACGCTGGACATGTACCAAAATTGCGAATAAGGGTCGAGTAGATGAATGCGAATGAAAAGACGTGGATGGATCCGGGTGGAGTTCAAATACTAGCGACTCGGTCAACTCGGCAAAAAAGGCGGAGCGATCCAAGAATCTCGCACCACGTCACATCACACACACGTGCCTCAATCGAGTCGAACGGGATGGATACGAAACATGGATTCGAACGCGACAATGCTAACGAAAACGCAATCTTGCAACGACCATACCTCCTAAACCACAGGCACAAATGCTATGAAATTTTCACAGGAGCTTACGTACAAGCTAAAGAACATTCCTGCCAAGTTTCAGCTCGATTGGATCATTTTTTGATCGATACGAAATTGGTTCGTATCGGTCACGAGTCGAGTCAAAACTTTCCGGGATCGGTCGCGTGGGCCACTCACGTGTCAGAAAAAGTCTCCCAAAGTTTGAGCGCGATATCAGCCTCCTACACCTATAAATAGCCCCATGAAGCCTACAGAAAGGGGGATCTTTCGACGATTGGATGTCCAGACTCTGTCGTATTCAATTCTACATCTCACCATTGCTGTTATACTTGAATTCCTTCATTGTAACTGATGTAACCATCTGTAATCAGCAAAGAACATCAATAAATAACAAACCTTTGAAGTGGACGTAGGCCAGAGATAGTCGAACCACTATAAATCTTGCGTTTCTGTTCGTTATTTCTTAATTGCTATTTGTTATTGCTTAGATATGAGATTTGTGTTTGGAATATTGCTGATCTATATTCACAATTTGGTGCTTTCACGATACTTGGTGTTTGTGACCAATTTTGGCGCGAACACTTTGGTGCTTTCACTGAGAAACAACTAGCACCCGCTATACCTGATTCGGAATCCAGATTTGAAGGCTTGAAGGAATTAGATTTAAAGGACAATGACTCGACAGACAAGCAGAAGACAGAGAGCTGAGAGAATCCAATAGGAAGGAAGTCAAGAAGCATCCTTCGGAGCTGGAGAAGGACAAGCTTCGATCTACATCACCAAGGATGAGATGGAGGCTATGGAAAATTCTATGCATGAAAGAATAATGAAGAGTCAATAGGAGATGCTGCAGAACTTCTTCGAACAGATGAGAGCAGCAAATGCACAAAACCTTAGGCCAACTACAACAACTACGAATGTGGAACAAAGAGCAAGGGTCGAGGAACCCAATGGAGGACAGAATACAAAACCGGAGGGCAATCAAAAAAGGCTTGGGGCAGACCCTCAGGATCTGATACTAGAAGACCAATGGATGGAGCTCGACAGGCTAGAGCCAATGGTAGTGCTAACGAGCCACACGAAGAGTATGTACCAGAATTCCCTTCGAGACTTGAGGGGCAGGATAGAAGCATGACAAGGGGGAAAACCCTGGATGGAGATGAAATAATGATTGGTCTAGTGCGACGAATCATGAGAGGAGGATTGTCGAGCGGAGGATTGGAAGAAGTCAGTCGGAGTCCGTTCACTCCGAATATCAGAAGTGCAAGGAACCCTCCAAAGTTCAAACTACCAATGCTGGAACCTTATGACGGGAAGTCAGACCCGACCACGCACATTACCAGATAATCAGACATATGGATGTTCTGGGAGCATCCGAGGAAGTGATGGCACGATGTTTCCCTTTATTTTTATCAGATTTGGCTGCACTTTGGTTCAGACAACTAGAAACTAGATCGATCGAAACATGGGGCGAGCTCGTAGATTGCTTCATGAGATAGTTTAGGGTCCACGTGACGCTACCCAAGAGTGTGATGACTTTGGCTTCGATAAAGCAAAGGACCGAAGAGTCCATAAAAGATTTTCTACTACGATTCAATGCAATGGTGGCTTTTGTAGATCGCCTGGATCCATCGATGATTTGATGGCGGCGGTGGCAGGAGTTGGGGAAGGCACCAAATTCAAAGATTCTTTGGCAAGAGATCCACCACAAGATCTTGGAGAAGTCTATCATGAAGCTAAAATATTCATTCGACTAGAAGAATCACGATCCGAGAGGCGAGAAGCAAACGCTGTGCAGGGCGAAGGATTCGTCAGGGAATAGTCTAGAGCAGACAAAGGAAATAGAAAGCAGGACGACAGACGTGATAGTCCTGATAAACGGAAGAAATTACAAGAGCCCAGATTCAGGCAATACATAGATCTGATAGAAAGCCTGGAACGGATTTACACGGAAACTTGGGGGCGACTCCCCTATGGAAAACCACCCAGGAGAGATCCCACAGAGCGGGAGCGCAGAAGTGAAAAATATTGCCTATTCCATGAGTTGGATGGGCACACTACCGATGAATGCCGCCACCTGAAAGATGAGGTGGAAGAACATGCCAGGAGTGGTAGATTGCCACAATATACCAGAGAACGGACAGCGGCCGTGAGACCTGAACAACTACCGCCTCCACCTAACAGAACTGATCCTGGATCGGGATCGAGACTCATCATCAACTGATTATGATGGCAAGGGCCAAGCTCAGGATTTGGACTTTGGTCGATTAGATTTCTTTGATTTTATTTTAAAAATAAAATTGCTATTCCACTTACACATGTACGGAAACCGGAGAGATCCCTAGGCATGCTTTAAGATGGAGATAGATCGATCTGCCCGGAGAGGCAATGTCTAGTTTTTCCTAATGTTTGAGATTGAACATCTAGGATTTGAATTCAATAAATGAACTTGAATTTCTTGAAATAAACCTTTAACCGGAGAGTTAAAGGATGAATATTATAAACCAGTTTGAACACGATCGCTTTATGACCTTACCCATAGAGGCGGGGTCTGGAGTGCAAGAAGTGAGTTGCTTCGCCAGAGAGCGACAGGATCGACTCTCTTAACGTCGTTTCCCCTTCACCGGAGAGTGACAGGATGGGATCCAACAAGAGCCCGAAAAGGCTATGATCGGTCTAGAACGACCAAGACATCGCTATACGCCCTAGCTAGGGCCAGATCGCAAGGGATAGAAGGCAACGCCGGAGTGCAACAGGATCTTTTTATTCGATCGCTAAGTCTGGAATGGACTTGACAAAGGTCCGGAGTGACCACTGATAATCCGGGGAGACTGTAGAATTTCATTCTTAACTTCCACAGGAAGAAATGGATAATGATTTGGCTTCGAACAGTCGTGAACTTGATT
This sequence comes from Allium cepa, assembly GCA_030765085.1. NCBI lineage: Eukaryota > Viridiplantae > Streptophyta > Magnoliopsida > Asparagales > Amaryllidaceae > Allium > Allium cepa. The sequence goes on from CM060943.1 coordinate 117,766,244, forward strand.
AAAAATGCTATTAGCTTTGAATAAAACATGAACTCGCTACATTCGGTTTGAAGCTATTCAAAACACACCTTTTGCCAAAAAGCATGTTTTGGGGGCAAAGTGTTATCCCGTCTTTTGGCAAAGCTGAGATACCCAAAAATTAAATGAAAACCACTGATTACTAGTCATGAATGTCGATTATGCATCGCAGGTTCACTATGGATATCAATGAATTTTGTCCGAGTCCGGATCGAGCTATAATTGGCAAGAAATGGCATGCAAAGCTATAAAAGCCAACGTTTCAAATTTTGCGTTAATCGGAGTTCGTATGAATGAGATATGATCGATGCAAGTTAGAAAAAGAACACACTGTTCGTATCCATAGAGGGATGTTGAATTTCGAATCGATCAAGTTCGACTCGATCAACAGCATGATAACGATCTGTTCGAATTGATCGGCTTCGAGTCGAACCTTGGCCGTGCTATTCGAATCCATCGGGTTCTTGCCGATCAGTGTGGAACTATTCGTATCCATCATGCTTCGAATCGATCTTGTTCGGTGAATAGTTCGAACCCATCGACTCTATAGACCTCTGTCGTATCCACCAGGTAAGGTTTCGTTCGTATCCAACTATCGACCTTATTCGTATCCGTGCCCCACTTCGTATCCATTGGCTTACACCATCCTCATATCGATCCTTCACGCATCATCCAAGGCCGCTTCGGATCGATCAACATGTATAAGATCGGTGCGAAACGCGCTACAGGCATCGATACGAAACGCTGGACATGGACCGAAATTGCGAATAGGGGTCGAGGTAGATGAATGCGAATGAAAAGATGTGGATGGATCTGGGTGGAGTTCAAATACCAGCGACTCGGCAAAAAGGCGGAGTGATCCAAGAATCTCGCACCACGTCACATCACACACACATGCCTCAATCGAGTCGAATGGGATGGATACGAAATATGGATTCGAACTCGACAATGCTCACAAAAACGCAATCTTGCATCGATCATACCTCCTAAACCACAGGTCCAAATGCTATGAAATTTTTACAGGAGCTTACGTACAAGCTAAAGAACATTCCTGCCAAGTTTCAGCTCGATTGGATCATTTTTTGATCGATACGAAGTTGGTTCGTATCGACCACGAATTGAGTCGAAACTTTCTGGGATTGGTCGCGTGGGCCTACTCACGTGCTAGAAGAAGTCTCCCAAAGTTTGAGCGTGATATCAGCCTCCTACACCTATAAATAGCCCCATGAAGCCTACAGAAAGGGGGATCTTTCGGCGATTGGACGTCCAGACTCTACCGGATTCAATTCTACATCTCACCATTACTGTTATACTCGAATTCCTTCATTGTAACTGTTGTAACCATCTGTAATCAGCGAAGAACATCAATAAAAGACAAAACTTTGAAGTGGACGTAAGCTGGAGATAGCCGAACCACTATAAATCTTGCGTTTCTGTTCGTTATTTCTGAATTGCTATTTGTTATTGCTTAGATCTGAGATTTGTGTCTGGTATATTGCTGATCTATATTCATAATTTGGTGCTTTCACGATACTTGAGATTTGTGACCAATTTTGGAGCGAACAACATAAACTTCTCGATTCACCTTCAAATAAGTTGATAATTTTTTGGCATTGCACATTCTTTATTCCACGCTCCGGGTACTTAGAATATTTTCCAGTCCGCATGCCAAGGATTCGATGTCTTCAAGCCATTTGTATCCAGTCCGCATTCAGGGGACTTGGATATTTAAGTCGTTTATACTCTGGTCTGCACTTTGGGGACATAGAGTACTCCAGTCCGCACTTCGGGGACTTGGAGATTTTGAGTCGTTTATACTCTGATCCGCACTCTGGGGACTCAGAGTACTCCAGTCCGCACTCCGAGGACTTGGAGATTTTAAGTTGTTTATACTCTGGTCCGCACTCTGGGGATACAGAGCACTCCAGTCCGCACTCCGGGGACTTGGAGATTTTGAGTCGTTTATACTCTGGTCCGCACTCTGGGGACTCAGAGTACTCCAGTCCACACTCCGGGGACTTGGAGATTTTAAGTCGTTTATACTCTGGTCCGCACACTAGGGACACAAAGTACTCCAGTTTGCACTCCGGAGACTTGAAGATTTTCAGTCGTTTATACTCTGGTCCGCACTCTGGGGACTCAGAGTACTCCGGTCCGCACTCCGGGGACTTGGAGATTTTGAGTTGTTTATACTCTGGTCCGCACTCTGGGGACTCAGAGTACTCCAATCCGCACTCCGGGAACTTGGAGATTTTAAGTCCTTTATACTCTGGTCCGCACTCTGGGGACACATAGTACTCCAGTCCGCACTCCGGGGACTTGGAGATTTTGAGTCATTTATACTCTGGTCCGCACTCTGGGGACTCAGAGTACTCCAGTCTGCACTCCGGGGACTTGAAGATTTTAAGTCGTTTATACTCTGACCCGCACTCCTGGGCTCAGAGTACTCCAGTCCGCACTCTGGGGACTTGGAGATTTTGAGTGCTCGTGCGCGTTTGTACGTCAGATAGAATAATGTATCTCTTAGTTATTCGTCACCGCGTTATCATACACAGAAACATCGACAATTCATGAGGAAAATGGCTTCAAGCCTTTATTAATGCAAACAAGCAAAATTGTCTTATTACATGCCGTAAACTTGGAATAAAGACGTGATGGAAATAAATGCAACTAAAGTATGAAAGAAATGAACTAAGTGTAATAATGCCGCAAATGCTCGCTATTCCATGCTCCGGGGAGTGTCGCACCGTCAATGGTCGCTAGCTTGAAAGTTCCTTCTCCAAGCTTCCGTTCAATGACGTATGGACCTTCCCATGCGGGGATCATATGTGATGGAACTGGAAAAAATCATTTCAAAATGAGATCACCCACACCAAAGATTCTCGGTCGGACTTTTTCATTATAATATCGAGCGACTCGGTGCCTGTATGCGGCCGCTCTTAAATTAGCTTCTTCACACTTTTCATCAATGAAGTCCAATGATTCCAGCAAAAGATCTTGATTTGACTCATGGTCATATACCCGATGTGTTGGAACTTCAAGTTCTACGGGTATGACATCTTCCATGCCATATGCCAATGCGAATGGAGTGTGTCCAATCGCGGACTTGTGGGTGGTTCTGTAAACCCAAAGCGCTGTTGGAAGCTCGTCCACCCACTTGCCTCTAGTCTTTTCTAAATGTTTTTTCAATATGAATTTGATTATTTTATTTACGGCTTCCACTTCTCCATTGGCTTTCGGGTGAGCAACTGCTGCAAACTTTTTCTCAATACCATATTTTTGACAAAATTCCTTGAACTCTTTGCTTTCAAATTGAGTTCCATTGTCTGTAATGATGGTTCATGGAAGGCCAAAACGGCATATAATATTTCGTACAATGAAATTAATGACATTTTTGGTGGTGATAGTGGCCCAAGGCTCTGCTTTTGCCCACATGGTAAAGTAATCGACCGCAACTATCACGTATTCTGCACCATCTTTGGATAGGGGTAAGGAACCGACTATATCGATCCCCCACATTGCAAATGGCCAGGGACTAACCGTTTGTGTGAGTTCCGTCGGCGGAGCAATCGGGATTTTCGCATATTTCTAACATTTGTCGCATCTTCTCACATAGTCTGCGGCATCCCGATTTACAGTTGGCCAATAGTATCCATACCGAAGGATTTTCTTTGCTAACGTCTGCCCTCTGGTATGATCATCACATTCACCTCCATGAACTTCCTTCAGGACTCGTTTTATCTCTTCATGGGCAATGCACCAGAGTAAGGGGTCGAGAATCCCCTCCGATATATTACCCCATCTTGCATTACATAACGCGAAGCCTTACGAATGACTTGTCGTCTTTCGCTCCTTCTTTCGGGCACGGCCCCATGTAACAAGTACTGCTTGAATGGGGTCATCCATGATTCCTTCTCGATTTCTGTTTCTAACATGAAATCTACCTCCATCATATTTATGCTCGGAACATGCAAGTTTTCAACTGGAAACAATCCCATCTGCTGTGCATCGCCAGTGCTTGCAAATTTCGCCAATAAATCGCCTGCTCTGTTTTGCTCACGCAGGACATGTGAAATATCATAATACTCGAGATTCACTAGCAGCTCTTGAACCTGGACCAAATACGGGCAAATCTCTGCCCCTTTGCTTGATAGTCTCCCCGCACTTGGTACATCACCAGTTGCGAGTCGCAAAAGATCTCAACCGATCTTTCTCCCAGCTCTTTGATAAGTCTTAAGCCGGCAATCAGTGCTTCATACCTGGCTTCGTTATTCGTTGATGTGAATTCGAGCTTCAAAGCGTAGCAAACTGATCGGTTCTCAGGAGTTACAAGAACTATGCCAGCCCCCGAACAACGGTTGTTAGATGCCCCATCGGTGTACATCTTCCATCGAACGGGAGGTATAACATTGTGGCCATTTGACTCTTCTGTCATGGTGAATTCAACAATGAAATCGCTAGCGCTTGCCCCTGTATGGCCATTCATGGCAGGTAGATAATATCGAACTGTCTTAACTGGATATTCCATTTTAACATCCTTCCAGAAGTTTCTGGTCATTGGAGTACCCGTCGCAAGGGTTAATCGGTGTAAACACTGATCGAGTGTGCTTGGAAGTATGGGCGAAGCTTGCATGATGCAATCACCATGCAATAAGCTAGCTTCTCAATCCTGGGATCTGCCCCCATCAAATGTTTACTGACATAATTTACTAGCTTTTGAACTCGGTCCTCCTCGCGAACCAAAGCCGTACCGATAGCATGCTGGGATACTGCCAGGTATACATATATCATTTCATGGTCAATTGGATTTGATAGCACCGGGGGACTTTCTAGATGTCTAACCAGAGCTTGGAATGCTTCCTCGCAGTCAGATGTCCAATCGAAATTCCTCTTTCCTTTCTTTGTCACATTAAAGAAAGGAATGCACTTATCCGTGGCTCTGGATATGAATCGACTCAGCGCGGTCACCTTTCCGTTCAAGCTTTGTACTTGTTTTATAGTTCTGGGCACTTGTATGTCCCGAATAGCCTAAATGTTTTCCGGGTTAGCTTCAATTCCACGTGTGTTCACAATGGAACCTAAGAACTTCCCTGATACGACGCCAAAAGAACACTTTAAATGGTTGATCTTCATCCCGTAATGCCTGAGTATATTAAACATCTCTGCTAAGTCTCGGATGTGGTCGTTTGACTGCCGTGACTTCATGAGCGTGTCATCCACATAGACTTCCATCGTTCTGCCAATCTGGTCTATAAACATTCGATTCACCAGACGCTGATAAGTTGCTCTCGCGTTTTTCAATCCAAAAGGCATTACTACATAGCAATATAGCCCCACATCTGCGACAAAACTGGTGTGTTCTTGGTCTGGAATGTGCATCGGGATCTGATTGTATCCCGAATACGCATCCATAAATGATAATAATTCGTGTCCGGCGATAGAGTCGACAAGCTGGTCGATTCTAAGTAAAGGGAAACTATCCTTTGGGCATGCTTTATTCAGATCAGAGTAATCAACACAAGTTCTCCACTTCCCATTTGCTTTTCTTACCAGCACAGGGTTAGTTACCCATTCGGGGTAGAGAGCGTCGCGGACGAACCCATTAGCTTTGAGTTTGTCCACCTCCTCTTTGAGAGCAGCAGACCTCTCCGGGTCCATGCCTCTCCTTTTCTGTTTCATAGGAACGTATTTTGGGTCTCTGTTCAACATATGTGTCGCAATAGTGGGAGAAATCCCGCACATATCAGAATGTGTCCAAGCGAAAACATCCAGATTCGCTCGGAGGAAATCAGTAAGATCCTCGGCCACTGAAGGGTCGAGTTGTGATCCAATCTTAAGAACTCGTGGCGGATCATCCCGGCTGACTGGAATATCGATCGTCAACTTAGCTGGTGCTGAATTTGTTTCCCTGGGTTCCCCATCATCATCTCTCGGATCTATTTCTCTAAGGATCCGAGAATGTTGCCCGAGCCAGGGCTTGGGCACTACTTGTCAATCATCAGTATTTAGGATGCGGACGGAGCTATCTGCAACCTTCCCCTTTTCTCTCCGCTGAGCTTCTCTTAGCTCTGCCACATAACATACACGACCGGTCACCTAATCGCCATGTGCTATGCCGACTCCTTTGTCTGTCAGAAATTTTAATGTCAAACACCATGAGGCCAAAGCAGCCCTAAACTTCGCCAGGACCGGACGACCTAGAAATACATTGTATGTAGAGTCAACATCCATTACTATGAACGGTAGGATTCACACTCTCCTATGCTCACCATCTCCCAGTTCAACTGGTAACTCAATATACCCCATCGCGTTGGTTTTGGCACTATTAAAGCTGTGGATATGGGCTTTGCATGGTTTTAAATCTTTTGTCTCCATCTTCATTTGGTCATAAGCCTTCTTGAAGATGATGTTGACAGAGCTTCCACAATCAATCAAAATCCTTTTGACGTAAGGTGGCCCGATCATTACAGATATGACCATTGGGTCGATAGTAGGAGCCTCCACCTTGTCTGCGTCTCGACTCCTAAACATTATATCGTCTGTCATCATGCGTTGTTGTTTTGCGGGGGTTCCATCTTCGACATTCGAACAACATTCATAATTCGCATGCCTCAAGGAGGTAGCATATCGTTCAATCTCCTTCCAATTCTTGTCTGCAGGATGAGGTCCTCCGACTATAGTGTTTATGATCAACCTTCCCACGGTCCAGGTAGGTTCCTATGGGTGGCGTGGAGCCGGCCCACTTTCGAGATCTAACGTTCATCGCCTACCCTCTGGTGGGTCCTTAACAAACTCCTGCAGCCTTTTCTACCCGATTAACCTTTCTATGGCATCTTGGAGGTGTCTACACTCCTCAGTATTGTGCCCATGGGTCTCATGGAAGCGACAATACTTCCCTGTCCGTTTCTGTTCCTCACCGGACTTCTTTGGACCGCGGCTTTCTGTATTGAAAGGTGTTACAGGTAGATAGGTAAATGTTTTCAAGGGGCGTATTCAGGAGGGTGTATTTGTTGTAGGTCGAAATCCTCGACTTCCATCTCCCTGTCTCTTTTCTCTTTCCGGGATTTCCACCTGCGGATCCTTTAGATTACCTAGGCTTGTTCTGGACGTTGACTTGAACTTTTCCGGAACTGTCGTCGGATTGCTTCACGGCGATGTTACTTTCCACAGTCTACCTGAACAGGCCCTGGTGCCTTATCTCGTCTTGTCCATCGAGCTTCCTCCCTCCTTATGAACTGGTGAGCTTTGGAATAGAATCATTCCAACGTAGTTAGGGGATTTCCCGCCAACCAATCTTCAAACTCCGAGTCTGCATCTACAACTTGCATTACCGCCATCAAGATTGTGTGGTCGTTAGGGTTGCTAACTTCAGTGGCAGCAACATGAAACCTCTGCAAGTATGCTTTCAAAGACTCTCCTAGAGCCTGGATCACGCTTGATAAGGACATTACGTCCTTTGGACGAGTAGCATGTATCCTGAATTGTTCAACAAACTTCATTGCCAACTCGTCAAAGCTAAATATAAACCGTGGAGGAAGTCGAGTAAACCACATGGTGGCATTCCGGAAAAAGTGATCGGGAAGCACCTACACTTGGTCGCATCATTCGCCCTAGTAGAATCCATCATCCATTCGTACCTCATCACGTGTTGCCTAGGGTCAGTCTTCCCTTCTTAGGCTGGGATAGTAGGCATATTGAACTTCCTGAGATACTCAGCCTGTAGAATAGTATCTGTGAAGGGAGTATGACTCCTAGACACTCCCCAATCTTCATTGGTCAAGCCTTGATTCTCTCTCATTAACTGCCTGACCATAGCTGATAGGTACGAAGTTTGTATGAAGGGTGGAAGGTTGGGTTCTGTTCCACGGGACCGCCCGTGTTGGTGTTTCCTCTGCCGACGATCGGCCAAACACGCATCTTGAAGGCCAGCTTCATTAGGACCTTGGTGAGCCGGGCGTCCGGTCTCTTCGCGTGCCTGATCCCTGGCAAATCGATTAGTGGCACTTACCTGTGCAACTTCAGTCTTACGACATCTATGCCTAGGAGGTTCATCAGCTGAGGTCGAGCTATCAGATGAAGAGTAAGGGCAGGGCTACCTCCAGCATCCTGATGCTGCTATTGGGTAAGTTGAGTCATGAGATTAGTGTTGGCTTGAATCTGCTCAGCAAGTTACCTTTTACTTTCCCTGAGTTCTCTCATCAAATCGTTGAACTCTGTTCGGGTAATGACTTCCGTTTGATTTTGGTTGGAGGGTCCTATGCCTTGAATCGTTTGTTGGTTGCTAGGTCCAACTTGTTACACACTAGTAGTCTCGTGGACGTCCGCATTGTGAGAGGCTAATCGGGTGCGTGGTCTTTCCATAGTAGAGTTGTCGGTTGGAACTCTGAATAGATTCAATGGGCGTCCTATGAATAAGCCGGATCTCCTTCGGGGGATTTTTCAATCCAGTAGCTACAAAGTAGATACTATCGACCTGAGAATTCGATTCTCAGTGAAAGCACCAAAATGTTAGCACCAGAATTGGTCACTAACACCCTTAAGAAAGATTATGTAGAGAGATTAATGAAGAAAGTAAATGTAAACGGTGAACATAATGCTAAACTAAATGCAGAAAATAAGAACACCAAATTTATAATGGTTCGGCATAATTGCCTACGTCCACTTTGAGGTTAATCTTTATTGCTTTACTTATCAACTAGTTACAGATACAATACATACACTAACTACTTGATTACAATTGTTTAGCAAAGAAGATAAGTCATGAATGAGTCTTGAATGCGGCAGAGTCTCCCCGGTGTTCTCGAAAGAAGGTCCATTTCACTGTGCCCCTGTCTCTCTATTTATAGACGAAAATGAGTTGGACTTCCCTGATGGGCCTAGTAGCTAGATATCTCGGCCCAAAGTGAGTGATTTCTGCGTACCGAACCACTAATGCCGATCGGCAAATGCCGAGCCTGGTCTCTAAGCCGAATGGGGCAATAAGTTGAGTGAAATATATAGGCCGAACGAGATCCGACGCCTATCGAGGGGAGATGCCGAGCGGCATGCTTATGCCAAGCGAGGCCATGTGCCAAACAAGGCCGGAATGCCGATCGAGGCATGAATGCCGAACGAGGCTGGAAGGCCGAACGAGGCTGGAGTGCTAGACGAAGCAGAATGCCGAACGAGGCTTGAATGCCCGTCGAGGCCAAATGCCGAACGTGCTTCATGCCGGTCGAGATTGAATGCCGAACGTGCTTCATGCCAGTCGATATTGAATGCCAAACGTGGTCTGGATGCTGAATGGTGTGGAATGCCGAACGACCATGCTGTGCCGAACGGCCCTCAATGCCGAACAAGGTCTGGATGCCGAACGGTGTGGGATGCCGAACGACCATGCTGTGCCGAACGGCCCGCAATGCCGAACGTGGTCTGGATGCCGAACGGTGTGGAGTGCCGAACGACCATGCTGTGCAGAACGACCCTCAATGCCGAAGAAGGTCTGGATGCCGAACGGAGTGGGATGCCGAACGACCAGCTGTGCCGAACGGCCCTCATTACCGAACGAGGATAGATGTCGAATGACCTAGTTGTGCCGGGGAAGGCTTCCCCATCAAGTCTCTGTCTACCTGGTCAAGCCACTGGGTAAAATTGAACATGTTTTAAAAATAAATTATTATTCTTTTATATACTTATTAGATATATATATATATATGTTTGTATGTATACAGTTTTAAAGTGATTGAAAATTTTATTTTATAAATTCTCTCGAGATTTGAAAAAATATATTTATAAAAGGATATGATTTTAAGGAGAGGAAATTTATTAGTGTTTCCAGAGACTTTGGAATAAGTTACTGAATAATTCTCTAAAGCGTAAATATTGAGATATTTTTGGAGAAATAAGACTTACAATATTTTCCAAAGTATAAAATTGGAAATTTGGTAGTATTTCTAGGTGCTGAGATGGTTTGAAAATATCCTGTTATGGATTTAAGTATTTGAAATTATTTTCAAATATTGGAATACGTGAACGGATTTGAACATATATTTTAGTAAAGATATTTTGAAATAAATGTTTGAAAAATTATAAAATAAGGCCCAGTGTCTGCTTATGGATGTTTTATTGATAGTTAAATAACCGACTATCAATATTGGTCACTTTTGTTAATCGTTTCGAAGAGGCCGGGATCGTATTTATGTATCCGAAAACAACTTCGATCCGATTTGAACGTAACGAATGAACACCGTGAAGATGATGAAGATGGTGGTTCGGTTTGTCCAGACCTAGGACAACTTGTATGGACGAATGCTATCAAAACATTGTCATTGGAGGACGATGAGAATTCTAAGTACAGTTTTGTTCTTGAAAGGTAACGCTTATCCTTGAGCCTCATCAACCGAAAATGATTAAAACAGGGAAGATGCAGCAAGGCTATGTGTGTCGCACCCAATTAGGGTATGTTATCACCTTTCTAGATGTTCTCGGAAACCTAATATTATGGATATGGTTATGCAGGAAAGAAGGAGCGCTCGATGGTAAGGGTAGGAACACCCGGGGTGATAACATATTCGGTCTATCCAGGATAGTGGTAGCAGGTCTTGTGTAGCAGGGGAACCCGATGTGGTTCTCGGTACATTGTTTTAAAGGTGTACTGTGCTGGGTGTATGCTTAGATTCTTTATATACATATATTTTTGTTAGCACATGATGAATTATTAAAAGATTGTAAAACTTTGAATAAATTTAATGGAATTGCTTTAGCTAAATTAGAAGATTGTGAGCAAGAAATTTCCAATTTAAAAGAGGAAAATAGATTTTTAATAAAACAAACTAAATGTTTTGAAAATACTATAGATGAACTTATTTTAGAAAAAGATTTCCTACAAAAAGAAAATGAGCAGTTACAAGAGAAAAGCACTAATCTTTTGGAGGAAATCAACATTTTGAAATCTAAAAATACATTTTTGGAAAATTCTTTAAACAATTCTAGTTTTTTAATTTTGTCTGTTGAAAAAGAGAATGAAGATTTAATTAAAAAGAATATAAAATTATTTAAAGAATGTGAGATTTTAAAAGTTAATAATAATATTTTGTGAAAAGACATTTGTGATTCTAAGGAAAATTTTGAAAGATTAAAAACAAAAATAATAAATTATAACAAAGCCAAAGATAACTTATCTTCCTTAGCTACAAATTCTAAAGCTCACAATGACAAAAGTATTTTAGGCTATAAACAAGCTAATTGCAAAAATAGTATTAGATATGCATTCTTGTATAATTTTTTTAATGATAGCACCAGTAACAAAGATAGTTCTAAAACCACTTACAATCATAATAATACCTTTTTTTGGAAATGGTAGAAATTATTTTTCAAGTACTAAGCTAATGGCTAATACTATTAAGATATGGATTCTAGCTAATATGATTGATCATGATAAATAATTTTATATTAGCAACTATTATAAGAATGTGATTTGTAATGAAAACTATATCTATAAGGATTCAACCACACCCAAATGGGTATGGTTTCCTAAAAATTAGGAAATTAAAAGAACCTTGGGTAACACATGCTTTAAATGCCAATTTTTCTTCTTCTAATACCTTACATTATAAGTGGTAGTTATTTTATTTTATATTATTCTATGTTAACACCGATGTGGAATATAATTTATGTCATTATATAAACTCTCCATTTTGTCAATGACAAAGGGGGAGAAAGATATTGCTTTAACACTATTTGCAAGAATAACCGATGCAAGCACAGATTAAGAGGGGAAAAAGATTAATTATTTACAGGAATATATAGCATATATTCGGGGGAAGAGGGAATATATAGCACAATTATAGGAATATATTCAGGGGGAGAGATAACTCAACAAAGCTTGTCGAAGATTCATCCGTAGAAAATGGAGTTGTAACCATCAAAAAGGAGGAAAATGCTGGATCATAGGTTTTGATTGCTAACATGAAACAACAATTCACGAATCTACGGCTACGACAACATCCGGACTCAACGACTCAAAGTATGGTTCGTATAGTTTTATATTCTAACAAGAGTCATCAATTGTGTATGTAGAGTCTAGTTTAGTGCTTTATTAAAATCTTTCCTCAACAATCATCATTCATATTCAAATAAACTTGCATGCATATTTTTATCAAAATCAAGTTTTCAAAAATGTATGGAGCAGGCTCGAACCCAGGTCACTAGTTTAGAAGGCAAGTGCTCTAACCAAATGAGCTATGGTAGTTTTTGTTTAACAGCAGAATTCAGTTGACTGAATACATTAAGTCAGTCGACTGAATCTGTGCACTTTTGAATGCACATACACTTTTTTAAATTCATTCGACTAAAGATTCTATACCAGTCGACTGAACTGGATGCAACCGTCATTTTTTTGAAAAGACACTTCCTTTTTGAATAGCCTTCTTCCTCACGAAGAGTTGCAGCCATTGCTATTCATTGAGAACTCTTCACTAGCAGTTGCAACTCCTTAACTATTATATATATGCATGAATTTCAAGATCAAATTACTTCACTTACTTTCTTATACACGAATCATATTTTCTGAATTAACTACTCTCTTAAATTCATACATTCATTGCTTACAATCACAATTCTATATTTCTAAAAGAAATTTGAAACTTCCTAATCTTCATATACACACAACTACACACATCATACTTGAGGAAAAGATTATAGGAATGGTGTACTACACATGACAAATCCGTGTTACTAGAACGCACAAGGTCAAGACAATCTACTTTGTAATCAAAGTCCTGTTCTGTTGCTCAGGCGGTCAAGTCCTGTTCGGTTGCTCAGGCGGTCAAGTCCTATTCGGTTGCTTATGTGGTAGAAGTCATGTTCGGTTGCTCAGGCGTTGTAAACTTATTCCTCCGGGTTAAGTAAGGGTTGCTAGTTTTAATTCCAGAAGGAGTATGAGATTGGACGTAGAACTAGAGTTCGAACCAGTATAAAAACTCATGGTGTCTTTTTTACTTTATTGCCGTTATTATTTTCTGCACTAGTTATTTTTATACTCATATTCGACATCAGTAGATAACTTAATTTATATCACATTGCCACTACATTTACATTGTTTACAACTGTTGACCATTTCAATCCTATAACATAGCAGTCACTTTTACCCCATTGGTCCAATCATCTGATGGAATCCATTCTTCGATAAGCGCCATACCATTTTGATTGTGACCAACTATGCTGGAACGTGAGATGCAAGCATTTCATCTATTTTCTATTTACTTTCTATAGGCACTATTATAATATCTGACGGATTTGATAAAAATGTTTTGACATCGTAAGGTAAAAACCCATCGTGTTTATGTGTGACGTGGTCTTACGAGATACCTTTGTTTTTTCTAAGGATTTGATAAAAATTAATAATTCAATTTAAATGTGTTTTCTCACGCGGGCTTTCCAGATTGACTTGGGTGTTATTTTATTATAATGCTTGGGTTAGACCGAATATTACAGATTCAGGTTAAATGCTATGGAGCTCAGAAAACGAGCTGGAGGAGTTCAAACGTATGTCACCTACTTGGTTATTTCCGCTGTGAGGGTTATGTACATTAGGAAAAGTTATTATAACTGTCCATTTGATATATTGAATTATTATACTCTGATAATGGTATGTAAATTAATAGTACAGATCTTGTATTCCAAATCTGTTATTATAAATTATATTTTGTTCGGCTGCGATTGTGAGATTCTGTGTTGTCGTTTCTTCTATCCTTTTCTTCTTCTTTGCCCTAGTTATTCGCTCTTTCTTACAATTTGGGTTGAACATGAGTGAATTATTATCAACTCAAAGGGCATGAAACCGCGGGTCAGTACATTTGGTATCAGAGCTGAAGGCTAAGTGAGAACCTTGGCTCTGGTGGGAATTACTCATTAGAGATAGGGTCAATATAACCCTAGAATGAGTTGAGAGTATTAATGGATATAAGCACGTGTTTGTTAGTGAATATAAATTGTTTTATATTGTGTTGATTATTGGTTGAGTGGTATATAAATTTCGATCGAATAGTGGGATGCCACTAACTCGATTGGAGTTTCTAAGCACTTAAACACGGTAAACCGACACAATTTGGTTTTGAAGTGGGTGAATGAAATAATTTTACCCAAATTATATCATGATATAAAAGAGAATAAATTTTCTGAAAAATTATTATAGTGGTGTGTTTGGTTGTTATTAATTAATCAAAAATAGATTATAAAATTGGAAATGGTTTATTAAAACCAAATTGGATTGCATAAGTATGAATTATACAAATGAGTTAAAAACTAAAAATCTGTTCATACCAGAATTTGGAAATTTAATCCTGGAGATTTTTGGAAGTATTTTCCAAAATATTTTGAAAAAAATAACAGCAATATTATTTTGGAGATATTTTTGAATAGAAGATTATTTTAAATGGATTTTGGAAGTGATATAGCACTGAACTCACTTCAATCGTTGGAAAATAAATCCTGGTAATGACGGCCGAATCATCAGTATTCATTTTCGAGTTTTTAGGTGATGGATTGCTACCGTAGTAAATCAATATGGTGATTTTTCAGTGGAAAACAAGTATTGTTTTGAAAATTCTGAGGGAATTGTTCTTGATAAAATGATGTTGATTTTGAAATTCGAAGGAAATGGTTTGTTAAGCCAAAAAGAGTTCATATACATATATATATTTGATTTCAAAGTGATTTGAAAATATCCCAAGTGTTTGTATTCTAGAATTTTATTATAAATGTGGGGTAAAATCTCAAAAATAAGTTATGAACTTATAAAAGTGAGGATGATTTCAATAAGAAAGGAAAGTATGAAATTTTAGTTTTGGATTTTTTTTTAACTTAAGTAAGTTAAAATAGATTGCGCGAATTAAATTTAACTTAAGGAAAGTTAAATAATTTTATTGAGATTTGAGGCAATAATAAATTCAAATGGTGAAATTGCTATATGAATATAAGTAAAGAAGTGGAAAAATTTGAATTTGGAATTGAATTCTTACTCGATTAAGTTGAGCGAATTAAAAATAAAATTGCTTGGAGTGGAATTTAATTTAAGTATGGTTTGGAATGATGGTAAAGAAGAATTGAAATTTAGATTAAATTGAATTGATTGGACTAGAAATAATATCGAATTGAAGTAAATATAAATTTTGAATTTTGAAATATTATAAAACCATATGGTATAAATTTTAAATGAAATAATATTTAAGTGAAAATTGGAATTATGAATAAATAAATTTGTATAGCCTATAAAATTTGAAATCTATAAATTGAAAGTATGGCTAGGCTATAAAGTGAGTTATGAAATTTGGTTAATAATAAAATATGAATATAATTGAGTGTAAAATTGATGGAAATGAGAAGAAAATAAGTTGTGTGACTTTTAGAATTGAAAAGTGAGATAGAAAATCCAAAATAAAATGGTTTGATATTTTGGGTGAGGTAATAAAAATCCAAACTTTAATTTTAAAATGAAACTGGGCTCGAGAAAATTAGATAAATCGAGTTTTGAAATAAAAATCGGATATTGAGTTATAAAATGGAAGTGAACTGATTAGCTGAATAAATTTGTTAATTGAATATACGGATGGAGTTTAACTTGGTTAAGTAAATTGGATTATGGGTCAAAAATTAAAATTGGATGTGGAACTTGAGTTATAATTAAATTCGACCTAAAAAGTAAGCGAATTGAATATATTTGAATAAAATGGGAATAGTTTGAAAAGGTGATAACTCAAGTTATTAATAAATTCAATGTGAGTGTAAGTAAATTGAATATGGCCTCGAATATAATTTTAGAGGGATTTGAGAATGAAATTGAGTATGTGAAATTAAAATTTGAAGTGGATTAAGTGGGTGACATATCTAAATTAATTAGTGAACCGAACAGAATTTGATTGAAGAAGAATCAATCTGAGTTTGAAATGGAATTTGTTGCAAAGGTTATATAGTGAATAAATTGGAAATAGATGGATTAACTTAGGTTAATATGGAAGCTTAGCTTAAATAAATTTGTGAAATTTCAATTTAATAAATTAGCATGGAATGATTTCAAGCTAAGTAAAATGGATTTGAAAATAGATATGGATGGAATGTAAATGAATTGATTGAGAACCAATTTGAAATGGAATAGAATTGCATATAAATTGATGTGAAATCAATTTAAAATAGCTATAAACTTTAATAGTTATTTTATGAAATTAGAATCGCCAAATTTGCATGAAAAATGGTTGTTTGACGTAAACGGAAATAAATAAAATTCTTGTGAATTAATAGAAGGTGAATAAATTGATTTTGAAATCAATTTGGAATGGATATGAGTTTGTTTGATATAAAAATAAATTGAATGCGTGAGTTGTCAATTACTTAAATAGAATGAAATGGTATATGGATTATTTGAAAGTAATTAAATTAGTGTCGAGATCCTGTAATTGCTTATAAATAAATGTTTAGCATGTATTGCTTATGGAGTTTATGTGTTTTAACTATTTAAATAAGTGGAATGTTAGTGAATTTCATATTTTGGTACTTATGTGTTTAAATTGAGTAAGTATAGGTACCCTGAGGCTGGTGGGCTAGATTTGGGATGCGTAGTTGCGTATGAAGTAAACTTTCTTGCTTAATAATGCTTAAAAATGCTAAATATAAATAATTGGGTTCAAAAAGCTATCTTCTCTATATGATCGAATTAGGACTTGAAACCTTTTCCATTGCATTCAAAATAGGGGTATAACATTATAAACGCTAGCGGCATACCTTAATAGGAGTTCAAGGTTTTCTTATGTATAATACGTGATATTTTGAAATAGATAAATATGAAATCAAATCGAAGTAAAATCGTAGCCACCCTATAAAAATCTATCACGCCATCCTACCTCATACGAAGCTGCCCCTTTCACCTTTTAAATCGGTCTCCTTCTTTCTCCTCACAGTCATGAACCAACTCAACAGAAAAAAATGGAGATATTAAAGTCGATCCTCCCAAAGAAGAACAAAATACGAGCCATAAACTGCACATTAGCCACTTCTCCATCTTTTAAATTAGTATCTCTTTCCCTTTTCTCCTTCCTGTAAATCGAAATGGAATTGAGCTGAATACACACACACACATGAAATCGAATGCGTGCTTCCTCTATCACAAATTCAAGCAATCGAAGAAAAAAAGGAGGGAATTGCTATCGCCTTAAATCGCGAAGGATGGCATTCAATTTGGAAGGGGAGGGGTGTTTTCGCCTATGTTTGTGGTGTGGCGATGGCGATCAAGGGAGGTGGATGGTGGGGGCTTGGGAGTTGACGAGGGTTTAGAAGAGTGATGCATGACGTTGCAGTGGTGTGGTGTGAGTGCGAGTGGGGAAAAGTTGAGGGCATGACAGTTTTTTTAGGCGTGGTCGCATGGGTGGTGGGGAAGGATTAGTGCTTGGATGCTACGATCAAGGCTGAAGGCGAGGTGGTCCCAGGTGAAAGGTGGAGAGGCAGCAATGCAGGTCGAGTTTGGTATAGCGGCGAGATTCCAGACGATGGCTGAGGGGAAGGTGGATTTCGAGGTGAGAGTGGAGGAGGGTTGCGATAGAGGCACAGTGGCAGGTCGATGGGAATAAGGTATATAATTTAAGGTAAATAGAAAATTTTAAATCGTAATTAGTTTTATAAATTACAAAAATAAAATTGAAATTGTTAACTTATATAAGTTCGTAAAATTTTTCGTGCGAGGTCCAAAGTAAATGAAACAAGTCGTATTTGGTTCATAGTTGTGAGGCCTACAAAATATAATTTGTTTGGAGTTTTTTGATGGCAAGTGGAATTTTAAATTAAATTGAACGATGATCAATTTAACGTATATTTGGAACAGGTTGCAAATAAAAATCAAGGTGAGTAAATCTCACTCATTTGGATAACTGGCTTTAATTTAAATAGTTAAAATTATTTATTGATTGATTGGATTAATGGATAATTATATCATCAGTTGGATGCTATATATATAGTAGTACATATTAATAATTGGTTATATTTCCTGCCTATTGAGGTGGAAGAGACCCTATGCTTCTTGCATAATAGCGGGTGGCCCTATATACCGCGATATCTCCCTCGAAGTGAGATTGGTACTTTTATGTTGTATTAACATCTGTGGATGTAGAGAAACAGGTCGGAGGGATCCAACTGGATTCCTCAAATATATTGTTTATTTTTCATATATACTGATATATGATGTGTGTAGATAATCTGTTATAGATTATTGTTGTAATTTGAATTATTAGATGCTATTATAGCGCTGGCCTGAATTTTGATATTCTAAATATCATAAATATATTTTTAAAATTTAAGGGATAAAAGGGAATTTTTGATATAAAAATATTTATATTGAAATTGGGGTTATTTTAAAGAAATTAAGTTAGAAAAATATATTTGATTTTTGGTTATACTTGACTATTGTGAATTATTGAATGGAGATTTTAAAAATGAATTTTATAAATTTTTTATAAATGGTATTCTGGAAATATAAAAAGGAGTTGAAATCGATATTAAAAGAAGATTGGAAGTTATAAATAGATTTATAACGAAATGGATTTATAAAATGGTATTTTATAAATAAGATTGTTTTATTAAACAAGTAGAACTCAAAGGAGCATAAGATTTTATAAACAATGTTCATAAATAAGGTAAGCGATATCAGTTGCTAAATTAGAAATATAAAATTCATAGGTGAATTTATATTAGAATATGGAAGTAGAGTGAGAAAAATAATGGAACTATTTTTGAAAGTGAGAATGGTTAAGGAGATCTGAATGGAAGCGATATGATGTAATTCGAGAGGAATTTATAAATTGAATTGGTTTTTGAGGTTTTAAAATAATATATTTTAAATTCTAAGAAGTTAAATTTGTTTTTAAATGTAAAATTTTATTATTTAAAACTATGGAATTTTAAACTAGTTAGGATTGGAATACTTCGGTAAGTAGATTTTCAAATATTATGTTTTTTAAGCAAATTCTAACTATTAAAATCAGCTTTGAAAATTTATTTGTTTATCTAAAAATGAGTTGTTGATGTTTATAAAAGTGTTTTCAATATTTTAAATAATTACTTGAACATGTTTTAAAAATAAATTATTATTCTTTTAAATACTTATTATATATATATATATAGAGTTTTAAAATGATTGAAAATTTTATTTTATAAATTCTTTCGAGATTCGAAAAAAGGCTTATAAAAGGATATGAATTCGAGGAGAGGAAATTTATTAGTGTTTCCGGAGACTTTGAAATAAGTTACAGAATAATTCTATGATGCGTTAATATTGAGAGATTTTTGGAAAAATAAGACTTATAATATTTTCCTAAGTGTGAAAATGGAATTTTGGGAATATTTCTAGGTGTTGAGATGGTTTGAAAATATCCTGTTATGGATTTGAGTATTTGAAATTATTTTCAAATATATGAATATGGAAAGGAATTTTGTAACGACCCGTAAATTTTAATGATTTTTATAACATAGTTAACTGAAATTTTCTTGAAAATAAAATAATTAAATTTGACGATGGAAATTTAATATCTGGTATGTGTCTATTTAAGCATAGCAAATTGCAGATTTTCATTGAAAAATAATATGAATGTTAATTCTGTTGTATAATTTTCAATTACCATTTAAAGTCGGTTAATTTGATAAAACAGAATATTTTCAAAATCTGAATATTTTTACATAATAAAAATGTAAAACATTTTCTGAGTGAGATGTCATAATTCGTTTCATCAAATTTGGGCTTCTCTAGCCCCGTTATCTTAATTTCAGCGTTTTAGCAGCATTTTCGGTACCGAACATCGACTTTTGATACGATGATCGTTTGCTGATATCTATTTTTAGTTCTGTTTGTCTCGTCGTGCTGGTCTCCACAGTATATTCATTTGTTTGTTTCGAAGTCCGATACGGAGTGAAATCTGTAAACGATTTGACGTATCGGTATCTATTTTGGACCTTTTGGGGTTCTATGCCTTTTTATTTTTAAACGTGTAATGCCAATAGCCATCAACCATTAATATATTAGTTTTTTCCTTTTACAATTCTCATTGTCTTGAATATAAACTGGTTGGTCTTTCCATCTTTCTCCGGTCCCTTTCTCTTTCGCTCTCACTTTTATATTCATTCGAATATGAATATACGTATCGATACTAAAAACAGAAAAAGGGCATATAACCATTATATCAGAGAGCAAGTCTTTGTCTTTTCCCATTTGCTTCCAACCAGAGCAGCCGCCCCTTCGACCTCAACCAGCCCCTCCTACTACAATGCAACTACCCTCTCTCCAACGCCTTTAGCGCACACGCCACCATCACCATTTCTTACCCACGAACAACAAGTCCACATGCGAACCCATGCGAATCCTGCTCCTCTCTCTATTGGCTTCTGAACCTTTCCCCTACCATGCCTCCTCCACCTCATTATCAGATCCGCAAACACCTCACTTCACCCACCTCCCTTTCATCCACACCCACGGCCTTCGCCCACACCGCTTCCCAAATACGCCCATGCTTTAGGCCGAGCAACCCAGCATGTCGCCGCCCCTCCTAGTCACCGCCTGTCGTCCATCTAGCCTGCGCCCTGTTTTCCCTCCCTTCTTTTTCCGCCATGCCCTCCTCCCCTCTTCCCACCAACCGACAATAGCGACCGAACCACCATATCCACCCCTGTAATCTCAAGCTACCTCTCCTTGGTATGCCGCATCCCATAGCATCGATCACCAACCTCCACCTCACCTAGTCCTCCGTGCCTCTCCACTCGTTCACCACGTCATCCAGTCCCTTGCATCCACAACCGCCATTCCTTCCCGAGCCTCACAGCCACCACTAGCAACCGTATGCAGTCTTCTCTTATATAAAGCTTATTTTAGTGAATATAAATTGATACTTGATTTTTCATATTACATTTATGTTATGTATGTTAATTTATAATACGTTAATTGATGAAGCACTTACCTTGAGTCGCGGCCGACTCATCACTCCCTTGAGTCGCGGCCGACACATCGCGTTGCCGCCCTCCACCCACGACTCAAATCCCACCACGATCCACGACTCAGACTTCCCCGCGAATCACGACCTAACTTCCATCTCCATTTTAAATCAACACCGCAACCTACGACATATCCCCACCGCGACCCAAGAACTAACCACCTCCGCGACTTACGGCACTTCCCAAATTTCCCTTTCTCCCCGCGACCTCACCCTACACCGGTTCCAGCAAGTGAGTCGCGAACGACCTATGCCCTAATCTATAAGTCGCGATCGATATATGAAGTGTTTTCAGTGAAGTTGAATTTGGCATCACCGCCTTCTGTTAAGTCGCGAGCGAGACATTGTTAAGTCGCGAGTCTTTGTTGAGTCGTTTGCAAGTTATCCATAAGTCGCGGCCATTTCTTAATTACTGAAGCTCCATTGAGTCGTTACCGAGACATGGATGAGTCGTGTGAAGGAGTTGAGTCGTCTAAGTTGAGTCGAAGCCGAGATAACAAGAAGTCACCGTATTTTCTTTAAGTCGTGGCTCGTATGGTTTAAGTCGCTGCATTTTGTTAAGTCGGGTACTGTTTGTGTTGAAATTTCTTAAGTCATTTGTGTTGTGTCATAAACCCTATAAATAGAGATGTAATGTCATTGTAAAAGGTTGTTGAAAATTGAATAAAATCTCCTTTTGATTTCTTTGTGCTTTCTTTAAATTGGTAGTCGAGTGAAAATCTCCTATCTCCACTTCGGCATTCGAGTGCGCTCGAATCAACGAACGTTGAAGCCGATTCACGGAATCAAGTGCGCTTGATCAACGTCGAAGAATCGTAGATCCTTCATCACGGTATCGTGCGCGATCAACGTGTTAAGGATAGCTAGAATCCGGTATCTCTTGAGATCAACGGATTTGGGCATTTTCAGTATTGTTCAATCCACCGATTGCTACTTACATCGATTGAAGTTTATTTTGATTAATCCGCTGCGTCAGTTTGGTATCAGAGCTTGTTTTAGCTAATCATAGCTAAATCGGGTCTTGGAGCCAAGTATTTGAAGTTTGAAGTTGATCGTCGTGTTCATATTGAAATTGCAACAAGTTTGGGGTGTTTGATCCATAATCATTTGGATCAAAGTGTGAGAAAGGTGTTTGAATTTGCGTGGGAGAGTTTGCATGCCAAAGTGAAGTTCGAAGCAAGCTTGAAGCCGTGCTAGTTGATTTGAATTGTAGTTTTGGAGTTGTTTTGTTTGGAGATTTTTTTTGAAGTCAAATTTGTTGAAGTTTTGATTTGTTGAAGTTTGGAGATTTGTTGAATTATTTGTGAAGTTCAATCATGCCACCGAGACGAGCTCAACGTCATCGCAATGTTAATGCCTTGTATGGAAGAGAAGAAGCTGATGAAATGGAGCAACGAATCAACGAGAGTTTCACTGAGAAGTTGAATGAAGGAATTGGTCGCTTAGAGAGAATGATGCTTGAAATGAATCAAAGTAGAAGAAGAGTTTCACCTGAATCGAGCCATGGGAGAAGTAGAGCTTCGATACATTCAGATCGGGAGAGAAGAGAAGATCATAGAAGTGTTGATAATCGTGATAGGAATGTTGATCGAAGGAGTGATAGTAGAGATGTTGGAGGCCGTAATCGACATCGATATACTTCAGATTTTGATGAGGAGTTTGATGGTGATAGGGGAAGTGTTCACTATCGAGATAGAGAACAAACACGACGTCAGAATCGAGATGTAGATGATGATCGTCGATGGGAATCGGGAATGAAGATGGAGATTCCAGAATTTAAAGGCGGAATGGTTGCTGAAGAATTTTTAGATTGGTTGTCTAATGTTGAAGAAATTTTTGATTTTAAGGAGATTCCAGAGAATCGCCGAGTGAAGTTAGTTGCTACTAGGTTTAGTGGAAGAGCTTTGGCGTGGTGGCAGCAAACTAAACTTACGAGAGAAAGGATGGGAAAGTCGAAGATTGCAGATTGGGAGAAAATGAAGAAATTGATGAGAGCTACATTTTTACCATACAACTATCAATCACTTATGTACCAGAGATTGCAGAATCTAAGGCAGGGAACGAAATCAGTCAACGATTACACCGATGAATTTTACCAACTCATTGCCAGGAACGATATAATGGAAACAGAAGAGCAGCTGACAGTAAGATTTGTTGGAGGGTTACGAATGCAGATCCAGGATATGGTTAATATGTTTGATTCGAGATCTGTGGCGGAAGCACACCAAAAAGCGTTGGCTTGGGAGAAGCAGGGAAGGCGTGGAGGTGGTGTGTTTACTAATTCTAATAATCAAGTGAAGGGTGTTAGCGGAAGTTCTAATGTTTCTAAACCTGTTAGTAAACCCGTAGTAAAGGAGAGTGAGAAGTCGAAGGTTAACAGTGGTTTCAAATGTTACAATTGCCAGGAGATGGGTAATAAAAGCAACGAGTGTCCAAAACCGAAGAAGAGAACTATGATAGCTGAGGTTGAAGAAGAGGAAGGAGAGGCAGAGTGTTCTAATTCCTTACCGGTTGAGGAAGAAGACTTGTTGTCGGGAGACGAAGGATATTCACTGATGATGAGGAGAAGTTGTTTGACACCGAAGCAAGAGGAGGAAGACAGCTGGTTGAGGAATAACATATTTCAGTCTACTTGCAC
Organism: Allium cepa; assembly: GCA_030765085.1. Lineage (NCBI taxonomy): Eukaryota > Viridiplantae > Streptophyta > Magnoliopsida > Asparagales > Amaryllidaceae > Allium > Allium cepa. Next base: position 117,789,899 of record CM060943.1, read on the forward strand.
TATTCTTGGAAGAGTTTGTAAATTTGTTATTGATGCTGGGAGTTGCGATAATATTATCTCTACAGAGGCTGTGAAGAAGTTGGAATTGAAAACCGAGAAGCATCCTAAACCGTACAAGTTAGCTTGGTTAAGGAAGGGTGGTGAGGTGAAAGTTGGACGAAGAGCTTGTGTGAAATTTTCAATTGGGAAGAAATACAAAGATGAAATTTGGTGTGATGTAGTGGACATGGATGTGTGTCATCTGTTGTTGGGCAGACCATGGCAGTTTGATAGAGTAGTACAACATGATGGTCGTGCTAATAGCTACAGTTTCATGTTCGAAGGTACTAAAATCACTTTAGTTCCCAAGAAACAACAACAGAAAGAAAGCAAGCTTGAGGAGATTGAAGAGCTGAAAACTTTGTTAACTTTGAAGGAGTTTGTTAAGGAAGTTGAAGAAGAGCCTGAAGTATTCTTGTTGATTGGACGAGATTGTAGTGAAGAGGTTGAAATTCCAGAAGAAGTGAAGCCAGTTTTGAAAGAATTTGAAGATGTATTTCCAGAAGAGTTGCCTAAGGAGTTACCGCCACTGAGAGACATTCAACATCAAATCGATCTTGTTCCGGGAGCAGTATTACCGCATAGACCACATTATCGAATGAGTCCGAAGGAACATGAAGAGTTGAGGAGACAGGTGGAAGAGTTACTTGAGCAGGGACGTGTGCAGGAAAGTTTAAGTCCATGTGCTGTGCCGGCTTTATTAGTACCGAAGAAGGACGGGACGTGGAGGATGTGCACTGACAGCCGAGCCTTGAATAAGATTACTGTGAGATATAGATTTCCAATGCCGAGGTTGGATGACTTGCTAGATCAGTTGAGTGGGGCTACTATCTTTTCGAAGATTGATTTGAAAAGCGGATATCATCAAATTCGGATTAGACCTGGAGACGAATGGAAGACAACCTTCAAGACGAGAGAGGGGTTATACGAATGGTTGGTTATGCCATTTGGTTTGTCAAATGCACCTAGTACATTCATGCGGACGATGAATCAAATCTTTAGACCATTCATTGGGAAATTCGTGGTGGTTTATTTCGATGATATTCTGATATATAGCAGGAGTACGGAGGAGCATGTTCAACATTTGAGGGAAGTGTTGATTATTCTTCGTGAGGAACAATTTTATGCTGCTACGAAGAAATGCGTGTTCATGACACATAGTGTTTTATTTCTGGGATATGTTGTGTCAGGAGAAGGTATACAGGTGGACCAGAATAAAGTTGAAGCAGTCAGAAATTGGCCACAGCCGAGGACAATTACAGAAGTGAGAAGTTTTCATGGGCTAGCGTCATTCTACCGAAGATTCATTCCACACCTCAGTAGCGTGATGGCTCCAGTTACTGATTGCATGAAAGGGAAACAGTTTGTATGGTCAGAGGAAGCGGGGGTTGCTTTTGAGAAGATCAAGGAACTATTGACGACAACACCGATTCTTGTTTTACCAGATTTTCAGTTACTATTTGAATTACATACCGATGCTTCAAAAGTTGGTATTGGCGGAGTTTTAAGTCAGAATGGAAGGCCAGTTGCTTATTTCAGTGAGAAGTTATCAGGAGCGAAGATGAGGTATAGCACGTACGATGTGGAGTTTTACGCAATTGTTCAGGCTATTAAGCATTGGAGACACTATCTGTTTCAGAAAGAATTTGTTCTGTACACTGATCATGAGGCGTTGAAGATATGCAAGGGTAGGACAAGATTTCAGCGAGACATGCATCGTGGATTGCCTATTTACAGCAGTTTACTTTTGTTGTCAAACACAAATCAGGGGTGACGAATCGTGTGGCTGATGCTTTGAGTAGGCGGAATCACTTGTTGACAACGTTGAAGGTTGAAGTGACAGGATTCGAATTATTGCCTGAGTTGTTTGAGGAGGATCCTTACTTTGCAAAGTTTGTTGAGAAAGTTAAGGATGGTGATACTGGTGAATTTGTGTTGGTCGATGGATTCTTGTTCAAGGGGAATCGATTATGTATACCAGACTGTAGCTTGAGAATGAAGATTGTTAAAGAATTACATGAAGAAGGCCATGTGGGAAGAGATCGCACCTTACAGTTAATTTCACAATCTTATTTTTGGCCGTCAATGAGAAAAGAGGTAGAGAGATTTGTGGAACGATGTCATATTTGCCAGGTTTCGAAGGGAACGGCTACGAATGCGGGATTATATATGCCGTTACCCGTGCCTACTAAACCATGGGTTGATATTAGTATGGATTTTGTGTTGGGTTTGCCGAGAACTTAGAGGGGGAATGATTCTATATTTGTTGTAGTGGACAGGTTTTCGAAGATGGCACATTTTATAGCCTGTAAGAAGACAGCGGATGCAGTTCGAGTGGCACAGTTATTCTTTAAAGAAATCTATCGTTTACATGGGTTGCCGGAGTCTATTGTTTCAGACAGGGATACCAGATTTTTAAGTCATTTTTGGCTTAGTTTGTGGAAGATGGTGGGAACGAAGCTGAAATTTAGTAGTGCTTATCATCCGCAAACAGATGGGCAAACAGAGGTGGTGAATAGATCGTTAGAAAACTTGTTACGATGTCTTGTGAAAGATAATTTGAAGAGTTGGGATTTAAAGTTGTGTCAAGCTGAATTTGCTCACAATCATGCAAATAACCAAAGTACAGGATTCAGTCCATTTCAGATTGTATATTCAAATTTACCCAGGGGACCGTTGGATTTAGCAGTAGTACCACAACCGAAGAGGACAGTCAAGCGGGCTGCTGATTTTGTTGATGGGATGACAGAATGCCATAGAATCGTTCAGGAAAGATTGGAGAAGGCAAATGAGAGGTATAAACAAATGGCAGATAAGAAACGAAGAAGTGTAGTCTTCAAAGAGGGTGATTTTGTTTACGCGGTATTGACGAAAGATCGTTTTCCAGTTGGAACTTACAATAAGTTGAAAGCACGAAAGATTGGTCCAGTAGAAATTTTGAAGAGGATCAATGATAATGCATATCGATTAAAGTTGCCGGAAAATGTTCATACTTCTGATGTTTTCAATGTCAAACATTTAATTCCATATTGTGGGGAGGATTTCATCGAAGTTGACGAGAGTGTGAATTCGAGGACGAATTCTTTCCAACAAGGGGAGGATGATGAAGCACTTACCTTGAGTCGCGGCCGACTCATCACTCCCTTGAGTCGCGGTCGACACATCGCGTTGCCGCCCTCCACCCACGACTCAAATCCCACCACGATCCATGACTCAGACTTCCCCGCGACTCACGACCTAACTTCCATCTCCATTTTAAATCAACACCGCAACCTACGACATATCCCCATCGCGACCCAAGAACTAACCACCTCCGCGACTTACGACACTTCCCAAATTCCCCTTTCTCCCCGCGACCTCGCCCTACACCGGTTCCAGCAAGTGAGTCGCGAACGACCTATGCCCTAATCTATAAGTCGCGATCGACTTAAGCTCCATTGAGTCGTTACCGAGACATGGATGAGTCGTGTGAAGGAGTTGAGTCGTCTAAGTTGAGTCGAAGCCGAGATAACAAGAAGTCACCGTATTTTCTTTAAGTCATGGCTCGTATGGTTTAAGTCGCTGCATTTTGTTAAGTCGGGTACTGTTTGTGTTGAAATTTCTTAAGTCATTTGTGTTGTGTCATAAACCCTATAAATAGAGATGTAATGTCATTGTAAAAGGTTGTTGAAAATTGAATAAAATCTCCTTTTGATTGCTTTGTGCTTTCTTTAAATTGGTAGTCGAGTGAAAATCTCCTATCTCCACTTCGGCATTCGAGTGCGCTCGAATCAACGAACGTTGAAGCCGATTCACGGAATCAAGTGCGCTTGATCAACGTCGAAGAATCGTAGATCCTTCATCACGGTATCGTGCGCGATCAACGTGTTAAGGATAGCTAGAATCCGGTATCTCTTGAGATCAACAGATTTGGGCATTTTCAGTATTGTTCAATCCACCGATTGCTACTTACATCGATTGAAGTTTATTTTGATTAATCCGCTGCGTCATTAATTATATGTGTTAGTTTACATATGTTAGTTGTATAAATTATACAATCCTTTAGTTTATATGAATTTTATAACCAGTCGATATATATATGATGGTTTATAATACGTTAGTATATAAATTTTATAATATGTCAGTTATATATCGTTAGATATAGTTATATAGTATGTGGAAGTAGCCTTACTTTTGCTGTGGAAAGAAAAGGAAAAATTTAGTGTATATGTAAAAAGTTAGATTTTTACACCAAGTCCTTATTTTCCATTCTATCTTGTTTTATAATTAAACCGTTCATTTTATGTAATATATTAGTTTATATATAGTTTATCGGTTGTGTACAATATATAAGTTTATATTTGTATATATATATGGTCTATTGGTTTGTAATGTGTAAGTTTACCTGAGTTATATACAATCTGTTTGCATGTATATAAGTTATATACAATTGTTGCTTCTTGGAAACCATGTTTACTATTTCTCTTTACCTGTTGATTTCTTCGTACTATATATATATATATATATATATATATATATATATATATATAAAACATAAAATAGGGTCTCAAGCCTTCGTATTGTATATAATTATAAAATACAGTTACAAAGTTATTGTTTACTGTTTTATATTTACGTATATAATAGAGATATATGGATATTTGGATTTTTAAATATATATATATATATATAAAGTTTTAGAATATAATATATATAAATGTTTGGATCTTTATAATATATAGGTTTGTTTTTCCATTGTTAAGAAGCTGCTTGATTCTATTTTAGATTTTTAAATATGTATATATACATTTTGATTTTTTTATGTATGCGTTTTAAATTTTATATTGATTTTTGAGAAAATATACAACGATGTATTATACATTTCGTTTTAGTTATATCAAGTTGATTTTAATTTGTTTCATCGATTCCTATTATCAGCTTTGTTTATTGAATCCATGTTCACCTTGCTTTGCTTTGAGATTTGTTGTTTGGATGGGTTGATATTTTGATTCGTGATTCAACTCATAGCTTGTCGTGTTGTCATCTCCTCTATCCTCGAAATGTGAGCAATCACTCACGATTAACACTCTTATATTTATTAAATTTGATTTCACTTGAAACGAAAATTGAAATATGTTGTTAAATATTGAATTGTTAGTTATTTGATTTTAAATCTTATATGCTATTTTCTGCAATTGTTCACCTATGACATATGACGCCATCACCCTTTTGTATATATTATATTTAAATTTTTTATTGATGACATATGCCCGTTGTTGATTTATTATCATATTTGTTCTCACTCTACCAGTACCTTGTTAGTGTAGAGATCCCTATGGTTGAAATGATACATACCCGAACGATATTATAGATTATGGGAAAATCATTATGGGTTGAAACGATAAACCCAGGTAATTTTCACTGATTTTGAAAATTTTGGATTGCAGGTTAAAATGATATATACCCGTAAATATTTAATTTGTGGGTTGAAATGATAAATATACGTATCACTTGACCATAGGATAGAAAATTATATACCGACACAGTTGGTCTATATTTTGAAAATAATTCCCAAAGTTTGAAAGGAAGTATATGGGTTTTAATAAATATTGATTTTAAATATAACATATATATGATATATTTTAATATATGTATAAAATTTATATTTTAAAATAATATGTTTTAGAAATTTTAATTTTATAAGTTAGTTTTGAAAAATATAAGTTTTAAGATTTTTCTTATAATTTTAAGATTTAATATAAAATAAATTTAATGAAATTTAATTTAATGAAATTTAATTTAATTAGTATATAATTTACATTAATATTAATAAAAAAAGTTTATAACTTAAATAATAGAGGTCAGGAAGATAAATTGAGGTCGACTTGGATTTTTAATTGGTTACTATCTGAATTTAGATAAGAATTAATTTAAACTTATTGATTTTTGAGATTTTGAAAGATATGATTTATAACTTGATTTGATAAACAGTGATTAAACGAATATTCTCAACTTTAAATAAAATTGAGACTGAATATTTAATATTGATTTAAAATTTATACATTGAGATTTTATTTAATTGTTATTAAAATTATTAAGTGGATATTTTCCAATTTTAATAAATTTAAAGTTAAATGTTGAAATATAAATGGAACTTATATTGAAATGGTTTGAATTTGTAAATCTTGAATCTTACTGGAATTGAAATGATAGTTCAAACCTGGATTTGAAATCGATAAAAACTAAGTTGGCTTATTGGGAATTTGAATTGAATCTTCAACCTTTTAAATTGGAAGTGTTGAACATGGACTGATTTAAAGTGAATTTTGGATTTAAGCTGATTTGAATCGATTGTGAAATTGGAGGAAACTATTTTTATTATATAAAGTATTTTTAATATATATAAACTACTTTAATATATATAAACTACTTTAATATATAATTATTTTAATATATAAACTATTTTAATTTATAATTATTTAATATATATGCTATTTTCAATATCTAAACTGTGTAAGTTGGAAGTGTTATGATTTTTAAAGCTATTATGATTTCAAAAGTATTATGATCTCAAAGTGTTATGATTTCGAAAGTGTTATGATTTTGAAAGTGCTACGATTTTTGAATATTTTTTAAAGTGGATAATGATATCGAATTGATATGGTTTTGAAATGAATATGATATTTTGACATGAAGTATGAACTATTTGAAATTAAATAGCCATGGTGTGAAATAAGCGTTTGGTTGCTAAAGAGACCGGGATCGGATATTGTCATACTCTCTTCCAATACCGAAAACCACTTTAACAACTCTGTACATGGTGGAGATTCCAGAACGAAGTAGGATGGTCTGGCGACGATTCTATATGAGGTTTTAGCGCAGCCTGACTCCCGTGAGTCGGCTTGATGTGGCTAAAATAGGAGCTATTCTAGGCCAAGTGAGGTCGCATCACCGATCGAGCAGATTTCTTCAATGCCATTATATTACTTTTGTGATTTGATTGGGTGCACCTTTTATTTGGGAGTGTGTCACGAGGTGGGCGTAGTAGCTGCTATGCGTCACCACCAGTCCGGGAGTGAAAATGGTATATCTACCCTGACATTGCCTCGTGTGCCCTGTCACATGCCCTATCGCGCATTCTACGAGTTTGCTTTGTACCGTACCTACGTGGTGTGCTCTTGGTAAACCACCTGTTTGGTGGAGCGTACGACATTGTATAGACTACGTGAATATATAAAATGTGTTAAGGGGATATAGGTAACGCCTTAACGCTAATTTAATAGTTTACTTTACTATAGACATGTTATAATAGCGTATATTACTGCATAGTAGATAGTTCCACGGATCCTTAGAGGATGAAAATCCGAAACATCCTTCAAGTTATTTGTATTTCAGGTGACATTTCACTTGAGTTAAATTTACTGATATAAGAATGTTAATCAAGACTCGAGTGTTTTGTGTTTTGCTTTATGCTCAGGTCAGACTGAGTGACACAACATTTGTGACTCACCTTTAGAGATTTGAGCTTTTTTGAAGATCTATCTATCCAGCTTCTAGTTATTTCAGTTTATTTCAGTCTTTTATGTTCAGACTTGTTAGTTGCTTATGTATTAGAGATTCATTTGTATTTGAATTTTTTTTGTATTTTGTTTTAGACTCTGATGTTTTATAGTAGCTTCATGAGCTACTATTTATTTATTCTGCTGCTTATTGTTGTAATACTCTATGTCTATGATTCTGTGATTGATTTTTTTACTGTATATGCTACATTCGCCAAATATAAATTAACAATCTATTATTTTGAGCAATTCAAGCCTGACATGAGTGGATGATTGTCAATTCGAATGGATCAAAATACCAGTCGTTACAGATTTGAACATATATCTTAGTAAAGATACTGTGACGACGCGGAATTTTTGAGCATTTAAAATTGGAATATTTAATTGATTTTAAATATTTAAAGGTTAATTTTTAACTTGAATTCCAAATATCACTATTTATTGGATAGTTTAATTATTTAATTAAATAATTTGAAGTTGGGCAAAATGTTGAATCCGGAGTTTTAAGCCTGTTAAAAATAATATGAAGGCTCGTAAAATATATATTGATAGTTCTGAGGATAATAGGAAGTTTTAAAATTGAATTTAACACTGATTTGTTCAGTTTTGAAATTTTATCGTTTAAATCGATATTTAAAAATAGCCTTTCGAGGCATGGCCTCAGAATTCGACGAAACCAGTTCCATTGGATCCGTAATAGTGTATTATTATCGGATTTAAATTTTTGTAGTGATTGGAGTTGCTGTGTGAGCGTACGATATATAAACGCGCTGAAATTTAATCGAAATTAAAATTTTAATTTTAGAAGTTATCCAAATAATACTTATTTATTATTTTTCATTACTTTGAAACAAAATTTTAAAATTCCGGGACCAGATTTAGAATTTCATTTTCAATCCATTAAATTTTAATTTGGTTGTATTTTTGTTTCTACTTAATTTAGTTCCAATTCTAGACTTCAGTTTGGTTGTATTATATTACTTCTTAATTTTAATTTCAATAATTAACAAACAATCACCTTAATATTTATTAGAAGGAAATATTGCTTTATATATATCAAAATATATTTTATATAAAATTATTTAAAATCTTTATATAATAAAATAACAAGTACGCGCTCATATATAAATATTCTCGACTCATTCTAGAGCACTACAGACTCTATTAAATGAGGAATCCCCACCAGAGCCAAGGTTCTCGCTTAACTTTTCAGCTCTGATACCAAATGTGACGACCCGAAATCTTCTAACCCAAAAATTCCAGATAGTTATGAAAAGAAGAAAGAGATAGAAGAAGAAGAACAGAAACACCGAACATCTCACAATCGCAGCGGATAAAAGTAATAATAAATATTAACAGTTTACAAAAGAATACTATATCTATCGATTACATTTAATATACATCAGAGTTTCACATATATATCGAGTCACCGAATACATACAATTATCATGTCTCAGATTAACAATATTATAATACAGCGGAAATACTTTACACGTTCCTATCATCCAGCTCGCCTCCTGAGCTCCAGAACGTCCTAACCTGGAAATCTGTAATACTCGTTCTGACCCGAGCATTACACCAAAGTAACACCCGGTTCAGGCTGGAAAGCAGCGTGAGTAAACCCAACTAACATGGAATACCACAGTATACAACTCAAATAAACCCGGGTAACTTATATCAATTTAACCAATTCTCAATTTACTATAGACAACACTTACTTCACATATAAATTTCTAAGTACCAAACTTAGATAATCCAGTTCACTTAAATCATTTCATTCCTGCCTATTGATTCCACAAATCAATTTATAAAAAAAATTCGAAGTGGTTTCGGGTATCTTCTAATACCCGACCCCGGTCTCTTCGAAACTCATGTTATCCTAACCTAAGTTATACAATGAAATACACGACATATCATATGAGAGATATCACATATTCAAGCATTCATTACCATTCAATCATCCATAAGCAAAGCTTAGTCACATACAAATCAATTCGATTGATTCTCATTGAATTTCAAACCTCAATTACTTAGATTCCTTTATTAACATTAATTAATTCTAAATCAATTAATTAGTCAACCCATCATTAATCATCTTAATTAATCCCCATGACTAATTATTTTTCAATTAAATTTATGTAATTATCTTTAGTTAGTTCCTCGATATTAATTGTTCTTAACCAAAAATGAATAAGAAATCTTAATCACTTTATAAATTAATCAATTATTTCATAAATTAATTAATAGTATTAATTACATTAATTCTTAATTACTTTCAGTAATTAATTTCTCATAATGTAACGTATTCGGATTTTCGTTGCCGAAAAACCGAAATGTTATGGGTTTTAAAAAGAATTTAAGAAAAGAAAAAGAGAGAAGAGTAGATAAGAAGGTAGAAAATAGAAGACAGAAAAGAAAATAGGACGATCTTAAAATAGAACGGGAAAGAAAATAGAGAGAATAGAGAATAGAAAATAGAGAACAGAAAAACAACAGAACAACATCAGAATCTCACAATTCGCAGCGGAACAACATATAATAATAAATGAATAATCTTTAAACAAAGAACAATATCAGTTATTACATTTTATACATTTCATTTCATTACATCATATCATCAGAGTATACAACATCATACAACATCAAACAGTGCAGCGGAAAAAGAAATACTATATACTAGTAATACGCCATGCCATCCAGCTTGCCTCCAGCAACTCCAGAATATCCAGAATATCCTGATAAACCTAACTCTTAACTGCCCGTGTGGAAAATTGGTGGGCACCCAAAGTTTAGGAAGGAAAACAATAAACTCCGAGTCAGTCATGTGACTGGTGTGAGAACTCAAAACAGTTTATTTACTTTAGAAATCAAAATAGAGGAATATTTTTAAACTCAATTCGCAATGCTTTTAAAAATGAGACTACCATAAGGCCTCCCGCACACACACACATGCAAACGCAGAATCGGAGGAGATTTCTCCTTATGATAGTCAAAGATGCTTGATACGCATTTAAAATAACATTTGATATTATTACTAGTGCATAGTATAGGAAAATCATTTCAAAAATAAAGATATAAATCTTAGCCAGCATAGACATTCCGCACTTATGCCTACTATAGCTACTATGTTCAATAGCAGGTTACCGCCACATTCCATAGCAGGTTATACAACTAATACCGTACAAGTCTCGTATTGTTTCTTTGGATTTCCAACAAATGGTCAGGCCAAGGAACTTCCCATTGCCACATGGAAACGCCTCTGGCGGGACGTCCCCGAGAACTTAACCAGCTCTCTGCCAACACAAGGCCGGGTTACCTTTATCACTAGGTAACTACTACATGAATATGGCATCCCCCGGTCCCATTGGACCTTTTAACCGAGCGCTCGTCACCAACAACACCACACAGTAATAAAATATAGTGTTTCAACATGAGTAGATATCTGGGCTCCATACCATGATACCACCCTTTCCAGAAGGAAATGCACATACCCTAAAGGGAGCTACCCCTCATAACCTTGCCGCATCTTTCCTGTTTTGACCATTCCGGGATGTGAGGCTCGACGAAGTTTCGTCCACAAAAACATACTTTATACAAAAGCCATGCTTTGGGTCAACAAATGATCAACACAATGATCACAAGGATAGACGATCAAATAAACGATCCTATCACAAATAATCAACACAATGATCATTTCAGCATCACTCAGCATGTCACATTACCAAATTGGGAATATATCGCTGATAACTTCAACTATATAGCCTCTGAGCTCGTACGTCTCAGAGAATGGTGTTAAGCTAAAAGAATAAATCCTCCGCCACCAACAGAAATATATTTGAAAGAAATCGGCTTTATATCTCAACTTGTAATGTCAGACATACAATCCATACAAGTCTGTTCCGGGCTCGAACAAAACCGAAGGCACTTACAAAGAAGTCCTTGCAATCCGGATATTCACAATCCTGATCGGATTCACCATCACATATGGAGAACTCAATACCGTAGCTACTCGGTGCAGAGTCAATCGACAGGTCATCCCATCGTTCTCGCAAATACCGGGTCTTCAACACCGATCTTCAATGCGATTCACAACGACGTATCACATATTCGGAATGGGTTATACGACCCCATGGTCCTTTCCCGGTTAACCCGAATAGTGAGCGCTTATTCAAAAATAAGTGTGGCATTCAAATTCAAACAAATCACATCAATTACCCATTCAAAGGGAAATATTGATAGTCGGTTATTGAACTATCAATTAATATGCACACATCACCAGATTCCAAATAATTTTCCAAATTATTTACTTTCCAAAAATATCTTTACAAGATATATAATTTCAACACTTCAAAAATAAATCAATATTTATTTTCAAACAAATTCCACTTTCTCATATAAATTCCATAATGAATTTATATTTCAAAATATCCATGCATATACGATTTCAATTATCCATTTTCAATTTATCTTCAAAAAGATAAATTCTCAAAACGTTTCATTTCACATTGGAAAAACATTTCCATACTTACTTATTCATAAGTAATTCACAAATCTTATTTATTTTCAACCTTGGAAAATATTCCATATACTTAAATCGAATTAAGTATATATTTCATTCTTTAAGGAAATCATTCTCTTTAACATATTTATTTGGGCCAAAACGAATGTTGCGTAAAACATCGTTACGACAACCCAAAATCACTAGTATAAGGATTCGGAATTAAAATAGATATATAAATCCCAATACTATACAAAAACATTTCCATTCGGAAATCATTTACTATAACAACAGTGTTATAGTCCACCATTTCCTTTTATTTCTCGAAACATCTATTTCAACAATAAATGTTGAAATCTATGGTTTCGAATCTCAACACATTTTAAAACATCGTTAGATCGTTTTAATTCTATTTAAAACATTCACATTCAAAACAATTTCTTTAACGTATTATTCACTATTCAAAAACGTGAATATACTACGTTAACAAATTTCATCAATTCTATGCATTTTATTTCAAAGGATTATTCACGGTCTAAAAACGTGAATATAACTCCATTTATAAGTTATAACAATTAACTTATTAAAATAAGTCATTTGCAGATTTATAAAACAACGTTTATAAACTCCATTTCTATTTATTTATAAAAATTTCCTTTTTATAAATTCCTTTATTAACCTATTCCAGTTTATCACTAAATTATAAACTAAACGTTCATATTATAAGTTAAATACTTATAAAACGATTATTTTATAAAAATCGTTCTTTTAAACTTCATAATTATAAATCCTATAACTTATAAGATTCAATTATTTATCCAAAACCATTCTTTTAATAATTTCACAAATTTTATAAACCTACTGTTTAAAAATTCCATTTATAACTTCACAGTTTATAATTCTATAAATTTCATTCAATTTATGAAATTCATTTTCACTTCATTCAAACACTTATAAAAACTCGTTTTATAATTTCAATATTTCAATTTATAAATATCCATTTATAAATCTCTTAATATAATTCAATTTATATTATTCTTTTAAAACGTCTTTAATCTCTTTTATTATTTCACCATTTTGATTCATAAAATAATTAAATTTTATAAATCCTATATTTAAACTTTTCACAATAAATTCTAAAATCCCGATTAAACTATTTTATAAAATCATTAGCATCGTATTCTCAAAAATCAGCTTTTAACTGTATTTCACAAAAACCATAATTTTATAACTTTAAAAATTATAACGTTTATTTATTTATAATGGATCAAATCCAAAATTATTTTATACTTCAAAAATCACTTTAAAAATCATTTTAAAATCCCAAAATCTGGGTCCAATGATGTTACACACCAAATAGTCAATCACGACAACAACGATATCATATATCGATATGATAATCAACGAATATCAAAATATTCAAAATCAAATAAATACTGTTGAGGAATCCAGTTGGATCCCTCCAACCTGTTTTCCTGCATCCAAAAACATTAGCACAATACCAATTTCGCTCCAGTACGAAATTATCGCGGTATATGTTCTTATTAAATATTATCCGCTTAATAACGGCGTAATAGGGTCTCATCCGCTAAACAAAAAAATGCGGAAAATCAATAACTCCAATATATACATATGCCAATATATATATATTGCTATTATATATATAATACCAATTTCACTGTTTATGAAATATTCGCGGTATATGTTTTTAATAAATAACATCCGCTTACTAACGGCGTATAATGTCTATTTTAACAATCAATAGATAACAATCATCATTCATACATGCATTCAAATATTTTAAATCTAACTATTTAAAATAAAATCGAAACTGATTCGATTGAGTGAGAAGTTCTCACCTTGATTTTATTTCCGTTTTAGCGATTTATTTCGAATAAAATTAAACGCGCGTTTAATTTTACCCAAAATTCTCACTAACTCCAAACGACTCCAAACCAACTCCATCGCGTAGTGCTCGTCCATACGATTCCAACGCAACTGAGTTTGCATTTTTTCGACCTCGTATGAAAAAGTTATGAATTTTTGAAGTTACACGAGTTTATATTAACAAATTTACAACATTAATTTTATATTTACAACCTTCATCCAATCCTAGCCCTTGATCTTTGCTTCCCCACATCAGGCCCGTCCTTGTTGCTTCTTCCTCTCACGTATTCCTTCCAGTAAACCAAACCCATGAAGCCGCCCATTAGGGTTTGACTTTGCAACCACCACGCTACATTTGAACACGATCAAGTGATGCCGTCTCGAAGCTCCACACACGAGCTACCTTCGGCCACGACCTAGGCAAGCTCGGCCTCCCCCTCTACCCTCGAGATGCGTGCAAAACCAGCACGAACACGGCAAGATACTGGGCACGACGTCGCTCCAATTTCCATCATCTCCGTATGGATTGAAAGGCCTTCCTATGCTCTACAATATTCGTGTTGACAAGTTTTTGTAAAAGTCGATGGATTGAGAGTGATTGAGGGATGAATGTGGGTGTTTTCTGGCCATTGGTTATGTTAGAGGCGGCTAGGTTTAATAGATTAGGGTTTAGTGTTTTTTTTTATTTTTTTTAGAGTGAGGGTGTATTTATAGGAAACCGACGAAACACTATTCATCCCGGAAATTCCGAACTCCAATTTACGTGCCGAAACTGACGTACCTAGGGTTTATCCCGCGTTCCGGACACAATGGAATAGGTTTCGGAAGCTAATTCGGACATCTGTGCGAGTTATGGCTGCAAACGCTCAATTTAAATTAAACCGATTTAAATCGATTTCTAGGCGTTTTAATTCGTACCGGACAAACGGTAAATCCAATTGACACGAAAGTTGAAACCATACAATAATATCACATTACGGATCCGATGAAACTGGTTTCGTTGAAATCCGAGACTTTTTGAAAAATGGCTATTTTAACTCGCCAAATTAAAATTAAAAATAATTCGATGCGTTTCGAGCTGCCACGCTCAAACGATAACTCCGATTGACACGAAAATTGAAATCCGGTAATAACTAACTATTATGGATCCAATGAAACTGGTTTCGTTCAATTCTGAGACTGTTCAAAAATTGACTATTTTCACTAGTCGATTTTAATATTAAAATATTCAATTTTCACAGATTAACTTTTAATTCAATTTTAAAAGTTCTAAAATATCATTCTAACTTCAACATGATAAAATAAAATTTTACAAATCATTTTCAATCATATTTAACTCAATTTTTAATTATTTCCATAATTTAACATATTAAATTATCGATTTATTATCCAATTAAATCCAATAATTCAAATAAAAATTTATTTGACTTTATAAATTCACTTATAAATATTTAAAATAAATTAAATATTAATATTTTAATTACTAAAAATTCTGGGTCGTTACAATCTTCCCCCCTTAAAAGAATTTCGTCCTCGAAATTAACAAGTAAGAAAAATTATAGAATCTATTAACTTTCCAAAATTTATAATTAAACTTCTTATAATACTTACTAAGTTTTCAAGTCATACTTAGTTATCTTTTCGAAAACAACTACTATTGTTTAACTTTCAATTCCAAAACAAAGTTAAAGTTTTCACAAATTTTCCAATTTTCTTAAATTTTTTCTAACGCCTTAAATTTTCGGAAAAATTCGCCATAGTCTCCTTTGCGCGGCTCGATCCGAAAAAAAAATGACAGTATACATATCACAAATATACATCTCATCAAGTAATGAGGCATCCCGCAGGGAAAAAAGTATAAAAGTACGGTATGTAATCCGAGATATGTACCTTATTATTTTATTAGCAAGCATATACGGCTAATATAGCGCGAAAGCGAGCTCCAAATGCGAAGCAAACGCGATCCGCACCTACTAAACACTCAACAAACAACATGAGAACATGCATATATGACAATAATCTCAATATACAACATATATCAACATAATAACTATATATGCCAACATAGCAAATGTAATAAAACAACAAATGCAAACATCAACCAACTAGCATTCATAACCAACAAATATTCATTCATATTCTCATTAATATTCAATGAAATGGTTTTTAATTTAATCACATTTGATTTATATACAGTGGATGTTCTTACTAACATTCATTCTCAATTAGTTTATATTCACTAATTCATAAGTTGGTTCACTTCCAAATCAAATTCAATTCCATTCAAATTTATTTACTTCTAATTTGAATTTCGATTACTTTAGCTTTCAATTTCATTAAATCAATTTCATTAAATCAATTTCATTAACACTTAATGAATTATATACAATCAACTAACAATCATATAACAATCAATGTATATTAATTACAACCAAATTCCTTTGCTTCACTTACATTCATTTTGGTTTAACACCTTTAATTAAATTGACTTCCATTCAATTTATTCAACTTCCAATAACATTTGATTTCAATGAATTAACACTTACATTCATTATTTCATATCAACTTAATATTACATTTAATTGACTTACATTCAATCCATTCATTCAATTCAATTACAAAGTTTTTTATTTATATAACTCAAGTTCATATTCATTTAATCCACTTGATTATTTACTTCGATACCAAAATCAATTCCATTCAACAACACTTAAGTTATATTCCATTTTATAAACATCACTTTTTATTTACAATTCACATTCATAAATATATTCATATAGTTTCACTTCTTATATATATAAGTTTATTCACAATTGTAAATCACTTTAATTATAATTCAATTCTCATAATTCTTTTTACTTATACAATTATTCTTTTATTTAGATTATTCAAACAACCTAACAATCAACTTACATACACTTTAATAATTCTGAAAAATTATTCCTTTATTTATAAAATATAATCAAGTAAAATTATTTCATTTACCCAATTTAAAAATCAATATTGTGCCGAATTGTTCTATTCAAGTGTTTAGAAACCCCTTCGGCATAGTCTTGCGGACCACGTTGACGAAAGTTCATATGCCACTCAATAAACCAATCATCACAATATAAAACAATTTTATATTCACTAACAAATACGCTCTCATAGCTATTATTACACTCAAATTCATTCTAGAGTACTACTGACTCTATCTCTAATGAGTAATACCCAACAGAACCATGGTTGTCGCTTAACCATAAGCTCTGATACCAAAAGTAACGTATTCGGATTTTCGTTGCCGAAAAACCGAAATGTTATGGGTTTTAAAAAGAATTTAAGAAAAGAAAAAGAGAGAAGAGTAGATAAGAAGGTAGAAAATAGAAGACAGAAAAGAAAATAGGACGATCTTAAAATAGAACGGGAAAGAAAATAGAGAGAATAGAGAATAGAAAATAGAGAACAGAAAAACAACAGAACAACATCAGAATCTCACAATTCGCAGCGGAACAACATATAATAATAAATGAATAATCTTTAAACAAAGAACAATATCAGTTATTACATTTTATACATTTCATTTCATTACATCATATCATCAGAGTATACAACATCATACAACATCAAACAGTGCAGCGGAAAAAGAAATACTATATACTAGTAATACGCCATGCCATCCAGCTTGCCTCCAGCAACTCCAGAATATCCAGAATATCCTGATAAACCTAACTCTTAACTGCCCGTGTGGAAAATTGGTGGGCACCCAGAGTTTAGGAAGGAAAACAATAAACTCCGAGTCAGTCATGTGACTGGTGTGAGAACTCAAAACAGTTTATTTACTTTAGAAATCAAAATAGAGGAATATTTTTAAACTCAATTCGCAATGCTTTTAAAAATGAGACTACCATAAGGCCTCCCGCACACACACACATGCAAACGCAGAATCGGAGGAGATTTCTCCTTATGATAGTCAAAGATGCTTGATACGCATTTAAAATAACATTTGATATTATTACTAGTGCATAGTATAGGAAAATCATTTCAAAAATAAAGATATAAATCTTAGCCAGCATAGACATTCCGCACTTATGCCTACTATAGCTACTATGTTCAATAGCAGGTTACCGCCACATTCCATAGCAGGTTATACAACTAATACCGTACAAGTCTCGTATTGTTTCTTTGGATTTCCAACAAATGGTCAGGCCAAGGAACTTCCCATTGCCACATGGAAACGCCTCTGGCGGGACGTCCCCGAGAACTTAACCAGCTCTCTGCCAACACAAGGCCGGGTTACCTTTATCACTAGGTAACTACTACATGAATATGGCATCCCCTGGTCCCATTGGACCTTTTAACCGAGCGCTCGTCACCAACAACACCACACAGTAATAAAATATAGTGTTTCAACATGAGTAGATATCTGGGCTCCATACCATGATACCACCCTTTCCAGAAGGAAATGCACATACCCTAAAGGGAGCTACCCCTCATAACCTTGCCGCATCTTTCCTGTTTTGACCATTCCGGGATGTGAGGCTCGACGAAGTTTCGTCCACAAAAACATACTTTATACAAAAGCCATGCTTTGGGTCAACAAATGATCAACACAATGATCACAAGGATAGACGATCAAATAAACGATCCTATCACAAATAATCAACACAATGATCATTTCAGCATCACTCAGCATGTCACATTACCAAATTGGGAATATATCGCTGATAACTTCAACTATATAGCCTCTGAGCTCGTACGTCTCAGAGAAGGGTGTTAAGCTAAAAGAATAAATCCTCCGCCACCAACAGAAATATATTTGAAAGAAATCGGCTTTATATCTCAACTTGTAATGTCAGACATACAATCCATACAAGTCTGTTTCGGGCTAGAACGAAACCGAAGGCACTTACAAAGAAGTCCTTGCAATCCGGATATTCACAATCCTGATCGGATTCACCATCACATATGGAGAACTCAATACCGTAGCTACTCGGTGCAGAGTCAATCGACAGGTCATCCCATCGTTCTCGCAAATACCGGGTCTTCAACACCGATCTTCAATGCGATTCACAACGACGTATCACATATTCGGAATGGGTTATACGACCCCATGGTCCTTTCCCGGTTAACCCGAATAGTGAGCGCTTATTCAAAAATAAGTGTGGCATTCAAATTCAAACAAATCACATCAATTACCCATTCAAAGGGAAATATTGATAGTCGGTTATTGAACTATCAATTGATATGCACACATCACCAGATTCCAAATAATTTTCCAAATTATTTACTTTCCAAAAATATCTTTACAAGATATATAATTTCAACACTTCAAAAATAAATCAATATTTATTTTCAAACAAATTCCACTTTCTCATATAAATTCCATAATGAATTTATATTTCAAAATATCCATGCATATACGATTTCAATTATCCATTTTCAATTTATCTTCAAAAAGATAAATTCTCAAAACGTTTCATTTCACATTGGAAAAACATTTCCATACTTATTTATTCATAAGTAATTCACAAATCTTATTTATTTTCAACCTTGGAAAATATTCCATATACTTAAATCGAATTAAGTATATATTTCATTCTTTAAGGAAATCATTCTCTTTAACATATTTATTTGGGCCAAAACGAATGTTGCGTAAAACATCGTTACGACAACCCAAAATCACTAGTATAGGGATTCGGAATTAAAATAGATATATAAATCCCAATACTATACAAAAACATTTCCATTCGGAAATCATTTACTATAACAACAGTGTTATAGTCCACCATTTCCTTTTATTTCTCGAAACATCTATTTCAACAATAAATGTTGAAATCTATGGTTTCGAATCTCAACACATTTTAAAACATCGTTAGATCGTTTTAATTCTATTTAAAACATTCACATTCAAAACAATTTCTTTAACGTATTATTCACTATTCAAAAACGTGAATATACTACGTTAACAAATTTCATCAATTCTATGCATTTTATTTCAAAGGATTATTCACGGTCTAAAAACGTGAATATAACTCCATTTATAAGTTATAACAATTAACTTATCAAAATAAGTCATTTGCGGATTTATAAAACAACGTTTATAAACTCCATTTCTATTTATTTATAAAAATTTCCTTTTTATAAATTCCTTTATTAACCTATTCCAGTTTATCACTAAATTATAAACTAAACGTTCATATTATAAGTTAAATACTTATAAAACGATTATTTTATAAAAATCGTTCTTTTAAACTTCATAATTATGAATCCTATAACTTATAAGATTCAATTATTTATCCAAAACCATTCTTTTAATAATTTCACAAATTTTATAAACCTACTGTTTAAAAATTCCATTTATAACTTCACAGTTTATAATTCTATAAATTTCATTCAATTTATGAAATTCATTTTCACTTCATTCAAACACTTATAAAAACTCGTTTTATAATTTCAATATTTCAATTTATAAATATCCATTTATAAATCTCTTAATATAATTCAATTTATATTATTCTTTTAAAACGTCTTTAATCTCTTTTATTATTTCACCATTTTGATTCATAAAATAATTAAATTTTATAAATCCTATATTTAAACTTTTCACAATAAATTCTAAAATCCCGATTAAACTATTTTATAAAATCATTAGCATCGTATTCTCAAAAATCAGCTTTTAACTGTATTTCACAAAAACCATAATTTTATAACTTTAAAAATTATAACGTTTATTTATTTATAATGGATCAAATCCAAAATTATTTTATACTTCAAAAATCACTTTAAAAATCAATTTAAAATCCCAAAATCTGGGTCCAATGATGTTACACACCAAATAGTCAATCACGACAACAACGATATCATATATCGATATGATAATCAACGAATATCAAAATATTCAAAATCAAATAAATACTGTTGAGGAATCCAGTTGGATCCCTCCAACCTGTTTTCCTGCATCCAAAAACATTAGCACAATACCAATTTCGCTCCAGTACGAAATTATCGCGGTATATGTTCTTATTAAATATTATCCGCTTAATAACGGCGTAATAGGGTCTCATCCGCTAAACAAAAAAATGCGGGAAATCAATAACTCCAATATATACATATGCCAATATATATATATTGCTATTATATATATAATACCAATTTCACTGTTTATGAAATATTCGCGGTATATGTTTTTAATAAATAACATCCGCTTACTAACGGCGTATAATGTCTATTTTAACAATCAATAGATAACAATCATCATTCATACATGCATTCAAATATTTTAAATCTAACTATTTAAAATAAAATCGAAACTGATTCGATTGAGTGAGAAGTTCTCACCTTGATTTTATTTCCGTTTTAGCGATTTATTTCGAATAAATTAAACGCGCGTTTAATTTTACCCAAAATTCTCACTAACTCCAAACGACTCCAAACCAACTCCATCGCGTAGTGCTCGTCCATACGATTCCAACGCAACTGAGATTGCATTTTTTCGACCTCGTATGAAAAAGTTATGAATTTTTGATGTTACACGAGTTTATATTAACAAATTTACAACATTAATTTTATATTTACAACCTTCATCCAATCCTAGCCCTTGATCTTTGCTTCCCCACATCAGGCCCGTCCCTGTTGCTTCTTCCTCTCACGTATTCCTTCCAGTAAACCAAACCCATGAAGCCGCCCATTAGGGTTTGACTTTGCAACCACCACGCTACATTAGAACACGATCAAGTGATGCCGTCTCGAAGCTCCACACACGAGCTACCTTCGGCCACGACTTAGGCAAGCTCGGCCTCCCCCTCTACCCTCGAGATGCGTGCACAACCAGCACGAACGCGGCAAGATACTGGGCACGACGTCGCTCCAATTTCCATCATCTCCGTATGGATTGAAAGGCCTTCCTATGCTCTACAATATTCGTGTTGACAAGTTTTTGTAAAAGTCGATGGATTGAGAGTGATTGAGGGATGAATGTGGGTGTTTTCTGGCCATTGGTTATGTTAGAGGCGGCTAGGTTTAATAGATTAGGGTTTAGTGTTTTTTTTTTATTTTTTTTAGAGTGAGGGTGTATTTATAGGAAACCGACGAAACACTATTCATCCCGGAAATACCAAACTCCGATTAACGCGCCGAAACTGACGTACCTAGGGTTTATCCCGCGTTCCGGACACAATGGAATAGGTTTCGGAAGCTAATTCGGACATCTGTGCGAGTTATGGCTGCAAACGCTCAATTTAAATTAAACCGAATTAAATCGATTTCTAGGCGTTTTAATTCGTACCGGACAAACGGTAAATCCAATTGACACGAAATTTGAAACCATACAATAATATCACATTACGGATCCGATGAAACTGGTTTCGTCGAAATCCGAGACTTTTTGAAAAATGGCTATTTTAACTCGCCAAATTAAAATTAAAAATAATTCGATGCTTTTCGAGCTGCCACGCTCAAACGATAACTCCGATTGACACGAAAATTGAAATCCGGTAATAACTAACTATTACGGATCCAATGAAACTAGTTTCGTTCCATTCTGAGACTGTTCAAAAATTGACTATTTTCACTAGTCGATTTTAATATTAAAATATTCAATTTTCACAGATTAACTTTTAATTCAATTTTAAAAGTTCTAAAATATCATTCTAACTTCAACATGATAAAATAAAATTTTACAAATCATTTTCAATCATATTTAACTCAATTTTTAATTATTTCCATAATTTAACATATTAAATTATCGATTTAATTATCCAATTAAATCCAATAATTCAAATAAAAATTTATTTGACTTTATAAATTCACTTATAAATATTTAAAATAAATTAAATATTAATATTTTAATTACTAAAAATTCTGGTTCGTTACACATAAGTCATTATTTATTGAATTGATTTAATTAATCAATTTTTAATTACAACAATTATTATATAAATTAATAATTTCCAGTCATATTTTAATTTGTTCTAATCCAAATCAATAACTTAAATTCAACCACAATATAATTTTTCTCTCGATCAATCTCAATCTGTAATTATCAACCTTTTTATTTACTTCATTAAATAAATAAATTATTCCTCAATTAACTATTTTAATTAATCTCTTGATAAATTTCACATTGTAATTATGTATATATATTTTTATTTCATGAAGTAATTACACATCAGCCATCAATTGATTGTTCTAAATTAATTTAACTTAATCCTTAATTAATTCAAACCCTTAATTACTAAATTAATTAGCACAATCATTAATTAATTGAATTAATTCATTATCCATTCAAATTATTCTGCCTATTTAATGAATCACCAATCGTTAAACCCTTATTAACTCGAGAATCAAACAAAACCAAAGTCACAGATTATCAGCACACATTCAAACAACTCAATCAATCAACCAATTATTTAAATTTAACTATTTAAATTTAAATATATCAGACAAGTGAGATTTACTCACCTTTGCTCCTTAAATTTGCAATCCACTTCATTCGCGATTTGATTCTACAATTTCCAACCTTGAATAAACATTTATATGGTTTATTAACACTTGGATAATTCTTATAGATTTAATCAATCATTTAATTTTAAAATAAATTTCTTTAACTAAATCAACTAATTGACAATTCAATTTTAACTAAATTTATTTCTAAATCTTATCTTTTTTTTAAAAAATAATTCTAAAAACCATTAGATTTTCGGCTAAAGTACTATCAATTTTAAAAGTGCTTAAAATAATTTCCTATTGTATTGCAATTTATATATTTGTGCATATCGTTTTCAAATATGTTTCAATACATATACCACTTAAAAAAATCTAAACAGTAGACTACAGATATTTGTGCATAGGGTCAATGGTACCATGATAATTGAAGAAAACAGGAATTATACCTCACATGAAACAACGAACCAGGCTCCTAACTCTCGAACGCAACCCTCATCATCGCGGCTTTGG
Organism: Allium cepa; assembly: GCA_030765085.1. Taxonomy (NCBI): domain Eukaryota; kingdom Viridiplantae; phylum Streptophyta; class Magnoliopsida; order Asparagales; family Amaryllidaceae; genus Allium; species Allium cepa. Next base: position 117,813,794 of record CM060943.1, read on the forward strand.
AACCCAGAACGATGCCAATAGAAACCTTGCTCAGTCGCCATACCCCTCCGCCGTTCGATGCTGCGCCTTGCAGTTTCTTCTTTCAAGACGCGGCCTTCACTCGAACGCCAAAAACCCTAGCCGATGACACGAATCACTTCCAGGAACAAGCCCTCCTCGCGCTTGCTGTCTCCTCACCAAACCGGAGGACGGCTACCACCACCCACTTGCGAGCGCGTGCGCCCCTCTTCTGACCTCTCGACAACAACAAACTCGAATCGAGCACCACCATGCTCGATCGATATCTGCCTTCGAGTAAGATTGCTCGATAGTGGAGAAGAGAAAGTCACGTTTTAATTAGAATGTGAATAGATAACGAGGTGGCCATTGATGAATCTTATTTTTTCTGGGTTCGATTCTGCCCTTTGACTTGAGAGGGAGATGGAAAAAATATAGAGATTCGGGGAGCTTCTCGAGTACGCCTTCCTGTTAATAAAAATATCTTTACTATTTGACTCTAGAATTTATTATATTATAAAGCTTCAAACATCTCGTTAATCGCCATCTAAAATTTCAAACTCCTCTTAAGGAATACCGCTAGGCGATTATAAGGTTTTACCCACGTTCCGAACACGATGGAACGTATTTCGGAGGCTAATTTGAACGTATGTGCGAGTTACGGAATTAAACGATCGATATTAAATCAAACCGATTAAAATAAATCTAAGCGTTCCAAGCTGTCAGGATCAAATGACAACTCCGATTGCTCCAAAAATTGAAATCCGATAATAACTAACTATTATGGATCCAATGGAACTGGTTTCGTTGAATTCCGAGACAATGCCTCTGAAGGCTGTTTGAAAATGTCAATTTAAACGATATATTATTAAAATTGAACAAAACACTTCCAACTCAATTTCAACACCTTCACTACCTTCAGTGTTATCAATATAAATTCTATAAGCCTTCAAATTATTTTTAACAGGCTTAAAATTCCAGATTAAACATTTTACCCAGTTTCAAATTATATGATTCAATATTTAAACTATATAATTCAATGATTTAATTATCAAGTAAATATTAATATCTTGAATTTCAAGTTAAATTAACTTTTAAATATTTAAAATCAATTAATTATTCCAATTTAAATTGTTAGAAATTCCGGGTCGTCACATTCCTCCCCCCTTAAAAGAATTTCGTCCTCGAAATTACTAGTTAGGAAGAATGTACCAATACCCGTTTATCTTTTCTCCAAAACTCACAATTCAACACTCTACCAACCATTTTTTATTAAAATCCCACTACCCCTTAACCACTTTCTAAAATTATCTATAATTTCAAACAATACCATTTTTGCTCAATCATCTAAATTTCAATTTTAAATCAAATTTTGAATTATCAAAATTTTCTCAAAAATTTTCTAACTCCCTAAATTTCCGAAATTTTTTGCCAGCGTCTCCTTTGCGCGGCTAGCTCGGTACAACTACAAAAGGCCTCTACGGGCTCCCAAATTCCAAAAGAAAACAGAAAGCCAAGTGGCTAGATCAAAAACCCAATCCAACTCATATAGAATTAAAATACATACCTTTTTATCGGGCAATTCAAATTTATCTTTTGGAACCAAATCCAATTTCCTTTCCCTTAATAACTGCATAACTTACTTAGCGACAATATTCAATCATAACCTTTCAAATCATTTCATACATTTCCTCACATATGTTTTCATATCCATTTCTATTCAACTAGTTTTCCCCACTTCATACGAATTCAATTTACTTTAAATTTTGAATACTGAATTTTACCTTTCAAGTATAACTGATTTACATTAGTTCATCCATTAATTTACTTTAATTTTTAATTTGAAATCGTTTGTCGCTAATGAAAATTTTCTCAAAAGTTTTCAAAAATTTTCTAACTCCCAAAATTTTCGAAAATTTTTGGTAGAGTCTCCTTTGTACGGAGGAGCTTTTGCAATTTGACAAAAGATATAAATATATATACATCGACCCACCCGGTCGGAAAAGGCAAAAACAGTTCATATTTGCTATTTTTATTGCGTAGGCGTACCTTATTTAGCATTTTAAGCAAGAAGCTTATTTATTTTAGCATATATCGCGTCCAAATTCAGCCAAACGACCTTCGGGTACCTTTACTTACTCAATTTACACATATAAGTACTATATATATGAAGTTTATAGCATTTCTCTTACTTAAACAACTATAACACTTCAATTCTAAAAGAAATGCATTTAAAATAACTTCCACAAGCAATTTATATGTTTTCAAACCTAATTCAATTGTTTTCAACCAATTTATAAACCATTTTATTCAATTTCAATGATTTGCAACTCAATTTCTTACATTCCATTGATTTTTAATCCAAACAAGCTCATACTCACTTCAAGTGATTCAGAATCAATTTTATTTAATCTCTATTAACTCAGCATTTTAATTACATTTATTTACGCTGAATGACAACCATTTTTATGCAATTTCGACGATATTCGTTTAATAGAGTATCTATTTCAGTTTATAACTACTTTAAATTAATTTCAACTCATCTTATATTTAATTCCATTTCATTTCAAACTTATTTACCAACCATTCATTGCATTCATTTTATTTCCGTATTAGATCCATGCAGAACAATCTACTAAGCTTGGCACATTCAAACTTATAAATTAATAATCACTTCCAAATTAATTCAATCCAAGCTTTTATTAATGGGCTTTCACTCTTATTCGATGCCAAGCTCCCATAAATTTTAAACTTAATTTAATTTACCTTTGTTTATTCTAACATCAAACTTAAGTTTACTTATATTTGATTCTCATTTAATCAACTTCCATTAAATTCAGTAAGCCCATCCATTTTAATTTTAACTTTAATTCATCTTCTTAATTTATCAAAATAATATCCAAGCACATACTTAATTCATTTATACTTCAAATTAATATACCACCAAATTTAAGTTCAGTCTGATAGTCCAATTCCAATCATAACTTTGATTTAGTTTTTATTCAATCAGACTGCATCCATTTATCATTTAACTTAATTAACCCATTTTTAATTTTTAATTTACGTACTTAATTCATGTTCGAATTTATTTTATTAATACAAGGCCATTCTCAATTTATTTCTACTCATCTGGATTTTTATTTGCAACTCAAACCATTTCTATTACAATTCACTTCCATTATATCCAATCTATTTTTAATTCAAACCATCACATTTTCAATCCAACTCTATTTTATTTCTATTTTACCGCATCTCCTTTTATTTATTTCATTATCAAATCTAAGTCGAATTCTATTTAGAATTTGAATTCATTCCCAAACTCCATTATTAATTTACAATCCATTTATTTTCCCAAGTTAAATTTTATTTATATACTGAATCAATTAATTATTTAGCCAATTTAGCTTACTTTCAATTTTCAAATCAATGTTGGATTTTAATTACAAAATCATTTCATTAAATTTTCCTGAGTTCAATTTTATTTTATAATTCCAGTTTGGAATTTCTTTTTAATTTTTCCTAAAATTCCAACACTTCTATTTTAAATTTTTAGAATGCCTTTAAATCCACATAATTCTATTAAAAAAGCCCTTTATAAAAATATTTCTTATAACTCGATGTCTCAACCAGTCCATCCTTGTTCTCACAGAAATTCAGTCATACGTTGATCAGGCGTAGGACTGAAAATCTATAAGTACTTGGTAAACCCATTTTCAACATCCAGTGAAAATACTTTTGAAAAATAATTTTATTGAAAATATAGAAAACAATATTTGAAAATAGAGGAAATACCTTTGGTAAGAATGCTCTGGAAATCATCACCCCCATCCATGGTCGCAGTTAATCCAATGGTTACGTTGCCATCCCGACAAAATCCATAGATAACTATAGGCCACTGCGCCCCTCAATTACACCATGGAACCCACGACAGATCGCAACTACAACTGGGGTTACTTAGCTATCACAACAAAAACCCATATAACCGTAGGCATCAGCGCCATCGAATTTCGCTGCCAAAAATGAAACTTCTCCACTCCACTTGACCATAGATCGCAGTCTACCGATGTTGCATTGCCTTCCCGGCAAAATCAATTGTAGACTGTTGGCACTTATCCTCCACACGATTTCGCTATGGTCCCCACAGTAGATCGCAGCGACATCGAGTTACACTGTCGTCACAGCATAACCCAAATGCCTCTGTAGGCATCAGCGCCCTCGACTTTCGCTACCCAATAATCCTCAGGAACTAGTTTTGTCCGGACTCCTCACATGATCAACTTTAGAACCCACCCTTGGGGCTCAAGGCAGCACCACCCGGTGGCACTCCTGAGAAGTTCATTTCAAGGGAGCGCCCTTTTCCCCAGAGCCATCATCAAAATATTTTATACTATACACATATAGTATCTTCAAATCATACACCTAGTATGATCTCATACAAAGCTTATTTATACAAAATCGATTATTCCAAAATCGATAATTCTCAAACTAGGCTTTCCAAATTCTCATATTGATTTTACCCAAAAATCAAAAGCCTTTCCAAATCCAAAGGTTCTCAAAATCTTTTCCAAAATCCTCATAAGATCCTTTATATATATACACAGATATATATAATTTTTAAAACTTTGGATCTTTTCAAACTTGTATAAAACTCCTTTTTACACTTCAAACACCTTCAAAAATCCTTTTCTTCCGGCAATAGATTTAACAAGGAAATATTTATCTTATATAACAAAGATATATAACTTTGTTTATTCAAAATCAAATATTCAAATTTGATCACTCTTTCCAATATCAATTTCATTCAAAACCGTACGATGTACACATAACATTCGTACGCTATACCAGTCTGATCGCTCACTCGATCACACAATTTCACTTCCGAACTAGTTTCGTCCACCTGACTTCCTAGTGCGAACTCAGATCTGGTTTCTTGATCGGAAACCGTCATCTCCTTGCATAGCTATAACTATGATAGAGAACATCCAGAACCAATCAACAATCCATATCCAGGTTCGTCGTCAAAAATCGAGTGAAAAATCCCGACTTGGATCGATAAACTATCTCGAAATTCTGTGCTCGAATCTGGATCAAATCACTATGCGAATAGAATAGTATACGTACATCCTATGTATTTATTTTCATTGATTATTAGCTAAATCAATTTCCTTTCCATTCACATTCCTTAAATTTTCATTCACTTATCCACATTTACCTTAGTCCCCATTTGGATTATCACTTCGATTTTCATCTCAGTTGGGTATTTTACCAATAACTGTTTGAACTCCGACCAGTTTATATTTAGAATATAGCTTGAAAATTTTAAAAATGGATAAGTAGTTGAAAAATAATTATTAGTTTGCAAAATAGCTATAAAATAGGTAACAAACTATAAAATAGTTGAGAAATAGCTAATTAGTTTCAAAAATTTTAGATAATTGCAAAATAGTTGGAAATAAATAATTTATTTGTAAATAGTTGAAAAATAGTAATTATTTATTTGTAAATAGTTGAAAAATAGTAATTAGTTTAGAAAACAGTTGAAAAATTATTAAACAGCTCTAAAAATAATTGTAAAACAAGTATAAAATAATTTGGCTTTAAGAAAGAAAGGTTGTATATATTTAATAGCTTAGAAAAAAATTAGTTCATATCAAAACAATTTATATTGAAACTAGTCAAGAGTCAACTGTTCACTTCCCCACAATCCAATGTAAATTTACACTTTCATTTAAATTAATCCTGTTCCTTTAATTATAATTTCAAATTATTCCAATCAATTTTAATTATTATCAATTGAACCCATTTCAAATTCAAATCATTTCAATTCAATTAAATTCAATTTCCCATTTAAGTTTTTAAACTTATACATCTTCAATCACCAATCCAATTAATTCAAACCAAATTCAATTTTGAACTGATTCAATTTCAATCTCAATTCTAGTCCATTTCGAATTATATAAATTCGAGTTAAATTCTCAAAGATTGGTTTAACTTTTTAAACCAAATTAACTTTTATTCCAAGTTTTTAATCAATTTAATTTCTGAGCTCAAATTCTAGAATTTTCATTTTAAATTATCTTTACTTACTTATTTCAAAGTTTACCTAAGAGTTCAAAACTATTTTATCTAAAAAAAAATTAATTTATTACCCAATTTTATCTTCTAGTTTGAAATCAATTCTTAAACAAGTTTAATTTACAAATTCAAGTATACAAATTTTCCAGATCTCAAACCCATTTGAGATCACACATATTCCCAATTCAAATTACCACTTAATTTTCCAAGTTAAATCTCAGTTTCATCTTGAAATTTCCAATTCAAGTTGTTCATTCATACTTATTTAAATTCTCCCAAGTTAAATCTCAATTTGCTTAATCCAATCAACCCTACTCAATTTGAATTCCCGCTTCAAACTTCAAAATTCTTTCCCTCTTGTAAGTTCAAAACTTATATCACTTTGGGTTTTTACATCGCACTTCAGGGAAAAAACAAATCTCAACCTCTTAGAGTTTATTTCAAATTATCTCTGATATCATGTATATCCACACATATATGCATATTTATTTCTTAGCCCTCCCAGCCATGTTTTTTAAAATTTTAAACCACCCTTGGTTTTAAATTCAAATCAATTTTCAAACAACCCATTGTTTGCAACAAGTCCCAGTTATCCAAATAATACTTATTTATTATTTTTCATTACTTTGAAACAAAATTTTAAAATTCCGGGACCAGATTTAGAATTTCATTTTCAATCCATTAAATTTTAATTTGGTTGTATTTTTGTTTCTACTTAATTTAGTTCCAATTCTAGACTTCAGTTTGGTTGTATTATATTACTTCTTAATTTTAATTTCAATAATTAACAACCAATCACCTTAATATTTATTAGAAGGAAATATTGCTTTATATATATCAAAATATATTTTATATAAAATCATTTAAAATCTTTATATAAGAAAATAACAAGTACGCGCTCATATATAAATATTCTCGACTCATTCTAGAGCACTACAGACTCTATTAAATGAGTAATCCCCACCAGAGCCAAGGTTCTCGCTTAACCTTTCAGCTCTGATACCAAATGTGACAACCCGAAATCTTCTAACCCGAAAATTCCAGATAGTTATGAAAAGAAGAAAGAGATAGAAGAAGAAGAACAGAAACACCGAACATCTCACAATCGTAGCGGATAAAATATAATAATAAATATTAACAGTTTACAAAAGAATGCTATATCTATCGATTACATTTAATATACATTAGAGTTTCACATATATATATACAGTCATTGAATACATACAATTATCATGTCTCAGATTAACAATATTATAATACAGCGGAAATACTTTACGCGTTCCTGTCATCCAGCTCGCCTCCCGGGCTCCAGAATGTCCTAACCTGGAAATCTGTAGTACTCGGTCTGACCCGAGCATTACACCAAAGTAACACCCGGTTCAGGCTGGAAACCAGCGTGAGTAAACCCAACTAACATGAAATACCACAGTATACAGCTCAAATAAACCCGGGTAACTTATATCAATTTAACCAATTCTCAATTTACTATAGACAACACTTACTTCACATATAAATTTCTAAGTACCAAACTTAGATAATCCAGTTCATTTAAATCATTTCATTCCTGCCTATTGAATATATATGTATAGACTTTTTTTTAAGGTATAGATTTTTTTTTAAAACAAAATACTGTAAGGTATAGACTTTTTTTTAAAACAAAATATTGTATATATATGTAGTTATATAGATGTTAGAAATTTTAATAGCAGTAAACTATATGTTCAGTTTAAAATTTAATATATATGTATGGATAGGAATAGAAAAATAGAAAAAAAAAGAAGAATTAGTTTAAAACTATTAATAGTTAAGTTAAATAAATAAATTGTTTGACTAATTCAAATATTAATAAATTATATAATGATTGTACAAGGTCTGAAATCCTGAAGGAAACAAGCTGGTTTGGAGTGGATTGCAAATAAAAAGCAAAGGTGAGTTAATCTCACTCATCTGGTTCAATTTAAATTTAAATGGTTAAATTTAAATAATTGGTTGAATGGTTGAATTGATTTGATGTGCTATATTATAGTATATAATACATCTTGGAATGATTGATTTCCCGCATTATATAGCGGATGAGACCCTACGCGCCGCATAATAGCGGATGATATTATATTAATCCCATATACCGCGATATTCCACCTCGAAGTGGAATTGGTATTTCATATTGTGCTAACGTCTGTGGATGCAGGGAAACAGGTTGGAGGGATCCAATTGGATTCCTCAACATTTATTTAAATTATTTAATATTCTCTGTTACGATTATTTCGATATTCTGTGATGAATTATATTGGAATATTGAATGCTATAGTTTGCTTGAACATTTCGGTACACTGAGTAATCAAAATATATAGAATTGGATTTTTGAAAAGAAAATAAAGAGTGCATTTTTAAGTAAAATAATTATAGAAAATTTGAATAAAAATAAGAATGAGTTGGAAAGGAATAAAAGTGATTTAAAATTCTAATAAATAAATTTCGAGTATGGAAAGGGGATTTTGAATAAACAGAGAAATAATGAATTTTAAACCTTAAGTGACATTGTTTAAAGGAATAAAGAATTTATTTTAAAATCCAAGTTTTAAATTTATTTAAATAGATAAAGAGGGAATTTATTTCGAAATGGAGTAAATTAGAAATCAATTTGGAAATTAATTTAAGTGTTTGAAATAGGAAATTTAAAGGAGAATATGACTATGGAATTTGTAAACTGGGTTTATAAAAGTGAAGTAATATATCAGTGGATATTTTGGAGAATAAATTAACGAAGGGAATTTATTAAAGGAATGGGTAAATTTGTTTAAAAATAAGCAGTGCTTTATTTTTTAAAGGATGTGAAGAGAAGTATATTTCCCTGGATAGCCAAGTACGTTTTCGAAGCAAATTTTTAAATATAAGATAAAAGTTTTAATGTTGTTTTAAAAAGCATATTTAGAAAATTTATTATTGCTAAATGTTTAAATTCTAAAGTAATTATTTTTCAAATCTATTAACGTAGTAATTATTTAAAGGTGACTTATTATTTTGCTTTAAAGAAGAAAATCTAGTTTTATATTTTATAAAGTAACCTTATTTTAAATATTCCAAAAGTATTATTTTTAATTAAGTATTAAAGTAGTTTTCTCTAAATTTAAACGTTAAAGCATATTTTTACAATAAAGTGTTTTTAAATTATTTTAAAAATCTAAAATTTTGTGCTTGGTGATTTCAGTGGAAATAGAAATATTTAGGAAATTTATTCAGTAAAAGGAAGGTAGTTTGAAACTGTTTTTAAAAGGAATTGAAAAGTGGAAATATATCTTGCGAATACATTTTGAGATAAATAAATAATTTGGGAAATTATTTAATGTTTGATGGTTGTTGTGAATGTTAGTTGATAGTTAAATAACCGACTATCAATATTGGGCAAATGCGCTGATCATTTCGAAGAGACCGGGATCGGGATTTATTTCTCGAAAACCACTTCGATCCGATTTGTACGTTTCCGTGGAAAAACGAGTTTGGATTCAAAGATGGAGCAGTGAAGTGCAAGGGCTAGTCATTACTAATCTTGAGGATATTTCCAAAATGGATGTAGTAGGAGTAGTGCCTTCGGTTCCGTTCGAACCCGTGACGGACTTGTACGGATGAATGCTTTCAGAACATCATCAGGTAGGCGATGAGTATTCTAAGGGAAATGTTCTAAAAGGTAACGCTTAGCCTCAAGCCTCATCAACCAGGAATGATTGAAAATCAAGGGTTATGCAGCAAGGCTTGGTGGGTAGCACCCATTTCCGGGTGAGGTCATCCTCGTCTAGATGTCCCTTTCATTTCAGCTTAGTGGTGCGGTTGCTGATCCCAACCGCGAGGTGGTCTTATTCTGGATTATCCAGTAAGGGATAGTCCAGGTCTTGTGTTGCGGGGGTCGGGAGTGATCCTCGGTACTGTGATCTAGGCCACGTACCGTGACTGGTGGTACCCCAGTGCCTAGTCTTTAGTTGGAAATCCATTCTCCCTACGCGCCTTTTACGAGTTTTGTTTGTATTACCCACTTTGTGGCTAGTAGCTGGAATTCAATCATGTAACAATTTCGGCTATTTTAATAAGTATTTGTAAATAGACCCTATTATAATATCAGTGGATTTTAATAAAAAGTGTTTTAGCTATCGTAAGGTAAAAACCCGACATGTTTATTTGTGGCGTGGTCTTACGAGATTCTTTTGTTCTCAAAGGATTTTTGAAACTTTAATAATCAATTTGAGCATGATTTCTCACGTTGGTATTCCAGACTAACTCGGGTGTTATTTAACTATAATGCTCGGGTCAGACCGAGTATTATAGGATACAGGATAAGATGCTGTGGAGCTTAGGAGACGAGCTGGATGGCGATACATACTTCTATACTTGCTATTATTATTCCGTTGTGTATCCAGTTGTATGTTATTGATGTTGTTGAACTCTGATGATGTACTCTGATGATGTATATATAAAACGGGTATAGTTTTCTTTTGTGTAAAGATCTGTTTTATATATTATATTTTATTCCGCCGCGATGGTAAGATTCTGTTGTTGTTTTCTGTTTTCTCTTCTTCTACCTCTTCTTTTTTAACCCAAATGGTTCGTATTTCTGTTCAACTTGAGTTGATTGATGTAGAATAGTGTTGACTCAAGGGGTACGGAATTGCGGGTCGTTATAGTTGGTATCAGAGCAGACGGTTAAGCGAGAACCTTGGCTCTGTTGGGAATTACTCATAGAACAGAGTCCATAGTACTCTAGAATGAGCTTGAGTGTATTAATAGATATGAGCGCGTATCTGTTAGTGAATATAAAATTGTTTTTATATTGTGTTGATTTATCGGTCGAGTGTTTATGGATTCTGGTCGATGTGTGGGACGCCATGTTATCAATAGGGATTTCTGAACTCTTAAACAAGATAAACCGACACAGTATTGTTTTAAATAGGGTAAATGAAATAATTTTACCCAAATTATTTTCATATATAAAGGGAATAATTTTTCGTAAATTATTGTAGTTATATATGGATGCTTGGTTGTTAGGGATGATGATATTAAATTATTATCATTAATGTGTAAAATTGAATAAGATATTGAAATCAAAACCATAAGCTAAGAAATTAATTCATATATAAATGGGATTTGTAAATGCGAATTATAATTGGGTAAGGAATTGAAATCATAATTAAAAACTAAGAAACAAATTCATATGCAAACGAGATTTGTAAATGTAAACTATAAATGTGAATTATAGTGTGATTAATAATTAAAATAAGATAAAATTCCAAAGTGATGTTTGAATATAAATTTAAAGGATTTGGAATTTGAAAATTTGGAAATTTAGATTCCTTTGAATTTGAAAAAGATTCTCAAAAAGTTGGGAAAAATAATATATATTTGAGAATATTTTCGAATCGGATTTGAAATCTAGAGGGATTTGGAATTTAAAAATATTTGAAGGGTTTTAAAAGAGATAAAAGCATTGAACTCTTTACGATCGCTGGAAAATAATTCCGATGATGATCGCGACATTATCGGTGTTCATTTTCGAGTTTCCAAGAGAGGGATTGCTACCTAGATGTTTTGGATTAATCTTTGTTTATGGAATTTGGTTTGATTTTGAAAATGCAAAGGAATAGTTTGATTTAGATATATATGTTTTAAAAATTGTGTAAAATAAAGTGCAGAATTGTTCAAATGGGCTAAAAATAATTAATGTTTGGAAATTAAATTTATTGGTTGAAAATGAATTTGTGAATGAATATTAATAAGTGAGTAGCTTATAAAAAAAGAAACAAATAAGCCGGAATAAAAGTATTAGTATTCTAGAAAAATCCAAACTTGTTATATTAAGTAAGATTGAACTCCAGAAAATTGAATAAAATGGTTTTGAAGATAAATGAAAAAAAATCAACAATCAAGTATGGGATTATAAATTATAAGTGAATTAAACATGAATTAAAATGAATTTAGTTGAGTTATAGATAATATTGAATGGAATAAAATGCTTACTTATATTAATGTAAACTAAGTAAGTGTTGAACTGGATTAAAATAGATTTGGTGTGAGTTGTAAATAAATCAAATTCAAGCATAAATTGAATGACCTTATTACTAATGAATTCAATGATGAATTGTTAATGTGAATTAAAATTTAAAAATGGATAAAAGAATAAACTAATTGAATAAAATAGTAAAATGGTTGGGATTTGATCAAAGGAAAATCAAATCAAAGATTTGAATGGAAGTTAGTTGAATAAAATAAACTTAAGATTATTTGGTGGAATAGTTTGAAGCAAATAAATAACTTAAGTAAATTGTGAGATGGTTATTTATTGGTCGTCGAGTTTAATAAGATGGTTTGGAATCAACTTTTGGATATGAAAGAAATTGCAATGAAAAGATTATGAATAAATTAAAATGGGATGGAATCATGTGTAAATTGAGTTGGAATCAATTTAAATGGTTAAAAAGCCTAAGCAATTATTTATTCACATTAATATTTTCGAATTGCATAAGAAAATGGGTCGTTCGATGTAAATGGGATTAGATAAAATTCTATGAGTTATTAGAAGTGAAATAGGACGATTTTGAAATCGATTGGAATGAATATTAGTTTGTTTTGCTTAGAATGAATTAAATATAAGCGTGTAAGTTGTAAATCACTTAAATTGAATAAAATGGTTTGAGAATTGGTTGTAAGCAATTGTAGTAAGTGTAAGAACCTTATTTGTGCTTATGGAAATTTTATAATGTGCATTACATGTGAAATTTATTGTTAGCTATTGAAAGTAAGTGAAATGTTAATAAATTGCATATATTTAGTACTTGTACGTTTAAATTGCGTAAGTACAGGGACTGGGAAGCCGTTGGGCTGGATTTGATCGCGCAAAATGCTAAAATAATAAGGCGCTTGCTTAAAATGCTAAATAAAGATACGCCTATGCAATAAAAATATGAAATATGAACTGTTTTTTTTTTCCGACCGGGTGGGTCGATGTATATATATTTATATTTCTCGTCAAATTGAAAAAGCTCCTCCGTACAAAGGAGACTCTGCCAAAATTTTCCGAAATTTTTGGAAGATAGAATTGTTTGTAACAACCCACATATTTATTGATTTTTATATTTAAATATTTTATCGATACTCGGAATTTAGTCCGAAAAGTTACTTTCTGCATACGGTCGAATTAGGACTCGGGACCACTCCCATTGAGTTTAAAATGCCGTTTGCGACCTTTTTGAGTATAAGCTTCGATATGTTTGGAGTAAGTTCATTTTTGCTACTTTTTCACTTTGGGTTTGGGTTTGGGTTCAGCCCTATGTTTAACTTATACTCAAATCTGAGCCACTCCTCCCCATTCACCCTCACTTTTTCCTCTTTTCAGTTCTAAAGCAGCAATGGTGGGAGAGATGGGAAATTAAAACTCCAAACCCTAGTTTTCTTTTGCAAATCAAACTCTAGCTCCAAACTAATTGAAGAACCCATTGGTTAGCCTTCTCTTCTTCTTCTCCAACTCATTCTCTCTTTGATTTCAGAAAATTCCTAAACCTAATTTAGGAAATGTTTCTCTTTTAAGCTTAGATTGAAGCTTCTTGAGTAGTTACTGAAGAGGAATTGATCTTAGCTTGTTTTTAAAGCTTCTCCTTCATTGATTTGGGTTCAAAGGTGAGATTTTTATCTCACATCAATGCTTATAATTATCTTCGAATGTTAGGTATGAATTCCTAACACTTATTCGTATCATTAGCTTTTGGTTTGGATTAATTTGGCGAATATTCTAATTTTTGGTGTTTTGGGTTCAATTCTTTAAAAATCATGGCTTTGATGTTCAAATGTGTTTTTAGTGATGCAACGAGGAGCTCATAGGGCCGGGTAGTCGATTGGCATAAATCCTTAGTGCCAATGCTCGAGTGGTTGCAAATTGGTCGTGATTGGCCATTATATTCGATGGGCTAGGAAGGGACAGGGAACAGGTTCGGCCGACCGAGCCCTGTGGCCAGTCAACCGACCTGCTTCCAGAGTGCATCAGCACTCCTCTGTCTCAGGTTCGGTCGGCCAACTACAAGGCTCGGTCGACCGACCTGCTTCCCGAGAAAATTTCTGAAACAGGGTCCAGTCAATCGAGCTCTGTAGCCGGCCGACCGACCTGATGCAATTTTGCCTATTTCTCCTAGTTGCTTGAATTTCCAACTTTAATCGATTCGTTTTATTTCCTATTTGTTGTTATCATTTATTATGACTTTGATGACTCCTTCTTAGGGATTTTTGAATATCCATTTCGATGGATTCTTTATCGGTTTCGTTGGATTTTTATTCACATCTTCGTATGTGAATTTTAGTGATTGATTATTCCTACAATCTTCTTCGTGATTTGTCACTTTAAAAATATAAAGGTTTCTATACTAGTAGTAAATATCAAAACTCTTTCTTCACATGATTTCAACACTATTTTATTACAAAGCTCGTTTCTTAAACCGTTTTCCAATCTATTAGTATATACAAACCTTTACCTCACTCGTATGAGAAATCTATTAAACGACTTAGTAAAACGAGTGGTATGAAACGCTTGCGTTTACTTCGTCGGTTAATTCTTGGACTTGTTCGATTGAATCTCTTGTGAAAATTTTATAGTGGAGATCTACAATTTGTTCGTAAATATTTAAGTTAAGCTAGTGGTTATGGGACATGAAGCTAAACTCATATATTTACTAGCTTAGTGTAATTGACACTTCTCGTTGATCATGACGATTATCTTTGTGATTTAGACTAGCAATGTGCGATGTCTCTTTGTCTGTGAGGGAGACTAAACCCCGTTTTGTGGAGTTTCGACTCAAATTGGTGGGGTAGCTGACGATCATCTTTGTGATTTAGACTAGCAATGTGCGATGTCTCTTTGTCTGCGAGGGAGACTAAACCCCGTTTTGTGGAGTTTCGACTCAAATTGGTGGGGTAGCAACCCATGGTCTTCGGGCCGTTTGTGGAGCTTCGGCTCAATTTGTGATGGTTAGCAACCATGGAATTAGCGTTCTGTTTGTGATACATGTGTTGGTGAGCTTTATGCTCCCGTTTGTGATAGGCCTCCCCCCTTTTTGTGATTTCTGGATTTCTTGAGATGATTTCTAGAATTTGTGTTTCACCAATTTTCGTGATTTCCATTGATAAATTTTATCAATATTTGTGCATTGGTGAATTTGTGTGTCATTGACTTTTGTGATTGACATTGATATAATCGTCAATATTTATGGTTTGGTGAACGAAATAAGGAGTATGACATTTCTTTGATTCTTGTGTAGATTTTGTGATATTGATTAATCTCTTGTTGATTTTCAATTACTTATATATATCACAGCTTGGCATTGTGATTATTATGTGCTTAGTCATATCTCTTATTCTATATCGTTTCATCTGATATTTATAGTTAGACTGATCCGTTTATTATTTTCTTATTAAATAATACTTGGGTCAGACCGAGATGTTACAAGTGCTTCAGCTTGACTTCTCACTTGGGATTGATTTCTCTGACTTTTGGCTAACTACTTAGATTAGTAGTTATTTTGTTGTATACACTTGAGATATGGACTCATAGTTGTATTCTTTTGTATAGCACGTGTTGCTGTTCTTTTGTATTATTGTGGATCTGCTTGACTACTACTATGATGAACACTTTTATGTGTTATATATATATATATTCATATCTATTTCCACCTTTGTGATATGAATTATCTGTGACTGATTTGTGTTATGTTTATTTCTATATTTGTTTCCGAAGACATAATAGCCACTGTGTAGTAGCTTTGAGTTTGTGTCGGTATGTCGGATGTCCTCTTGAGAAGAAATGCAAGTTACATCTTATCTGGCATATCGGTACTCGCACAAAGCAATTATACAGATGGTCGCTCCTCAACAGCCTTATTCTCCGTGCTAGTTGACGGCATTATACCGTAGTGTCCTTGGCTAGCGTGGGTATAGAGGTGGGGCGTCACAGCTTGGTATTAGAGCCAAACTTCGGAACAATATGGAATATTATAACAAGGATCATCGTCCTAAGACTTTCTTAGGAGTCGTGCTTTGGGATTTAATTCGAGTCTTCGTACTGATTCATCCTATTTTCTTTATGATTCCTTGTTTTATCTATCAAGAATTGCTTGATATTTATCTTGAGAATAACCTTTTCTTCTTCTTTATTTCTTTCTTAAAGAAGAGAAATGGTTAGACCTGGTCGTCCCAGAGCTGGATCATCTAGTGCTACACCCCAAGATGGAGTTTTTATGACTACCCAGCAACTTCTTGACCTTGTCACGAATGCTCAAGCAGCTGGTTCTAATCCGGAACCTACTCACCCTAAATCTGGATTTGCACGTTTGTGCAATGATTACACCAACCTGGGTGGGAAGCCATTTAAAGGTTCTGAAACTATTATTGAAGTTCAGGCTTGGTTAAGGACATGCGATCGAATCTTTTCTCGCATGAACCTCATTGATCTTCACCGAGTTCAGGTGGCTTCTAGTATGGTCCAAGAAAGAGCATTAGATTGGTACGAGCTTCTGATTTCTGAAATAAATGAAGCGGATCTCACTTGGGAGAAATTCCGAGAGCGCTTCGAGTTAAAATTCGTACCAGAAGCTGAGAAGGTGACTTTGGCTCGCCGTTTTATTGACCTTGTTCAAGGTGAATCTTCCGTGACTGACTGTGTTGCGTCTTTTGAATCTCTCTCTAAATACGGGGTTGAATATATCAACACCCCATTGAAGAAAAATCAAAGATTTGTCTATGGCTTAAACACAAATCTCAAGAAGCCATTACTTCTAAAATTAGAAGTTTCTTTCGATCAACTCATTGATATCGCTCTTCGTCTTGAAGAGGCGGATAGGGAAAATGATGTTGAAGTGGTGGGTTCCAAACCAAGCTTCAACTCCAACAAGAAAAGGCCCAGTAAATTCAAAGGCCCTTATCCCAATAAGAAAGGGAAGTAAACAACCCCAGTGGCAAAGACTTCTTCCTTTGGTCGCGGGGAATGCTATAATTGTGGTTCGAAGGACCATTATGAGAACAAGTGCCCAAGGTCTCTCTCTTGTTGTTACTGCAAAGTTCCCGGTCATGTTATATCTTCATGCCCCAAGCTTCAGGGCAAGAAGGAGGGAAAGTTAAATGTTGCCCAAGCCCCTGGCAACACATCTCGTGGCCAAGGTATTTCTCATTCTATTCTTGATGGTATTATTTTATTTCGTGATCATCCTATTCGAGTTCTTTTTGATACGGGTGCGTCCCATTCTTTTATATCGAAAGAACTTGTTGATACTTTTTCTTTGGATGTTTTGTGTTTAACGACTTCTTTGAGAATTGCGAATCCGGTTGGTGGAGCCGCAACAATCAGTTTATTGTGTAAAGATGTCGAGATTATTTTTTGTGATTTTCCTTTCCTAGCCGATTTGCATGTCATGCGTTATTTAGGCTTTGGAATGATTTTGGGAATGGATTGGCTTAACCGTTATGAAGCGCGTATCCTATGTCCTAAGCGGACTATTCATCTTCGACATCCTCAATCTGTTAAGCAGATTTCTATTAATCTTAAAGATTCGGATTCCAGCTTGGTTGCATCTTTATATTCTTTAAATCCTCGTGATGATGATAATGATGACGAGGAAGATATTATTTCTCTTATTCACGTTGTTCGTGAATTTTCCGACATATTTGAGCCCGTTTTAGGATTACCGCCTAAGCGAGCAATTGAGTTCAGAATTAATCTTATCCTTGAAGCTCAACCTATTACTCGTCCTCCTTATCGTATGTCCAATAAAGAAAATGAGGTGATGCGTAAAAAATTATCCGATTTGGAGACGAAGCAATTTATTCGCTCTAGTTCCTCGCCTTGGGGAGCTTCGGCTATTTTCGTGAAGAAATCCGATGGTACACTTAGGCTTTGCATTGACTACCACAAGCTTAATGATCTAACTATCAAGAATAAATACCCTTTATCTCGGATTGATGATCTATTCGATCAACTTAGTGGTGCCGGAGTCTTTTCGCAATTGGACTTGGCTACCGGTTTTCACCAGCTTCGTATCGCAGAGGATAGCATTCCTTTGACATCGTTCCGTACGCATTACGGATCTTATGAATGGCTTGTTATGCCATTTGGTTTAACGAATGCTCCAGCTTATTTCGTTGACCTTATGAATCGAGTTTTCAAAGATTTTCTCGATCGATTTGTTCTCATCTTTATTGATGATATTCTTGTGTATTCAAAAATCAAGGAGGAACATGAGAAGCATCTTCGGATTGTGTTGGAAACTCTTAGGAGTAATCATTTAAAGGAAAAGTTTTCTAAATGCCACCTTTGACAATCTCGTGTGAAGTTTCTCGGTCATATTATTTCCGAATCCGGAATTTCCGTGGATCCTTCAAAGATTGAAGCGATTCAAGATTGGAAGAGACCGGAGATTGTGACAGAGATTCGTAGTTTCCTTGGACTGGCAGGTTATTACCGCCGTTTTATCAAAGACTTTTCTCGGATTGCCGTGCCTCTCACTAGTTTAATGAAGAAAGGTGTTAAATACATTTGGTCGGACAAATGTGAAACTTCATTTCAGAAATTAAAAGAACTTTTTTCTGATGCTCCTATTCTTGTTATTCCCGAGGGGAATCAAGATTTCGTTATTTATACCGATGCTAGTCGCGTTGGTTTGGGTGCCGTTCTTATGCAAAGAGAACATGTTATTGCTTATGCTTCTAGGAAATTAAAGCCTGCTGAGACTAGATATGCCACTCATGATTTAGAGCTCGCGGCTATTATTTTTGCTCTTTGGATTTGGCGTCATTATCTTTTGGGAGAGAAATTTATTCTTTATACTGATCATAAGTCTTTGGAGTATTTATTCTCTCAAAAGGAACTTAATTTGCGTCAACAACGATGGCTCGAGTTCCTTGCTCCTTATGATCTTGATATTCTTTATACCCCCGGTAAGGGTAATCGTGTCGCCGATGCTCTTAGCCGTAAACAACAAGCTGTTGTTTCTATGATGATATCCGAATGGAACAATCTCGAGATTTTATCCACTTGCGAAATTCAAGACCGTGTTTCCGATTTATGTTCATCTCTTGTTTTATGTAGCCTTGAGGCTCACCCTTCTCTTTTAGACAGCATTCTTGAAGCTCAAAGGCTAGATCCTAAATTGGCTCTTCTTGGCCAAAATATTAAGGATAAAATTGATATTGAAGGTTTGAAAGACTTTGATATTGATTCTCGTGGCGGCATTCGGAAATTTGGTAGACTTATCATGCGAAATATTAGTGATCTTCGTAAAGATATTTTAGAAGATTCTCATCATTCTAAATTTACCATTCATCCCGGTGGTAGTAAAATGTACGCGGATATGAGGCGACTTTATTATTGGGAGGGAATGAAACTTGATATTACTAACTTTGTTAAGCGTTGCATGACTTGCCAACTCGTTAAGGCCAAACATCAAAGGCCCGGTGGGTTATTGCAACCTTTGGAAATTCCAATTTGGAAGAGGGACCAAATTTCCATGGATTTTATAGATGGCCTTCCCCGTTCTCGTTCGGGTCATGATAGCTTATGGGTGATCGTTGATAGACTTACTAAATCTGCCCATTTTATTCCCGTTCGGTCTAACCGAACCGTACCTCTTTTAGCCAAACTTTTTATTAAAGAGATTGTTAAATTACATGGAGTTCCTACTTCTATAGTTAGTGATCGTGATCCATTGTTTACTAGTGGATTTTGGAAGAGTCTTCAAAAAGCTTTAGGAACGAAGCTCAATTTTAGCACCATTATCACCCCCAGTCCGATGGACAAACCGAGCATGTGAATCAAACTCTTGAAGATCTTCTTCGTGCATGTGTTCTTGATTTTGGTGGAAGTTGGGAAGATCATATTTCACTTGTTGAATTTTCCTATAATAATAGCTTCCAATCTAGTATTGGTATGGCACCTTTCGAGGCACTCTATGGAAGGCCATGCCGATCTCCTTCTTGTTGGCTTGAGGCCGGTGAGAAGCTGGTTTTAGGTCTAGATTTTATTCGTGATTCCACAGAAAAGATTGAACTTATTCGACATTGGATGAAAGAAGCCCAGAGTAGACAAAAATCCTATGCCAATAACCGGAGAAGGAAGTTAGAGTTTTCTGCGGGAGATCTTGTGTTCATTCGTGTGTCACTTATGAAAGGCGTTGTACGTTTCAGTCGATCGGGAAAGTTAGCGCCTCGATATATTGAGCCATTTCCTATCACTGAACGTATTGGTTCCATGGCTTATCGCCTATCATTACCGGCTCAGTTTTCTGCCATGCATGATGTGTTTCACGTTTCTCAATTACGGAAGTGCCTTCGAGATTCCGATTCTATTCTTGAGCCCGGTGTTGTGGAAGAAATTGAAATTTCACCTAATTTAACTTATGAGCAACATCCTATTCGTATTATTGCTTCGGAGGTCAAGCGCCTTCGAAATAAAGATGTTCCCCTTGTGAAAGTTCATTGGTCTTCAAATCCTAAGGATTGTTCTTGGGAGTCTAGAGAGTTCATCGAGCGAACACATCCGGACTTACTTTCTCGTGCTCTTTGAGGTGAACCTTTTATTTCAAATTTCTTTTGTGTTAGATATGCTTTTATGGTTGTTACTTTATATTTTCTTCTTAAATATTGCGAGGACGCAATTTCTTTAAGGAGGGGAGTCTGTAACAACCCGCATATTTATCGATTTTTATATTTAAATATTTTATTTAAATATTTTATCAATACTCGGAATTTAGTCCGAAAAGTTACTTTCTGCATACGGTCGAATTAGGACTCGGGACCACTCCCATTGAGTTTAAAATGCCGTTTGCGACCTTTTTGAGTATAAGCTTCGATATGTTTGGAGTAAGTTCATTTTTGCTACTCTTTCACTTTGCGTTTGGGTTCAGCCCTATGTTTAACTTATACTCAAATCTGAGCCACTCCTCCCCATTCACCCTCACTTTCTCCTCTTTTCAGTTCTAAAGCAGCAATGGTGGGAGAGATGGGAAATTTAAACTCCAAACCCTAGTTTTCTTTTGCAAATCAAACTCTAGCTCCAAACTAATTGAAGAACCCATCGGTAAGCCTTCTCTTCTTCTTCTCCAACTCATTCTCTCTTTGATTTCAGAAAATTCCTAAACCTAATTTAGGAAATGTTTCTGTTTTAAGCTTAGATTGAAGCTTCTTGAGTTGTTATTGAAGAGGAATTGATCTTAGCTTGTTTTTAAAGCTTCTCCTTCATTGATTTGGGTTCAAAGGTGAGATTTTTATCTCACATCTATGCTTATAATTATCTTTGAATGTTAGGTATGAATTCCTAACACTTATTCGTGTGCATTAGCTTTTGGTTTGGATTGATTTGGTGAATATTCTAATTTTTGGTGTTTTGGGTTCAATTCTTTGAAAATCATGGCTTTGATGTTCAAATGTGTTTTTAGTGATGCAACGAGGAGCTCATAGGGCCGGGTAGTCGATTGGCATAAATCCTTAGTGCCGATGCTCGAGTGGTTGCAAATTGGTCGTGATTGGCCATTGTATTCGATGGGCTAGGAAGGGACTGGGAACAGGTTCGGCCGACCGAGCCCTGTGGCCGGTCGACCGACCTGCTTCCAGAGTGCATAAGCACTCCTCTGTCTCAGGTTCGGTCGGCCAACTACAGGGCTCGGTCGACCAACCTGCTTCCCGAGAAAATTTCTGAAACAGGGTCCGGTCGACCAAGCTCTGTAGCCGGCCGACCGACCTGATGCAATTTTTCCTGTTTCGCCTAGTTGCTTGAATTTCCAACTTTAATCGATTCGTGTTGTTTCCTATTTGTTGTTATCATTTATTATGACTTTGATGACTCCTTCTTAGGGATTTTTGAATATCCATTTCGACGGATTCTTTATCGGTTTCGTTGGATTTTTATTCACATCTTCGTATGTGAATTTTAGTGATTGATTGTTCCTACAATCTTCTTCGTGATTTGTCACTTTTAAAATATAAAGGTTTCTATACTAGTAGTAAATATCAAAACTCTTTCTTCACATGATTTCAAACTATTTTATTACAAAGCTTGTTTCTTAAACCGTTTTCCAATCTGTTAGTATATACAAACCTTTACCTCACTCGTATGAGAAATCTAATTAAACGACTTAGTAAAACGAGTGGTATGAAACGCTTGCGTTTACTTCGTTGGTTAATTCTTGGACTTGTTCGATTGAATCTCTTGTGACAATTTTATAGTGGAGATCTACAATTTGTTCGTAAATATTTAAGTTAAGCTAGTGGTTATGGGACATGAAGCTAAAATCATATATTTACTAGCTTAGTGTAATTGACACTTCTCGTTGATCATGACGATCATCTTTGTGATTTAGACTAGCAATGTGCGATGTCTCTTTGTCTGCGAGGGAGACTAAACCCCGTTTTGTGGAGTTTCGACTCAAATTGGTGGGGTAGCTGACGATCATCTTTGTGATTTAGACTAGCAATGTGCGATGTCTCTTTGTCTGCGAGGGAGACTAAACCCCGTTTTGTGGAGTTTCGACTCAAATTGATGGGGTAGCAACCCATGGTCTTCGGGCCGTTTGTGGAGCTTCGACTCAATTTGTGATGGTTAGCAACCATGGAATTAGCGTTCCGTTTGTGATACATGTGTTGGTGAGCTTTATGCTCCCGTTTGTGATAGGCCTCCCCCCTTTTTGTGATTTTTGGATTTCTTGAGATGATTTCTAGAATTTGTGTTTCACCAATTTTCGTGATTTCCATTGATAAGTTTTATCAATATTTGTGCATTGGTGAATTTGTGTGTCATTGACTTTTGTGATTGACATTGATATAATCGTCAATATTTATGGTTTGGTGAACGAAATAAGGAGTATGACATTTCTTTGATTCTTGTGTAGATTTTGTGATATTGATTAATCTCTTGTTGATTTTCAATTACTTATATATATCACAGCTTGGCATTGTGATTATTATGTTCTTAGTCATATCTCTTATTCTATATCGTTTCATCTGATATTTATAGTTAGACTGATCCGTTTATTATTTTCTTATTAAATAATACTCGGGTCAGACCGAGATGTTACAAGTGCTTCAGCTTGACTTCTCACTTGGGATTGATTTCTTTGACTTTTGGCTAACTACTTAGATTAGTAGTTATTTTGTTGTATACACTTGAGATATGGACTCATAGTTGTATTCTTTTGTATAGCACGTGTTGCTGTTCTTTTGTATTATTGTGGATCTTCTTGACTACTACTCTGATGAATACTTTTATGTGTTATATATATTCATATCTATTTCCGCCTTTGTGATATGAATTATTTGTGGCTGATTTGTGTTATGTTTATTTGTTTCCGAAGACATAATAGCCACTGTGTAGTAGCTTTGAGTTTGTGTCGGTATGTCGGATGTCCTCTTGAAAAGAAATGCAAGTTACATCTTATCTGGCATATCGGTACTCGCACAAAGCAATTATACAGATGGTCGCTCCTCAATAGCCTTATTCTCCGTGCTAGTTGACGGCATTACACCGTAGTGTCCTTGGCTAGTGTGGGTATAGAGGTGGGGCGTCACATTGTTTTTGAAAATTTGGGAAAATTTTAGTTGGCGACAAAACTATTTCAGATTGGAAACTGAAATAAATTAGGGAATGGAACTAATTTAAAATAACGATATGTACCAGTTATAAATAGAAGATAAATTAAATTCATATGGAGATGGGAGAACCAATTTGAAATAAATTTAGATATAAAATAATGTGGTGAAATAAAAATAAAAATTTGAAGTGTATAAAATATTTATATTAAACTTAAGAAATGAATGGTGAAATCCTTAAGTAAATTCGGTATTGAAAAAAAAATTATTCTAGGTGAATAATTGAATGAAGATTAAAACTGAAAGTTGTGAAATGAGATAATTGTGGATAGTGAATAAAAATTAAAATAATGTGAATAAAAGAAAATTGATATAGTTAATAATCAATGGATATATATACGTAGGATGTACATATATTATTTAATTCGCATAGCAATTTGATCCAGATTCGAGCACAGAGTTTCGAGATAATTATATCGATCTGAGTTAGGATTTTTCACTCGATTTTCGACTGCGAACCCTGGATAGGGATTTTGATTGATTCTGGAAATTCTCTATCATAGTTATGACTATGCAAGGAGAATGACGGTTTCTGATCAAGATACCATATCTGAGTCCGCACTAGAAAGTTGGGTGGACGATACTAGTTCGGAAATTAAATTGTGTGATCGAGTAAGCGATCAGATGCGGTATTGCATACGAATGATATAGGTACATCGTACAGGCTTGAATGGAATGAAGATTGAAATTTTGTAAGAAGTCAGTAAATGATTTTGAATGTTTTGATTTGATATTATTGCTAAGTAGGACATACAGGTATTATGAAGGAAAGGAAAAATTGGCTTTGATTTCAGAAGATAAATTTGAATTGCTAGACAAAAAGGTATGTGTTTAAATTTCTGTATGAAATTTGATTGGGTTTTGATCTAGCCTCTTGGCTTTTGTTTTCTTTTGAAATCTGGGGCCCGTAGATGCATTTTGTAGTTGTACCGAGCTAGCCGCGTAAAGCAGACGCTGGCGAAATTTTTCGAAAATTTAGGGAGCTAGAAAATTTTTGAGAAAATTTTGATAATTCAGTATTTGGTTTTAAATTGAAATTTGAAGATTAAGTAAATAGTATTATTTGAAAACTATGGGAGAGTTTGGGAAAGTTAGTAAGAATGGTAATGGGTCTTTTACAAAAAGAAAGTTGGTAGGATGTTGGATTTTTGGCTTTGGAAAAAAGTAAACGGGTATCGGACCATTCTTCCTAACTAATAATTTCGCGGACGAAATTCTTTTAAGGGGAGAGGAATGTGACGACCCAGAATTTTTGAGCATTTAAAATTGGAATATTTAATTGATTTTAAATATTTAAGGGTTAATTTTTAACTTGAATTCCAAATATCACAATTGATTGGATAGTTAAATTATTGAATTAAATAATTTGAAGTTGGGTAAAATGTTGAATCCGGAGTTTTTAGCCCGTTAAAAATAATTTGAAGGCTCGTAAAATATATATTGATAGTGCTGAGGATAATAGAAGTTTGAAAATTGAATTTAACACTGATTTGTTCAGTTTTGAAATTTTATCGTTTAAATCGATATTTAAAAATAGCCTTTTGAGGCACAGTCTCGGAATTCGACGAAACTAGTTCCATTGGATCCATAATAGTGTATTATTATCGGATTTCAATTTTTGTAGTGATTGGAGTTGTTGTGTGAGCGTACGATATATAAACGCGCTGAAATTTAACTGAAATCCAATATAGTAACTGATCCAAAAAGCTATCTTCTCCATATGATCGAATTAGGACTCGAAACCTTTTCGGTTGTGTTTGGAATAGGTGTATAAGATTATAAACGCCTAGCGGCACGCCTCGATACAATGTCAAGATTTTAAGTTGCGAATTCAAGATGATTTAAATTTAAACTTAAATTTAGATATAGCATTGTATTTGTTTGACTGGTAAAGATTTTCCGTCAGCTGCCTTTCTTTCAAATCAAAACTTTATCTTTTCACTTTAGAAAACACTATAGCTGACCAATACTGTCCGTATCTTCTCTAACAGGCTTTCTTTTTTTATTTATTCTCGCTCTTGTTCATTTTGCAGAAGCTCGTTCAAAATATAAAATAAAATCGTAGCCGCAGAACAAAGATTAATGGCCGTTAAATAAAATAAAAATAAGAGAGACGAAATCGAATTCGACTAGAAATCGCGAATTCCCTTCTCATTTTCCCTGTGTACAAAATAAAGGCGGAGCAACCGAGTTCGATCAAACTCGCGAGTAAGCGGCGCATGCTGAAGGGTGGAGGCGCGGCAAAGATCGAAGCCGAGGTGAGGGTTTCGTGAGCCAAATTTGCGTGCGTGTGGTTCGCGTGAGGCTGGGTTCGAGATGATGACTTTGGCAACTGGGCAGGCACTCACGAAGGGGAAGTGGGGTCGATTTCGTCGTTGCTGGTGGTCGCGTGTTCGATGGGAGGGCGTAGTGATGTCGAGCAATGCGGAGGCTAGAGATAGCTAGTTTGTAGGAGGAGAACGTGATGGCATTCGCATATTTCTCTGCTCGGGGTCATGTGCGATAGTAAGGTATAGACTTTTTTTTAAACCAAAATACTATATATATATATATGTAGTTATATAGATGTTAGAAATTTTAATAGCAGTAAACTATATGTTCAGTTTAAAATTTAATATATATGTATGGATAGGAAAAGAAAAATATAAAAAAAGAGAAGAATTAGTTTAAAACTAATTAATAGTTATGTTAAATAAATAAATTGTTTGACTAATTCAAATATTAATAAATTATATAATGATTTGATGTGCACGTAATTGTGCATATATTTACATCCATATTTTATCTCTTTTTATTTAAATAATCATCATATTTGGGCATTTTAACATGTTTAAAACCAAAATTCAATTATTTCCAAACCATCATATTTTCATCATCATTCAAGGTCAAAACGGTCATTTTTGTGCATGTGTCAACGTCGGTATTTTTACTTGGACATTTTTTGATTATTTTTATAGGAATTTGGATGCATATGGAAGAGGCTTATATGAAGATACAAGCATGCACAAGGAAATACAAAGGAATGAAGAGGAAATAATTCAAGTTCAAGATCATGGAGGACCCCACCCACTTACCTAACTTCCAATTAGAAGCTAAGCACATGCTAAAAGGACTTAAAGCTTCATGTACATATTAAGTGGGGGATTAGTGAGTGTTAATGATTACTTGGAGGCTACACCACCTCAAGGGTATTTTGGGAAGCTCCCTAAAAAGAGAATTAGGGTTTTATGCATGTATAAATAGCCCTCTTATGTACATGAAGAGGATCATCTACTCTTTCATTTTACGTAGGAAATTAAGAAATCAAAGTGTAAGCTCAATGTTCTATGAAATAAAAATGGCTTCCAAGCCTCTTTCTTCTCTCTTTTCTACATGTTTTTCTTTGTTTTATTGTTAATGTTTATTTATATGCTCTCTTTCTCTTTATGTTCATAGCTTAGATTTACATTTATGCAAGTAGTTAGTAGCTAATCTCTTTTGCTTTCTTTGCTTATTTTCTATTTTCTTTTCTTTAATGTTGAAACTTACTTGTGATGCTTCAATGCCACAAATGAGTAGCTAAACCCCTTCAATTTAGGGGTGATGAAGCTCTCTAACTTTATGTAATTTCAACATTTTTTATGATTTATGATCTCTTTGTTTATGCTTCATGAATGTGAATTTTGATGTAAGTTTATACAAGTGGGTTTGATAGCTTATATTGCTTATGCAAATGAGCTATTCTTACTCAACATAAACACAATTTACATCAACATTTGCTAATTAATTTTTGATTATGAAATGAAAGTAAAAATGAAATTTGATGATCTATGTTACTAGTTACAATAGTAAATAGATCATACTTAAAATAGTTTTTGCTTTGGCTTCTTTTTCATGAGGATTGTAAGTGGTATAATTGTTGTATTATAGTTTGATGGTTTGAGTTATGTTAACTAATAACATAAACAAACCATACTTATGATAAATGCAATGATTATTTCACTTAATATCAAAGTTAGAGATCATAAATTATGTATTTGTTGATTTACAAAAATTTGAGAGTGGATTTATCCCTAAATTGTTCTCTAGTTCAATAGTTTTTAAATCAAACTTTAACTCTAGCTTTAGCTTCATTTTATTTCTAGTTAACAACTTCTCCTCCATTTGGTCTAATTTGAGTGAATAGATTTTTAAACTCTAACAACTCCCTGCGGATCGACCCGTATTCGCCGCGTGCTACATTCGTACACCGTGCGCTTGCGGTTATATTTTAATTTGAAATTTTTCGGCAAATTTCTAAATCAATAGAAATTTTGTCGACGAACAAGTTTTTGGCGCCGTTGCCGGGGATCGAACCCGGGTCACCCGCGTGACAGGCGGGAACAAAAATCAAACTTTTCTTTTGAAATAAACTTCACTTGGTAAATAGTTTTTTTTTTCCCTGTAAAAAAAAAAAAAACAAAACATTTTCAAATCTTCTTTCATTCTCCAAACTCGTTTCTAATTTCTTTCTCCTCTCGACTTTCACTTGTGCATGAGTACTTGGACTCGTGACACAACAACGAATACTTGGATTCGTGACCCTTCTACAAACCGTTTAACTCGAACAGACAATCCTCCCGAAATGGCGAACGAAAACGTCCCTCGAACTCTTATGGATAGAATCTTTCCCGATAGAGTTTCTATTCCATCTTGCATCACATTACCCGCCCCTACGGGTAACCATTTCGAAATCCATTCGAACCATATTGCCACGCTTCCAAAATTTGGCAATTTCGAACACGATGACCCATACATCTTTTTGACTAAATTCGAACAAGTTTGCGCAACCATTAAACTTCAACAACTTTCTGATGACGGAATCAAACTTCGATTAATCCCATTTGCTCTTACTGATTACGCTGAAAAATGGTTGTACAGCTTACCTTCGAACTCAATTAAAACGTGGGAAGAATTTGTAAAAGCTTTCTTAAAAAAGTTCTACCCCTTAGAAAAAACAAGTAGAATTCGAAACGAAATTGTAAATTTTCATCAATTCAAGGGTGAACCATTTGGAAAATATTTTGAAAGATTCAAAGAGCTTTTGATAAAATGTCCACACCATAACTTTGAAAAATGGACGATTTGCCAAATCTTATATGATGGACTCGAAAACAGCTCACGAACCATGCTCGAATCAATGTGCCAAGGCAATTTTCTTGCCCAACATCATGACGATGCTTGGCAATTTCTTGAAAACCTCGCTGAAAAGTCGTCCCAATGGGAACGCTCGAACGAAAAATCAATCTACTCACGATCGAGTGCACACTCGACGGGATCTTCTTTTGCTTTGGAAGCTAAGATCGACGCAATGATTAAAAAATTCGATAACGTTTTCTCATCGAATCAAACGAACCAAGCTTCCCAACCAATGTGTTATAAATGCAATGATCCTAATCATATAGCCGATCAGTGTCCCAATTCCGTCGAACAAATCAATGCTTTCAATAAAACCAAAAATGACCCGTTTTCTCCAACGTACAACCCTGGATGGAGAAATCATCCGAATTTTGCGTGGAACCAAAACAATCCCAACACGAATACGATTCGTCCCAATTTTCAAGCATTTCCGAATAATGCTTCGAATCCTCCCTTTCAGCCCAATAATTTTCAACCAATCTTTGCGGGCCCGTCTCATAATCAACCGCAACAACCAAATTTTCCACCAAATTCTACTCATCCTCCACAAGACGATAAACGTTTAACTTCGCTTGAGAAAACTCTTGAAACGTTGGCTAAGGCAACTACTCAAAGCCTTCAATCAAACAGCAATTTGCAAAATTTATTGACTTCATATATGCAAAACACAAACCAATCGATTGCGAAACTCGAAATGCAAATGAGTCAATTAGCCACGTCTGTAAGTGAACGTGAACGAGGAACATTCCCAAGCCAGCCCCTTCCAAATCCCAGAAATCAAAATGCAAATTCAAATCAAGCCCATGTTGTTCAAGATAGCAATGTCACCCAGTTGAATGCTATCACAACTCTCCGTTCTGGTAAACAAATCGATAATCAAGTCGTTAATCCAAATGATTCACTGGGAACTTTTCTCGATACTTCTAAAACAACGAACGACTCAGAACAGAACGTGGAGCCAAACGTCGAATCGAACGACAATCAAAATTCTTCTTCTACTACTCGAGTAGACCCGCCTACCGAGTATCATGTTCCATTTCCACATCGTCTTCGACCAAAGAAACACTCGGACCAAATGGAAAAGATGTTGGAAATTTTTAAACAAGTCAAAGTTAACATTCCTCTTCTTGACATCGTTCAGCAAGTCCCCACTTACGCAAAATTTCTTAAGGACTTGTGCACCCAAAAGCGACACACTCAAGTGCCCAAAAAAGTCTTCTTAGCCGCTAGTTTGAGTGAAGTCTTGTCCCAATCCATACCCGTTAAATACAAAGATCCTGGCTGCCCTACGATTTCGTGTACAATTGGAGAAAAGACGATTAACAAATGTTTAATAGACTTAGGCGCGAGTGTCAACTTGATTCCATACTCCGTGTACGAACAATTAGGCTTAGGTGAGCTCAAACCCACGAAAGTTACGCTTCAATTTGCCGATCGTTCCATTAAGAAACCCGTGGGAGAAATCGAAGACGTGCTCATTCGAGTAGGGCAATTTATATTCCCCGTTGATTTTATCGTTCTCAAAACACAACCCGTGACAAACCCTGCGAGTCAAATCCCATTGATTTTAGACCGACCATTCTTAGCCACCTCAAACGCCTTAATCAATTGTCGTAACGGTTCGATGAAAATCTCTTTTGGAAACATGACTTTGGACCTTAACATTTTCAATCTTGAAAGCCACTCGAACGAACTTCGTGACCAAACATTAGAAGTTAGTGCCATTCATGAAAACTTTGAAAACGAAACATTTGATCTTAACGATGAACACGAGGCCGAGTACGAAAAATTGTTTCATGAAGTCCCCAATGAGATCGAACACACTCTTCCCTTTGAATCGCTTCAAGTTGAGTCCGAATCTCAACCCAATTCTGCAATCGAAAAACTCCCGAAATTGGACCTCAAACCACTTCCCGCTCACCTTAAGTATGCATACTTAGGTGAAAACGAAACTTGTCCTGTCATCATTTCTAACAATCTTTCTCTTGACCAAGAAGCTTCTCTTCTCTCTATTCTTTTGAAAAATAGAGAAGCAATTGGGTGGTCCATTACTGATATTAAGGGAATTAGCCCTGCTATTGTCCAACATCGCATTCATTTGATTGATGAAGCCAAACCCACTCGTGATGCACAACGGAGGCTTAACCCAAAAATGAAAGATGTGGTTCGTGACGAAATTCTTAAGCTCCTCGATAACGGTATCATATACCCCATCTCCGATAGCCCATGGGTTAGCCCAATTCATGTCGTGCCTAAAAAGTCCGGACTTACTGTTATAAAAAACGACGCTAACGAACTTATTCCAACTCGTACTCAAACGGGTTGGCGTGTTTGCATTGACTATCGAAAACTAAATGCCGCAACACGTAAGGATCATTTTCCTCTTCCATTCATCGACCAAATGCTCGAACGTTTAGCCGGTCACGAATTCTATTGCTTTCTTGATGGTTATTCCGGCTATAACCAAATTCCAATCGCTCCCGAAGATCAGGAGAAAACGACTTTCACGTGTCCATTCGGTACCTTCGCTTATCGACGTATGCCATTCGGACTTTGTAACGCTCCTGCGACTTTCCAACGATGCATGGTTGGAATCTTTTCTGACATGATTGAGCGCTTTCTAGAAGTCTTTATGGATGATTTCTCTATCTTCGGCGATTCTTTTTCTCAATGTTTACATCACCTCGAGTTGGTTTTGAATCGATGTAAAGAAAAACACTTGACTTTGAATTGGGAAAAATGCCACTTTATGGTCAAACAAGGCATTGTCCTTGGACATATCATCTCAAACAAAGGCATTGAGGTAGACAAAGCGAAAATCGATGTCATTGCAAATCTACCCATTCCCAAATCTATTAAGGACATTCAATCATTTTTAGGACACGCTGGCTTTTATCGACGCTTTGTGAAAGACTTTAGCAAAATCGCCCGTCCTTTGACGACCCTTCTTGGAAAAGACGTTCCTTTCGATTTTAACTCTGATTGTATCTCTTCTTTTGAACGTCTTAAGAGCGAACTCATTTCTGCCCCAGTCATTTGCGCACCTAATTGGGATCTTCCTTTCGAAATAATGTGCGACGCTTCAAACTTTGTCGTTGGTGCTGTCTTGGGACAACGCATCAACAAGATCCTTCATGTCATTTACTACGCGAGTATGACCTTGAACGACGCTCAACTCAACTACACAACAACTGAAAAAGAGCTTCTAGCTGTCGTTTTTGCGCTTGAAAAGTTTCGACCTTACTTGATAGGTTCACACATTACGGTCTACACTGACCATTCTGCGCTTCGATATCTCTTCGCTAAAAAGGATGCTAAATCCCGTTTGATTCGTTGGATCCTTTTACTTCAAGAATTCGACCTTACAATCAAAGACAAAAAAGGATCCGATAATGTCATAGCCGATCATTTATCTCGTCTTTCGAACGCACCATCTTCCTTGCCGATCAATGAAAACTTCCCCGATGAACAACTTCTTTCTATTTCTATCGATCCATGGTACGCTGATATAGTGAACTACTTAGTCACTAAAGAAACTCCCTCATCTTGGTCCAAACAGGACAAATGCAAATTCATGTCCCAAGTGAAATATTTCTATTGGGACGATCCATACTTGTTCAAATATTGTCCCGACCAAATCATCCGACGTTGCATTCCGGATAATGAAATAAGGAGTGTTCTTTCGTTTTGCCACGATCAAGCGTGCGGTGGACATTTCGGTCGTCGAAAAACTGCGGAAAAGGTGCTTCAGTGTGGTTTCTATTGGCCTTCTCTTTTCAAAGACTCGTTTGAATTTTGTAAAACTTGTGATCGATGTCAAATGCTTGGACGAATTTCTCGACGAGATATGATGCCTTTAAACCCCATTCTTACGATCGAAATCTTTGATGTATGGGGTATCGACTTTATGGGACCTTTTCCCAATTCCTTTGGAAACTTGTATATCCTTCTCGCTGTCGATTATGTTTCAAAATGGGTCGAAGCCGTTCCTTGCAAAACCAATGACCACAGAATTGTTGTGAAATTTCTTAAAGAAAACATCTTTTCGAGGTTCGGCACACCTCGCACAATAATCAGTGATAACGGAACCCATTTTTGCAACCGTTCTTTTGAAACTTTAATAAAAAAATACTCGATAACCCACAAGTTATCCACTCCATATCATCCTCAGACTTGTGGCCAAGTTGAAGTTTCAAATCGACAAATAAAACA
Organism: Allium cepa; assembly: GCA_030765085.1. Classification (NCBI taxonomy): domain Eukaryota; kingdom Viridiplantae; phylum Streptophyta; class Magnoliopsida; order Asparagales; family Amaryllidaceae; genus Allium; species Allium cepa. The sequence goes on from CM060943.1 coordinate 117,846,890, forward strand.
AATCTTGGAGAAAACTGTCAATAAAAATCGAAAAGATTGGTCTCAGAAATTGACCGACGCGCTTTGGGCTTACCGTACTGCTTTTAAAACTAACCTTGGGATGTCCCCTTTTCGTTTAGTTTACGGTAAAGCTTGCCATTTACCCGTTGAAATTGAACACAAAGCGTTGTGGGCAATAAAAAACTTAAACTTTGATCATGAAGAAGCTGGCGAAAATCGAAAATTACAACTCAACGAACTAGAAGAACTTAGGAACGACGCGTATGAAAACGAGAAAATTTACAAAGAAAGAACCAAAGTTTTTCATGACAAGTCAATCCTAAGGAAAAAGTTTTCGCCTAACCAGAAAGTTCTTTTATATGACTCGAGACTTCATTTATTCCCTGGGAAACTTAAATCAAGGTGGACCGGACCATTTGTGGTACGAACTGTTTTTCCACATGGTGCAATAGAAATAGAAAACCCAAAGGATGGATCGATTTTCAAAGTCAACGGTCATCGTTTAAAACCCTTCTTGGAATTTCCCGGTAACCAAGAGGAGGAGCTCATGATCCTTCATGAGCCAAGCTACGTCTAGTAAGAATGTTAACCCTCTTTTGTAAATATGTACATACTTTTCCCCGTTACACTCATTATATCATGCATCGACTGTGGGGACACAGTCAAAATTAAGTGTGGGGGGAGTCTCATTTTTATTTTTATTTTTAGTTTTTCATGGCATTTTTGAATTTTCATTTTCTTCGAAAAAAAAAAAATCTCAAAACTCCTAAATCTCAGAAACATTTTCTTTTTACCATTTTGATTTATTTTTGAAGAAACACTATGGGATAAGTATAAGTTTTGGTTAATAAATTGAAATTTTTGAAAATTTATTTGTCTTAACAAAAATAAAAATGAAGTTTGATTACAAATAACAATGGTTTTACTAGTATATAGGAAGGTTCATTTATGTTAATTATGAAGTATGTTCTAATTGAAAATCGTTGTTTAAAAAGTGGTAAATTTAAAATAAAGGATATAACATTTTTGTCTTCTAAGTTAAATGGTGCTAAGATGATTTTGCAAAACTCTCTCTCTTAAAAAAATATATATATAAAAAAAAACAAAAAAAAAATTAATAACATCCAAAGTATTCACTCTCATTTAAAAGTCCTCACGGTTATGCATGGGTGAATTACTTGAAATCTTTGATTATGTGCTTTCATACTCATTTAAAAGTCCTCACGGTTATGCATGTATGGAACACATATAAAAAAAAGAACAGACTTAATAAAAACCACCTACGGTCGATAGGTGTATGCACGAAAGTGTGTATACTCGCCATGCTCTGTACTCCCATCACATAAGCCCGAAAGGCAGTGCATGGGTGGTATATCTGGCCTCAGTTTACCTGAGCTAGGTGTGTAATTTTTCTTGCAAATAATGAGAGAGCAAGCAATTGAAATCCTAGCACTATTTTAACTTGTTTGACCTAACTTGTTATTGAAAAGAAATGAAAATACCACTTTACTAAACTTTGATAATCAACTAAGGATCCATTTCATAATTACATTGTGTTATCAACCGAAACAACTAGCCAAACTATGGTCTATCTGTCATGACAACTTGATTTTTATTGGAAATTTTGACGAGTAAATGACTTAAATTTTCAAGACAATGACCAAAACTTGTATTTAACTTATTCGTGTTAATTTAAAAATAGATCCTTCATTTGTAAATATTTCCAAAAAATTCGCATTCATCTCTTTGTAAATAAATCTTGCAATTTGTAAATATTTTCATCCTGCATTTGGATTTTGTGGGTAGTATCCGCTGAAAACCCTCACGAGACAACACTCGTCCTACTGGGGACACCCAGAGGTTTAACGGCTTGTTGCATACGCTCAATGCAATCGTGCTCCCTACGAAAACGGATTTATCTTAGTTTTCCTTTATTCGAGGACGAATAAAAAGATAAGTGTGGGGGTATTTGATGTGCACATAATTGTGCATATATTTACATCCATATTTTATCTCTTTTTATTTAAATAATCATCATATTTGGGCATTTTAACATGTTTAAAACCAAAATTCAATTATTTCCAAACCATCATATTTTCATCATCATTCAAGGTCAAAACGGTCATTTTTGTGCATGTGTCAACGTCGGAATTTTTACTTGGACATTTTTTGATTATTTTTATAGGAATTTGGATGCATATGGAAGAGGCTTATATGAAGATACAAGCATGCACAAGGAAATACAAAGGAATGAAGAGGAAATAATTCAAGTTCAAGATCATGGAGGACCCCACCCACTTACCTAACTTCCAATTAGAAGCTAAGCACATGCTAAAAGGACTTAAAGCTTCATGTACATATTAAGTGGGGGATTAGTGAGTGTTAATGATTACTTGGAGGCTACACCACCTCAAGGGTATTTTGGGAAGCTCCCTAAAAAGAGAATTAGGGTTTTATGCATGTATAAATAGCCCTCTTATGTACATGAAGAGGATCATCTACTCTTTCATTTTACGTAGGAAATTAAGAAATCAAAGTGTAAGCTCAATGTTCTATGAAATAAAAATGGCTTCCAAGCCTCTTTCTTCTCTCTTTTCTACATGTTTTTCTTTGTTTTATTGTTAATGTTTATTTATATGCTCTCTTTCTCTTTATGTTCATAGCTTAGATTTACATTTATGCAAGTAGTTAGTAGCTAATCTCTTTTGCTTTCTTTGCTTATTTTCTATTTTCTTTTCTTTAATGTTGAAACTTACTTGTGATGCTTCAATGCCACAAATGAGTAGCTAAACCCCTTCAATTTAGGGGTGATGAAGCTCTCTAACTTTATGTAATTTCAACATTTTTTATGATTTATGATCTCTTTGTTTATGCTTCATGAATGTGAATTTTGATGTAAGTTTATACAAGTGGGTTTGATAGCTTATATTGCTTATGCAAATGAGCTATTCTTACTCAACATAAACACAATTTACATCAACATTTGCTAATTAATTTTTGATTATGAAATGAAAGTAAAAATGAAATTTGATGATCTATGTTACTAGTTACAATAGTAAATAGATCATACTTAAAATAGTTTTTGCTTTGGCTTCTTTTTCATGAGGATTGTAAGTGGTATAATTGTTGTATTATAGTTTGATGGTTTGAGTTATGTTAACTAATAACATAAACAAACCATACTTATGATAAATGCAATGATTATTTCACTTAATATCAAAGTTAGAGATCATAAATTATGTATTTGTTGATTTACAAAAATTTGAGAGTGGATTTATCCCTAAATTGTTCTCTAGTTCAATAGTTTTTAAATCAAACTTTAACTCTAGCTTTAGCTTCATTTTATTTCTAGTTAACAACTTCTCCTCCATTTGGTCTAATTTGAGTGAATAGATTTTTAAACTCTAACAACTCCCTGCGGATCGACCCGTATTCGCCGCGTGCTACATTCGTACACCGTGCGCTTGCGGTTATATTTTAATTTGAAATTTTTCGGCAAATTTCTAAATCAATAGAAATTTTGTCGACGAACAGATTGTACGAGGTCAGAAATCCTGAAGGAAACAAGCTGGTTTGGAGTGGATTGCAAATAAAAAGCAAAGGTGAATTAATCTCACTCATCTGGTTCAATTTAAATTTAAATGGTTAAATTTAAATAATTGGTTGAATGGTTGAATTGATTTGATGTGCTATATTATAGTATATAATACATCTTGGAATGATTGATTTCCCGCATTATATAGCGGATGAGACCCTATGCGCCGCATAATAGCGGATGATATTATATTAATCCCATATACCGCGATATTCCACCTCGAAGTGGAATTGATATTTTATATTGTGCTAACGTCTGTGGATGCAGGGAAACAGGTTGGAGGGTCCAACTGGATTCCTCAACATTTATTTAAATTATTTAATATTCTCTGTTATGATTATTTGGATATTCTGTGATGAATTATATTGGAATATTGAATGCTATAGTTTGCTTGAACATTTCGGTACACTGAGTTATCAAAATATATAGAATTGGATTTTTGAAAAGAAAATAAAGAGTGCATTTTTAAGTAAAATAATTATAGAAAATTTGAATAAAAATAAGAACGAATTGGAAAGGAATAAAAGTGATTTAAAATTCTAATAAATAAATTTCGAGTATGGAAAGGGGATTTTGAATAAACAGAGAAATAATGAATTTTAAACTTTAAGTGACATTGTTTAAAGGAATAAAGAATTTATTTTAAAATCCAAGTTTTAAATTTATTTAAATAGATAAAGAAGGAATTTATTTCAAAATGGAGTAAATTAGAAATCAATTTGGAAATTGATTCAAGTGTTTGAAATTGGAAATTTAAAGGAGAATGTGACTATGAAATTTATAAACTGGGTTTATAAAAGTGAAGTAATTTATCAGTGGATATTTTGGAGAATAAATTAACGATCAGAATTTATTAAAGGAATGGGTAAATTTGTTTAAAAATAAACAGTGCTTTACTTTTTAAAGGATGTGAAGAGAAGTATATTTCCTTGGATAGCCAAGTACGTTTTCGAAGCAAATTTTTAAATATAAGATAAAAGTTTTAATGTTGTATTAAAAAGCATATTTTAGAAAATTTATTATTGCTAAATGTTTAAATTCAAAAGTAAGTATTTTTCAAATCTATTAATGTAGTAATTATTTAAAGGTGACTTAGTATTTTATTTTAAAGGAGAAAATCTAGTTTTATATTTTATAAAGTAACCTTATTTTAAATATTCCTAAAGTATTATTTTTAATTAAGTATTAAAGTAGTTTTCTCTAAATTTAGACGTTAAAGCATATTTTTACAATAAAGTGTTTTTAAATTATTTTAAAAATCTAAAGTTTTGTGCTTGGTGATTTCAGTGGAAATAGAAATATTTGGGAAATTTATTCTGTAAAAGGAAGGTAGTTTAAAACTGTTTTTAAAAGGAATTGAAAAGTAGAAATATATCTTGCAAAGATATTTTGAGATAAATAAATAATTTGGGAAATTATTTATTATTTGATGGTTGCTGTGAATGTTAATTGATAGTTAAATAACCGACTATCAATATTGGCCAAATGCGCTGATCGTTTCGAAGAGACCGGGATCGGGATTTATTTCTCGACGACCACTTCGATCCGGTTTGTACGTTTTCGTGGAAAAACGAGTTTGGATTCGAAGTTGAAGTAGTGAAGTGCAAGGGCTAGTAGCTACTAATCCCGAGGATATTTCCAAAATGGATGTAGTAGGAGTAGTGCCTTCAGTTCCGTTCGAACCCGGGACGGACTTGTATGGATGAATCCTTTCAGAACATCGTCACGTGGGCGATGAGCATTCTAAGGGATTGTTCTAAAAGGTAACGCTTAGCCTCAAGCCTCATCAATTGGGAATGACTGAAAATTATGGGTTATGCAACAAGGTTTGGTGGGCAGCACCCATTTCCGGGTGAGGTCATCCCTGTCTAGATGTCCCTTTCATTTCGGCTTAGTGGTGCGGTTGCTGATCCCAACCACGGGGTGATCTTACTTGGGTTTATCCAGTAAGGGATAGTCCGGGTCTTGTGTTGCAGGGGGTCGGGAGTGATCCTCGGTACTGTGTTCTAGGCCACATACCGTGACAGGCGGTACCCCAGTGCCTAGTCATTATTTGGAAATCCATTCTCCCTACGCGCCTTTTACGAGTTTTGTTTTTATTACCCACTTTGTGGCTAGTAGCTGGAATTTAATCATATAACAATTTCGGCTATTTTAATAAGTATTTGTAAATAGACCCTATTATAATATCAGAGGATTTTAATAAACAGTGTTTTAGCTATCGTAATGTAAAAACCAGACATGTTTATTTGTGGCGTGGTCTTACGAGATGCTTTTGTTTTCAAAGGATTTTTGAGACTTTAATAATCAATTTGAGTGTGATTTCTCACGCTAGTATTCCAGACTGACTCACGTTTTATTTAACTATAATGCTCGGGTCAGACCGAGTATTATAGGATACAGGATAGGATGCAGTGGAGCTCAGGAGACGAGCTGGATGGCGATACGTACTTCCATACTTGATATTATTATTCCGCGGTATATCCAATTGTATGTTGTTGATGTTGTCGAACTCTGATGATGTATGTATAAAACGGGTATAGTTTTCTTTTGTGTAAATATCTGTTATTATATATTATATTTTATTCCACCGCGATGGTAAGATTCTATTGTTGTTTTCTATTTTCTCTTGTTCTACCTCTTCTTCTTTAACCCAAATGGTTCATAGTTCTATTCAACTTGAGTTGATTGATGTAGAATAGTGTTGACTCAAGGGGTAAGGAATTGCGGGTCGTTACAGATATTTTGAAATAAATGTTTGAAGAATTATACAATAAGGCCTAGTTTCTACTTATGGATATTTTTATTGATAGTTAAATAACCGACTATTAATATTGGCTAATTTTGTTAATCATTTCAAAGAGGCCGGGATTGGATTTAATTACCCAAAAACCACTTCGATCTGGTTTGAATGTAACGAATGAATACCGTGAAGATGATGAAGACGGTGAATCGGTTTTTCTAGACCCAGGACAACTTGTATGGAAGAAAGCTATCAGAACATCGTCATTGGAGGACGATGAGCATTCTAAGTACAGTTTTGTTCTTGAAAGGTAACGCTTAGCCTCTTGCTTCATCAACCAGGAATGACTAAAACATGGGAGATGCAGCAAGGCTAAGTAGTTCGCATCCAATTAGGGTATGTTATCACCTTTCTAATATGTCCTCGGAAACCGATATATTATGGATATGGTTATGCATGAAAGAAGGAGCGCTCGATGGTAAGGGTGGGAACACCCAAGGTGGTAACATATTCGGTCTATCCAAGTTAGGGTAGGCCGGTCTTGTGTAGCAGGGGATCCCGTCGTTGTTCTCGGTACATTGTTCTAGAGGTGTACCATGCTGGGCGATACCCCAGTGGCCCAGTCGTTCAACGGAATCCATTCTCCAATAACCGCCGTACGGTTTTGATTGTGCCCAACTACGCTAGAATGTGGGATGTAAGAGTTTCATCTATTTTCTATTTACTTTCTATAGACACTATTAGAATATCAGACGGATTTGATCAAAATGTTTGGTCATCGTAAAGTAAAACCTCGTCGTATTTATGTGTGACGCGGTCTTATGAGATACCTTTTTATTTCAAAGGAATTAATAAAAATTAAAAATTCAATTTGAGTGTGTTTTCTCACGCTTGTTTTCTAGAATGACTCGAGTGTAATTTTATTATAATGCTCGGGTAAGACCGAGTATTACAGATTCAAGTTAAATGCTATGGAGCTTAGGAGACGAGCTGGGGGAGTTTAGACGTACTCACGTACTTGGTTACTTCCACTGTAAGGATTATGTATATTAAGAAAAGTTATTATAACTGTCCATTTGGTGTATTGAATTGTTATAGTTCTTGTATTCCAAATCTGTTATTATATATTATATTTTGTTCCGCTGCGATTATGAGATTCTGTGTTGTTGTTTCTTCTATTTCCTTCTATCCTTTTCTTCTTCTTTACCCTAGTTATTCGCTCTTTCATACAATTTGCATTGAAAATGATTGAATTATTATCCACTCAAAGGGTATGGAATCGAGGGTCGCTATAAATTTTATCTTTTTTTTCACAATTTAGGTGAAGATCTAATCAAAATTTGGGTCTTATAAAACCGAGCCAACCTCTCGACCTCTTTAACTTAGAGTGGTAAAATGGACGATGTATATGAGTTGACCTAAAACTACAAATAGTTTACACTGCTTAAACAATGCTATGGTTTTAATGAAACAATATCTATTAAAACCCTCCTATCCTTTTTACATTAAGGTATTATAATGAAAGATGTTTATGGACTTGCCCAATTAACACCAATTAGTTTATCCTACTTGGATGTTAAATAAAATCTATGATTTTGATAAAAAATTTTATCAAAACCTTCATATCCAATCTAATCCATTTAATTAGTGTTAAATTGTCCACGGGCCTTGGTCGGGTGGTGGGGTGATACGCCTCCCACGTGTGAGGTTCGAGGTTCGAGTCCCACCTTGGTGTGGGAGGAGATACGCCTTTCACATGGGAGGTGGAGGTTCATTTGCGCCTCCTGCACCAAGTGTCAACCGAAAGGTCTAGCTAGCCTGGAATAGTGGTTGTGGTGGGCCAGCCATCTATTCCCTAGATTACTGTTCAGGAATCGCATGCCGGTAGTGATTGAACAGGTTTCCCTAGTTCCAAAAAATTGTCCCTTATCTTATCTAAGGGTAAAAATTCATCTATCAACACAATCTATTATCTAGATTACCTTTTATTTTGAAGTCAATTCCCTACTAAGGGAACTTTAGAATTAAATACCCAGTTATAAATTTCAAAACTCGGTTTTGAAAGCGTACTACATATATTTCTTTTATGAAATAACTTTAAAAAAATTTATTTACTAAAAATCACTTTGGGTTCGTATGGATTTAGACTCATTTCGATCGTATAATGATAAAGATAATAATTTACTAAGCACTCCATAATGTTCGCCTAAGCAAACATCCGATCATTACTTGGAAGATTATTCAGATTACCACCAAACTAATCAAAATGTTTTCCCCCAAATTACCCGAAAGAAAATGAGTTTCACTAAAAGATTTTTTTTAAAATATTTATACTTATAAATATTCCCAAATAGCATTACTATTACTTTCTCAAAATCTTTAGTAATATTTCAAACAATTCCAGGATCTAAATTTTTCAAAAACTCTTTAAAATGTTCCTTTAGAAGACAAATTTATAATACTAAGTGTACTAAAACAAAGGTGAAAACCAAATATCATTTTAAACCATAAACCAAAAATAATTTACACTAAGCTTTATTTTTAAACAATGCATTTAAAAGAATTTTCTAATTTACAAACATCTTTTATAAGTTTAAGATAATATTAATCGTCCCGGGGAATGATTTATAAATTTCTTTTTAAAACTTTATAATCACCTAAATTTTCTCTAAGAAAATAAATCAAATTTAAAATATTTTATTAGATTTCAAATAACAATGATCATCCCAAAAGATAATTATTCATATTTTTAATCTCTGTTATAAATTGAAAACAATATTAATTACTTTATTGAAAACAATATAATCACTCCAAAAGATAATTAGTCAAAAATGAATAATTATATTTCGAACATCATTAATTAAAATAATTAACTAAATTTCCAAACCTTTATTAGTTAAAACAATAAATTAAGTTTAATCAATCATTAATTAAAATAATTAATTAAATTCAATATCAATAATTGAATTGATCTAATTAATTCTAATTTAATTAATAAAAAAGATTAATTAGTTTCAAACATCATGAATTAAAATGGTTAATAAATTTAAAATATCATTAATCAAAATGATTAATGAATTTTAAATTTTACTTTTGGAAAAACACAAGCTCAAGTTTAAACACACATAAGAGTTTTGGGGTTGATATTTAATAAATGACAGTATAGCAGAAATTGCTATATCACCACTTAAACAGTTTAAATAGAATGTCCAAATTAATTTCAATTAATCAATCAAACAAATCTAACTATCAACGAAGAAATAAAAAATAGTTTATGACACCATAGATATGATATAGCAAATTTTGGGTGTGAGTTAAACCTATATGTAAATAATTCTCCTTTATTGTAATTAAATTTTCTCAAATGTTTATCTAAAATTTTATTTTATTTTATTATTTATTTTTATTTTTCTACCATTTAGATTATATTAAAAAACTTTTTATTAAAAGTTTATTTTTTCTTAACATTATTAAAAGATGACTTTTAACTCAACCTTTCGCCGAACACCTTATAGTCAAACTATGAAACTGAATTCACAAGGGTTCATTCCCAAGGTTCCCCAATTCCTATTTACCTGACTACCTTACTAAGGAAAATTTCTTATGAACTTATTCAATAATAATTATTGCTAAAATTGGATGAGCAAAACTGGACGAATACTAAATGATAACAATGAAATATTATCGTTTGCAAATAATTAACTCATTAATACACTATACTAATTTTGAAAACCATTGTTATATAAAAAATTTATATTCCTAGGTAAAATTATTTCATTTACCATTTCAAAACAATACTGTATTGGTAGATCTATTCAAACGTTTAGGATTCCCTATCGATACGCTGATCAGACGCATCGACCAGAATTCATATACCACTCAATGGATCAAATAACACAATATAAAACAATTTTATAACACTAACAAATACGCAATCAATATATATTTATACTCTCATACTTTATCCTAGGATATTACTAATCCTATCCTTAGATAGTTTACCCCACCAGGGCTTAGGGGTTAGCTAAAACTAAGCTCTGATACCATCTGTGATGACCAACCTTTCTAACCCATAGGAAAGACACTTAATACGTCCATGATATTCATGTCTCATTGCCCAAGCGAGCCGAATGGCAGGTTGTGTTGGGTAAAAGAAAGAATAGAAAAGGTAAAATAGATGAACCTCACATCGGAATGGTTACGTATAATATAAAACGATATAGCACAAAAGGTTACTCCTTATAAGGAGTTATCAGAGTTATAAAAAAAGAATACTACATATAAACGATTGATAGCTATACATTTTGACTATTCATTTTTAAGATACAAAATACACCTACATAATCGTACTGCAGAAATAACAACTAGATAACTAAGAGCCGCCCGCTCGATTGCCATCTTCAAAGAGCTCCAAAAAACCTGCTATTCTCGGACTACCAATTATAATTGATTACCCAAGAGTTTAGGAATAACAAACAACTCCGGTCAGACAAAATGTTTGGTATAAGTAAAACTATGAAACCAATGAGTTGTATTTAAGCGATATCATGTGGGACCACGCCGCTAACACGAACGGGTTTTCTCCTACATAAAGAAAACCAAACATAATAAAAATGGAAATGAACAATAAAGAACAAATTCGAACATAGATGATGGACATATTTAATATGCATCCAGACTTGAAAGAATGGAAACAGTATGAATAGAAATCCAAACAAGATAGAATGGGTAAAACAAGATATTAGTCCAAACACGATAGAATGGACTAAACAGAATAACAGTCCAAACTCAATAAAATGGGCTAAATAAATAATTAACACTGTGAAGAGTTGTTGACTCTATGATAACCTAGATTTCTGGACATCTGTTAATTGGTAATTAACTGATTGTAACTATTGAGATACTGGTTTTATTTGATTAAACAAATAGAACTCTAAAATTATTAAAAATATCTGGATGTATATAAATAGAATTTGAATTTAATATAATAATTTTTCAAAAGCTATTTAAAAGTTAAATTTTATATTTTAAAGACTTACATATATAATATATATATATGTGTGTTTATTTATTAATGTGTAATTAATCTTTTAAATCATATTCTATAAGGTTATATAAATATTTATAAAAGGAAATGTATATAGATAAATATTCATTTTTTAAAAGTATAATAGCTTTAGTAAAATAGAATTTAATAATTAGTTTAAAATACTTTCTTTTATAATTAAATATGAACAAATATAGTTTGTATAAATGTATATGTATATATCTTTTGAAATTATAAAACACATTAAAAACATTAATACATGAATAAAGAGACATGTGTAAGAATTTCAACAAAAAGAATACGAGTGTAAATATTTTAAAATGCATAATTACAAGTGTAAACCCATATAAAAACAATTTGACATTTGTAAGATAATAATAAAAGATTTAAACATTTGTAAGCTTCATATAACAATGCACAAATAAGTGTCATGATTTAATTTATTTTCTTTCATTTTTTAAAGATAGTAAAACATTCCTATATAAACATCTCTATTTCTCCTACCTTCATTTCTTTCTTCATCCTTCTTTTTCAAAGGACTGCAAATCAGAAAAAAAGAGTCAACATCAAAACTAAAACCTGGAAGTTTGAAACCAGAGAAAATAGAACCTGGAAAGAAACAAAAGGGCAAAGATAAACTCAATCAAAACAAACTTTTCAAAATCTCAAACCTGGAAGCAAAGGCAGACATAAGGATTCAAATTCAAACTGAAGCAATTAAAGCATGCCAGTTCAATTCAATTTTACCAAGCAAGCTAACAGTTCAAAGATTTCAGATCATCCCAAACAAGTTCAGATCAAAGTTTAAGTTCAAATTTTTTTTTCCAGTTTTCAAAATTTATTTCCAGTCACTGTTTCTTCAACCAGGTGAGTAAACATCTATTTTAATCTGTATATTTACTGATGCACGTGAAGATTCTAGAGGAAATTTTGTGAATAATGTTGCATGGATGTAATTTGTTGAAGTATAGCTAATAACCGTGTATATATTTATATATGTGCATGTCTATGCATAAACGAATTGGCCTCTGTTCGATTTTAATCAAATAAACCGAGTTCACAAATTCATATCTCTTCATATAAACAATTTTAGGTTGACATTTTTAAAGGGAATTTGTTTGTTATAACTAACTTTGATTTCTAAAAATACTTTTAAGTGAAATTAACAAAAAGGATTATTGGACGGAAGGAGAACAGTGTATAAATCCAATTGTATCAGAAATTAGTTGTCTAAATCATGGTTCATGTTTTTATCATCTGATCCGTAGTAGAAAACTAGGATTTTTAAAGATAAGATCAATATTTTTAAGTTTATAAATCAAGATAATTTTTGAGTTGACCCGAATCGAGTGTTTGCTCGATTTCTGGCGATCGGTAATGGAAGGAGGGTCAATTTTTGGCTGAAGGATAGCAGGAGTGGTGGCAAGCTTTAGAAAAATGGGTTTGTATTTTTCTAATGAAGGGGTTGACCGGTCGTGGTTGATCTAGGGTTGGATGTCCAGTTCAGGGTGGTATCTGTTTTGCAGTGATGGCGACGACTAGGTGGTGGTAGGGCCGTGCGGTACAGGGGGAATAAGAAGCTGGATGTCTAACGATGCTGGTGGTGATAAGGCCGGGGTTCCGGCGGCCTGCATCGGTGGTACAAGGAGGATGTTGGAGGGGAGTTCCATTTCTGGTTGTGGTGAAATGTTCGAAAAGGAATTCGAGCATCTTCGAGCGGAACTGGGCAGCCGGGTAGTCGATGAGGATGTCAGAGACTCGTGGGTGATCTGGGAGAAGGTTGGAGATGAATGGAATGTGTAACAATCCTAGTTTAATCATGAATTTAAATTTATAATTAAATTAAATTCTTGGATTTAATTGTGTATTAATTTGAAAATTTTCAAATTTAATAAGAAATGTATACTTATTTATTTTTGAATTTGGACTTGAAACTCAAAAATGTATACTTTCAGTTGAATTGAGCTTTGAATAAAAAAGTATAAGAATAAAAACTACTTATCAATATTTAATATAAGTGTAAAGCATAAAATAAAATATATATATAAATTTAATACTTGATGGTTAAACCATAAATAGAAATTAAATTTTGTAATAGAAATCACATAGTTATAAAATGTTAATAACTAAAACAAATTTCTTACATTTAGCAAAGTAACTACAATCAACAGGATAACAAAAGTGTATGAAAAGGAAAAATTAATATAAACTAAAAAAAATAAAATAAAATAAATAGTACTTATAAAACCAAAACAGCACCTTGCTGTAAGTATACAAGATGGAAGCCTCCACAAAACATATCAGCCACCATTAAAAAAACAAAAAAAAAAAACTAAAATGATATGTAAACAAAACATACTTGCGGTAAGTATACAAAACCTTGCTGTGAGTATATTTTTATGTAAACAAAATTTTATGTAAAAATGTACATATAAAAAAATCAATGAGGCTTATACAAGAAGATAAAATTCTACAACATAAAACAAACATTAGATTACAAAAATCTGCAAAACAAAACAAAACTTTGTACTTACAAATCAAAACAGCATATGCATGTAAACTTAAAAAGAAGCATGAGCATTAAATGCTTTCTTCTTAAGCCTAAATTAAAGATCATCTCAGCCGAAATAATGTTTTCTTAGTCAAAGCAAGATGGAAATATCTGATGAGAGAAAAACAATTGTACCAGTTAATACCTCCCCTACCCTGTACAAACCCCTTTATATATATGTACACCTCCATATATATTTAGTTCGTTCAAACAAAACATAGTAAAACCAGAGAAGAAAATATAAACATCACTCAATTCAAAGAAGATAAAGCAAGTTTAAAAGAAGTTCAAAACTACAGCCTTCAAGCCACAATTTTTTCTCTGTTCAAACTTGTTTCCAGGTGAGTAAACCACTTAAAAAAAAGAAATTTAAGTATATTTATTTGTTGTTAGTAATCTGAGATCTGAAATTGCTGTAGTATGCATATAGAAATTTCCTCTGTGTATAAAGATTTGGAAGTGTAAATGCATGTTTATGTGAAAACCCTCTCTGTATTTTGTTTCAGAGTAAAAAGCCTGTTCAGACTAATTACTTGATCATTGCTAGACTTTGATCTCAAAACAAAACTTGTGTGTTTAAGAATGAACTATGATTTAAAAATAGATTCAAGAAGAAAAAGGATATACAGGTTCAAGAATTTTTTTTAAGAAGATAGACTGTATATTTTCAAAACAAGAAGAAAGGTGTTCTTCTCTGTTATTTGTACAGGTTACATATTTGTTCAAAAACTCAATTTTTTTCTCATCAAAACATTGTCAAACATTAAGTTTTCATTCAACAAGTAATCAAACTTAAAAATAAGTTTTTTTAAGGTTGACTTAAATCATCCTTACCAAGCACCTCTCTGTAATATTGATATCCAGGGAATTAATTGCTAGTTGATAAAAATTGATTGTTGTAAAACATCGATTTAAGATTATATGTTGAATCCATATTGCAAGATATGATTTTTAAAATAAAAAATCAAGATTTTTAGTTTAGTAATTTAAGAGCAATTTGAATGTGAACCAAATTTGCATTTTGTCCATTTTCAAACAATCGAATTAATCTTAAAAGTTGAAATTTGGTATGAAGATAGTGTGAACATCTGTGACCTCGAGAAAAATACTAAATAATTTTTCGAATGGATGAATTGGCCGTTCGAACCCAAAGTAGGGTTTATGATGGAGTTTTGCAGTGGGTCGAAAGCAAGGTGATTTCACCACCTAGGTATGACCGAGCTGCACGTGCTCGTGGGTAGTGATGGCTTGGGGTGTTGTCGTTTTGGGGCTGGATTTTCATGGCGCCAGGTGGTTGTCGTTGGTGGAGAGAGGCGTTTAGGCCGATGGGTTACGAGTTACAGTTCGTCGAAATGGCGAGTTTTCAATTTCGAGAATTTTTGATCGAACCGATATTCGATTTGGCATTGGCAAGGAATTTTCGACCTGCCGATGATCGTGACGACCATCGCAGGTGCGAGGCCACATCGTGCACGTGCACGACGTGTTTTCTCGTGTCACCGAGTTGTTGGTCTGGAGCTCGAGTGAAACTCGAGCAAAAGCATATTTGGCTTCGGGGTAAACTCGCGTACGCGAGTATTCTCTTGCAGAACTTAGAACTGAAGAAAAAAAGAAGAAAAAAAAAGACAAGGAGGAGAAGAATCGAGACGAGGGGAAGAAACGAGGGAAGGCACGGGGAAGTGACGCAAATAACCCGAGTTTGGCTCGAGGGAAACACTTGTTTTACTCGGGTCGTTTGAAAATGGGTTAAGCCCAATCAACTTGTAAATCACATGTTTAAATTTAGAACCTAAATTTATTTAAAATAGTGAACTAGTATTAACAATTAACTGTTTTGAGTTAAGAATTTACTTTCAAGTTTAATTACCTTAACAAATATTTAATAATGTTTAAAAATCTAATTAATTCTTTAAGCAAATAAATAGTTTAAGATAGACATTTAAGTTAATTAATATTTAAGCTTTTTGTAATAACAATAAATTGGTTTCGAAATAAGAAGATTTCTAATGTTAATTTTGGTAAATAACAAATTGTTTTGGAAAGCAACCAAGGATGATTAAATTAATAATTATAATTAACTAATTAATTAAGGGTTTGTGTCGTAATTGAAGATTGGTTAATTAACAATTAAGTATCTAATTAATTTGATAATTCAAATAAATCAATTTATCAAGTTAATTAAGATTAATTAATTTATTATTAAGAATATTAAATCAATTGATTTAAAATAATCAATAAAGATAATTATTTGGTTAATTTATTAAATCACATTCACTTTGATTTGTAAATAATTAACCATTGCTATGCACTATATTGATTTCTGTTGTGATTGTGATACTGTGTGATGCACTATGACTGTGATTTGTTCTGTATTGATGTGAAAATCCTGTTGCCCGTAAAACGACATTTGAAATTTTGATGCGATAGGGAGTCGGATTCCAGTTGGTTATCCGAAACCCACATCGAATAGTAATGATAAATCTTTGTGACTGATAAATTTATTTTATCTCCGAATCTGTGAATGAAGGTAAGCATTATGAATTATACCGCTTATCGATATTGGAATATCTGTGATGATTGATGTTGTGCACTGTTGTGTAAAATCCCTGGACCACACTTGTACACACACAAATATGGATTGCACGTGGGAATCGGTTAAGTCACAAATTTGTTTAACTGGTTTTTTTTATTTGAATTTTAAATTCAAATGGGTTGAAAATAAATTGGGTTTAAAGTGAAAAGCACTTGAAAAGGTGTTTTAAAAGCATAAGTTATTTTGAATAACTTAATTAAAGGTTTGAAATTTGAATAATTTGATTTAAATTAGAATTCAATATCTGGAATTGAATTCTATATTTAGTATTTATGATATTAAACGGTATACAAGTTTATATCGGTTTTAAACCATTTAAAGTGTCATTTTTGGGAATTTGAATTAACCCAAAGATTTTAATTTGTATAAATGAGATCGAATTTCTCCGCAACAAAAACTATTTGTTTCAAATAAAACAAATAGCTTTCATTTAAAGAAAGGATTTCCAAATTTTGTTGAAAAGTTTCAAATTTGAAATAGAATTGAAATGTTTTGAAAGCTATGAAATGAGTCTTTGATTCAAAGACCGAATGAGTTAATCCAACTTGAATTGGAATTGTTTTTGAAAGACTATGAATGAATCTTTGAAAATCGAGTTTTGGAAGTTATAAATTAAATCTTGATTTAAAGATTTAACGAGTTAATCCAATTGAAATAGTAACTATTTTGGAATCCATAAATGGATCTTTGTGAAAGGGGTGAACTTTGTGAACTACATTTTTTTTTGTTTAAAAGATTAAAGGTGTGGAAATTGTTTAAACCATCAAAGGTTTTAAAATGAATCTTTTTGTTTAAAAGATTGAAAAATGGTAAATCGTTTTAACCATTCGAATGAAAAGCTTGGGCTTTAAGCTGTGATTTAACTGAGACCCCAGTATCCATATGATTTTTAAGTATTGCGCTCATTATTCGGTTTAGCCGAGAAAGGACCTGTGTGTCATATAACCCATTCCGAATAATGACACGACACATATGGATAGCATTTGAAGACCGATGGTGAAGACCGGGTATTTGTAAGAACGATAGGATGACCTATCGATTGTCTCTGCACTGAGTTGCTCCTGTATAGAGATCCCTAAGTGATGGGAAGTCCGATCGAGATTGTGGATACCCGGATTTGCAAGGGTTTCTTCCTTTATTGGACGAAGTGCCTTCGGTTCTGCTCGAACCTAGAACAAACTTGTATGGTCGTGTGTCTGACACTACACTTTGAGATATAAAGCCGATTTCCTTTCAAATACATTTCTGTTGGTGTCGGATAATTTATTCTCTTATCTTAACACCCTTCTCTGAGACGTACGAGCTCAGAGGTTATGTAGTTGAAGGTTATCAGTGATATATTCCCAAATTGGTAGTGTGGCATGCTAAGTGCTGCTGTGTGTTGATGATCATTAGTCGATCATTTGTGATCAAAGCAAAGCTTTTGTGTAAAGCATAACTTTGTGGATGAGACCTCATCGGACCTCACAACCCGGAAATGGTCGAAAGAGGAAAGATGCGGCAAGGTTATGAGGGTCGCTCCCTTTAGGGTATGTCATTTCCTTCTGGAAAAAAGTGATGTCATGGTATGGAGCCCAGATATTTACCTATGTGGTAGATCCAATCTCATTTTCTGTGTGGCTGTTGCTTTGTGACAGAGGGCCCTCGGATAAAGGTCCCAAAGGACCGGGGAGTGGCATACTCGAGTAGTAGTTACCTAGTTACAGAGGTAACCCGGCCTTGTGTTGGCAGAGAGCCGGGTAGGTTCTCGGGACGTCTCGCCAGAGGCGTGCCCATGTGTCAGTAGGAAGTTCCTTAGCCTGACCATTTGTTGAAAATCCAAAGAAACAATACGAAACCCTGTACGGTTTTAGTTGTAGAACCTGCCATTTGCTTATGGTGGCGCCCCACTGTTTAGATGGTAGCTATAGTAGGCATAGTACGAAATGTCTATGCTGGCTAAGATTAATATTCTATACACTATGCACTAGTAATAATATCAAAGAAATTTTCTCGTATTAAGCATATTTGACTATCATAAGAAGAAATCTCCTCCAATTCTGCGATTGCATTGTGTGTGTGGTGGGAGGTCTTATGGTAGTTTCATTTTCCAAAAGCATAACGAATTTTCTTTTAATAAATCTAGTTAATTTAAAAGAAACTATTTTTGTTTACTCATACCAGTTCCACGACTGACTTGGAGTTTATTGTTTCTTTTCTAAACTCTGGGTGCCCATAATTTCTACACGCGCAGCCTAGTAGCAGGTTTCTATATTTTGGAGTTAGCAGTATTTTGGAGTTTTTGCTTTGAAGATACTCTAGAAGTTTTTTTGGATCTCAGGTGGTTAGTATTTTGGGAGATTGTTATCATTGCATTGAAGACTTCTGTTTGGATATATGATCATCAATGTATTATTATGATATTATGTGGAGTTGTGGTATATGTATTAGATACTCTGATGTATTATTGGATATTATGATGTTGTATCTCGGATATGTATAATATTCATTTTGTTCTGCTGTTTTATATTCATCTGATGTTGTTATAAGCTCCGACGATACGAATTTGATGTCGTTTATCGGATATCGAGTTCGGGTCGTCACAAGTGGTATCAGAGCTGAAGGTTGAGTAAGAACTTTAGCTACGGAGTATAACACATCAGATGGCTCATTAGAGATAGGGTGAAGTATACCCTAGAATGAGTACAACCGAGAAACTGAAACTCAAAGTTACATAGTCTACTTCCTTTAACTGTTATTATTCTCTAAGATACCTTGTCCATATGCCTAAATCAAGCTTTCTTACTATTTACAGATAGTGAGAATGAGCGAAGAAGAGGACAAGGTAGGGGTCGGGGAAATACCACTACAGCTGGCTATGTCCCTGAAACAGTAGAAGCAGTTATACCTACTCAATCTCAGTCTAATTTGGATGATCTCTATAGAAGTTTTACTAGACTTGGTGGTAAGCCGTTCACTGACAAAGAATCCATTATCGAAGCACAAGCCTGGATAAGAACATGTGAGAAAATCTTCAGAGGGCTGAAATTGCAAGACGATCAGAAGCGACTCATAGCTTCTTGGCAACTCCAAGAAGAAGCATTGGCTTGGCGGGAGACAGTTATTGTAGATAAGCCAGAAGAAGAATTTACTTGGGAACAATTTAAGGAAGTGTTTGAGAAACAATATATGCCGTCTGCTGGTGTCTCTAGAATGTACCAGGAATTTATGGATTTGAAGCAGGGAAATTTATCGTTTGAGGAATATTTGAACAAATTTAATGAGCTGTCTCGATTCGGTTCGGAACTGGTGAATACTCCTTTAAAAAAGAATGAAAGGTTTATTCGGGGAATGAACAAGAAATTCCACGGTAGGATGACGACCCACGTTAAGGAACTTTTTTCTGAATTGATAGATTTTGGTTATAGGTATGCTACCCTAGATATGCGAGAAACCCCAAGGGAAGAAGAAGGTACAAGCAATCAAAATTGGAGGAAAAGAAAGTTTGAGAACAAGAAACTTTATCAAGGCAAGGAAAAGAAGGATAGTCAGGGAAACCGGGCGAAAAATATAACTTGTTATAATTGCCGAGAGAAGGGCCACTATGCAAACAATTGCAAGAACCCGAAGAAACAAGTTAAGAAAGAACAACCCGTGGAGTCTGGTCAGGGAGTTAAGAAATGCTATTACTGTCACAAGCCAGGCCACGAAGTTAAAGACTGTCCAATTATGAAGCAAGCTCATGTGACAAATGTGTATGCCATCAAAGATGTTCCTTCAACCTCTAGGGCTGATAAGGGAAAAGGAATTTTGGAAGGTAACTTTCTCATTTACGATAAAAAATTTCGAATTTTGTTCGACATGAGAACTACACTTAATTTTATTTCTCAGCAAACGTAAATAAGTTACATCTTGGATATGAGATCGTAATCAAATCTATTTCTGTTTGTTTCGTTGGGTTTCGATAAAATCTACGAATGGTTAGTTATCCCTTCGAACTAACCAATACTCCTGTATACTTCGTAGATCAGACAACCCAAATTGTTTCGTAGTAGATTGAGTTTATTCTCATATCTACTATAGATATTCTGATTTGGTAAGCCAAATGCAGAATAAATATTCAGTTCGATTTGGAAGGATATTTCTCTACCTTTCATCTATCTTGGTTGTCTCCTTGGCAAATTTCGGGGACGAAATTTCTTAAGGGGGGAATCTGTAACGATCCTAGTTTAATCACGAATTTAAATTTATAATTAAATTAAATTCTTGGATTTAATTGTGTATTAATTTGAAAATTTTCAAATTTAATAAGAAATGTATACTTATTTATTTTTGAATTTGGACTTGAAACTCAAAAATGTATACTTTCAGTTGAATTGAGCTTTGAATAAAAAAGTATAAGAATAAAAACTACTTATCAATATTTAATATAAGTGTAAAGCATAAAATAAAATATATATATAAATTTAATACTTGATGGTTAAACCATAAATAGAAATTAAATTTTGTAATAGAAATCACATAGTTATAAAATGTTAATAACTAAAACAAATTTCTTACATTTAGCAAAGTAACTACAATCAACAGGATAACAAAAGTGTATGAAAAGGAAAAATTAATATAAACTAAAAAAAATAAAATAAAATAAATAGTACTTATAAAACCAAAACAGCACCTTGCTGTAAGTATACAAGATGGAAGTTCCTTAGCCTGACCATTTGTTGAAAATCCAAAGAAACAATACGAAACCCTGTACGGTTTTAGTTGTAGAACCTGCCATTTACTTATGGTGGCGCCCCACTGTTTAGATGGTAGCTATAGTAGGCATAGTACGAAATGTCTATGCTGGCTAAGATTAATATTCTATTTTCGAAATGCTTTCTACACTATGCACTAGTAATAATATCAAAGAAATTTTCTCGTATTAAGCATATTTGACTATCATAAGAAGAAACCTCCTCCAATTCTGCGATTGCATTGTGTGTGTGGCGGGAGGTCTTTGTTCGTCGACGGAAATTCTATCGGATTAGAAAACCGTCAAACGAATTTTGAAATAAAAATAACCGCAAGCGCACGGTGTACGAATGTAGCACATGGCGAACACGAGTCGATCCACAGGGAATTGTTGATTTTAAAATTCTATTCAATCAAATTAAACCAAAGTCGAGAGTGATTAGCTAAAAAAAATGATAAAAACAAGCAAAAGAAAATTGATAAAAATATGAGAGTGTTAAGACAATTTAGAGGCAATTTCCACTCTCTGATCACATAAATCAACAATTTGAAGTTATGATCTCTCTTTTCTAGTCATTAGTGAATTAGTTGATGTGTTTATCATAAGTATGGTATATTTGCGCTATTAATTAGCTCAATATAAACCATCAAACTATAACACAACCACTAATACACTTTTAAATTTCATAAAATATGACAACAAAGTTGAAAGCAAAATCTATTTTAAGCATGGCCTATTAACCATTAATTAGAAATATAAGCCATCAAATTTTAATTTCAACAATCACTTCCTTGCCATAATCATATGTAAATGAAGAGGCAATTTGTGTTTTGTTTGTTTAAGTATAGCCTATTTGTTATGAACAACATAGACTATCAAATTCAAAGCTAAACAACATCATTAAACCACTTCAATCATTCTCATTAAGCACAAAAAGAGAGCATAAATATCGAAATGTTGGATCTACATACTAGAGAGCTTCATTACCCCTAAATTGAATGGATTAAGCTTTCATATTTGTTATCATATGAACAAATGTAGAAAACAACATTAAACAAGAAGATAGAAAGAGAGCAAAATGAAAAGAAAAATTATTCTACTTGCATAAAATAAAAGAGATCTATACTAGAACATGAAAGAAAATAAACAAGAAAAGAATATGAACATGTAATTGAAAGGAAACACTAAATAACATTGCATAAAAAAAAAGAAAAATACATGAAGAAAAATGGCTAAGTAGCCATGAAAAGAGAAAGAGGGCTTTCTTTTATTTTCTAAACTAAAACTAACTAACTAAGAGGGACTAAGAGAGACTAAGAGAGGAGATCTTGTTACATGAAACATATGGGTATTTATACATGTATGAAACCCTAATTCATATTTTTGGGGAATACCCAAAATGCCCCTTAGGAAGTGTGGAGGCCAAGTAACCATCAACATGTCTTAATCCCCCATTAAGTGTACATGAAACCATTAAGTCCAAAAGCATGTGCATTAGCCTTTAATTTGTACATTAAGGTAGGTGGGTAGGTGGGGTCCTCCATGATCTTCACTTTGAATTATTTCCATCTTCATTCCTTTGTATTGATTTTGTGCATGCATATCTTCATGAAACCACTTGTAAAAGTCACAAAATTTCCTACAAAAATCATAGAAAATTCTAAGTAAATTTCTCAAATTAATATACGCACAAAAATGACCATTTTGCCCCTGGATGAAGATGAAAATGTGATAATTTCAAATAATATGAATTTTGGTTTAAACAAGTTAAAATACCCAATATGCTCATTTATTTAATTTAAAAAGAATAAATATGGTGGTAAAAATATGCACATTTACATGCACATCAAATACCCCCACACTTATCTTTTTATTCGTCCTCGAATAAAGAAAAAAAACTAAGATAAATCCGTTATCGTAGGGAGCACGATTGCATTGAGTGTATGCAACAAGCCGTTAAACCTCTGGGTGTCCCCAGTAGGACGAGTGTTGTCTTGTGAGGGTTTTCAGCGGATACAACCCACAAAATCCAAATGCAGGATGAAAATATTTGCAAAATGCAAGATTTATTTACAAAGAGATGGATGCAAATTTTTGAAAATATTTACAAATGAAGGATTTATTTTTAAATTGACGCGAATAAGTTAAATATAGGTTTTGGTTATTATCTTGAAAATTTATGTCATTTACTCGTCAAAATTTCCAACAAAAATCAAGTTATCATAACAAAGAGACAATAGTTTAACTTGTTGTTTCGGTTGATAACAAAGTGTAATTATAAAATGGATCCTTAGTTGATTATCAAAGTTTATCAAAATGGTATTTTCATTTCTTTTCAATAACAAATCAAATCAAATAAGTAAAAATAGTGCTAGGATTTCAATTGCTTGCTCTCTCATTATTTGCAAGAAAAATTACACACCTAGCTCAGATAAACTGAGGCCAGATATACCACCCATGCACTGCCTTTCGGGCTTTTGTGAGGGGAGTACAGAGCATGGCGAGTGCACACACTTTCATGCATACACTATCGACCATAGGTGGTTTTTATTAAGTCTTTTTTTTCTACATGTGTTCCATACATCATAACCGTGAGGACTTTTAAATGAGTATGAAATCACATAATCAAAAATTCCAAGTAATCACCCATGCATAACCGTGAGGACTTTTAAATGAGAGTGAATACTTGGATGTTATTATCTTTTATTTTTATATTTTTTTGAGAGGGAGTTTTGCAAAATCATCTTAGCACCATTTAACATAGAAGAAAAAAAAATGTTATATCATTTACTTTAAATCAACCACTTTTTAAAACAAAGATTTTCAATTAGGATGTACTTCATAATTAACACATATGAATCTTCCTATATGCTAGTTAAACCATTATTATTTGTAATCAAACCTCATTTTTATTTTTGTTAAGACCACTAAATTTTCAAAAATTTCAATTTAATAAACCAAAGCCATATATTTATCTTATAGTGTTTGTTTTTAAAAATAAATCAAAAGAAAATTGTTTTTTGGGATTTTTTTTTAATTTTTTTTTTGAGTTTTTAAATCATGAAAAATCGAAAAAATGAAGATGAGTCTCCTGTACCCCCACACTTAATTTTGACTGTGTCCCCATAGTCAACCCAAGTGGAAGGAGAAAAATGAAAAACAAAAACATGACCTTTATTTAAATGAAAACTAAAAGGTTATTATTTACAAGAGATCAGAAAATATACAGTTAAAGAGTAAATGAAACGGTCTTCCAAGGACCGATTCATTTGTCTCGTCAAATGTGCGAGACACAAATTAAGCACAAAAAACCAAATCGTAAAAGATTTCGCAGTTGAATGTGGATTTGGAAAAACGAAAGTCATTTTATTGAAAATCATACGAGTTGTTTTATTTTCGATGATTTTTGGGGTAGATAGAAAAATTGGTTGAAGTTCAATTTCTTTCAAAGTATCGATTTCAAAATCAAAATGGTGATCGAAATTTTCCCCTTCAAAATTCAACAACTCGTTTTCAAAAAGTCCATAAAACTCATGTTCGTTAAATTCGACTTCCTTTGTTGGATTATCAACAACTTCATCATGTAAATCGAGTTTCAAAGTTGTCGTATTCAAATTTTCAGAAAAAGGAAGATCGAAGTTTAAATCGAGTTTCGCACCCTCAAAAGAATTGAAATCCTACTCAATTACAAAATTTTCAACAACATCATTAAGAATGTCATTTTCAGTTTCGAAAGTTTTTATTTGAAAATCGTCGATTTGGGTAAAAGATGGATTATCGCTTGACTCGTCATACTTTGGGATTTGAGTATGTTTATTACGTTGATTCAAATATGTTTCAAACACCATATCCATGTGATCATTGTACATTTCATTCATTTGTTCAACAAAGTCAAATTTGTGATTATTAACTTGAAAACTTTCGATTTGGACTTGTTGAGGACAAGAATCGTTAATTTCAATAAACGGTGGATTTGATTCTTCCGAAGTTGGGATTTGATTATGATTTTCACGAAAAGTTTTGTATTTCTCAAGTAATAAATCCTCGTTATCTTCTTCCATTTGGTCAACAAAGTCAAATCCATGATTATTAGTTTGAAAATTTTCACTCTGAATTTGTTGATAACTAAAGTTTTCAATTATATCGCGGTCGAGATTATTCCCATTGCTAAAATTATATGAAAATTGGTTCACATTTTCGTCTTGATTTTGAAATTTATTTTGAAGCTTGAAATTGAATTGGCATGGGTTATACTCGAAATCATTTGAATTTTGAAGTGAATTATTTTGAAAATTTTGACTTGAGTTATCACACAAATAAGAATTACACAAATCATTTATCTCTTGATTTTGTCGTGTAGAAAGTTCGAGTAAAGATGAAATCATTTCAATGCTATTTTCAAGAGTCGAACGTTGGTCATCATTTTGAAAATTTTGTTGTTCGAAATTTGAATTATTTACACAAAAGTTGTTAAAATATCCATACGAATTTGGAGTGAACTCATATGGATTATATTGATTTTCGCAGTTAAATTCAAGCGAGTAAGAAAAAGGAAACTCAGACATTTTCAAGATTTTTTTTGGTTTTTTTTTATAAACAAAATTATTTAGAAGTAGAATCTATTTTTCAAAATGGAAAATTGATTTTTGTTTTTGTTTGGATTTTCAAAAAAAAAAAATTGCTCTTTATTTTTCAAGATTTTATATATTTTTTTGGATTTTGTTTTTTTTAAAGAAAAAGGGAAAAAAAATTCAAAGAAAAATAAAAGGAATATTTACAATTTTTTTTAAGTTTTGGATTTTTGAATTTTTTTTTTTTAAATATGCATGAACTAATGCACCTAAATGAATGCAATGGTCTAATTACAAATTATTTATCCTAAGTTAACTCAAAATTGTATAATCACAAATTGTCTTAGATAAACAAGATAATTCTCAGCCAGGTAACGAACAGGATTTATCAGTGCACCACGAATCACCGTAGCAATGCAGCCGAAGGTTTAAGTACCTTCAGAGAAACAACCACTATAATATTTATGAATCAACGTAATATTTATAAATGGTTATTGCTCTGCCGTAGCCTAGACACCAAGAGGTTAAATTGTTCAAAGAAGACAACTTGTCAATATACAATTAAGTGTTATTGATGTCTAACCGTTATTATTAATCACAATCTAAGATGAAATGCAAAGCAGAAATTAAACGTGTATTAACAATGCAACTATGAACGAGTTTTTTTTTTCGATTTTTTTTCAAATGCAAGCAATCAATAATGCAATTCAAATAAAAGTAGAGATGAAAGCAGCAAATTTTTTTTATTAGCAAGCCAGCAATTTTTTTTTTTTGGGCAGCAGTCTTCCTTCTGAAATTCTGCTTTGGCAACCTGAAATATAAAACAAGAATATGTACAATTTTTTTTTGTTTTTTGAAAGGAAACTTAAAAGTAGGTTTTTACTTAAAATTTTTTTTTTTTTTAAGGATTGAAGTAAAGAAATTTACACAAAACAAAGGTAAAACAAAATAAAAGAAAATAAAAAGGAAGAAGAATTTCACCCAAGCCCAAAATATTCCACAGCCTATTTCCCCTTTTTTTTTTAATGGCCCGGCCCAATAAAATTTTACCCACCCCACAAATTAATTTAGCACACCCGAAACCTTTTTTTTTACACGAATACAAACTCCTTCCCAGTTTATTAATACTAAATTCTCAAATTCATGAAATAATTTCTCGAACTTGCGAATTCAAATCTTTACTCGCGAAAACAAAATTCAACTCTCACAGTGAAAACAAGTGGATTGCAGATTCGGGGCGATTGCGCATGCAATTGGGTTGCTGAGAATTGTTGCGGTGGTTTGCCTGAAGCGATTCGAGGTCGCGAGTTGAAGGTTGCTTTGATTTGCAGGCGAGTGAGCGGCGACGATTTTCTGTTGAGGAGGTGGTCGCGTTCGAGGTGGTGAATCGAAGTGAGGCGATGGGATGTTGCAAGTGGGAGGAGAGGTTCGCTGATGAAGTGGAGGATTGGTCGTGATGATCGAAGTGGCGGTCGAGGATGGATTTAGGGTTCCGGAGGCGGTGAGGTGAATTGCGTTCAGAGGTGGAGGGGTTGCAGAAGTGTGCAGTGTGAAATCTGTGGTTGTTGTTGGAAGGTTTACAGAGAATTCGTTTAAGGCAGGGAAGATAGTGGAGATGAACTGGCAGGTAGATATGCAGGGCAGTTGAATGTGAGGAGCAAGAGTTTTTATTTTGTGGTTATGCTATCAGTGGTGATTATGTGTTCGAATGGAGATTTGTATGATATGCAGTGGTGTATGATATGCAGTGGTGTATGATTTGAGTTTGGTATCAGAAGTGAAGATGTGTGGAAGTTGTTATGAGATGAGCAATGGAGAGAAGTATGGTGTACACTGTTGTGTGTGAGTGCAGTTTATTTGACAACTTGATGTAACTGAGTTGTGAGATGAGTGTTGCAGTAGGAAATTGGGTTGTTTCAGGTGATATTAAGTGAATGTGGTGATGAACAGAAAGGAAGGAAGGATTATTTGGCTGTGTACTTGTGAATGGAAATTGAAAGTAGTGTACAGAGGTGGTGAAGATGAAATTGGGTGAAGGAAGCTGATAGGTTGTGTGATGGTGGCACTGGGTAGGAGGAGCTGCAGATGTATCAATTTAACAGTAATGCACTGTTTTGTGAAAACTTGGGATGTCGACAGAGGTCAGGTGTGTTATGATTTGGTGATGTGGCAGTTTGTTGCTGAAAGGTAGTGATGGGTAGAAGGTAGATGGTGAACAGTTGTTATTGGCCAGGGCAGCACAGTGCACAACAAATATTGACAGAAGGGAAGATGGACGTATACAGTGCACCCAATAGAGAGTTTAAATTGTATTGCAAATGAAATTTGTAGAACAGAAAAATAAATTGCAAATGTATTGCAAAAAATTGTAAATTTGTGAAATCTGTAAAGAGAAGATTGAAATGGAATAATTTTCTTTGTTTTTTTTCTTTCAAATGAAATAGTGTATGCCTTTTTTTTTAAGTAGAATATGCAATGCAAATGCAGAATAGAAATCGAGAAAAACAAGCACACAGCAAATTAAAACAAAGTTTTCACAACAAACACACAATTTTTTTTTAATGTAGGCAAACACACAAAATAAAACACACAAATCAAAGAAAACTAATCCGAAGAATAGAAAATCAAAATCAAAGCAAGTCCCCGACAACGGCACCAAAAACTTGTTCGTCGACGGAAATTCTATCGGATTAGAAAATCGTCGAACGAATTTTGAAATAAAAATAACCGTAAGCGCACGGTGTACGAATGTAGCACGTGGCGAATACGGGTCGATCCACAGGGAATTGTTGATTTTAAAATTCTATTCAATCAAATTAAACCAAAGTCGAGAGTGATTAGCTAAAAAAATGATAAAAACAAGCAAAAGAAAATTGATAAAAATATGAGAGTGTTAAGACAATTTAGAGGCAATTTCCACTCTCTAGATCACATAAATCAACAATTTGAAGTTATGATCTCTCTTTTCTAGTCATTAGTGAATTAGTTGATGCGTTTATCATAAGTATGGTATATTTGCGCTATTAATTAGCTCAATATAAACCATCAAACTATAACACAAACACTAATACACTTTTAAATTTCATAAAATATGACAACAAAGTTGAAAGCAAAATCTATTTTAAGCATGGCCTATTAACCATTAATTAGAAATATAAGCCATCAAATTTTAATTTCAACAATCACTTCCTTGCCATAATCATATGTAAATGAAGAGGCAATTTGTGTTTTGTTTGTTTAAGTATAGCCTATTTGTTATGAACAACATAGACTATCAAATTCAAAGCTAAACAACATCATTAAACCACTTCAATCATTCTCATTAAGCACAAAAAGAGAGCATAAATATCGAAATGTTGGATCTACATACTAGAGAGCTTCATTACCCCTAAATTGAAGGGATTAAGCTCTCATATTTGTTATCATATGAACAAATGTAGAAAACAACATTAAACAAGAAGAGAGAAAGAGAGCAAAATGAAAAGAAAAATTATTCTACTTGCATAAAATAAAAAAGATCTATACTAGAGCATGAAAGAAAATAAACAAGAAAAGAAAATGAACATGTAATTGAAAGGAAACACTAAATAACATTGCATAAAAAAAAAGAAAAATACACGAAGAAAAATGGCTAAGTAGCCATGAAAAGAGAAAGAGAGCTTTCTTTCTTTTATTTTCTAAACTAAAACTAACTAACTAAGAGGGACTAAGAGAGACTAAGAGAGGAGATCTTGTTACATGAAACATATGGGTATTTATACATGTATGAAACCCTAATTCATATTTTTGGGGAATACCCAAAATGCCCCTTAGGAAGTGTGGATGCCAAGTAACCATTAACATGTCTTAATCCCCCATTAAGTGTACATGAAACTATTAAGTCCAAAAGCATGTGCATTAGCCTTTAATTTGTACATTAAGGTAGGTGGGTAGGTGGGGTCCTCCATGATCTTCACTTTGAATTATTTCCATCTTCATTCCTTTGTATTGATTTTGTGCATGCATATCTTCATGAAACCGCTTGTAAAAGTCACCAAATTTCCTACAAAAATCATAGAAATATCTAAGTAAATTTCTCAAATTAATATACGTACAAAAATGACCATTTTACCCCTGGATGAAGATGAAAATGTGATAATTTCAAATAATATGAATTTTGGTTTAAACAAGTTAAAATACCCAATATGCTCATTTATTTAATTTAAAAAGAATAAATATGGTGGTAAAAATATGCACATTTACATGCACATCAGTATTATGGTAGTTTCATTTTCCAAAAGCATAACGAATTTTTTTTTAATAAATCTAGTTTATTTAAAAGAAACTATTTTTGTTTACTCATACCAGTCCCATGACTGACTTGGAGTTTATTGTTTCTTTTCTAAACTCTGGGTGCCCATAATTTCTACACGGGCAGCCTAGTAACAGGTTTCTATATTTTGGAGTTAGCAGTATTTTGGAGTTTTTGCTTTGAAGATACTCTAGAAGTTTTTTTGGATCTCAGGTGGTTAGTATTTTGGGAGATTGTTATCATTGCATTGAAGACTTCTGTTTGGATATATGATTGTATTATTATGATATTATGTGGAGTTATGGTATATGTATTAGATACTCTGATGTATTATTGGATATTATGATGTTGTATCTCGGATATGTATAATATTCATTTTGTTCCGCTGTTTTATATTCATCTGATGTTGTTATAAGCTCCGGCGATATGAATTTGATGTCGTTTATCGGATATCGAGTTCGGGTCGTCACAGAATGGCGATGCATGCACACTGGTATCGTCGTGTATGTTTGGATTTTGAGGCGATTGCTGTGTTGAAAAGAAGAGATGGGTGAGGACTTAGGTTTGTGCGCGAGGAATGGAGGCTTTGGCTCGAGTATTAATTCCGGGAAGTTTGGGTAGGCACGAGCTTGTTTCTTTGATTCCAGTTTTATGTTACCAGGCTTTAAAAATTTTAAAGTAAATTTTTGTATCAGGTTTTAAAATTTTAAAAGGAACATGTACCAGGTTTTAAACAAAAGGGAAGTTGATCAGGTTTTAAAGTGGAAGTAATTGGTGAATAAGTTCCCAAAGTGATTATGAACAAAGTTCCAAGCAAAAGTAAAAATTATGACAAGTTAAAAATAAAAGAATAAAAGGTTTTCAAAGTAAATGAGAATGTTAGCAAGGTTTCAAAGTTAAATATTAAACAAGTTTCAAGTATAAATTAAAAATCAAATGTTTTTGAATTTAAACTATTTGGTTTAATATAATTATATAATAAGTTAATTATATAATTATTCCTATGCGATTTCAAATGAAATTTAATAATGATTTAGTTAAGTAATTAATTAGGAGAATGGTTTGTCTTAGATTAATTAAGGATAATTATTTAATGGAAGTAATTAAGGATTAGTTAATTAATGCAAGTAATTAAAGGAAAATAATTAAAGTGATTGGTTAAATGATAATTACTTAATATGATTAATTTAAACATCATCAATTAATGTGATTATTTAAAGGGCAATTAATTAGCATGATTAATTAGAGGATAATTAATAAATGTGAATAATTAAGGATGACTAATTAAGTAATAATAAATGGTTAAGGATAATTAAGTAGGTTTTAAAAGTAATTAAAGTAATTAATTCAATGAGGAATTGCATAACTAATTAATCTTGCTTATGAATGATTAAGTTATATTAAATGCCTTGGATTGTTGATATCTTTGATATATGATTTGTGATGCTCTACGATATGAAATGTTTTGATTGAACTGTAATAATGTGGGTTATCTATCAATGATGAATTGCTGTACAATTATGATACCCTATATTTAAAATTGATTTGTTTCACTTAAACATCTTGGATTAAAATGATATTGGATTCGAAGAGACCGGGGTCAGGTATCAGCAACTACCCGAAACCACTTTGATTTGTAATCTACAATGATTCCTTAAAAATGTGAGTTTAGAATCATATGGGCGGGAACAGAACTAATTAAGTAATATGGCCATTTAACTGAGTAACAATTCTTAGACATAATTTTGTGAAATAGATATTGGCTATAACAAGTTAAGTATTTGTAGTAAAGTACGAGTTACCCCAAGTTTCAGTTATGTTTTAAACTTAGTATTTCAAATTTTATGGGTTTACTCACGCCGGTTTCCAGCCTGACTCGGGTATTACTTTGTTTGTAATGCTCGGGTCAGACCGAGTATTACAGATTTTCAGGTTAGGACGTTCTGGAGCTCAGGTGGCGAGCTGGATGGCAGGAACGTATGGAGTATATTCCGCCGTGTGTTGAGAGTTGTATTGATTATTTTGGGACAAGTTGTTACAACTATCCAATTATGATGAACTATGATGTATTGTTTGTAAAGTAACAGTTACAACTTTTCTTTGCGTAAATTCTATTATTTGATATTATATTTTGATCTGCTGCGAATATGAGATTCTATGTTTTGTTTTCTATTCTTCTTCTACCTCTTTTCTTCTTAACCCTAACAATCTGGGATTTCCAGCGTTCGATTGCTCGGATCTTCTACAGAAAACATATTAGTGTCAAATTATCGAGGTCGAAAATTTTAGGTCGTTACATTTTGGTATCAGAGCTGAAGGTTAAGAGAGAACCTTGGCTCTGGTGGGTTTACTCATTAAGGATAGGGTGAATAGTACCCTAGAATGAGTTGAGTGTATTATATATGAGGGCGTATTTGTTATTTTCTTATATAAAGATTTTCAAAACGGTTTTAAAATTAGTTTTATATAAACTTATATTTTGATATAAAGTAATGGATTTTCTAATTATTATATATATTAAAGAAATTGATTGTTGATTATTGGAATTAAATATAATAATAAGAATTAAGTGGTGGTACAAATACAACCAAATAAGAATTGGATAATATAAATTATACAAATAAGATAAGCTAGAAAAGGATTCAAACCAGAGAATAAAATCCTGAAATTTGTAACAGTATTTTCTGAATGCTGAATTAAGTTACCCTGATTTTATTATCCAATAAATTATTCGATAATATATAGTGAATTAGTTTCTAGTTATGATAACCTTGGTTATTATCATAAAATGTTTGTTATATCTTGATAATGAATGTTTGTTAATGATTAAGCAGAATGAAATGTTTTAGGGAAGTGACAATTTAGATAAGTATGACTTATAAATTGGAATTGAAGATTTAAATTGTGAAGTTTTAAATCTAAGTCCAGAATATTTGAAATTGTTTCAAAATGTTAAAAGATAATATAAATAATATTTTAAATGTATCTTTTCTTAAAACAAGAATTGTTTTAAATTTTAAAGAAATATGTTTTGAACTAAATACCAAAAATGGTTTAAAATTTAAAATATGTCTTGGAGTACAAAAGAAATGAATATGTATACATGTGGGATATACGTAAGATCAAAGTTGATTGGAAGTAAACACTAAGTGTCGAGTTTTGAGTTTTTCCATGAAATGTGATGTAATAACCGAAAGTTAAATAAGTTTAGAACAAACAACCGGAATTGGAATTTCAAGATGAAGTTGAGATTTAACTTAGGAAGTTAAGTGGGTTGATTTAAAATGGGAATTATGTGTGATCTCAAAACAAGTTTGAGATCAGGAAATTGGTAATGGATGCTATTGATGGATGTTTAGATAATTTGGATGTTTATTTACCTTAACTTAACCTGATACCATCCTGTTGTTATTAATAATTTATGGAACTATAAATTGGATTATTTTAATGAAATTAAGAAGTGGATTGAGATAATATATGTATCCATTACTAAGATAAAATGGAAATAAAACTTTAGTTTGAAATTATTTGCATGATTTTGGTTTTTAGAAATGAAATTATAATTATGGAATGGAATCACTTTGAACTTAAGATTCGAATGTTAAAAATGAACTTGCAAACTAAAATTTTTTATGATTCGATTTCAAGGTTTAAAGTTAAAATTGGATTATGAATATTAAATTGTTTTTGTACTCTTATTTGAACTATGAAGTAAGTTAGGTAAAGGTAATTCAAAATGAAATTTTGAAGTTTGGACTCAGAATTAAATTGTTTAAAGATTTAGGCTATAAATTAAAAATAAAGGTTGATTTTATTTAATAATTCAATCAACATTTAACAATTTAACTCGAATTTATATCGAGATGGTTTAAAAATTAAGATTGAAATTGAAAATTTATTCAAATTGAATTTGATTTGAATTAATCGAAGTTGTGATTGAAGTTGAATAAGTTTAAACTCAAATGGGAATTGATTTGAATTTGGGAAAGGAATTGAAGTTAATTCAAATCGAATTGGAATTGGATCAATTTAGTGAGATGGGAATTGTTTGGAAATGGAGATTGGGCAATTGAACCAGTTTGGCTCTGAAACTATTTCAAATAAACTGTTTTAATATAAACTGTTTTAAATCTATTTTCCTGGCTATTTACTATACAAGCTTTCTTTTTAAAACCCAAACTATCTTACTTATTTTACAACTATTTTGAAAACTATTTACTATTTTACATCTGTTTTACAAACTAATCACTATTGTATAACTACTTTATAACTAATTACTATTTTACAACTATTTTGCAATTATCTAACTATTTTAGAACTATGTTATAACCACTTAACTATTTTACATCTATTTACAATTAACGACTATTTTACAACTACTTATCTATTTTAAACTTTTCAAGCTATTTTCTAAATACAAGTTGGTCAGAGTGCAAACTGTTTAGAATTGAAGTGATAACCAAAATAGAAATTGAGGCGAGTGTGAATAAGAGGATAAGATCAAAATGAATGTGAATAGGAAGAGGATTGATTTGGCTAATAGTCAATGGAGATAAATATATAGAATGCACATATATTATTCATATAGCGATTTGATCTAGATTCGAGCATAGAATTTCGAGATAGTATATCGATCCGAGTTGGGATTTTTCATTCGATTTTCGACGGCGAACCCTGGATATGGATTTTTGATTGGTTATGGAAATTCTCTATCGTAATTATGAATATGCAAGGAGAATGACGGTTTCTGATAAGAAACCAGATCTGAGTCCACACTAGGAAGTCGGGTGGACGATACTAGTTTGGAAGTGAAATTGTGTGATCAAGTAAGCGATCAGATTTGATATTGCGTACGGATGGTATATGTACATCATACGTGCTTAAATGTAATAGATATAGAAATTCTGAAAGAAATGAAATTGATTTTTTTGATAAGAAAATTATATTTTAGAAAATATATGATGAATAAGAATAGAAGTTGGATATCTCTATAACTGAAACTCATTTGCTAAAAAGTAAGTAATGTGGCAAGTAACTTTATGGAAAAAAAATCAAAATTTAATGTCGATTTGGCATACGTAAAGTTATATATATATTTGATATATAAGATAAACTCCCCCTATGTTGAATCTAAAACCAGAAGAAAAGGTTTTTGAAAAATATTTGAAGCATAAAAGGGGAATCTATATAAGTGATTCCAAGATTTTATATATATATATATATACATAAATTATTTTTATGAAAATAATTTTGGGAAAAAGGATTTTTGGAACCTACTAATTATAACGACCCAGAAAATTCGGTAATTAAATTTCTTAATTTAATAAGATTTTGGTAACTTAATATTGAAGGAAATAAAAATTTAGTGAATTATTAATGGAAACAATAACTTGGATAAGATTGGTAAGTTAATTTTTAATAATTTGAATGTAACAATATAAATGTAAGTTAATTGTTAATTACTTGGATGTAATTCCAATAAGTGAAACAATGTAAATGTTAATTTTATTCTATTTGTAATAAAAGAATGTTACCAAGATGAAATGATTAATTTGATTTAAAATCTTAACTAATGTGTGAAATAGTATAATAGGGTGTATTAAGTTGGGAAGAATGAATATACAAGTAATTAAAGGTTACTTTAATGATAATTAATAAAATAACGGAAAGGTGAATGTAAATTGATTAGAAACGGAAGTTTATTTAGAAGGCAGTAATTGATGAATAAAAAAGTTTGAAACCAAGTAGATAAATTTATTGAGAACATTTAATAGTAATTAACGTATATATTCGGCAATTGACAATTTATGAATTTGTTGAGATTGTAAATTCAAAATATAATATTACGTAACATTAACTAAGGTAACTTAACTAAGGTAACTATTAATAAATTGAACGAAATGCGAATCAATGTAATTAATGTAGACGTATACTTAGCTACAAATTGAATATATGAAAGCAAAATGTAAGCATTGGATTAAATTAAATTAAATTATAATAAATGGTCATTTAATAAAACCAATGTTCCGGGAGTAATTATAATAATTGTTTGAAATATGTATAAACTTTGATTTGGAAATCAATTGGATTTAAAATGAAAGTTGGTATTACATTTATGAGTTTAAATGTTATTTTATTTTGTAAAGTAATAAATGATGTAATAAAAGAATGCATCAAGACATAACCAGTGCTAATTAAGATTAATACTTAATGGATTGAATGAAATGACAATTAATGAGGATATGTTATACTTGACTATAAATGGCCTAAGCGAATAAATGGAATATTAGATGAAATTAGTACTATAAAAATAAATGGTAACATTTATTTGTAAGTAATAAAAGCTTATTAATGTGACTAGAATTTAGCGTAACGATTATTGTATGTTACCTATTCTTGTTGCTTGTAAATTTAAATTGGAAATCAGTTACCATAAGTCTAATGTAATATGACGTTAATATTAATTAAGGTAATAGTTAGAAAAAATGTTAATGTTATTCATAATTGGAAAATTTTCTGAATTATAAAAGTGGAAATAAATATTTATCAATTTATTGGATTTGAACTATATTAATAATTGGATTTATTGCAATTAAGTGAAATTTAATTATTGCGTTAATTGAGATTTAGATGAAATTTAAGAACATTAATGTAATAGTCTGAATCCAATGTTAAATTTTTTCCAATTGTTAGCAATGAAGTGAATAACATAATGAAAAGTCAATTAAATGGAATTATTGGTAACTTAATTTATAATTTTCGGCTTTAGTGGAATCTAAATTAAACACGGAAAGTGATGAATTAATCAACTTTGATTTACATCTAAGTTTGTTTAAGTTCTGTAATTGTTTAAGAAATTTAAAAATGATAAGATTATTAATTTTAAGAATTGAGATTGAAAATTTGAGTTAATTAATTAATTTTAATTTATTTAATTAATGTAAAAATTAGCCATTTTGGCCACTGACTCGGATTTCGACGAAACTAGTTTCATCTGATCCGTAACGGTGAATTATTATAGTATTTCAAGTTTCGTAGCGATCGGACTTGTCGTTTGATCATACGGACTTGAAACGCCTTGAAATTAATGAAAATAAATTCAATTGAAATCGATTTGAAATAATTTGTTTTTAGCGTAACTTCTTCATACGATGGAATTTGGACTTGAAACCTGTTCCATCGCGTTTAAAATATTTTAAAACATCTATTTTGATATGGGTTGACCCAATTTCATTCCGGAGATAGAACCGGCTTTTCGGGCCATTTATCGTTCAGAACGTTTATAAATCGGGTCCATCTATTCTTTTCCGCTGGCCTATATATATCCTGCTATAAACCTTAGCAGCCTCTGTTTCTCATTTCTATACGTTCTATTCACCTCCTTACTTCAATGCCTATATAATTCCAATTTCAATGCCAAATCAAGTCCAAAGCTAAAATTTCAAACTCCACAATATATGCCAAATTTTATATCAATTCGAATCTCTCGGAGAGCGTAACTCAGATCTGCAACTTGTTTTTCGATTCGACGCATTGTTTGTCCAGAAATCGAAGAACAATTTTTTGCCGTTCATCACGTCGAAGTCAAACTAGTCGGATCGTCGAATCGTTTCTGGGTATTGTAGAGTGGACGATGGGGAGTTTATCGGTATGCTTCGTTTCACGTATTGACGGTCAGATTTGCGGAAAATATTCAAACTAGGGTTTTAATCACATGCGGAGGCTGCGTGATTTGAGGGTCGCGGTTCGCCCTGGGTGGTCGGCGTCGTGGGGAAAGGTGGAGGTGGCCTTGGGCAGGCGCGCGGCAGGCGCGTGGTGCTACGGTGGTTTCGGTCGGCGTGTGTGTAGCAACCCGCATATTTATCGATTTTATATTTAAATATTTTATTTAAATATTTTGTCATTAATCGGATATTGGTCCGAAAAGCTACTTTTTGCAAATGGTCAAATTAGGACTCGAGACCACATCCATTGAGTTCGAAATGCCGTTTACAATTTTTTTATGTATAAACATTGATATGATTGGAGATAGTAGAATTTCACTACTTTTTCACTTGAGACATTGGGTTGGGCTTTTAGCCTATTAGACCCAACCTTCACCCCTCCTCTTCATAACTTCATTTCTATTTTCCTAAGTCTTCAAGCTTCTTCAAAAATGGTGGAGGGAATGGGAAATTAAAATTCCAAAACTCAAATTCAATTGCAATCTATCTTTCTACTCCAAATTCAAGAAGAAGACATTGGATTCAAGCTTCACGTGCTTAGATAGAAGAGGGATTGATTCTTGCTTGCTTAAAACTTCATTTTTCATTGAATTTGTGCAAAGGTGAGATTTTTATCTCACAAATCTAGTCTATAACTATATTGGACTGTTGGGAATGATTCCCTATCACTTTTGCATGCACATTTGCCTTTGGTTTGGATTGGATTGGCAAAAAACTTCAATTTTTAGCATTTTTGGAAATTTCCTGCACTTAGCTCGTTCTGGCCACTTGACTCATTCGGTGATAGGTCGCAAGGTCACTGGGTCGTAGGTCGCAGGGCTTTAGGTCATTCTGGAAGAATTGGCACTTCGGATTTAGGTCGCTCACGAGTTAACTCGTTAGGTCGCTCGCGAGTTAGTACCATAGGTCGCAGGGTTTTAGGTCATTCTGGAAGTATTGGCACTTCGGAGTTAGGTCGCTCGCGAGTTAAGCCTTAAGTCGTAGGTCGCTCACGAGTTAGGCCTTAAGCCGTAGGTCGCTCGCGAGTTAAGACTTAAGTCGTAGGTCGCTCACGAGTTAAGCCTTAAGTCGTAGGTCGCTCACGAGTTAGGCCTTAAGTCGTAGGTCGCTCGCGAGTTAAGCCTTATGTCGTAGGTCGCTCACGAGTTAAGCCTTAAGCAGTAGGACGTTCGCGAATACCTTAGGTTATGAACCCTGTTAGGTCGTTATGCCTATAACCCGTTAAGTTGCGAATACCTTAGGTCGTTAGACCCTTGAGTCGTTAGGACGTTAGACCCTTGAGTCGTTAGGTCGTATGACCTTATAACCCAATAGGTCGTTGGACCTTATCCCGATAGTTCGCGTGACCCCTTAGACCCTTAGGTCGTTAGACCTCATTTTGTCTTCACTAGGTCGTACAGTTTTGGTCGGGGCGCTGCCCCCTGGACCCCCACGACCTGACCGGGCAGGTCGAACCCCGTAAGCGGTGGCGTTGCCCCCGCACCCCCACCTTGGGGGGTTGCCACCCCCCCGGACCCCCCCTCCGTAGGGGATCTTATCTGAAAAACATTGAGCTGTTTTCCTTGGATTTTATTCACATCTCCGTATGTGATCTTTGTGATTGATTGTTTCTACAATTGCTTCTGTGTTTTGTCATTTTATAATATAAAGGTTTCAATACTAGTAGTAAATATCAAAACTCTTTTAACAAACAATTTTAACTCTATTTTTAATAACAAAGCTCTTTTCTTAAACCGTTTTCCAATCTATTTGTATATACAAACCTTTACCTCACTCGGATGAGAAATCTAATTAAACGACTTAGTAAAACAAGTGGTATGAAACGCTTCCGTTCACTTCGTCGGTTAATTCTTGGACTTGTTCGATCGAACCTCTTGTGACAATTTTATTAGTGAAGATTTACAGTTTGTTCGTAAATATTTAAGTTAAGCAAGTGGTTATGGGACATGAAGCTAAACTTCTATATTTACTAGCTTAGTGTAATTGACACTTCTCGTTGATCATGACGATCATTCTGATGCTTTAGACTAGCAACTGTGCGATGTCTCTTGTTGCGAGGTTAGACTAGACACCACTTGTGTGATTCCACTCACACTACCTTTTTGCTTTTTGGTTAGTCTGCACCTTAATCTGTGTGATTCCATTCACACATGTGGAGTAGCTCCCCTTGGTCTTCGGACCGTCATGCGATAGGCCTCTTTCTCTTTTCTATGATTTCTGGACTTCTTGCATTGATTTCTAGAATTTATGTCATTGACTTGTTATGAGTACAAGTTTGGGGTATGATGCCCTTTCCGAATCTTTGAGAAGATTCTTGTGATATTGATTATCTCTTATTGATTGATCTTCTGTTGATCATTATTTACATACTTATAGTGGTATGTCATTATGGATATTTTATGTTTATGCCATATCTTTTATGTTATATCATGTCATCTGATATTTATAGCTAGACTGACCCGTTTATTATTTTCTTAAATAATACTCGGGTCAGACCGAGATGTTACAGGTGCTTCTGCTTGACTTCTTCCCAGGGATTCATCACTCTGACTTTTGGCTAACTGTTTAGCTTAGCAGTTTTTGTTGTATACACTTGAGATATAGACTCATAGTTGTATTCTTTTGTATAGCACGTGTTGCTATTCTTTTGTATTATTGTGGATCTTTTGAGCACTACTCTGATGTACACTTTTATGTGTTAGTTATATATTCATATCTTCTTCCGCCTTTGTGATATGGATGTCTGTGACTGATTTGCGATATGCTTATTTCTATGCTTGTTTCCGAGGATTATTTATAGCCATCGTGTGATAAGAAATTACATGGATGGTCGCTCCTCAACAGCCTTATTCTCCGTGCTAGTTGACAGCACTACTCCGTAGTGTTCTTGGCTAGCGTGGGTATAGAGGTGGGGCGTCACAGTGTGCAACGAAGTGCTTTGCATTTTGTTTTCCTGAGAAGCGGATCTCGGATTCACGTGGAAGAAGGCCTGTAGCCGTGTGAGATGGTGACGTGCTGACGTGGGCCACGTGGCAGTGAGGGTAAATTTTTTTCTTCTATTTTAATTTTTCAAATTGAAATTCAAACACATTTATCGTTATAACTTTTACATACGAACACAAATTCACACGCGGTTTTCTCCGCTAGGTTTGTATTGGAATTCCGGACATTTTGGAACTGGTTTGGACGGATTTGGAGACCGTTCAATTTTTAGGTTTAAATTGGATTTAAATTCAATTTAAATTCAAAAGGTGAGTGTTTTAACCCACTCACAACTTCTAGAATTTCTTATGTTTGTTAAATCTAATTTTTGTCGTGATTATGCATTTATTTATGACTGTTTAGTATATTTTAATCATCATCTCAGTTAGTTGCATTTATTTAAATTAAATCGCTATTTAATTTTTTATTGAATATAACCGTCAGTTAATTACCTGTTAAATATTATCTGTTATGTATTGATAATTGATTGATTGGATGATGATTGTGATGGATGTATTATTTTATGATGGGTGAATGGACGTTTATTTATATCATCATAATCTGCAAGTTCTTTATTGCTTTGTCATTTATTGATTCGGGACTGCGGTTTGAAATGATATATAACCGTATTTTTATTTTAAATTACGGATTGAAATGATAAATATCCGTATCACTTGACCATAGGATAGAAAATTATATACAGACACCGTCGGTCTATATATATAAATATTTTGGAATAATTTCTATGGTTTTGGAGAGAAATATATGGTTTAATAAACAATAAATTTTGATATTATATAAATATTATTTATATATATAGTTAAATTCTTGAATTTAAGCTATGTATAAATTTGTGTAATAGATAATAAGTTTATCCATGGAGTTTGATTTTTTTATATTATATGGTTAAGTTCCTGTTTAAGATATTGTGTGTGTATATATATATATAGAGTTTAATGACTTAAATAAAAATTAAGTTGGAAGATAAATATGTAATTGGTTTAATTTGAATTAATTAAGAATTTTACTCGAATAAATGTGATCTGAAATCTAAATAAAGTTGAGATTTTAAAGGGTATGATTTTTATAACTTGATTTGGTTTATAGTGATTTAAATGAATATAAAGTTGAGATAAATGAATATGTCAAGTTAAATAAATTGAAAGAATATCCAGTTGTTTGAAGTTAAAATTTTTACTTAAATTATATTGGATTTATTAAGTAAACATTTCAAATCCAAATAATAGTAATTGAATTGGATATATATGGAATTATCAAAGAGCTAGTTTTGAAATGGTGGAATATGTAGAGCTTTTAAATATATTAATTGAAATGGTTTATTTGGAGGTTTAAATCGGTATTTGGAATTTATTTATGATATTGAAGAAGCAATTTTATTTTATAAAGTAATTTAATATTTAAACCATTTAAGTATGAGAAGTTATGTTTCAAAGCTATGGGTTTCAAAGTATATAGATTTGGAAGTGTTTTGATTTTGGAAAAGGATATATTTGAAATATAAATGATATCATATTGATTTGGGTTTTAAAATAGAAATGATATCGTATTTACATGGTTTTGAAATGGCTAGTACATTCTGGTTTTAAAGTATAATTATTTTGAAATGACCGCGGTGTTATAATAACTTTTGGTTGTTAAAGAGACCGGGATCGGAAGTTGTCATACTCTCTGCCAACTCTGAAAACCACTTTGACAATCGTGTACGCGGTGGAGATTCCAGAATGAAGTAGGATGGCGGCGGCGTTGTCTTTGAGGTAAATACATGGACCCGGCTTTAGCGACCCAAAATTTCTATCATTTGAAATTTGTATATTCAATTGATTTTAAATATTGACAAGTAAAATTTGTAAGTCGAATAAATTATTTTTTTCGAATCTCTAGATTTATGGATAATTAAATCGATAATTTAATATTTGAAATTACATAAATAATTGGGAATTAGGTTTAATGTGATTTAAATTGATTTGTAAAGTTGTATTAAATCATATTGGAGTTAGAATGATGTTATAGAACTTTTAAAATTGAATTAAAAGTTAATTTGTAGAAATTGAATATTTTAATAATTAATTGACGAGTAAAAATAGTCATTTTTCAAACAGCCTCGGATTTCGACGAAACTAGTTTCATTGGATCCGTAATGTTATATTAT
The DNA here is from genome assembly GCA_030765085.1 of Allium cepa. Taxonomy (NCBI): domain Eukaryota; kingdom Viridiplantae; phylum Streptophyta; class Magnoliopsida; order Asparagales; family Amaryllidaceae; genus Allium; species Allium cepa. The sequence goes on from CM060943.1 coordinate 117,889,871, forward strand.
TGTATGGTTTCAAATTTCGTGTCAATCGGATTTACGGTTTGTCCGGGGCATGCTAAAACGCATTGAAATCGGTTTAAGTGAATTTTAAATTTAAAATAGTCGATTTGAAAACTTATCTTCCAAATACGATCGAATTGGCTCCCGATATATATTCCATCGCGTTCGGAATAGGGGTAAAACATTATAAACGCCAGGCGGCACACTTCCTTTCGAGTTCGGAAAATTTTCGGATGAATAGTGTTTTACAATTTTGTATAAAAGGACCCCATTTTTTTCATTTTGCATCAAACCCTAACCCTATTCTTCAGCCGCCGATTTCAATTTTAATGGCCGAAAATTATGCTTCTTCCTCCTCGTTTTTCTTCAAATCTACACATTAATTCGAGAAACTTTCAACTACAATAACGTAGAGCACGACGAGAACTTTCAATTCAACGGTCATGATTGGAAACGATGAAGCGGATTGACAAGAATCTCGCCATAAAGGCATCACGGCTGTGCACATTTTTCAAGATAAGGGGGGTGCCGAGCTTCAAGCTGTTTCAGCCGATGGCAGAGCTTGGGTAGACGAGTTGAACGACATCATTTGATTGTCATATAGACGAACGATGGAGGCTCGATAAATTCGAGCAAGGAGGCTGCTATGGGTGTTCGTTTGTGTGAATTAACTGGAGAGGGAGAAGATGGAAGGTGTGGCTGTGATTTGCTTTGATGAAGTGGACGGACCAGATGAAAATTAGGTTAAAATGTAAAAAGAAAATAGTAATTAATTTATATATTAAATCGTCTAAACTTTGTAACACTATAACCTTTTCATACGAGGTCCGTTTTGGACGAAACGAATTGCGTTGGGTTCGTATGGACGAGCACTACGCGATGAAGATGGATTGGAATTGATTAGAGCTAGTGTAAATTTTGGGTAAAATTAAACGCTCGTTTAATTTTATTCGAAATAAAACACTCCAACTGTATTTGAAACAAGGTGAGAACTTCTCACTCAATCGAGTTGTGTTTCGATTTTAAATTTTAAATAGTTAGATTTAAAATTGCTTGATTGTGTTGATTGTATGCTTAGAATGTTGTTTGTTATCTGTTGTATTGAAATAGATCCTACACGCCGCATATTAAGCGGAGGTTATTATATTAAACACATATACCGCGATATTCCATCTTGAAGTGGAATTGGTATTATATATGTACTAGGAGTTGATTTCCCGCATTATATAGCGGATGAGACCCTATTGTGCCGCATAATGGCGGATAATATTTTATATAAACCCATGTACCCTGATATTCCGTTTTGAAACGGGATTGGTATTGTGTTAACATCTATGGATGTAGGGAAACAGGTTGGAGGGATCCAACTGGATTCCTCAACAGTATTGATTTATTTACAGATATTTGCGATATATTCTGTTATCATATTGATATATGATGTTTGGATGCCGTGGTTGATGTATTGGTGCTGTTGCAGCATTGAGCCTATTTTTGGAGTTTTCAAAATGTTAAAGTAACGATTTCGAATCTAAAAGGATCTTCAAGTGATTTTTAAAAGTATACATTTTATTGAATTTTGGAATTGATTCATTTTAAATAAATAAACGTTATAATTTTTATGTTATATAAACTATGATTTTTGTGAAATATAACCGAAATGTGATTTTTGAAATAAGTAGTTAATTAATTTGTAAAATGGTTTAAATTGGGATTCTTTGAATTATTATAAACGGTTTATATAAAAGATTTATAAAATTGATATTTATAAATTAAAATATTGGAATTATAAAACGAGTTTTTATAAGTGTTAAAATGAAGTATAAATGGATTTCATATGTGAATGAAATTTATAGATTTATAAATTGTGAAGTTATAAAATGAATAGATTTTGTAAAATAAAAGATTTATAAGTAATCAACTTATAAATTGGATTTTAGCATTTAAATGAGATATAAATAGAATTTGTTAATAAAGGGATTTTATAAGTTGAAGTTTTTATAATATATATTTATATATATATGTGAATTTATTAACGTGTTTTATAAATCCAAAACCAATTGAATTTGATAAGTAAATATGAAAGCTTATTAAAGGAGATTTATTCACGTTTTTGGACAGTGAATAATATATTAAAGAAATGTTTTAAGAAGTGATCTTTTAAATAGAATTAAAACGATTTGAAGTTGTTTTAAAATGTATTAAGTATCGAAACCATAGATTTCAACATTCATTGTTGAAATAGACGTTTTCAAGAAATAAAAGGGAATGGTGGACTATAACACTATTGTTATAGTAAATGATTTTCGAAAGGAAATGTTTTATATAGTATTGGGATTTATATATCTATCTAAATTTCGAATCCCTATACTAGTGATTTTGGGTTGTCGTTACGATGTTTACGCAACATTCGCTTTGAGCCAAATAAATGTGTTTAAAGAGAACGTTTTCCTTAAAGCAATAAAATATATAATTAATCGTGTTTTAAGTATATTGAATATTTTCTTAGTATTGAAAATAAATAGATTTGTGAATTACTTATTGTTAAATAAGTATTTGGAAATGTTTTCCACTGTAGAAATTGAAATGGTTTAGAGAGTATATATTTTTAAAGATAAATTGAAGTGAATATTTGGCAAGTTATTTAATTTATTGAAGATTAATAAAAAGGGCCTGACAATGGTCTTCAGCTCCTTTTGAAAATTTATGGCGACATCCTCTTCTTCCCCTTCTTTGCTATCTTTCTCTTTGGATTCTGCTTCTTTTCCTCCTCTTTCTTCCTCTTCGTCTTTATCTTCTACTGTTCCTTCGATTTCGATCTTTTCTTCCTTTGCTCTATCTGCTTCCACATCTCTTCCTTCATCTTCTAGCACTTGCCAATCTGGTTCTGAATCATCTTGTAATAATAATAATGTCTCGTCGAATGGTAATTGGTCTTCTCTTTTTAAATCTCTCCCTCGTAATGCTGGGTCGTATAAACCGATTCATTTTGATATTCCAAGGGATCAATCTCCTACAGTTTTACCAGATCTTGTCAAAGAGGAAGGTGTCAAATACTGGAATAATCACTTAGTTGGTTTCTTTTTGGATGGTATGCTTTCTTTCTTAACAGTGGTTAATTTCTTGAAAAGGTATTGGAAGATTAGGGGCGAAGTTGATTTTAAATCAGATGGATTCAATTTTTACTTTAATTTCTCTAATCAAGAAGACAAAGAACAGGTTCTTAATGCTGATCCTATTTTTATAAGAGGCAGAATGTTCATAATTACTAAATGGGAACCATCTATTGGTATTTCACAAGCACAAATCAAGAAAGTTCCAGTGTGGATTCATTTTCATAGAATTCCTATTATTCTTTGGACACTTGTAGGGATTAACTGGTTAGCTTGTCATGTTGGTAGGCTTATCTGTTTTGATAACAGTACTGAGAAGCTACAAAGATTTAAATATGCCAAGGCTTTAGTGGAGATATCACCTGATTTTGAACTACCGGAGTCTATTTCCATACCTGGATTAGGTGAAAACTGTACAGATGTTAAATTGTCATATGATTGGAGGCAAAAAATTTGTACAAATTGCAAGATATTTGGTCATGATACTGTTAGTTGTGAACTAGTTAATAATTTAAAGGAGTTTGATTCACAGAAGAAAGTCAATCAAGTTGAAAATAGTGATAAGAAACAGGATGATTATGGATTTTTTAATAATAACAATACAGACCAGAGATGGAAGAATATAGACAGGAAAAATAAAGTAGTTTGGAAGAAAAAGGAGTTAATTTCTAAAGATAAAGTGCAATTGAGTGTTGATCATGAGATAAGTGTGGAAGTTGGTAAGGGTAGTGAAGGAAGTACATCTTGTCTTCCTTCAGTAACCTTAAATCCTTTTTCAGTTTTATCACATCCTTCTCCTGATTTACTTTCAGAACCAGCAACTACAGCCTCTTCCTCACCATTTTCTTTTGATTTACCTTCAAAACCAGCAGTTAAAGTTGTGACTTCCTCTTCTTCTGCCAATTCTAGTTCATCTTGCAGTTCTCAATTTAGCTTTCAGTCACCTTCTTTGTTGACATCAAACTCTTCATCACCTTATATGCATTTATCTCCACCTGATCATATTATTCTTCCTCCTTCCTCTAAATCAGTTGATCCTATTATTCCTGGTGATTTGAATAATGGGAAGGATTTCAAACCTCAGGAAGTACTTCCTATAACATCCACAAAAAATAAATCTCATCCAAGACACACAAAAAAATCCATCCTCTTTGCTTCTACCTCTTCAATTGAAATGAATAATATTGATTTTTGTAATATAAGGGGTGCTAACTTGACCTCTAAACAAGTTGAGATTAGAAATTTGATCAAAGTTAATGATATTCATCTGATGTGTGTTTCTAAAACAAAGTTAGATATACAGTCTACTCTTAGGGCAGTTAAATTGATATCTCCTTCTTGGCTATTTGATCATAATTTTGATGAATCAAATTATTGCAGACTGTTAACCTTATGGAATCCATCTATCTTCAAACTTTCCAGGATCATTGCTACGGATCAATTCATTCACTATCAATGTGTTCATTTGCCTTCTAATTTGAATTTCCATTTCACCTCAGTTTATGCTCATAACTCCTTGTCATTGAGACAATCTTTTTTGGATCAACTTCCTTCTCTAAATCTTACCTTTGCTCCTTGGTTGATAGGTGGTGATTTCAACTGTATGCTTACTAGTAATCAAAAGTATGGTGGTTGTCCCCTGTCTCTGAAAGATATTGCACCTCTTAATAGTGCCATAAACCTATCTAACCTGATTCCAGCCAAATCTCTTGGCTCAGTATTTACCTGGTCTAATAGTAGTAGGAATGGAAATTTAACTCTTTGTAAATTGGATCATATTTTTGTTAACATACCTTTCGTCCAAATCTGGCCCAAACCATTTTATGATACACTTCAACCTTCTTTATCTGATCACTGTCCCTTAATTTTTCATTGGGGTATTGACGATAATCGTGGTGGTATTTTTTCATTTAAATTTTTTAACTTTTGGACTAAGCATGTGGATTGCTCTAATATTCTTAAACAGGTTTGGAAGATGCAATTTTGCAGGAACCCATTGGCTAATGTTTTACTCAAGATGAAGGCTCTCAAATTTCAATTAAGGATCTGGTCTGCAGCTAATTTTGGTAAAGATTCTAAGCTCTCTTCTTACATTAGGAATGAGCTTATTAAAACTCAGGAAGAATTGACTGTTAAAACAAATGATGCAATATTTCAATATACTGAATTAGAATTAAGGAAGAATCTAGAACATGTTATTGATAGGGAATTGTTGTAACGATCCCGAATTTTAATTTATTTTAAATTGATAATTAAATTCATTTTTTTTTAAAACTGTGAAAGTAAATGATATATTGATTTGAGTTTCTCTAGATTTAAATAAAAAATATAAATATCTCAAATAAGTTTATAGCTATATAAAAGATAAATTACAAAATATAAAGTAAAACATATTAGATAAATTCTAACATCAAATTTAATATAGAACTTCATCCATATTTCAAAGTAATAAGTATAAAATAAAAATGAACAAGTAGATGTAATAGCTTGCAAAACAAACCAGGCACACTTAAACATTAAAACAAAAAAAAAAGTATGAACAAACAAAACGAAGTAAAATAACAATATTATTTTGGCCACCATAATATCATATCAGCTGAGACAAACTATGCAGGCAAGAACAAAGTAAAACAAAAATATTCAATGAGGCTTACAAAAGAAACAAATAATATGTTGCCTGTAAAGTTTTGGAATTCAAAGCAAAGAACCAAGTAATATAAAATATGAAATAAATAAATATAAGATATAACTAAGCTTGCAAAAGAAGCTAAAGAAAATATCTTCATCTTGTACAAATGAAATGAAAGAATATATGTGTATTGTACAGCCGAGATGAAGGTGTTTAGCAATATCTTCATATTGTACAACTGAGACAAATATATATATATATAAAAAGTAAGTAGGCAAGCTTATAAAGGAAGACATCAACTATCTTCATATCATGTACAGCCGAAACAACATGAAAACAAATATCTTTGATATGGTACAAACGAGATAATATCACTTGTACAAAATATCTTACCCTGTAGCCACTTCATTTCTTATATATCCACTTCTTTATATTTTTTTCATGCATCTAAGCTAAAAATATCTGAGTAAACCATATCTTTAAAACTCAAACAACACAAACTTAAAACAAAATTTAGTCAAACAACAAACATCTCAATAAATCAGAGATTCAAGAAGAGGATTCCAGCACATTTCAAAAGCCTAATTTATAATGAAAGCAGCTCTGTCCATTTCGAGATCCAGGTGAGTAACTTTCACTGTCTAAAAAAAAAAAATCACTTTGTGTATGCCTGTATCTTGTTACTGTTTTTGTTTTCTTCTAGACCAAGTTTGCAAATCAACTCCAATTTTTCGGTCTAAGCAGAAACTGGGTTCAAGATTTAAATATGATTTGATTGTTTTATCATTAGCTTTAATTTAAAAATCTATTCAAGTTGAAACAACTCGGTGACATCTCTGAAAACCAAGTTACTGAGCAAAGTTTTGAACAAGCGAAAAATTCGAACATCTTAATTTAGAAATTCAAGGATATAAAATGAAACTCTAATATGAAACATGATTTTTAAGATCGAAATCATAATTTTTAGATTTAAAATGAATTAAATATTGGGGTTGCACTGTTTTGGAATACTGGGCATATTATGATGGCCACGAGCATTGGGATGGTCGGAATTTTTGTCTGGAGGTGGTGGATTTCATGGCGTTGCTAGGAAAAATACTCGGAGTGGTCACTGATGATTGGGGAAGCGGCGGTGGCAAGTTTCAGTTCCTAAACCCTAGTTTTTACCGAGTTGAGTATTTCGATTCGTTCTCTCCCCCTGATTGATCGAGTGCTATGGGGATTTGAGAGAGGGTAGCTTAGTCGTAGACGAGTGCACGGCCGAAATCGCTTGGTCTCTGGTGGCCGAGGTTTCGTGGACGATGCGACTTCCAGGTTTGATGGTGAACCTGAACATGTTTCCAGGTTTCGTTTTCAAGTTCAAATTTTGATTCAATGATCTTTTCACGCGTTTGGGTGGTTGTGGGGCTTCAAGGCGACGACGTCGACTTGTTGATGATCGAAACGGTGGCTGAAGGAGCTTTGGGCTCGTGTGCACGTGTACGGAGTTCATTTCCTGGAAGCAGGAGGTTGATGTGTTGAATTGACATTGGAGTGGGTTTGCTCTGGTTTTTCTCGAGTTGCATCACGCGTTACTCGAAATAACAAGGAGTTGTCTCGAGAATGTTGGGGTTTGTTTTGGGTTGTCTGGAGGAACGTGAGTCGGTATTGTTACTGCAGCTAATTTAAAAATTTAAAAAAAAAGAAAAAGAAAAGAGAGAGAGAAGTGGAAGAAAGGATAAATAGAGGAAGAAAGTAGGGGAGAAACTCGAGGGGAATGGGAAAAGAAACCGCATGTTTTTCTCGAGTAAACTAAGTAGGTGCCTCAAGTCCAGTCCCTATTGAAATTGCCTAAACACTTTAAGTATTTTATTTTCAAGCAAATAATTAAACTTGATTGTTGATAAGTTCTTTTATAAAAGGTTTTTATATGGAAGTTAAATGATTAGATAACTTGAATTTGCAAGTTAAATAGTGATGTATTTTAAAGGCTTTATTTTTAAATAAAAGTAAGTAAATTGGTTTAAAGGCTTTACTTATTTAAGTTTCCTATGTAAATAATAAATGTTCTTTGCATTTATTCTAAGATTTATAAATTGATATTGAATTTGATTTGTGATTAGATGGTTAATTAATTTGAATCCTAAATTCAGAATGGAATTTAAATTTAAATTTAAAAGTGTAATGTTTAAAATACACTTAAACGCTAATGAAATCATTAATAAAGAAATTAATTAACTTAGAGATAATTAAGGTAATTAAATGATGTAATTTATAAGATAATTAAGGAATGATAATTTATTAATAATTTAGATAAATTTATAATTAGAGATTAATTAATTTATTACTATGATAAATTAAGAATAATTTCCTTAATTAAGGGGTAATTAATTATGTAATTGGTTTAAAGGTTAATTTAAAGAATATAATTAATTAAAAATAATTAATTAAAGTGTTTGATAAATTAATTTTGTCAAATGATTTGTAATTAATAAATCGGAATTGGATAATTAATCAAATTGGTTTGTAATTAATTAATATTAATAAATCCGAAAATCAACTTAAGGTTAATCAATTGTCTGTAACTCATTAAGGGTAATTAATAAAATGGTAATTAATTGATTAATTAAAGATAAATGGTGAATTAAATAATTAAAGATTAGTTACTTAATAATTAAAGGTTGGTGAATTAAAAATTAAAGGGACGATTAATTAATTATAAATGGTTAATTAATGAAAAAAAAAGAATTAATCAAAATGATTTGTAATTGATTAATATTGTTTACTAGGATTAAAAATTCGTAAGTAATTAATTTGATTTGAATGAATCAAACAATAAACTGATCTTACTTATGGATGTTTGCATTCTATTGGATGATTGTATTGTTTGATACCCCTGATATGTGATGCTTTGTTTTGATTTGAGCTGTGTGACTTATTTTTCTGTGATATATATATCTGTGATCTGTAAATGAAAGATAAGCGTTATAGTTTATATCGCTTATCAATTATATTTCTGTGATTTGATATGTGATGATTGAAAAGATGTTGCACTATTGTGTGTTAAACCCATGGACCACACTTATACACACACCGATATGGATTTCACGAGGAAATCGATTAGGTCACAGATTTTTGAAAATAGTTTAGAATTTGAATTTTTAAATTCAAATGGTTTGAAAATAAGATTGGGTTTAAATTGAAAAGCTTTTGAAATGGAATTTCAAAGATGAAATATAGTTTGAATAACTTGATTGAATTTTAGAATTTAAATATTTTGATTCGAATTCGAATTCAATATTTGAAATTGAATTCTATGATCTGGAAACTAGGGACTAAAGATAGTATACCAGTTTATATGGGTTAAACTATTTTAAAGGTATTGATTTGGGAATTTCAATTTAAATTCAAAGGCTTTAACTCGTATAAATAAAATTTGATTTTTCTGAAATGAAAACTAATTGTTCTCAAATGATAAAAGCTTTCACTTAAATAATGAACGTCCAATTTGTGTTAAAAAGGACTTCAAGTTAAAAATGAATTTCCAAGTATGGAAATGGTTTGAAAGCTTAAGTTGAATCTTTGATTTAAATATTCAAAGAGTTAATCAAATTTTGAAAGCTATGAGTTAAATCTTTAATTTAAAGATTTAACGAGTTAATCCAATTGAAATGAAAATTGTTTTGAAATCCATAAATGGATCTTTGTGAATAGGGTGAACTTTGTGAATTAAATCTTTTGTTTAAAAGATTAAAGTGTGGAAATTGTTTAAACCACTGAAGGTTTTTGAAATAAATCTTTTGTTTAAAAGATTTGAAAATGGTTATTTGTTTAAACCATTTGAAGAAAGTTTGAATTATTAAGTTGTGGCTTAATTGAAATCCCATATCCATATGTTTTAAATATTGCGCTCACTATTCGGTTTAGCCGGAAGAGGACCTTTGTGTCGTATAACCCATTCCGAATATGTGATACGTCGTTATGGATAGCATTTGAAGACCGGTGTTGAAGACCGGGTATTTGTGAAAACGATAGGATAACCTATCGATTGTCTCTGCACTGAGTTGCTCCGGTATAGAGATTCCCTAAGTGATGAGAAGTCCGATCGGGATTGTGAATACCCGGATTTACAAGGGCTTCTTCGGAAGTGCCTTCCGTTCTGTTCGAACCCGGAACAGACTTGTATGGTTACATGTCTGACACTACACTTTGAGATATAAAGCAGATTTCTTTCAAATACATTTCTGTTGGTGGCGGAGAATTTATTCTCTTAGCTTAACACCCTTCTCTGAGACGTACGAGCTCAGAGGTTATGTAGTTGAAGGTTATCAGCAATATACTCCCAATTTGGTAGTGTGGCATGCTGAGTGCTGCTGTCTGTTGATGATCATTGGTTGATCATTTGTGATATGATCATTCGTTTGATCATTTATCTTTGTGATCATTACTTTGATCATTTGTTGACCCAAAGCATGGCTTTGTACCAAAGCGTAGCTTTGTGGACGAGACTGCATCAGGACCTCACACCCCGGAAATGGTCAAAACAGGAAAGATGCGGCAAGGTTATGAGGGTCGCGCCCTTTAGGGTGTGTCATTCCCTTCTGGTAAAGGGTGGTATCATGGTATGGAGCCCAGATATTTACCTATGTGGTAGCTCCAATCTCATTTACTGTGTGGTTGTTGCTTAGAGGCGCCTCGGATAAAGGTCCCAAAGGACCGGGGAGTGGCATGCTCGAGTAGTAGTTACCTAGTTACAGAGGTAACCCGGCCTTGTGTTGGCAGAGATCCGGTTAGGTTCTCGGGACGTCCCACCAGAGGCGATCCCATGTGGCAGTAGGAAGTTCCTTAGCCTGACCATTTGTTGGAAAATCCAAAGAAACAATACGAGCCTTGTACGATTTTAGTTGTATTACCTGCCATGGAATGTGGTGGTAACCTGCTATTGAACATGGTAGCTATAGTAGGCATACGATAATGGTCGTATGCTGGCTAAGATTTATATTCTACTTTCGAAATGTTTTCGGCACTTTGCACCTATAATAATAATATCAAAGAACTTTCTACGTATTAAGCATGTTTGACTATCATAAGAAGAAATCTCCTCCAATTCTGCGTTTGCGTTGTGTGTGTGGCGGGAGGTCTTATGGTAGTTTCATTTTCTAAAAGCATTGCGAAATGATTTTATAAATTCTCTTGTTGTTTGTTTTTTTCAAGATAAACTATTTTTGTTACTCACACCAGTCCCATGACTGACTCTGAGTTTATTGTTCCTTTTCCTAAACTCTGGGTGCTCACCATTTTCCACACGAGCAGTCTAGAGTTGGGTTTTTCTGATAGTTAGGTTTGGTGGATTATCTGGAGCTAGTTTCAGTCTTTGGATATGCACCAGTCTTGCTCGACTTAGTGTATCGTGATGATGGCTCGAGCTGCTGTTGGAGTTCTCTCTCTTGAAGATTATATTGGAGTTATTTGTTCCGCTGCTAGTGTTATCTATTTTCTTTTCCACTGCTATTTTATTGTATCATGTCTCTGATGTATATCGATATCTATTGTATCATCTGTTGTATCAGGACGTTGTATCAGATGTTGTATATTGATATTCTTTATTTTTCTTCCGCTGTGTTGTTTACTTAATGTGTTATAAGCTCCGGCGACTCGGATTTGAACGGTCGAATCTGCGGCATTCGAGTACGATGTAAAGTATGGATGTCGATTTTCGAACGGACAAAATCCGCTTCGTTACATTTGGTATCAGAGCTAAGGTTGAACTTTAGCTCAGGAGTATAACACATTAAGTAACTCATTAGAGATAGGGTGAAGTAAACCCTAGAATGAGTATATCCCTAAGATATCCGTTCGTATGCCTCAGTAAATTCTTTTACTATCCAGTGATAGTGAGTATGAGTGCAAGAAGAGAACGAGATAGGGGACAGAGAAATACGACTATGTCAATGCCCTGCAATAGTGGAAGTAATTTTTCTCTATCGATCTTCTTTTGATTCGTCTTTCCAAATTCTTTTGATTGCTTTGCGACAGCTCCAAAAAGAAGTTTCGGTGTGATGACGGCCCTACGAATCGTTGTAGGAAACTTTACTTCGTAATTCATCGGTTTCTTATCATGTTTTGATTTAAACCTTAATGAATATGAATTGGAAATTTGGAATTGAAAATTGAAATAAATTGGAAATTTTAATTTGAGTTAAATTTATTAACAGAATATGAAGGATAATTTGAATTGTATCGATAATCGATTTCATGTAAAACCAAATTTGAAATTCCATTATAATTTCTTGGGTTGATCGAAGTCCGAAGAGGGACAAATTAGTATACATTTTGAGATGTTCCGATTTGGAATCCATTCCTAGTATTGGAAAAATTATAGAAGATTAAATCTATCTCTTTTGTTCAGCATCTCTTGTCAATTCTTCGATTGTTCCTGGTAGATCCAGGAAGAAGATTTGATATATTAGTACGGGACACAAACTCCGGATAGACCAAAATTGTTTGTTTGGATGTATTGGTTGTTTTGTTGGCTTTGGTTGCTATGGTTGATAGGTATAAATTGGTCTTAAACTCAATATTTTGAAATTGTATCAATATATCTGTCAATATTTGGGTCCAGATATATATTACGAATGGTCAGTTATCCTTTCGAAATAACCAATGCCACTGCATATTTCGTAGATTTGGATAACCCGAATATCTTATGGAAAATTAAATAGATTCGTTCTTATATCTATTGTTGATGATTCTGATTTGGTAAGCCGAATGCAGAATAAATATATCCAGTTTGATCTGGAAAGATATTTCTCTATCTTGATGTATCTATCTTTATTATTTTCGTGCCTGCAAATTTCGGGGACGAAATTCTTTTTAAGGGGGGAAGTCTGTAACGATCCCGAATTTTAATTTATTTTAAATTGATAATTAAATTCATTTTTTTTTAAAACTGTGAAAGTAAATGATATATTGATTTGAGTTTCTCTAGATTTAAATAAAAAATATAAATATCTCAAATAAGTTTATAGCTATATAAAAGATAAATTACAAAATATAAAGTAAAACATATTAGATAAATTCTAACATCAAATTTAATATAGAACTTCATCCATATTTCAAAGTAATAAGTATAAAATAAAAATGAACAAGTAGATGTAATAGCTTGCAAAACAAACCAGGCACACTTAAACATTAAAAAAAAAAAAATATGAACAAACAAAACGAAGTAAAATAACAATATTATTTTGGCCACCATAATATCATATCAGCTGAGACAAACTATGCAGGCAAGAACAAAGTAAAACAAAAATATTCAATGAGGCTTACAAAAGAAACAAATAATATGTTGCCTGTAAAGTTTTGGAATTCAAAGCAAAGAACCAAGTAATATAAAATATGAAATAAATAAATATAAGATATAACTAAGCTTGCAAAAGAAGCTAAAGAAAATATCTTCATCTTGTACAAATGAAATGAAAGAATATATGTGTATTGTACAGCCGAGATGAAGGTGTTTAGCAATATCTTCATATTGTACAACTGAGACAAATATATATATAAAAAAAAAGTAAGTAGGCAAGCTTATAAAGGAAGACATCAACTATCTTCATATCATGTACAGCCGAAACAACATGAAAACAAATATCTTTGATATGGTACAAACGAGATAATATCACTTGTACAAAATATCTTACCCTGTAGCCACTTCATTTCTTATATATCCACTTCTTTATTTTTTTTCATGCATCTAAGCTAAAAATATCTGAGTAAACCATATCTTTAAAACTCAAACAACACAAACTTAAAACAAAATTTAGTCAAACAACAAACATCTCAATAAATCAGAGATTCAAGAAGAGGATTCCAGCACATTTCAAAAGCCTAATTTATAATGAAAGCAGCTCTGTCCATTTTGAGATCCATGTGAGTAACTTTCACTGTCTAAAAAAAAAAATCACTTTGTGTATGCCTGTATCTTGTTACTGTTTTTGTTTTCTTCTAGACCAAGTTTGCAAATCAACTCCAATTTTTCGGTCTAAGCAGAAACTGGGTTCAAGATTTAAATGTGATTTGATTGTTTTATCATTAGCTTTAATTTAAAAATCTATTCAAGTTGAAACAACTCGGTGACATCTCTGAAAACCAAGTTACTGAGCAAAGTTTTGAACAAGTGAAAAATTCGAACATCTTAATTTAGAAATTCAAGGATATAAAATGAAACTCTAATATGAAACATGATTTTTAAGATCGAAATCATAATTTTTAGATTTAAAATGAATTAAATATTGGGGTTGCACTGTTTTGGAATACTGGGCATATTATGATGGCCACGAGCATTGGGATGGTCGGAATTTTTGTCTGGAGGTGGTGGATTTCATGGCGTTGCTAGGAAAAATACTCGGAGTGGTCACTGATGATTGGGGAAGCGGCGGTGGCAAGTTTCAGTTCCTAAACCCTAGTTTTTACCGAGTTGAGTATTTCGATTCGTTCTCTCCCCCTGATTGATCGAGTGCTATGGGGATTTGAGAGAGGGTAGCTTAGTCGTAGACGAGTGCACGGCCGAAATCGCTTGGTCTCTGGTGGTCGAGGTTTCGTGGACGATGCGACTTCCAGGTTTGATGGTGAACCTGAACATGTTTCCAGGTTTCGTTTTCAAGTTCAAATTTTGATTCAATGATCTTTTCACGCGTTTGGGTGGTTGTGGGGCTTCAAGGCGACGACGTCGACTTGTTGATGATCGAAACGGTGGCTGGAGGAGCTTTGGGCTCGTGTGCACGTGTACGGAGTTCATTTCCTGGAAGCAGGAGGTTGCTGTGTTGAATTGACGTTGGAGTGGGTTTGCTCTGGTTTTTCTCGAGTTGCATCACGCGTTACTCGAAATAACGAGGAGTTGTCTCGAGAATGTTGGGGTTTGTTTTGGGTTGTCTGGAGGAACGTGAATCGGTATTGTTACTGCAGCTAATTTAAAAATTTAAAAAAAAAGAAAAAGAAAAGAGAGAGAGAAGTGGAAGAAAGGATAAATAGAGGAAGAAAGTAGGGGAGAAACTCGAGGGGAATGGGAAAAGAAACCGCATGTTTTTCTCGAGTAAACTAAGTAGGTGCCTCAAGTCCAGTCCCTATTGAAATTGCCTAAACACTTTAAGTATTTTATTTTCAAGCAAATAATTAAACTTAATTGTTGATAAGTTCTTTTATAAAAGGTTTTTATATGGAAGTTAAATGATTAGATAACTTGAATTTGCAAGTTAAATAGTGATGTATTTTAAAGGCTTTATTTTTAAATAAAAGTAAGTAAATTGGTTTAAAGGCTTTACTTATTTAAGTTTCCTATGTAAATAATAAATGTTCTTTGCATTTATTCTAAGATTTATAAATTGATATTGAATTTGATTTGTGATTAGATGGTTAATTAATTTGAATCCTAAATTCAGAATGGAATTTAAATTTAAATTTAAAAGTGTAATGTTTAAAATACACTTAAACGCTAATGAAATCATTAATAAAGAAATTAATTATCTTAGAGATAATTAAGGTAATTAAATGATATAATTTATAAGATAATTAAGGAATGATAATTTATTAATAATTTAGATAAATTTATAATTAGAGATTAATTAATTTATTAATATGATAAATTAAGAATAATTTCCTTAATTAAGGGGTAATTAATTATGTAATTGGTTTAAAGGTTAATTTAATGAATATAATTAATTAAAAATAGTTAATTAAAGTGTTTGATAAATTAATTTTGTCAAATGATTTGTAATTAATAAATCGGAATTGTATAATTAATCAAATTGGTTTGTAATTAATTAATATTAATAAATCCGAAAATCAACTTAAGGTTAATCAATTGTCTGTAACTCATTAAGGGTAATTAATAAAATGGTAATTAATTGATTAATTAAAGATAAATGGTGAATTAAATAATTAAAGATTAGTTGCTTAATAATTAAAGGTTGGTGAATTAAAAATTAAAGGGATGATTAATTAATTATAAATGGTTAATTAATGAAAAAAAAAGAATTAATCAAAATGATTTGTAATTGATTAATATTATTTACTAGGATTAAAAATTCGTAAGTAATTAATTTGATTTGAATGAATCAAACAATAAACTGATCTTACTTATGGATGTTTGCATTCTATTGGATGATTGTATTGTTTGATACCCTTGATATGTGATGCTTTGTTTTGATTTGAGCTGTGTGACTTATTTTTCTGTGATATATATATCTGTGATCTGTAAATGAAAGATAAGCGTTATAGTTTATATCGCTTATCAATTATATTTCTGTGATTTGATATGTGATGATTGAAAAGATGTTGCACTATTGTGTGTTAAACCCATGGACCACACTTATACACACACCGATATGGATTTCACGAGGAAATCGATTAGGTCACAGATTTTTGAAAATAGTTTAGAATTTGAATTTTTAAATTCAAATGGTTTGAAAATAAGATTGGGTTTAAATTGAAAAGCTTTTGAAATGGAATTTCAAAGATGAAATATAGTTTGAATAACTTGATTGAACTTTAGAATTTAAATATTTTGATTCGAATTCGAATTCAATATTTGAAATTGAATTCTATGATCTGGAAACTAGGGACTAAAGATAGTATACCAGTTTATATGGGTTAAACTATTTTAAAGGTATTCATTTGGGAATTTCAATTTAAATTCAAAGGCTTTAACTCGTATAAATAAAATTTGATTTTTCTGAAATGAAAACTAATTGTTCTCAAATGATAAAAGCTTTCACTTAAATAATGAACGTCCAATTTGTGTTAAAAAGGACTTCAAGTTAAAAATGAATTTCCAAGTATGGAAATGGTTTGAAAGCTTAAGTTGAATCTTTGATTTAAATATTCAAAGAGTTAATCAAATTTTGAAAGCTATGAGTTAAATCTTTAATTTAAAGATTTAACGAGTTAATCCAATTGAAATGAAAATTGTTTTGAAATCCATAAATGGATCTTTGTGAATAGGGTGAACTTTGTGAATTAAATCTTTTGTTTAAAAGATTAAAGTGTGGAAATTGTTTAAACCACTGAAGGTTTTTGAAATAAATCTTTTGTTTAAAAGATTTGAAAATGGTTATTTGTTTAAACCATTTGAAGAAAGTTTGAATTATTAAGTTGTGGCTTAATTGAAATCCCATATCCATATGTTTTAAATATTGCGCTCACTATTCGGTTTAGCCGGGAGAGGACCTTTGTGTCGTATAACCCATTCC
This sequence comes from Allium cepa, assembly GCA_030765085.1. NCBI lineage: Eukaryota > Viridiplantae > Streptophyta > Magnoliopsida > Asparagales > Amaryllidaceae > Allium > Allium cepa. The sequence goes on from CM060943.1 coordinate 117,906,826, forward strand.
GAATATGTGATACGTCGTTATGGATAGCATTTGAAGACCGGTGTTGAAGACCGGGTATTTGTGAAAACGATAGGATAACCTATCGATTATCTCTGCACTGAGTTGCTCCGGTATAGAGATTCCCTAAGTGATGAGAAGTCCGATCGGGATTGTGAATACCCGGATTTACAAGGGCTTCTTCGGAAGTGCCTTCCGTTCTGTTCAAACCCGGAACAGACTTGTATGGTTACATGTCTGACACTACACTTTGAGATATAAAGCAGATTTCTTTCAAATACATTTCTGTTGGTGGCGGAGAATTTATTCTCTTAGCTTAACACCCTTCTCTGAGACGTACGAGCTCAGAGGTTATGTAGTTGAAGGTTATCAGCAATATACTCCCAATTTGGTAGTGTGGCATGCTGAGTGCTGCTGTCTGTTGATGATCATTGTTTGATCATTTGTGATATGATCATTCGTTTGATCATTTATCTTTGTGATCATTACTTTGATCATTTGTTGACCCAAAGCATGGCTTTGTACCAAAGCGTAGCTTTGTGGACGAGACTGCATCAGGACCTCACACCCCAGAAATGGTCAAAACAGGAAAGATGCGGCAAGGTTATGAGGGTCGCGCCCTTTAGGGTGTGTCATTCCCTTCTGGTAAAGGGTGGTATCATGGTATGGAGCCCAGATATTTACCTATGTGGTAGCTCCAATCTCATTTACTGTGTGGTTGTTGCTTAGAGGCGCCTCGGATAAAGGTCCCAAAGGACCGGGGAGTGGCATGCTCGAGTAGTAGTTACCTAGTTACAGAGGTAACCCGGCCTTGTGTTGGCAGAGATCCGGTTAGGTTCTCGGGACGTCCCACCAGAGGCGATCCCGTGTGGCAGTAGGAAGTTCCTTAGCCTGACCATTTGTTGGAAAATCCAAAGAAACAATACGAGCCTTGTACGGTTTTAGTTGTATTACCTGCCATGGAATGTGGTGGTAACCTGCTATTGAACATGGTAGCTATAGTAGGCATACGATAATGGTCGTATGCTGGCTAAGATTTATATTCTACTTTCGAAATGTTTTCGGCACTTTGCACCTATAATAATAATATCAAAGAACTTTCTACGTATTAAGCATGTTTGACTATCATAAGAAGAAATCTCCTCCAATTCTGCGTTTGCATTGTGTGTGTGGCGGGAGGTCTTATGGTAGTTTCATTTTCTAAAAGCATTGCGAAATGATTTTATAAATTCTCTTGTTGTTTGTTTTTTTCAAGATAAACTATTTTTGTTACTCACACCAGTCCCATGACTGACTCGGAGTTTATTGTTCCTTTTCCTAAACTCTGGGTGCTCACCATTTTCCACACGAGCAGTCTAGAGTTAGGTTTTTCTGATAGTTAGGTTTGGTGGATTATCTGGAGCTAGTTTCAGTCTTTGGATATGCACCAGTCTTGCTCGACTTAGTGTATCGTGATGATGGTTCGAGCTGCTGTTGGAGTTCTCTCTCTTGAAGATTATATTGGAGTTATTTGTTCCGCTGCTAGTGTTATCTATTTTCTTTTCCGCTGCTATTTTATTGTATCATGTCTCTGATGTATATCGATATCTATTGTATCATCTGTTGTATCAGGACGTTGTATCAGATGTTGTATATTGATATTCTTTATTTTTCTTCCGCTGTGTTGTTTACTTAATGGTGTTATAAGCTCCGGCGACTCGGATTGGAACGGTCGAATCTGCGGCATTCGAGTACGATGTAAAGTATGGATGTCGATTTTCGAACGGACAAAATCCGCTTCGTTACAATTGTCATCCATTAAACAGAAGGCTCACTTGAAATTTGAGAAGGAAGCTGATAGAAATACAAAGTATTTTCATAATTTTCTAAATGCAAAGAGAGCAAGAGAATGTATATCTCTGATTAAAGATATGAATGGTAATGTGATCAGATCATCTGATGGTATATATGATGCTTTTGTGCAGTACTTCACTTCTATACTAGCTCCTTCCAATTTCTTTATTCCTGACATAAAGCCTCTCTTTGACATAAATCTTCCAGTTTTATCTTTCTCTCAATCTTCTTCTTTGATATATGTTATTACTGATGAGGAGATTAGATCTGCGGTGTTTAGTCTAGATCCTAATAGCTATGGAGGTCCAGATGGGTTTAATGCTCATTTTTTGCAACATAGTTGGAACATAATTGGTGATGATATTGTTAAAGCTACACAGTTCTTTTTTCTCAACAATAAATTACCTACTGGTCTTTCTGCCACTTCCATTGCCTTAATCCCTAAGATTGATAACCCTTCTTCACTTGTTGATTTTAGACCAATATCTTGTTGTAATATCATCTATAAAATCATTTCAAAAGTTTTGGCTAATAGGCTGCAGTCAGTATTACCACTCATTATCTCTAATAATCAAGCTGCTTATATTAGGGGTAGATCCATTAGTGATAACATCCTACTAACTCAGGAACTTTTGTTTGGGTATGAAAGGAAAAATATATCTCCTAGATGCATAATAAAATTGGATATAAAGAAAGCTTTTGACTCTACGGCATGGAGTTCTATTTTAGCTATAATGTCTAGGATGAACTTTCCTAAACCTTTCTTAGCTTGGATTTTCACATGTATTTCTTCACCTATGTATTCAATTTCGAGAGAGGGTGGTCTCCATGGATATTTTAAAGGTACACAAGGTGTTAGACAAGGTTGTTAACTCCACTTTTTCAGCATGGCCGTGATATCAAAAATCGACCGAGAAACCAATGATAGTTCATCTCGAAGAATAGTCAACTCAGCATCCCAACAAAGCAAGTTCTGTTGAATTGCTTTTCAGATAAGATCCCCTACGGAGGGGGGTCCAGGGGGGTGCCAACCCCCCAAGATGGGGGTGCGGGGGCAACGCCACCGCCTACGGTGTTCGACCTAACCGGTCAGGTCGTAGGGGTCCAGGGGGCAGCGCCCCCGGCGGGGTGCGGGGCAGCGCCCTAACCAAAACGGTATACGACTTAAAGAGTGAAGTAAGCCAGCGACTCAACCTATCTGGTTGCCGACTCAACAGCCTTGAGGAGTTACCGACTCAACAACCTTGAGGAGTTACCGACTCAACAGCCTTGAGGAGTTACCGACTCAACGGCCTTGAAGGGTTACGACTCAACGACTCAGGAGGGATAACGCCTCACCGGGTTATAACCTTAGCGACTTAAAGGTGCCGGCCGACTCAACGGGTTAACGACTCATGGAGTTAGCGACTCATGGGGCAGACCGACCTAAGGATTTCAACGACTCAGGATGACTAACGACCTATCATAAGTCGCTAGCGACTCAAGCGAACAAGGAACAAGCTTAATACCGATACACCTATGCCGCTGCCTGCTGACTCGTGGTATGTGAGTCGGTCACGGCTCATCTTGAGTCGGTCACGGTTCATCCTGAGTCGGTCACGACTTATGACTTGATCAACAATTCCAGCCCAGAAATTTGCCTATAAATACGTGGCCACCTCCAACATTCAAGGGACTTTTTTTGGGCTGACTTCCTGGACGCCATTACTCTGCCATTGTCTTGACTTCAAGCAACGTTCAAGCAACACTTCTATCAGTCCAATCACCAAAGACATTTCAACAAATCTCAAGAGGAAATCTAACTCATTCGCCATGCATTCGAAGGATTCTTCTACATCGGGGTTTGAGCTATTTGTCTAAGTGTGTTGTAATCGGAGTTGATTGTAAAGAATTGTAACCAAATCAGCAATAAAGAGCTTTAAAGTGGACGTAGGCTAGATCTTAAGCCGAACCACTATAAATATTGTGTCTTTTATAGCTTCTCTGTGATTTCTCTGCTTATACTTTGTTCCCGTACCAACGGGTGGTGCTTTCACAATTACCTTCTACACACCGGGGTGTTAGCGTTCAATTTTTAGCGTTAACATTTTTGGTGCTTTCACTGAGAATTGAACTCAGGAATACTTTCACCATTGCTTCGCGAAAGTTTGTTGAAAAAATCTCTCTAAAGATCAGAAGTTTATCCGAGATAATGGCTACTGGAAGACAGCTCAGATCTGATAGATCCGGTGATGCTCATGAGAATACTACCACTTCTCTTGCTCCAAATGAAGCAGCTCCGAGTGTTGGAATTACACAAGAGGTGTTTGATGCTGCAGTTTTTGGGTTATATCAGCAAATGGAAGCCCAGAACGCTCTAATGCTGGAAAGAATGAATGCTTTACTTAGGGAAAACCGTCAAACAGAAAATAATGAAGAGACCTTTGCAGATGATGCCCATGATTCCCAAGAGAAAGGTATCCCTCAAAGAGCAGTTGGCACCGCCACAGGGGCACCTTCTCAAGCTGAAGGTTCAAGGCCGCAACCAATTTTTCACGAACATTTGCCCTGGCAAACTTCTGAAAGAGCAGCTGACTTCTGCCCGGCAAAGTCTCTGAACGATAAGGAGTACCTATCAGGGATGATTCGCTCAATCATGAAAGAGAGCATGCAGAGGCAAGAGGATGAAAATGATTGGGGGTTTGCTCCAAGTAAGACACCGTTCACCGAAAAGATCTTGAAGGCAGAGTTTCCAAGGAAATTTGTACCTCCTACTATCCCGGCCTATCGAGGCACAAGTGACCCTAATCAGTTCCTGTACAAGTACGATTGGCATATGACCGGGGCAAGAGCAACAGATGAAATCAAGTGCCGATACTTTCCGATATACTTAGAGGGAGTGGCCTTACTTTGGTTCACAAAGCTTCCAGTTAGATCCGTGGATCAATTTTCTGACTTAACACGAAAGTTCAAAGATCAGTTCAGGCTATATGCTACAAAGGCCAAGGATATAATGTCACTCTCTAGTCTAGAACAAAATCCCGGGGAGTCTATCAGATCGTTCTTAAACCGCTTAAATATAGCCTTGGCCGAGGTTGATAACGCAGAGCCACGGATGGTTTTGACTTACCTGATGCGGGCTATCGATAAATCGAGTGAATTTGGCAAATGGCTAAAAATGAAGGAGCCAAACTCACTTGAGAAATTCTATAAGAAGGCCGACGAGTTTATGCGCTTGGAAAGCTTTCCTGTGCCAACAAAAGCAGTCGTGACCGAAATTCAGAATGTCAATGTTGCTTCTAATAAAGGAGAGTCTGGAGGACAGAAAAGGAAGAATGATAATGGGAAAAAGCAGGGAAATCCAAAGAAAAACCGCCACTTTGAACCGTCGGATTATACTCCCTTAACTGATACTCCAGAGAACATTTTCTTAGCAACCAAGGATATTGTTGAATATCCTAAACCACAAAAGTTGAGACTTAGGAAAAATGCCACGCAAAGTGAAAGATTCTTTAAATTCCACAATCAACCTGGCCATGACACTGACGAGTGTCGCCATTTTAAGGATCTAATTGAGAAGCTATTGAAAGAGAATAAACTTCAGCAATATGTCCGGAGAAACAGGAATGATCCATCCTCATCCACTCAGAGGCAAATACTTCTCACTCATCATTACGGCCCAAATGAAAGAACTGCAACGCAGGGATCTGAGAGGCTTGTCATTAATGCTATCATTGGGGGCCCTCACCCAGCGGACAGAAGTGGGGACGAGATGGAAAGATATGCTCATGCTTTGAGACAAGCCCCGGAGGGAGAGAATATCCTTGTTCTGGAAGATGATGCCTAATGGCCATATTTCACTTGATGGCTTTTGCTTAAAATTCATAGAATAATACTGGATTTATGATTCCTGTATAAAATGCCATTGTAAAAACAGTGCAAATAAATAATAGAAACTATAAATCTTGTGTTCCTTATTATTATTACATGCTTGCTTTATTTTCGATATGAAAAGTACATTAAATGTATTACTGAAATGTCGATTTAAATTTTTGCAGGCAACGAAAACAAAACTTGCACATTACAAGACCAAGTGATTCTTGATTATCATTCACCAAACAAATTCCAAGTCGCAAAATTCCCGAGCTTAAATCCTAGATAAGAAGTGCTTCAATTGAACGGTCAATGATTTCGCCGAAAACGGGCTTTAGCTAATAAATTGAGAAGTTTGAACAAACAAACATCCAATTAAGAAGCTTATGTCCATTCTCGTGAACTGGCCTAGCAATGAAGTACACTTCTTTGGATTAAACAGGCTACTTGTAAGAGAAGGGAGTGCAAGCTTAAAAAAAAATAGAGGATCACTGACAAGGCATAAGCAAGTGGACAAGGAACAACTAAAGTCCTCTTCGGAGGCACAACTCTTCGGAGGATAAAGACCTCTAACGAAGCATATGCCGTAAAAAAGAAAGTTCTCTACTCAACCAAAAAAGATTGGAGGAGTCATGTCCCTCCAACCATGAGAGAGTAACTTCCAGGCAATCTTCGGAGGCACATTTCACCAGGAGTTGAAGTGGAACAGCCGCTCTTCGGAATTTCACTTCACCAGAGTTGAAATGCAAACAAAATAAAGACCTCTTTGGGGGCACATTTCACCGCTGAAGTGCAAACTCTTCGGAGGCCCACTTCTCCAGAGCTGAAATGCCAAATAAAGACCTCTCCGGGGGCACATTTCACCAGAGCTGAAGTGCAAACTCTTCGGAGGCCCACTTCTCCAGAGCTGAAATGCCAAATAAAAACCTCTTCGGGGGGCACATTTCACCAGGAGTTGAAGTGTAACAGCCGCTCTTCGGAATTTCACTTCACCAGAGTTGAAATGCAAACAAAACGAAGACCTCTTCGGGGGCACATTTCACCGCTGAAGTGCAAACTCTTCGGAGGCCCACTTCTCCAGAGCTGAAATTCCAAATAAAGACCTCTTCGGGGGCACATTTCACCAGAGCTGAAGTGCAAACTCTTCGGAGGCCCACTTCTCCAGAGATGAAATGCCAAATAAAGACCTCTTCGGGGGCACATTTCACCGCTGAAGTGCAAACTCTTCGGAGGCCCACTTCTCCAGAGCTGAAATGCCAAATAAAGACCTCTTCGGGGGCACATTTCACCAGAGCTGAAGTGCAAACTCTTCGGAGGCCCACTTCTCCAGAGCTGAAATGCCAAATAAAGACCTCTTCGGGGGCACATTTCACCGCTGAAGTGCAAACTCTTCGGAGGCCCACTTCTCCAGAGCTGAAATGCCAAATAAAGACCTCTTCGGGGGCACATTTCACCAGAGCTGAAGTGCAAACTCTTCGGAGGCCCACTTCTCCAGAGCTGAAATGCCAAATAAAAACCTCTTCGGGGGGCACATTTCACCAGGGCTGAAGTGAAAACTCTTCGGAGGCCCACTTCTCCAGAGCTGAAATGTCAAATAAAGACCTCTTCGGGGGCACATTTCACCAGAGCTGAAGTGCAAACTCTTCGGAGGCCCACTTCTCTAGAACTGAAATGCCAAATAAAGACCTCTTCGGGGGCACATTTCACTGGAGCTGAAGTGCAATCTCTGTGGAGGCCCACTTCTCCAGAGTTGAAATGTCAAATCAAAGCCCTCCAGCGAGGCGCAACAAAAAAAAGAAGAAGAAAGGCTTCTCCAACACAAGGCGCACTCTACTAAAGCAAGAATAATATTTCCTCAAAAATGGAAAATTATTCTCTAAAGAAAGAGTGCATGCCTTCTCAAAATGGAAGAGTTATTCTCTAAAGTAAGAGTACAAGTCTTCTAAAAACAGAAGAATTGTTCTCCAAAATCTCCTCAAAATGGAGAATATTACAATGAGTTGTGGTATGGGGGCAATATAATATTGCTACATTAATAAAAGCAGTACCCAAGCAACGTACCACAAGCTCACTGCAATATCATGCAAAGAGAATAAAGAAACTTGTATGAAAATGAGGAATAAATACATTCTCAAATACAGACAAAAGTTTCTATAAAATTTGTTATGCACGTGCGGGTTTCAAAAGGCAAAACAAGAAGGATGACCCCACACCGTCAAATGGAGTAAAACATTACACCAATAAGGCTTCCGCAATAGGTTCCATTGATGCAATTTCCTTTGCGAAAGCTGGGGCATCTGAAGTTTCTTCTTGAAAACCAGGGGCATCGTGAAGCTAAGTCAACCAAAAAGAGTGCAAAAGTCCGAATTAGTGCGAAAATCCATCTTTCAGCAAAAAATTTAACGCTCCTCTCCTTAACCGTCACAACACTTAGTCTTTTAAAAATTGACTTCTGACTGGAATATTCGGAAAGAGGAAGGAAGTACCGCAAAAGTAAAGAATGAAATTAGTACCGGACAACTCAGATTTTGAAAATCCCAGAAATGGGAAGATCCAGTTTGCCCCCCTACTCTTCTTATCGAAAAGACATTCTATATGAAGAACTGAATATTCAAAAGTAAAGGTGCATGTTTTCTAAAAGCGTGTAAAGTGTTGTGCAAAGCTACTAAAATAACAAGTAAATAAAGCAATACTTGAAATAATACTGGTTGGCATATGTCAATTCAGAAGAATTCAAGGCTTGTTATTTGAAAATAAGTGCGGTGTCAATGCAGATAGCAGTTATAACTGTGTAAACTTTGTGTTGATACTTCATCCAAGATAATTGATTCGCAACACTTCATCAAGACCATACTAATTTGCTTACAGTAAAATACCAGTTCTTTGATCTAATCCATCACTCGATATGGGCAATCGGTGATGAGTATATTCGCCCTATTTTTCTGCAAATGGTGCGTTTAACAGGTTGTTAAAATAATCTGTAAAGAGATGCAACAAGTTCAGGTCAAAGTTCCATTGAATCGCATTGGTCAAGTTTAAAAGGCTTCAGGTCAAAACGAAGTGAAGTTGCCTAAGTACAAGCTCAGCAGCTCAGTAAAGCACGAGTTAAGAAGAATCGAAGCACACGACCTAGTCCCTAGGCGTATACTTCGAGGGGCAAGTGTTAACTCCACTTTTTCAACATGGCCGTGATATCAAAAATCGACCGAGAAACCAATGATAGTTCATCTCGAAGAATAGTCAACTCAGCATCCCAACAAAGCAAGTTCTGTTGAATGGCTTTTCAGATAAGATCCCCTACGGAGGGGGGGTCCGGGGGGGGGTGCCAACCCCCCAAGGTGGGGGTGCGGGGGCAACGCTACCGCCTACGGTGTTCGACCTACCCGGTCAGGTCGCAGGGGTCTAGGGGGCAGCACCCCCGGCGGGGTGCGGGGCAGCGCCCCGACCAAAACGGTATACGACTTAAAGAGTGAAGTAAGCCAGCGACTCAACCTATCTGGTTGCCGACTCAACAGCCTTGAGGAGTTACCGACTCAACAACCTTGAGGAGTTACCGACTCAACAGCCTTGAGGAGTTACCGACTCAACGGCCTTGAAGGGTTACGACTCAACGGCTCAGGAGGGATAACGACTCACCGGGTTATAACCTTAGCGACTTAAAGGTGCCGGCCGACTCAACGGGTTAACGACTCATGGAGTTAGCGACTCATGGGGCAGACCGACCTAAGGATTTCAACGACTCAGGATGACTAACGACCTATCATAAGTCGCTAGCGACTCAAGCGAACAAGGAACAAGCTTAATACCGATACACCTATGCCGCTGCCTGCTGACTCGTGGTATGTGAGTCGGTCACGGCTCATCTTGAGTCGGTCACGGTTCATCCTGAGTCGGTCACGACTTATGACTTGATCAACAATTCCAGCCCAGAAATTTGCCTATAAATACGTGGCCACCTCCAACATTCAAGGGACTTTTTTTGGGCTGACTTCCTGGACGCCATTACTCTGCCATTGTCTCGACTTCAAGCAACGTTCAAGCAACACTTCTATCACTCCAATCACCAAAGACATCTCAACAAATCTCAAGAGGAAATCTAACTCATTCGCCATGCATTCGAAGGATTCTTCTACATCGGGGTTTGAGCTATTTGTCTAAGTGTGTTGTAATCGGAGTTGATTGTAAAGAATTGTAACCAAATCAGCAATAAAGAGCTTTAAAGTGGACGAAGGCTAGATCTTAAGCCGAACCACTATAAATATTGTATCTTTTATAGCTTCTCTGTGATTTCTCTGCTTATACTTTGTTCCCGTACCAACGGGTGGTGCTTTCACAATTACCTTCTACACACCGGGGTATTAGCGTTCAATTTTTAACGTTAACAAAGGTGATCCTATTTCAGCCTATCTTTTCATTATTGTCATGGAATTACTCAATTCTATTTTGAAGGATCTAGTTATAAAGAAAGCATTTGATTTACATCCTAAATGTAAACATCCTTTAATTACTCATCTTCTTTTTGCTGATGATCTCATTATTTTTTCAAAGCCTACTAACAGAAATATCCATAATATTTTGTCATCCCCGCAGTTTTTTATTCCATCACTGGACTTCAAATTAACCTTTCAAAATCCAACATTTTTGTTGGTGGTTTGCCTCTCCCTAAGAAGATTGATATTATTAATTACTCCGGACTTCAGGAATTGCCTACAAATTCATTTTACTTGGGTTTACCTCTTATAAGTTCTAGAATAACAAGTCATAATTGTTTGCCTCTCTTTGAAAAAATTATTGAAAGGTTGAGGATATGGCCATGTAATAAACTAACACAGGCTAGTAGGCTTACTATTATTCAATCTATTGCTATGTCTATGACTAGATATTGGACTAGGCACTATATTATTCCAATTAAACTCATCAATATGGTAACAAGTGCTCTAAATAAATTTCCTTGGCATGGTGATCCTTTCTTGAGGAAGCTTATACCTATTTCATTCTATAAACTGTTTGAGCCTAAAAAGTATAGTGGACTTGGTATTACAAATATTCTTCTCTGGAATAAGGCAGCTATCTCTGTTTACTTCAACAAACTTTTCACACCTGATAAAAATTTATGGTCACAGTGGGTTAATCAGAATCTCATTGGTAAGAAGAATTTCTGGAATATGAGAGAACCTCAAAGTTGTAGTTGGATTTGGAGAAATATACTCAAACTCAGGGAAACCTTTTTGCCTTATATACAATGTAACTATGCAGTGATTAAAGGTTTATCATTTTGGAATTCTCCATGGGCTAAGCCAGGCTTGATTTTAAGTTCTATAGTGGACCACAATTTAAGAAGGAGCTCCGGAATTTCTAAGGATGCAATGGTTGAAGAATATATACATGATGGTGCTATTGTATTACCATATTCTAGCTCATTTCAATTAAGAAGTCTGTGGAATACTATTACTAATTCTCAACTTACTAACAGTGATAATGCCTTAATTTGGTCCACTAAGCTGAATTGTCACTCTATTAAGCTTGTATATCAACTATTTTGTAAAAGTGATACCGTCTTTCCATGGTGTACAAGAATATGGAATAATGGTTGTTCAGCAAAGCACAACTTGTTATTGTGGAAGGTAATGGCTAATGCTCTGAATACAAAGGATAAGCTCTGTAGATTAGGTATTATCTCAGAAGGTTTATGTGTACTCTGTAATTCAGAATCAGAAACTAATACTCATCTATTCTTTGAATGTCCTTTTGTCTATCAAATATGGTATAGGCTTTTATCTAATGGTGGTTTTTACAAACCATCAAATGTCAGTTCAATTGAATGGTTTAACGCATTCAAAGCAACTAGATGGAAGACTCGTTCAACTAGGCTTGTGCATAAGCTGCTTAAAAGAATGATTCATGCTGTGTGGACTGAGAGGAATAATAGGGTATTTGGTATTGGAGTAAAGAATGCATCTCAGCTCTACTCCATGATTCATAGTAGTATTTTGAAAGATTTAAGGTTTGAAGATTTAAAGTCAATCAGGATTGTCTCCATATTTCACTGAATGATCAGATAGCACTGAATATTGTCATTTTGCAGCATGGATTGAATTTGCTTCATTGTTGTCTACGTGAGTTTGGCAGTTTCTTCTGATACATGCTGTGTTTATATTTGTAATACCTCTGTTTTGTATTGGTTGTATTATACTCACTTGAGTAGTAATTACTTGTATTTGCCTGTAATGAGTTGATCTTGTTTGTCAAGTATTGGTGCTGTGTGAGTTGTAATTATGTAATGAAACATTAGTTAATAAAATGAGCTATTGCTCTTGCTTTTTCAAAAAAAATAAAAAGGGCGTAGTGATTGTTATGGTGCTAAATATTTGTTTGTTTGCTTTGATAGTTAAATAACCGACTATCAATATTTACCTTTAAATGGGTATTTGTTGTGATTTGCTTGAATTTGAATGCTACACTTATTTTTAAAAATAAGCGCTCGTTATTCGGTTTAGCCGAGAGAGGACCTTTGGGTCATAAATCCCATTCCGAATAGTGATTCATCGTAATGGATAACATTTGAAGACCGGTGTTGAAGACCTGGTATTTGTGAGAATGATAGGATGACCTATCGATTGTCTCTACACCGATAGCTACGTATGGAGATTTCCTTTGTGATGGGAAGTCCGATCGGGATTGTGAATACCCGGATTGCTAGGGCTTCTTTGGAAGTGCCTTCGGTTCTGTTCGAACGCAGAGCAGACTTGTATGGATTGTATATCTGACATTACATTTTGAGATATAAAGCAGATTTCTTTCAAATACATTTCTGTTGGTGGCGGAGAATTTATTCTCTTAGCTTAACACCCTTCTCTGAGACGTACGGGCGCAGAGGTTATGTAGTTGATGGTTATCAGTGATATACTCCCAATTTGGTAATATGGCATGCTGAGTGCTGCTGATCATTTGTTGATCAAAGCGTGGCTTTGTGAAAAGCGTAGCTTTATGGACGAGACTTCGTCGAACCTCACAACCCGGTTATGGTCGAAACAGGAATCGTAGCAACAAGGTTATTTGAGGGTAGCCCCCTCTGAGGGTATGTCATTTCCTTCTGGATTGTGAGTGGTATCATGGTATGGAGCCCAGATACTTACTTTGTGGTTGCTGCAAACTTATTATTTTGTGGTTGTTGGTTGAGAGGATCCTCGGATAAAGGTCGCAAATGACCGGGGGATGGCATGCTCGTGTCAGTAGTTACCTATTACAGAGGTAACCCGGCCTTGTCTAGCAGAGATCCGGGGACGTCCCTCCGGAGGCGTTCCATTTTATTTGGGAAGTTCCTTTGCCCGACCATTTGTTGGAAATCCAATCAAAACAATATGAGCCCTGTACAGTTTTAGTTGTATAACCTGCCATTTAATTATGGTGGCGCCCCAGTGTTTAGATGGTAGCTATAGTAGGCATACGATACTGGTCGTATGTTGGTTAAGATTTATATTATACTTTCGAAAGGTTTTCTACACTTTCCACTTATAGTAATAATATCAAATAAATTTGCGTATCAAGCATGTTTGATATCATAAGGAGAAATCTCCTCCGATTCTGCGTTTGCATTGTGTGTGCGTGCGGGAGGCCTTATGGTAGTTACATTATCTAAAAAACATTGCGGATCTATTTTAAAATATCTCTTTGTTTGTTTTTAAAGATAAAATGTATTAAGTTCTCACACCAGTCCCATGACTGACCTGGAGTTTATTGTTCCCTTCCTAAACTCTGGGTGCCCATCATTTTCCACACGGACAGCCTAGAATTAGGTTATCAGGTCATTCTTGAATTCAGGAGTTGCTGTAGAGATCTGGAGGCAGGCTGGATGGCATGGCGTATCAAATAGTATATAGTATTTATTTTCCGTTGTTTGTTGTTGTAAACTCTGATAATGTAATGTAATGTGATGTAATGTAATAACTGATACAGTTCTTTCGTTTGAAAGATTATTCATTTATCTATTATATGTTGTTCCGCTGCGATTGTGAGATTCTATTATTGTTTATGTTTTCTTCTTCTTTCTTTCTTTCTTCTTCTACCTCTTCTTCTTTAACCCTAACGGTTGGGTTTTTCGGCCTTCGATTGCTCGAGAGTTGATACAGTGGACGTATTAATGTCGATTTTCGAAAGTCAAAATTCCAAACGTTACACCGGCTCCCGTGAGTTGGAATAAGGTGGCTAAAACAGGAGCGATTGACGGGTTAAAAAGGTAGCACCTTTTATCGGACACGTCTTTTCGATATTATACTCTGACTTTTGGATTTATAAGGTGGCCACTTTTGATTTCTTTGATTTGGGGTTGTGGCTCGAGGTGGGCGGTAGCTGCGGCTATGCGTTACCACCGACCCGGAAGCGTAATTGGTATATCTACCTTGGCATTGCCTAGTTGTGCCGTGTCACCTACCCTAGCGTGTCTTATACGATTTTGTTTTGTACCATACCTATAGAGTGTCCTCTGACGACACCTAGTACATGGGAGATTACGGTACTGTATAGACTATGAGAATATAAAAGTGTGTTAAGGGCTATATGGGTAACCCTTTAACGCTATTTTCAGTATATTATACTTTACTTTAGACACTATTATAATAGCGTATATTACTACATAGTAAATAGTTTAACGGATCCTTAGGAGATGTGAATCCTGAGCATCTCTTGAGTTACTACACTCACGTTAGACACTGGATAGGAGATGTCAAATCCCGTAAACATCTCTGACGCCATTACACTCATATTATTTACCGTTAATTTAACTTACATAAGATCTTTTAGTTTTGACTTGAGTGTTTTGTCTTTTCAATTCGCTCGGGCCAACCTGAGCATTTCAGGATTTGAAGACTGTATTCTGGAGGACGAAGACGAAGATTTATTATTTTATATTACAGTATTCCACTACTTTCGCATTGTTCCGTTGCATTATTATTGATTATTCTCTGTTATGTGTAACTCTGATATTGTATTGTATAAGTGAAGAAAATCAAATGGTTTTGTAAAACAGCTTCATGAACTGTTTATTTGATTATTATATTTTATCGTTCAGCTGCAAGATTCTATTTTTTTTCTTTCTCTACTTTTTCTTATTTACCCCATAACAATCCACCCTTCTGTGTGGTTTAAGTCTGACGTGTGTGGTTTATCGTCGATTTAAACCGTACGAAAAGGCGGGATGTTACATCTGGTATCAAAGCTTTGGTTTAGCGATAAACCTTAGAGTTGCGGGGTCTGACTCTTTATTAATAGGGTAGTAATACTCTATGGTGAGTCGCGGAGTGTATATATATGAGAGAGCGTATTTGTTAGTGTTATAAAAAGGTTTTTATATTGTGTTAATCTGTTCCGTTTTGTATTTACAAATTCTGGTTGATGCATAGGACGCTATGACATCAATAGGGATTTCTAAACACTTAATAGGACAGACCGACACAATATTTGTTTTAATATAGGTGAATGAAATAATTTTGTCTATTATATTTTCGATATATATATATAAATTAAAATTTTATAAATAAGATATATATATATATATATATATATATATATATATGTGTGTGTGTGTGTATATTTGGCTGCAATATATTGGTTGTTAGGTAATGAAATTTATAAATAAGAGTGAAATAAGATTGAATATAAAATAAATCAAATTGGAAATTTTAGAACTTAAGTTCAGGGGTTTTGAAAATTTCTTTCAAATGATTTTGGAATATAATAATAATATTTTAGAAGTATTTTCTGATATGAATATTTCAATGATGTGAAGGATTTTTTTTAAAGAAATATTGGAAAGAAATATATTTTGTACTCCCCCTCTCTGTCGCTGGAAAATAATTTCGATGATGAGTGCACGCATCATCGACATTCATTTTCGAGTTTCGAAGTGGGAAGGCCACTGTAGTAGTTTACTGTAGATTTGTTTTGATAAACAAATATAAATTTTAAAATTGTTTTAAATATAATTGGATATATAAACTGTAAGTATATACATTTATCTATTATTTTAAAATAATTTGAAATTAAATTCGGTATTTAGTTCTTAAGTTTCCGTTAAGTAATAATTTCAATTATTATAGTGAAATTGAATGTAACTAATTTATAATTAGAACCTTTAATTGAAATAAGAAATTTAATGCTAAGTTATGAACAAAATTAAAAGAAATTTGGAATGTGTAACCTATAAGACGAAGGATATTATTATTGAACATTAAATTAATTAAAGGTAACGAGAAAAACTTGTATACTTTTTCAATTACATTCTTAAAGAATATATATAACTTAACATTTAATAAAAGTTACAATGTTAATAAGAAAATGTAATGGGAAATCTTACAAGTAAAACTTGAGGTAATGAAAGTATTCAATGAATTTGCTGTTATAAATAAGAATTTAATATTATACACTTAAGTACGACTGAAAGGCCACTAATTAAATATAATTGAAAGGTTATAAAGGAATGATAGTAAACTTAAGTAAATGTTGATGTTATTTATAATAAAGATAGGTAGAAAGATGAATACTGTAAGTAAATGAAATTAAGTAGTGAATGAATGTAAGGCAATAAAAATGAAAATTTGCAAGAAATAAATGTGAAATAAAAGATAAACCATTATATGAATGAAAAAGAAATAAAACAACAAATGTATGAATGGAATTAATAAGAATAAACTTAATCAGTTGTTTGAAATCATTGTTTGTTTGGTTTATGGTTGTTTGGGGAAGGATACTTTAAAATTGTTTGGATGTATGAATGATCTATTTTGTTTCATCTAAGACTGTTAAGTAAATGATGGACTTGATAGTTTATTTCTCATTCTGCACAATTTAAAGTTTGAACCCAAACAACTATTTATTTTGTTTGATATGAATGGATAATTGATGTGTATGATGTTTATGGCAAGTGGTTGTTGGTTGTATTGATTTGTTTGTTTATGGGTGAAACAATTTTAATATTTCATTTACATAATTGTTAACCCTTTTAGATTATATAAGTGAAATGCAGGTTATGGAAGCAATTGCTACTGCTTTTGGTTTCATAATATAAGCTTAAATTGCCTAAAAAATAGGAACGTTTTCGGATTACGGTTTATAGCGTTATTATATTGTTTCCCGTGTTGGGATATATATTATTTTGGAAAGTATATGTTGTATATTGTCATATTTGATATTATATTTTCTCCCAAGTCTCTCCATACAAAGGAGACTCTGTCGAAATTTTTCGTAAAATTTTGGACTTAGAAAATTTTAAAATGTTTTCCCAACTGTATAAATTTGAATATAAAAAGATTTAATTATTTATAAATCTATATATTTTATTCAAATTATCAAATTCTGTAAACTTATTATTATGAATATAATGTTTTGAATAATATAAATTGATTTATAAGTTCCACTTTTCCCTTCTTTTTCTTTTCGGGGATGAAAAGTTTTGAGTGGTGGAGAGTGTAACGACCCGAAAAATTCGGTAATTAAATTTCTTAATTTAATAAGATTTTGGTAACTTAATATTGAAGAAATAAAAATTTAGTGAATTATTAATGGAAATAATAACTTGGATAAGATTGGTAAGTTAATTTTTAATAATTTGAATGTAATAGTATAAATGTAAGTTAATTGTTAATAACTTGGATGTAATTCCAATAAGCTAAATAATGTAAATGTTAATTTTATTCTATTTGTAATAAAAGAATGTTACCAAGATGAAATGATTAATTTGATTTAAAATCTTAATTATGTGTGAAATAGTGTAATAGGGTGTAATAAGTTGGGAAGAATGAACATACAAGTAATTAAAGGTTACTTTAATGATAATTAATAAAATAACGGAAAGGTGAATGTAAATTGATTAGAAACGAAAGTTTATTTATAAGGAAGTAATTGATGAATAAAAAGTTTGAAACCAAGTAGATAAATTTGTTGAGAACATTTAATAGCAATTAATGTATATATTTGGTAATTGACAATTTATGAATTTGTTGAGATTGTAAAATTATAATCTAATACTACGTAACGTTAACTAAGGTAACTATTAATAAATTGAACGAAATGCAAATCAATGGAATTAATGTAGACGTATACTTAGCTACAAATTGAATATATGAAAAAAAATGTAAGCTTTGGATTAAATTAAGGAAATTAAATTATAATAAATGGTCATTTAATAAAACCAATGTTCTGGGAGTAATTATAATAGTTGTTTGAAATATGTATAAATTTTGATCTGGAAATCAATTGGATTTAAAATGAAATTTGGTATTACATTTATGAGTTTAAATGTTATTTTATTTTGTAAAGTAATAAATGATGTAATAAAAGAATGCATCAAGACATAACCAGTGCTAATTAAGATTAATACTTAACGGATTGAATGAAATGACAATTAATGAGGATATGTTATACTTGACTATAAATGGCCTAAGCGAATAAATGGAATATTAGATGAAATTAGTACATGAAAATAAATGGTAAAATTTATTTGTAAGTAATAAAAGCTTATTAATGTGACTATAATTTAGCGTAGATTATTGTATGTTACCTATTCTTGTTGCTTGTTAATTTAAATTGGAAATCAGTTACCATAAGTCTAATGTAATATTACGTTAATATTAATTAAGGTAATATTTAGAAAAAATGTTAATGTTATTCATAATTGGAAAATTTTCTGAATTATAAAAGTGGAAATAAATATTTATCAATTTATTGGATTTGAACTATATTAATAATTGGATTTATTGCAATTAAGTGAAATTTAATTATTGCGTTAATTGAGATTTAGATGAAATTTAAGAACATTAATATAACAGTCTGAATCCAATGTTAATTTTTTTCCAATTGTTAGCAATGAAGTGAATAACATAATGAAAAGTCAATTAAATGGAATTATTGGTAACTTAATTTATAATTTTCGGCTTTAGTGGAATCTAAATTAAACACGAAAAGTGATGAATTAATCAACTTTGATTTACATCTAAGTTTGTTTAAGTTATGTAATTGTTTAAGAAATTTAAAAATGATAAGATTATTAATTTTAAGAATTGAGATTGAAAATTTGAGTTAATTAATTAATTTTAATTTATTTAATTAATGTAAAAATTAGCCATTTTGGCCACTGACTCGGATTTCGACGAAACTAGTTTCATCTGATCCGTAACGGTGAATTATTATAGTATTTCAAGTTTCGTAGCGATCGGACTTGTCGTTTGATCGTACGGACTCGAAACGCCTTGAAATTAATGAAAATAAAATCAATTGAAATCGACTTGAAATAATTTTTTTAGCATAACTTCTTCATACGATGAAATTTGGACTTGAAACCTGTTCCATCTCGTTTAAAATATTTTAAAACATCTATTTTGATATATGGGTTGACACAATTTCATTCCGGAGAGAGCGGGCTTTTCGGGCCATTTATCGTTCAGAACGTTTATAAACCGGGTCCATCTATTATTTTCAGCTTGCCTATATATATCCTGCTATAAACCCTAGCAGCCTCTGTTCCTTATTTCTATACGTTCTATTCACCTCCTCACTTCAATGGCAGACAAACCCTAATTCCAATTGCAATCCCAAATCAAATCCAATGCTAAAATTTAAAACTCCACAAATATATGCCAAATTTTATATCAATTCGAAGCTCTCGAAGAGCGTAACTCAGATCCGCAACTTGTTTTTCGATTCAAAGCATTGTTTGTCCAGAAATCGAAGAACAAATTTCGGCCGTTCATCACGTCGAAATCAAACTAGTCGGATCGTTGAATCGTTTCTTGGTATTGTAGAATGGATGATGGGGAGTTCACCGGTATGCTTTGTTTTGCGTATTGACGGTTGGATTTGCGGCAAATATTCAAACTAGGGTTTTAATCATATGCGGCGACTGCATGATTTAAGGGTCGCGGTTTGCCCTGGGTGGTCGGCATCGTGGGTTAAGGTGGAGGTGGCCATGGGTAGGCGCGCGGTAGGCGCGTGGTGTACGGTGGTTTCGGTCAGCGCGTGCAACGAAGTGCTGTGCGTTTTGTTTTCGTAAGAAGCAGTTCTTGGATTCACGTGGAAGAAGGCCTATAGCCGTGTGAGAAGGTGACGTGTTGACGTGGGCCACGTGGCAGTGAGGGTAAAAATTTGTTCTTCTATTTTAATTTTTAAAATTAAAATTCAAACACATTTATCGCTATAACTTTTACATGCATACACAAATTCACATGCGGTTTTCTCCGCTAGGTTCGTATTAGAATTCCGGACATTTTGGCACTGGTTTGGATGGATTTGGAGGCCGTTCAATTTTTGGGTTTAAATTGGATTTAAATTCAATTTAAATTCAAAAGGTGAGTATTTTAACCCACTCACAACTTCTAGAATTTCTTATGTTTGTTAAATCTAATTTTTTTTGTGATTATGCGTTTATTTATGACTGTTTAGTATATTTTAATCATCATCTCAGTTAATTGCATTTATTTAAGTTAAATCGCTATTTAATTTATTATTGAATATAGCTGTCAGTTAATAACCTGTTAAATATTATCAGTTATATATTGATAGTTGATTGATTATTTTGGATGATAATTGTGATGAACGTATGATTTTATGATGAGTGAATGGATGTTTATTTATATCATCATAATCTGCAAGTTCTTTATTGCTTTGTCATTTATTGATTCAGGATTTTGGTTTGAAATGATATATAACCGTATTTTTATTTTAAATTACGGATTGAAATGATAAATATCCGTCTCACTTGACCATAGGATAAAAAATTATATACAGACACCATCGATTTATATATATAAATATTTTGGAATAATTTCTATGGTTTTTGAGAGAAATATACAGTTTAATAAATAATAAATTTTGATATGATATAAATATTATTTTGATATATATAGTTAAATTCTTGAATTTAAGCTACATATAAATTTGTGTAATAAAAATAAGTTTATCCATGGAGTTTGATTGTTTTATATTATATGGTTAAGTACCTGTTTAAGATATTGTATATATATAGAGTTTAATGACTTAAATAAAAATTAAGTTGGAAGATAAATATGAAATTGATTTAATTTGAATTAATTAAGAATTTTACTCGAATAAATGTGATCTGAATCTAAATAAAGTTGAGATTTTAAAGGGTATGATTTTTATAACTTGATTTGGTTTAAAGTGATTTAAATGAATATAAAGTTGAGATAAATGAATATGTCAAATAAATTAAAAGAATATCCAGTTGTTTGAAGTTAAAAGTTTTACTTAAATTATATTGGATTTATTAAGCAAACATTTCAAATCTAAATAATAGTAATTGAATTGGATATGTATGGAATTATCAAAGAGCTAGTTTTGAAATGGTGGAATATGTAAAGCTTTGAAAAATATAAATTGAAATGGTTTATTTGGAGGTTCAAATCGGTATTTGGAATTTATTTGTGATATTGAAGAAGAAATTTTATTTTATAAAGTAATTTAATATTTAAACCATTTAAGTATGTGAAGTTATGTTTCAAAGCTATGGGTTTCAAGGTATATAGATTTGAAAGTGCTTTGATTTTGGAAAAGGATATATTTGAAATATAAATGATATCATATTGATTTGGGTTTTAAAATAGAAATGATGTCGTATTTACATGGTTTTGAAATGGATAGTATATTCTGGTTTTAAAGTATAATTATTTTGAAATGATCGTGGTGTTATAATAACGTTTGGTTGTTAAAGAGACCGAGATCAGAAGTTTTCATACTCTCTGCCAACTCCGAAAACCACTTTAACAACTGTGTACGCGGTGGAGATTCCAGAATGAAATAGGATGGTGGCAGCGTTTCCTTTGAGGTAAATACGTGGACCCGACTCCCGTGAGTTGGCATAAGGTGGCTAAAACAGGAGCTATTGACGACTTAAAAAGGTTGCACCTTTTATCGGACACATCCCTTCGATATTATACTCTAACTTTTGGATTTATTCGATGGCCACTTTTGATTTATTTGATTTGGGGGTGTGGCTCAAGGTGGGCGGTACTGCGGCTATGCGTAACCACCGACCCGGAAGCGTAATTGGTATATCTACCCTGGCATTGCCTAGTTGTGCCGTGTCACCTACCTTAGCGTGCCTTATACGATTTTGTTTTGTACCATACCTATGGAGTGCCCTCTAACGACGCTCAATACGGGGGAGATTACGGTACTGTATAGACTATGGGAATATAAAAGCGTGTTAAGGGCTATATGGGTAACCCCTTAACGCTATTTTCAATATATTATAATTTACTTTAGACACTATTATAATAGCGTATATTACTACATAGTAAATAGTTTAACGGATCCTTAGGAGATGTGAATAACGAGCATCTCTTGAGTTGCTGCACTCACGTTAGACACTAGATAGGAGATGTCAATTCCTGTAAACATCTCTGATGCTGTTACACTCATATTATTTACCGTTTATTCAACTTACATAAGATCATTTTGTTCTGACTCGAGTGTGTTGTCTTTGCAATTCGCTCGGTCAGCCTGAGCATTTCAGGATTTGAAGACCATATTCTGGAGGACAAAGACGAAGATTTATTATTTTATATTATAGTATTCCACTACTTTCGCATTGTTCCGCTACATTATTATTGATTATTCTCTGGTATGTGTAACTCTGATGTTGTATTGATAAGTAAGGAAAAACAAATGTTTTTGTAAAACAGCTTCATGAACTGTTTATTTGATTACTATATTTTATCGTTCCGTTGCAAGATTCTATTTTATTTTTTTCTTTCTCTACTTTCACTTATTTTCCCCATAACAATTCGCCCTGCTGTATGGTTTAAGTCCGACGTGTGTGGTTTATCGCCGATTTAAACCATGCGAAAAGGCGGGATGTTACACTGGTTTTGGAAGGGTTTTTGATTTTTGGAAAAATCAAATTTTGGGAATTTGGAAACCCAAGTTTGGAACTATCGATTTGAGATATCGATTTTGTGTAAAGGAGATTTATGTAAATCATAAAGAGTACGATTTGAAACATACTATAAGTGTATAGAATAAAATTATTTTGAGACTGGCTCTAGGAAAAAAGGCGCTCCCATGGAATGAACTTCATAGGAGATCCATGGGGTGGTTCTGCCTTGAGCCCTGAGAGAGGGTTCTAAATTTGATCCTGGGAGGAATTCTGGACAAACTGCAGTTCCTTAGGATTCTATGTGTGGGTAGCAAAAGTCAAAGGTGTTGATGCCTACAGAGACATTTAGGTTATGCTATGACGACAACTCGGTGTCACTGCGATCTACTGCAGACCATAGCGGAAGTCGTGTGGCAGTGGGAGCCAAAAGTCTATGTTTGATTTTACCGTGATGGCAACCTAACATTGGTAGACTGCGATCTATAAAGAAATAGCAAAAGTCGTGTGGCAATGAGTGCCTATAGGCTATATTGGGACTCGACTGATGTAGTCTACGATCTATGTAGGAGTGGTGAAGTTTCATTTGGCAACGAAATTTGAGGGCGCTGATGCCTACAGTTACATGGATTTTTGCCATGATGGCAACGTAAAACCCTGGTGTAGCTGCGACTGTGGTGGGTTCCATGGCGTAATCGAGGGGCGCAGAGTGCCTACAGTTATCTATGGGTTTTGCTACGATGGCAACGCAACCATCGGGTTGACTGCGACTATGGAGGGAGTGATGATTTCCAGAGCATGCTCACCAAAATTGTTTCCTATATTCTCAATTTTTTTTTCTATATTTTTAAAAATGTTTTCCAAGTATTTTCACTGGGTGTTGAAAACAGGTATACCAAGTACTTATATATTTTCAGTCCTATGCCTGATCAACGTATTACCGAAATTCTGTAAGAACGAGGATGGACTTGTTGAGACATCGAGTTATAAAAAGAATTTTTATAAAACTATTTTGGTAATTATTATATAGATTTTAAAGTGTTTTAAAAATTCTTAATCAAAGAGTTATAGTTTAAAATGTTAAGAAAATAATTTAACTAATAATAAGCATTTTAATGAATTCTGCCTTCGTTCCTTTTCGGGGACGAAAAGATTTAAAGGGGGGAATGTGATAACCCAGATTTTTGGGCATTTGTTAATTGGTAATTAACCGATTGTAACTATAGAGATACTGGTTTTATTTGGCTAAATAAATAGAATTCTGAAAATATTAAAAATATCTGGATGTATATAAATAGAATATGAATTTAATATAATAATTTTTCAAAATCTATTTAAAAGTTAAATTTATATTTTAAACACTTATATATACATATAATATATATATGTGTGTTTATTTATTAATGTGTAATTAAATTTATAAATCATATTCTTTAAGGTTATATAAATATTTATAAAAGGAAATGTATATAGATAAACATTCGTTTGTTTTAAAGTGTAATAGCTTTAGTAAAATAGAATTTAATAATTAGTTTTAAATACTTTCTTTTATAATTAAATATGAACAAATATAGTTTGTATAAATGTATGTATCTTTTGAAATTATATAAACACATTAAGAACATTAATATATGAACAAAGAGACATGTGTAAGAATTTCAACAAAAAGAATACAAGTGTAAAAATTTTAAAATGCATAATGACAAGTGTAAACCCATTTAAAATACAATTTGACTTTTGTAAGATAATAATAAAAGATTTAAACATTTGTAAGCTTCATATAACAATGCACAAATACAAGTGTCATAATTTATTTTATTTTCTTTCATTTTTTTAAAGATAGTAATGTTTGCACCAAAATTGGTCACAACACTCTTCGGGAGTCTCTGAAGAGACAATAATGAAGAATGTAAATTGAAAATGAGGGTTATCTAACAAAAACTCCAAATAACAGTAAAGTAAATGCGTAGCCAAGTGATTTATAGTGGTTCGGTATGTTGCCTACGTCCACTGTGGAGTTTTTGCAGTTTTATTGATTCTCTTTCAATGATTACAAGTTGTTACAGCAATCAACAGCAAGTTACAACTGGAAATTCGAAATCAACAGCAAGAATATGACGTAGGATGATGGAGATCTCGATCCGGCAGAGTCTGGGCGTTTGAGAGTCAAAAGATTCTTTTTCTGTAGGCTCTGGGGCTCTATTTATAGGCGTAGGAGGCTGAGACTTCGCTCAAATCTCGGGAGACTTTTTCTAGCACGTGAGTGGGCCCATGCAACCAACCTCAGGAAGTTTCGACTTGATTGGCGATCGATAAGAAGTCATTTCGGATCGATCAAGATGATGTCCAATTGAGCTGAAATTTGGTGGAGACATTCCTCAGCATGTGTGCAATCTCAAATTAAAATTTCATGGAATTTGGATCAGTGGATCATGAGATATCGTCGATACGAAATGATGTTCTTCGGTTGCCATTTGGTTCGAATCGATTCGTTCGAATCGATTGTTTCGAATCGATGTTGTCACGCGCCTTCGTGATGACGTAGAGCACAATCTTCGCCTCGATCCGGTCTTTGCTCCGAGTTGACCACGTCGACTCCATATATATCGGCGTGTTCGCATCGATGGATGACACGTCACCTAGGTTCGTTGCCTTGATGGATTCGAATGAAGCCTCACCGATGGATTCGAACAAGGCTTTACTCATGGGTTCAAACGGTAGTCACTGATGGAGTCGAACAACCGAAGGTCGATGGATACGAACTAGCCTTTCTTTGATGGATACGGGCCACGTAGCTTCTCCATGGATACGAGGCCAATCAGTGCGATGTTGAGCCTTCGATGGATACGAAGTAAGATGATATGATGGATACGAATTGCAGCTGCCTGATGGATACGAAGAGAGGATCCTATGATGGATTCGAAGCGGGCTTTCTGCCGATGGATTCGAATGAGACCGAGTCGAACCAAGGCACTTCGATGGATTCGAACTTGATCGATACGAAGGGCAGCACTTCAATGGATACGAAGTTGCTAAAACTTGATCGATACGAACTGCTGATGGATTCGAACCGGAGTTCGATGATGGATACGAAATCAACAGCGGTAATGGATACGAACGCTGGGCCGTTTCCTCTAGTTTGAATCGATCATAACTCGAGCATATGAACTCGGACTGACTTGAAATTTGAAATGCTGGCCTCTATGGCTTTGCTTGTCATGTCCCATCAATTGTAGCCTGATCCGGGCTCGAACAAAATTCAGTGATATCCATCGTAAAGCAAAGTATAACCAATCTTTGAGACGAACTGTCCTTTGTTTTCGATCGATCTTTTGGTATCACGGCTTTGCCAAAAAGCGAGATAACATTTGCCCCCCAAAGTGCGTCTTGTGGAAACATGATATGCTTTGAAAAGATGCAATTTCTCTTTGAACAATCATTGCTCTCTTTCGTTGAAAGTTTACTCTGTATTGTTGTAACCTTGCGTTGATATAACTGATTGCTGTATAATAGTGCTTAGCTGTTCGTTGTTGTAAACGTAACGAGATGAGTATTCGATCCCTGTGAATGTTGAAAATCGAATATTAGTCCGACATATATGCACATATGTTAATTTGATTCTCGTTAATGTTATGTGTTCACGAGTCATTGTCAGTTAGTTTGTTGTCGGATTTCGTATCGATTCTCTCCTAAATCGATTTGAAATTTGAGTTGAAACAATGCTTGATGGTTTTTTTTGACTATCCTCTTGTATCGATCCTCTCATAAATCGATGTAAAAGGTTGACAAGTAGTTTTTCATATCGATGCGAGTCGAAATGATAGTTTGTACGATGAGCTTGGATGGATACGAAACATCCGTTCATACCGATGAGAAATGATGGATACGAAATTGCTGTTCGTATCGATAGGTTTTGATGGATACGAAATTGCTGTTTGTATCAATATGCAGTGGATGGAGTTGCGAATTTGTTGATGCAAACGACGGCTTTGAGCCGATGGAGTCACAATCTTCAGCCGTCCTTGCTGCTTGTTTCATATCGATGGATCTACTGCCCATTTCGAATCGATAGAGAGCCTTGGTCCGATGGATTCGAACAAGGCGTTCGATTCGACTCGCGATTTGACCAGTTGCGACCGGTTAGGTGGACTAGGAGGCGAAACGACCCAGTTCCTTCTAGGCTCCATATAAATAGCTAGGACATAGCCAATTTTCACTTTTTTACTTTTACTGCTGCCTTTTGCTTACGTATCAATAGAGAGTCCAAGAGAAAGAACTATTTTAGCCTTCGAATTGATTCAGTCCTTCAATCCTTCAAAACTAAACAATAAAATCAGGTAATTAATGGATAGAATCATGTTCAGAATGATGAAACTCGAAATCTCAACCATCCTTCTTGCTTTTATGGCCGGTTTCGATGAATTTAAGATCTAGACGAGTGAGAGCAAGATTGGGGATGGAGCGTGGCCATGGAGTTGAGGCCTTTTTTGGAGAAGAAAGAGTTGTGGAGGAACGACTTTGTCTTCGTTTCGTGTCGATCTGTAATAGGAGTTTTCGAATCGATACAGATTATATGATTTCGTATCGATACGAATACGAGAGCGGCGATCGATGTGAAGCCAATGTTCTCAGGTCGATGCGAACTGGCATGCCCTCGATCGATATGAAACGTATCGTTTCGAACTGGACCGATACGAAACGTATCGAGTCGAACCTGATCGATATGAAATGTATCGAGTTGAACCTGATCGATACGAAACGTATCGATTCGAACATGGTCAATTATATATCTCTGACTTGATACGAATTTGAACTGCAGCAACCGATTCCAAGTTGAAATTAGACGAATTTAGAGAACTTTTACGCATTAGAATACTCCGACGAGCTTCTGCCTTGCATGACTGAACTTGACCGTAGAACTGCATATTGGACTACCTTTCGAAGCTTGCCGATGGAACCATAACTTAACGAAAATATAACGAACTTTAACTTGGATCGACCGCTTGCGTCTGGATGGCATGGTTGTGACGGTCAGCGATGACGGTCATTTCCGGTTCGAGTTTCAGAGTTTTGTCGTTCATACATTTCAGTTTATTCTATAGAATTTGCTCAAATAATGCACAACACTGCACGACACATTCATGCACTTTACACCGGGGAATGCACGGGCTCTTTAGCATCTAACGATGATTTCTCGTGAGTTAGCTAGTTATGGAAACTTCAAGTTTGCAGCCGCAAGAAACTCAGAGTTCAGTCCCTCCCGTGCTTGAAGTACCGGAGATTGAGATTGAAGTTATCGGTCCAGCTCCGGACGAGTTGCCTGACGCATCCTTCATTAGTAACCCGTCAGACTCTGTTCCGTCCTACATTTTGGAAGACATGCTAGGAAGAATATGCTTAAGGCATGGTTTGTCGATGGATGATGTATTGCTGCCGGGGCCAAATGATATACCGCATTCAATTGCCACGCGTGCACAGCTGGGACAGTACCTCCGTTTAACCAATATATAAGAGAAGTATTGTCGTTTTTGAGGATCGCCCCATCTCAGCTGTTCAGGATGGAGTATCTCTATCGACAGCCAATAGCTTGTTCATTGCATTTATGGAGTATCTCTATCGACAGCCACTCCCGATTGAGATCAGATACTTGTTTAACTTCAAGAGTCGGGCCGATAGTCCGTCATTCACATTCTTAGAGGCGGTAAGAAATTGCCAAGTGATCACAGGGGCTTGGACTAGATTGAGCTACTTCAGGATGGAGTGGTTTTATGTCAGGTGCCCCCCAGGGTTCGCTCGATGATGGCTATTTAGACGTGAGTATTTCTATTTTTTCGGGTAGTTGATAGGCTGATGTATTTGAAGTAGAACTCACATCTCTTTTCCTTTTCAGCCATAATTCAGCGACCCAAAGGTGAACGTTTCAAGGAGATAGTTCGGGTTTTCAAGAAATCCCAAGTGAAGAGAGGAATATCGAGTTGCTATTGACAGATAGGAATCTTTGGATTCTTGGACTGATTGAACGAAGACAAAGCATAATGCTTGACGGTGTCTTAAGAACTGCCTCGAAAGAACAAGTTAAACAAAGAAAGCCTAAAGTTGTCATAATTGAGGAGGCTGACTCCGAGAGAGCTCATACCGATGAAGAAACATTAGGCGAATCTGCGGATGTAGCCCAAGATACCCAAGAACAAAGAAAAGGCAAGGCAGCCGTTGTTAAGCCACCTAAAAAGGGAAGATGGAAATCGGTTGTCACGGCCCGACCTGCCTCCGAAATTAGAATTTTGGAGATGTCTCCCCCGAGAACTGAGAATCTTTATGAAGGGCTCGCCGATCTTCCAATTCCGGACGATGTGTCTTTGCAGCATGATGCCGGACTGGACAAACTTTCAGAAGCCTTAGTTTTAAGCGAGTATCTGCCCACTAGTGCAGTTGACACATCTGGTTGGTCGGGGGGTTGCACCTACATTCACACTTCATTGCACTACACGATTTCTAAGTGTAATACGTTCACCGTGAGAGATTACTAATTTCATTTTATGTTTTTTGCTTTGCAGATACCATGTCTGGTAGAGGCTCGATGCTTGGCAATCTTCGCAAAAAAAGCAAGTCTTCATCATATTATGAATCATGTAGGAGGGAAGGAGACAGAGACTATGACCATGGGCGCTCGAGTCATGAGCGCTCCGACAGAGACAAAGATTATAGGCATCGGTCTCGATCTCGCACGCCACCTCCTAGAGCTCTCGCACCGCCTCCGGTTCATGTTTCGAGACCTCCAAAAACTTCACGGCCCAAGCCGTCTTCCCAATCATCGAGGTCTGATACTCATCATAGAACGGAGATTGCAGCCTCCCCGTCAACAGAGCAGACATTGACGGAGTCTTCGGGGGAAGGAGCAGTTAGGCTTGCTCAGCTGAAGAAAGATTTTCCCGAAATTTTCTTCGATGGTTTTGTCTTCCCCCCGCATCTAAAAAGGATATCGGCGACAGTTGCACCTATGATGCATAATTACGTATCAGATGTATTCTTCCAGTATCAGGAATGGTCAAAAACTGCAAAAAAGGCGTCAAAAGTGGCCTTCGACCGAGCGGCCATGATTGAAAAGTTGGAGAAGGAACTTCGTCAAAAGGACCGTATTATTCAGGCGCTCGGCAGTGAGGCCGAGTCCTCTCGAAAATCAGAGATTGAAGCTCTTAGAAAAGCTGATGAAGCTCAGGCAGCAATGGATAAGATGAAGCGTGAGCATTATGCTACGGTGGAGGACATGGGCCACCGAAACACCATCGTAACTGCCGAGCGGGATGCGGCCTTGAAAGAGCTAAACGAGCTCAAGGCCAAAGTTTCAGAGATTATGAAAGAGAGGGACACCGCTAACGTTTCCGCGCAGGAAGCGTGTGATCAGGCAGTGGAATTTTGGAGGGAAAGAGATGCGGCCTTGGAAAAGGTCCACGAGACGGAAGCCGAAGTCGATGAGAAAGTTCGTCAAGCAGAGATTAAGCTAGAGACAGAGATAGAAGAACTTCTCATTACTTATAATGCTAATGTGCTGAGGCATAGAAATTTGACGTGGCTTGACGATTATCTGACTCATTTGTTCAACGCCTGGAATTTATTAGTCGAAGAAGAGAAAGCAGCACAGTCAGGCGAAGTTTTTTATGAGTTCGAGTTGGAAAACCGTATATTGACTGATGATGAAAAGAAGGTTCTCCATGATTTTATGATCTCTCATGCTAGAGAGAGGCTGGGTACCCAACACTTGGAAGTTGGTGAGGGGTATGGCATCACGCACCCAGCTGCAAGTTCAGAGATGATTACTTCATCTGAATCGGAGCCGACGCCAGCGACTGAGCCGCAACTGGTCCTAGGCTATGACCCTGAGCAGCCACGCTTATCTCCCATAAGGGAGCATTCTTCTGAAGCTGTTCAGTCAGCTATGAGTCAAGTTGAGGAAGGTACTCTACACAAATCTACTGTGTGTCTGAACTGAAGCATTCGTATTGAAGCGTGTTCTGACAACTTCTTTTCTTTCTTGTCCAGCGAGCAAAGTTATACCGACAGCGCCTCCTGCAGTCCAAGTGTCACATCAAGAACAGGAGGCCATTATTACTGAAGCGATCACCACGACGACAGCCGCGCCGACCGAGATGACACAGGGGGGTTCAATTACTTTCGACGAACAGATGATTAATGAACTCTTGATCCAGCACAGTGACCCTTTTGTTGACATGCCATTTGTTCTTGGTGCGTTCCCTCCTGTTTCTATTGTATCGTCATAGTCCACCGCTGCCTATCGTGAATCTCGTGCTGCTCGTGAGGCAGAGATACTTGCTCAAATCGATGCAGAGATGGAAGCGGCAGCACACGGTGGTAATTCTGAAAGTGTTACGACGGCGGTCGGGCCCACTCCTCTTGCGGTGATATCTTCTAGGGACACGCTTGTCGGAACCGGCGTGCCCATTCCGCCCCCGGTGGTAGACCTGACTCCTCCGACTCCTCCAGAAGAGAATATTTCTTTAAGTTCAAGTTCAGAGGAGTATATCGACATTATGCCTTCGCCAGAAGAAGATCCGCCAAAGGGTACGAGGTCGAAGCGGAAGACTGTTAGCGGTTCCAGTAGTTCCGCGTTGAAGAGAAAACCAAAGAAGAAAAAGTAGACGATCCCCTCTGGTGCATTTTTGGCAGTTAGGAAGGCACTTTTTATTTTTCTTTCATAGGCTATGTATAGATGTAGGCTTGGCCCCTGCTAGTAGGAATTTTTTGGAATAACTTGTACATGAATCTTCACATACAGTTAGTTGAAATAAAATTCAATTTCTTTGTTTCAATTCTCATTTCTTTTGTGCTTAAGTATTTGTAGTGTTTGGCTTTCAGTCCGGTGTACTTGTGGTATTTTTACCATCAAGTAGAATTTGTTTTATTTGCCAAGTCTGAAAATCTTGGTCACATGTTGTGATTGATGAATGAATTGAACTTTGGACATTGTATTGCTTCGGTTAGTGATTAACACTTAAGTTTTTTCTTGCCCCTAGTTCTGGGGAACAACATTTGTATTTCGATGGTCGATCACACCTATTGCAAATTTTGAGCACATGTCCATACTCCGGGGACTTAGGATAATCTGTGATCGATAATCCAGTTCGGGCTCTGGGAATTTGAGAGTTATCGATGTTTGTAATGCAGTTGGTACTTCCAGGAACTTTGACTTGGTATTTGTGCTCCAATTCACACTCTGGGAATTTGGAGATTGCATGTATGTTTGGGTTCTCACTCCGGGAACTCGGAATTGATGTTTATACTACACTTCACGCTCTGGGAACTTGGAGTTAGCATTGATATTTCGATTCGCACTCCGGGAACCTGGAATCGATTCGCACTCCAATTCACGCTCTGTGAACTTGGAGTTAGGACGAATGTTTCGGTTCGCGCTCCGAGAACCTGGAATTGATGTTTATACTCCAATTCATGCTCTAAGAAGTTGGAGTTGGCATTGATGTGTCGGTTCATACTCCGGGAACCTGGAATTGATGTTTATACTCCAATTCGCACTCTGGGAACTTGGAGTCAGCCGATAGATGGCCAGTCACACCTATTTGGGCTTTTTAGGAATTCGTTCACACTTTGGGAACGATGGATTTATACTCCGGCTCGCACTCTGGGAATGATGGATTTGATGTTTATACTTGTGATATCCCGGAATTTTAGACAATATCAATTTAATAATATTTATATAAAATTAAATTGATATTGACAATATTGATTAATAAAATATGTTTTGGTTTAATAATTTGAATAAATAAATATTTAATTTGTGATTTATCCTTTAAAAAGGCTAAAATAAGTGTTTTAAATTATAATGTGTATATATATATATATATTTGTATATATATTATAGCTTATCTTTGTTTTGGAATTTAACTTACATGATAATAAATAAATGAAGTTTTGTTTTTAAATTCTAATAAAATATCTAGTAATTAGGAAATCATGTTTTAAATTAATATTAATCTTTTAAAAATCTATTTAAATTAGTGATTTTATGGTTTGATAATATTTAAAATAAATGTTATATTATTTAAAATTTGTCTTAGCTTAATTTTTGTTTTAAATTTAAATAAAGGTTGATTTTATTTCTTTTTAAAATATTATTTGATTTTATATGATTTAGAAATATTTTATATAAGTCTAAATATAAAATAGCATATGATTTAAATTCATTTGATAATCAAAGTGATTTATAATTTCTTTATAAATCATATAAAATTTGTTAATTAGTTATTTAAGCCATATTAGTAAATATACTAGTTTCCATAAATATAAAAGGAATTAAAATAAGGAAATAGTATTATCATTTTAAATTAAATAAATTGATTTTGATTTTTATTTCAAAAAGTTTAATTTGATTTGGGATTTTATTTTGAAATTCAAATAATTAGATTCTTTGAAATATTTGTATAAGTTTTAATTTATAAATTGTTTTAGTTACATTTACTTTTAATAAGAAAATCATATATATTCATACAAACATAAAACAAATTAAAGAAAACTCTTTTTAAACATTTAAAAATATAACTTAATTAAATAAAGACGAGTGTTAACATATTAACAAATCAAACTACATGTGTTAAGTAGTG
The DNA here is from genome assembly GCA_030765085.1 of Allium cepa. Taxonomy (NCBI): domain Eukaryota; kingdom Viridiplantae; phylum Streptophyta; class Magnoliopsida; order Asparagales; family Amaryllidaceae; genus Allium; species Allium cepa. The sequence goes on from CM060943.1 coordinate 117,940,021, forward strand.
AATTAAACAATATGACAAGTGTCATTTGATTTTAATTTTTTTTCTTTATTTTAATTAAAGCATTTTCAGCCTTTTATAACATTTCCACTTTTCTTATTATCTTTTAAAGATCAAAAGCTAGTTGAATAAAAGAAACATTTCACTTAAAATCTAAAACTCTCAAAAACCCCTAAAAAACAAAACCTGCAAAATTCATTTCAAAAAGCAAATTTAAGATCTAAATCACTCCTCAAACCAAAACTTATAACCAGGATATCAAACCTGGAAATTTCAGCATAACGAAGTCTGCATTTTACACCTGAAGATCATTGCAATTCATCTCTGGAATCAACTTTAAAAAAATGACCTGCATGCGTGTTCTTTCCTGGAAGCCTGTAGTTCCTTCTTTTTGTTTGAAACAACAACTAGGCCTGCACTTTTCTTTCCTGAAGCATGCATCAGGGAGCAATGAAAAATAGAAACAAGATGAATAATTTTAAAGGCAAACTAAAGTTTTTAAAAGCAAATCCAGAAGCAATTTGTAGTTTTCAAAATTTTAGCATTCCAGTTCAGGGTTGTCAATAGCATGGGTACTCTGCTCATAATTTTCAAGGTGAGTAACATTTTGTTTAAATATAATTAAGTAAATGTAGGTTGCCTGATTTGTTTTCAGAAAATCTTTGCTTGTGCATAACATAATCATCTTCCTAAATCTTAAAGCATAGATGCATGATAAAATTTGCAGCAATTTGTTTGTATATGAATTTCTAGAAATTACTTTATACTTATATAAGTATGTATGCTTTGTTAGTATCAGTAATTACTGATGTACCTGACTTAAGCCTTTAAATTCAAACTTTTAGTAGTCTCATGTCTTAATCATTATTGAGAAAATGGATTACAAACAAATTTTGTTTGATAACCATAAATCTGAGCATGAAAATTTAATAAGGTAAACTAAATTCAAAATCTTTTCGGGAAATCAAAAATGCTCAGTAAACATGATATTGTTTTAAAACATAAAATTTCTTAATTTATTAAATTTAGATGGTAATCTTAAACCATTCAAGGAAAAAAGATTTTTAAATCAGAATATACAATTTATAGTTTAAGTTTTAAGGGCATTTCACCTTGATCTGGAAAAGGGTGAATTTGGGAAATGCTGTTGATTTTGGGATTTTGAGAGTTTGATGTTTCATGTGGGTGAAGATGAGTGATCAGGAACTTCATTAAAATTGTCAACAAGATGATTAAATCTTTGGACTAGCAGAGAAATGGGGAAACTGATCTGTAACCCTAGTATTGTGATCAGTTAGAAAATTCGATCTTTCTCTCTCCAGGGTTGATCGAGTGTTTAGGGTTTTTGAAGGATGGTTGCTGGGTTTACGAGGAGGTACTAGCCGGAATTGTAGCTTGAACGATGGTCGAAGGGAGGTGAATTCGCCTTTGACAGGTGAGGGGTTTAGGTTTGTACCGTGTTTCCAGGTTTTGAAAAAGGGGAATGTTCTGTTTGATTTTCGATAATTGGGAATTTCTGATGTTATGGGTGATCATGTTGGATTTAAGGGTGGATGGTGGATGGAAACGATCATCACCGATGATCGGAAAGTTGCCACGGCTATGTGCATGTGCACAGTGGCCATAGGGATGAGTTTGGTTTCTGGAATATGGTGAAGAGGTGGTGCTCGGGTAATTTCAGTTTTTGCTCGGAGTTAAGGCAAGGGTGACTCGAAGCAAGATGGAGTTGAGCTCGGGTAGTTTTTAGTTGCAGTGTTTTGGTTCTCTGTAACCTGAACTGTTTCAGGTTTTTAAATTTTAAAAACTAAATTTAATCTAAAAAAAAAGGAAGAAGATAAGCAGGTTTAAATCTAAACTGAAAGTAAGATTAAAATATGAATTCAAATAGGTTTTTTTTGAGAGAAATGTGTGATCCTCTAAAAAACGAGGAGAGCACACATGAAGCTATATATAAAACAAATATAAAGGAGCTGCCAACATGCCTGGCAGGTGACAAGACTATCAACAAGAAAATAAAAAGAAGAAGATGCACCTCAAATGAGCTCCGGCAAAGCCACCGCCCACTATACCCTAATACCGAGCTCCGGCAAGGCCACCACCCGATAATAGAGTATTAGAGGCATCTAAAACCAGCTAAACTAAAATACAACACCCACAAATAAAGAGACACCAAAGGACAAACTAAAAAGAAGGACTCCACTCTGAAGACTCTGAGTAGCCACCAAGAAGTGCAAAACGCGGTCGGAATCCCTGTGAGAAGCGATCTTGCCAACCAGAACAAATCTGCAAGCTATCCTGAAAACCAGTCAAGAGAAAACTAGCAACCTGCCAAAACCAATCCTGAAACAAAAACTTGACAACCAAGTTAGAATGAAACACATATATGTATACAAAAAGATTTTATATACATATATGTGAGAATAAAAACCAAAATGAAAATTAAAGCAAGGAAAAGCTAGAACCAAAGCTAACCATATAAAAAGGACAAAAAAAGAAGAAGAAATAAAAACAGAGATAAAAACAATACAAGAAACTACTATAAGGGCCGAAAAAAGAAAGAAAATTAAACTGCAACAAGTGAACATTATTTAAAACAGTACAGGAATTAAAAAAATATTATTAGGGGCAAAATTATTTAAGTTAAGTTTGAAAATATTAAAATTATATCTAACCTTGTTAAGATAATCCTTAAAGCAATTATTTTTGGCTAATTTATATTTGGGATTTGATATCCAATTTAAGCAAAAAGAAGAAATTGAAATTATCAAATTATTATAGTGATTAATTTTATTATTAAAAATCCTTTGATTTCTCTCAAACCAAATGAACCAACGAGAAATTGTAAATAAAGTATCAAGCAAGTATCTTAACAATATCAAATTATTATAGTGATTAATTTTATTATTAAAAATCCTTTGATTTCTCTCAAACCAAATGAACCAACAAGAAATTGTAAATAAAGTATCAAGCAAGTATCTTAACAAGTTCCAATAGAAAAAACATTCAGTCACTCTAGAACTAATATTAAACTCAAAAATATTAAGGGTTTTAATAAGAATAAAATGAGTTACCATGCATTCTTAATAAATATGATTAATATCTTCAGAGAAAGAATTACAAAAAGAACAATTATTATCAATAATAATATTTTTCTTTTTTAAGAGTTCAATAGTATTCAATTTACCATGAATAATGACCACATGTGAATTTTAGATTTAGGAGGAGCGTTAGATTTCCAAACAAATTTAAAACAATTATCGGAAACACCCGAAAAGTTAATAAATTTGTAAAAGGAATTCGAAGAATATTTCTTACTCTTATCCCACTCCCAACTAATGAAATCGTTATCATTGTCAATATTGTAGAGATTAAGCTTAGCATAAAGCAAATAAAGCTGTCTAAGTATTGAGCCTACTAAAATACCATTAAAATTAAAAATCCAAGGAGGGTCACTATCAGAGTTAAAAACATCAGAAATAAATGCAAATTTAAAGTTACAAATATCATATAAATCTTTAAACTCAATCTTAAGTGGAGTAGCGGAAATCCAACTATCATGCCAAAAAGAAGTGTTATTACCAGAATGAACAGTAATATTTACCCCTAAGTTGAAAATATCAATACATTTTAAAATGGATTTCCAAAAAAAGGAAAGTTTACAATAAATCGAAGGACTAATTTGATAGAGATTATAACTATCATTGTAGTAATATTTAGATATAATCTCTTTCCAAATGGATTATCATTCGTATCTCTGAATTTCCATAACCATTTACTAAGAAGAGACAAGTTCATATTACGTAAATTAATGACACCTAAACCACCCTCTTTTTTAGACTTACAGACAATATCCCAATTAACTAAACATTTAATGCTACATTTTGGATTATCACCACTCCAAAGGAAGTCTCTTCTAATTTTATCTATTTTGTCTATCACCCAATCAGGAAAGAGGTGCATAGACATCCAATAGATTGGAAGAGCTGATAAAACAGAGTTAATCAAAACAAGTCTACCAGCTCTAGATAAGAATCTCCCATTCCAATTAGTAATCCTATTTTTAATTTTATCAATGATTAATAACCAATCCTCATGCTTAAGCTTTGAAGGTCTAATAACAAAACCAAGATAATTAAAAGGAAAACTCATAGTTTTACAATTTAAAGTATTAGCAACTAAATTTTCAACTTTGTCTAAATCATTTAAAACTAAAACCGAACTTTTATCAAAGTTTATTTTTAAACCTGACAATAGTTCAAAACTATAAAGAATAAACTTAAGAGCAATGATGTGCCTAGGAAGATGAGAGGAAAAAAGCAAAGTATCATCAGCAAATTGAAGGACAGACAAACCAAAATTCGAAAAATCATTACCAAAAAAACCCAAGAGATTATTATTAATTGCATTCTTAATAATCTTAGAAAAAACATCAGCCGCTAAATTAAACAGAAGGGGAGATAAAGGATCCCCTTGTCTCAATCCTCTCTTGGATTGAATCTTATTACCCAAGATACCATTGACCATAATACTTGAGTTACCAGATTTAAGCAGGTTAAAGATCCAGTTAATCCATCTATTACTAAAGCCTCTGGCACGGAAAATATCAATAAGGAAATCCCAATCAACCGAGTCGAAAGCCTTAGCAAAATCTAATTTTAAAATAGCACAAGTAATATTATTCTTACAACAAAGATTAATGTATTCTTGAACAACTGCTACACCATCAGTGATATTTCTACCTTTAATGAAAGCAGATTGAGAACAGTCAATTAAATCATTCATTTTTAAACTAAGCCTATTAGCTAAAACTTTAGAAATAATTTTAACAGAGCAGTTAATCAATGAAATAGGTCTAAAATCTTTTAAAGTATTAGCACCAACTTTTTTATGTAATAAGATAACATTAGCAAAATTAAATCTACCTAATTGGAGATTTCCATTATAAAACTCATTAAACATATTAATTAAATCTATTTTTAGAACCTCCCAAAAAGTTTTATAAAAAAGAATAGGAAATCCATCCGGACCCGGAGATTTATCTCCCGGTAAATCAAAAATGGCTTTACGGATTTCATCTTCAGTAAAAGGAACATCTAAATCAGAAAGATTAATATTAGAGACAGACGATAAAGATCATTCCATCTAACATTAATTCTATGCTTATTAATATTGCCAAAGATATCTTTATAATAATCAGTGAAAGCATTATTGAGATCACGTTGTTCAACTAATTCCACATTATTAACTAAAATGGAATTAATTGAGTTACAACGTTTTCTACTGTTAGCTGAATTATGAAAAAATTTGGTATTGTTATCACCTTCATTAATCCATTGAATTCTTGATCTTTGTTTCCACATAACTTCCTCTTTTTCAAGAAAAGAATTAAGTTCCTCTTTTAAGTTATTAAGAACATTTTTCTCTCCTAAACTTAAATGTCTACATTCTTCAATCTTATTAAGTTTAAGCAACTCATTAAGAATATTCTCTTTTTTATTTTAATATTACCAAAAATGTTTTTATTCCAGAATTTAAGAAAAATCCTGAGATTTCTAAGCTTGAGCACAAAAGCCTTAGCTGAATTATCGCAATACTTAAGACTATAATAACTCATAGAAAACCATTTATTACTGATTAAATTTGAAAAACCTGGTTCAAGAAGCCACATTTTTTCAAATTTAAAAGATCTACAAATAATTCTATGACTATCACAAGAAAGAATAATGGGACAATGATCTGAAAGGGTATAAGGTAAACCGGACACTCTACAGATAGCAAATTTATCCTCAATTTCATCACTAACAAAAAATCTATCTAAAAGAGCAAAAGAGGGAGAATCCCTATTATTACTCCAAGTAAAATCTCTATTAGATAAAGGAATTCCAATCAAATTAGAATGAATAATAAATTGATCGAATTCCTCCATAGCCGAATAATCACCTTCCCGGGGAGAACGCTCCCCAATGAAACGAGTAACATTAAAATCACCCCCCAATATCCAAGAACCGGGGGCAAAAGATCTAAACTCGAGGCATCATTCCAGAGAATCCGCCTATCTATTTTAGAGTTAGGCCCATAAACATTAGAAATATTTAAAAAAGAATTATCAGCTAAATTAATTAAAATAATGTGTAAAGAGTGCTGCATCTGAATACATTGTAATAATTTAAAAAGGTTATCTCTCCAACCGATCATTAAACCCCCTGAAAAACCCACCGAAGGAAGAAAAACCCATTTACTAAAACGAAAGCCACCTAATCTTTTAAAAAATCGAAAATCAGGACATTCTATTTTAGTCTCTTGAAGAAGAACAACATCAATAGAAAAATCTTTAAAAAAGATTCTAGCTTTATCACATTTATTAAGGTCATTCAAACCTCTAATGTTCCAACTGATAATTCTCATAAACCCATAGATCTAGCCCTATCAAGTTCCTTACTTCTAATAAACTCACGATCTGACTCAATATCAGAAAAAATAAAAGCAGATCTATTAGCTAACTGACTAAAATCAGAAGCAGATAAGTCACCCAGAGCATAAGAAGAATAAAGACTACCCAAATCAAAAAGCGAACCTGAGCCTGAATCCGTAACACCGCTTACGGTGTTCGAACCAGGAAACTCACCCGAAGACTGAGAACGACTACCACGAATCCTGACACTACGACGAACCGATCCACTAGAAGCTGAAAACTTCCTTCGTCTACCTCTCTTCGAAGAAAAAAAACAAGGCTCAGAAACTCTATCAGCCACACAAAACTGATCAGTCAAAATATACTCAGAACTTCTTTCGGAAGTACAAGGAACACGAGAATCAATAGGATCCGAACATGCCACATCCAGATTTCCAGACCAACCCAAACAGTCAACAGAGGATACAATTTTTGCTTCTCCAATGTCACAAACATCATTACCATTGAAGGTATCAACAAGAGAAACCTTATCAACATTAGAAACTAGAACCCTATTATCATTCAATACAGTATCAGCGTGCATATCATCAGATGAGGGAATGAGCACATTAAGGAAATCCACATCCACATAATTTTCTGGAACAACAGCATAATCAAACTGTTCCAATTCACTTGAAAACAAATCCTTAGAATCCAAAACGACAGAAGAGGAATTTACTTCAACCCTAATCGAAATCTTTTCTTCCACAACACAGCCTAAATTCAACCGAGAAACAGTTAACATAGGCAATTCAACATCTAACCTTGAAGAGAAGGCTAAAACCTCATCAAACAAAAAAACACTGTCAAAATGATTTTCAATGACAGACACATGAGAAAGGATCATAGGCTCAAAAGCAACTGAACAATCTACAACATCCAAATTATCAACTGATAGACATGTTGCCACATTACTGGAAAGATCACCATCAACTGGATTCAAAGAGCGATCTAAAGAGAACTCAGAAACAAAACCAAAATTGGGAGACAAAACACTGTCATCAGAAAATGCAGGACAATCAGAGAAGGCCACAGTATCAAGGCAAGCAAAACTGTTGAACGTAGGAATCTTAAAAGAATCAGTGATGTGAGAAGAAGTCAACACTTTATTGATCTTTGGATCAAAAAACTCAATCTTATTCATTGAATCATGAGAAGACATACAGAGAGAAACGTCTGGATCAAGCAAGATGGAATCAGAATTTGAAAAAACAATTCTATTACCGATTGCGAGCAAATCACATTCATCAAAAAACGATCCACCCTTGAAATTTGCTGAGATGACCGAATCATCAAAATTCTCAAGATTCTCTGCATCCCCGAAACAACCAAGATTCTCCATACCAATGTTTGGCAAGTTAACTATATTAAAATGATATAAAAGATCATCTAAATACCTCAAACCTTCAGATCTATTGAGCCGAAGAAAATTGATTAAAATCCCTCTCAACTTAATGAAATTTAGAAAAAAACGAAAACCATGATCAACTAACTATACATGAGAAATTGGAGGAGAAGATTCACAATTACCAAAATAGTTTTCGGGATCGCCAAACCTTGCTTTATAGCCTTTACCTATGTTCGGGGAATTAACCAAATTGAAATGATGCAGCATATCTTCCAGATACTTAAAACCATCAACCCGGCTTTGCCATAAATGATCAAGCATAATCCCTTTCAAAAGCATGATCTTTAGCACAAAAAGGAACCCATTCTCAACCAAGAACTCTGAAGAGGCAGAATCAGAAGAACTCGAACACTTAAAACTCTTATGGCCAAAATTGCCGCAATTAAAGCATCTAATAGGATCGCGGCATTGAGAAGCAAAGTGGTTGTCGTCTCCACATCTAAAACAGAAAAATTTACAAGATTTAGTATCAATCCATCTTTTGCTCAAAGAAAAAGGCCGCGACATTCGAAAATGTGAATTTGGCGGACGATCTTTGACCACTTGAGCAAAGGAACGCAGAGGAGCCGATTTTGAATCACTAAGCTGATGGGGTAATTTAAAATCATTGATGAAATAATCGGCAAGCAGATGAGGACGATTGAGGAAATCAAGAGGAAGAAATTGGGAAGACGAAGACGCCATTGCTCCTTTAAATAGGTTTTAAATTCAAATAGGTTTTGAATTTCAGATTTTAAATAAACAAGATTTGCAGAAAATGAAATATTTAAAACCGAAACCTGCACAGTTTTATATAAAGTAATTTTTAAATTTGAAAATAAGAATTTAAACAAGATTTAAATTTTAAGTTAAAATCTGAATTTAAACCTGAATCCAAATTTGAAGATTGAATCTAAAAGTTTCAAATAAAGATAAGTTATAAATTCAAATGTTATGATCAAGTTGAATATTTTAGAATTTTATAATTTACGAAATGAAAATTTAAAACAGGGTTTTAAATTTTAATCTCTGAATCTAAATCTGAAAGCATGGTTTAAATTTTGAGTTGTAATATAAATAAGATTTGAATTTATATGTTTCAATATCATTTGAAATATTTAAGGTATTTTAAATTTATTTAAATTGAGTATAGGTTAAATTATTTTTCTAAATTTCTTTAAGAGGTAAGTGATTCTTTAAAGTGAAAACTAAAGAGTTTTTAAATACCTAAAATCTTGTTTTTGTTTGATTTCATTTTAATTTTAATTTAAATGGAATTAAGAAAAATTTAAAAGCAATTTGTTTTTAAATTACTTTTGATAATGATAATTAAATCATTAATGAAGATTAATGATTTTCATTAAAATTGTTTTGAACTTAATAATTTATATATTTGATAAAGTTAATTAATATTTTAATTAATTAATTTAATTAATGTATAATTAGGATATTAATTAAATAATTTAGGATTTATTTAATTAATTAAAAGATTTAAGTATAATTAAACTGGATTAAAGTGTGATTTAGAAATTAATTAAATAAGATTCGATAAATTTAATTAATGATTTGAATTATTTTAATCAAGCAATTAACAATTAATTAAGTTTTTAATTATCACTTGATTAATTAAATAATTAGAAATAAATTAATGAGATTCTTTAATTAAATTAAGAATTAATATTGATTAATTCAATTAATTACTTTGGAAAAGTAATTAAAGATTTGTTATTGATTACTGAAGGTCATTAACTTAATATTATTTTATAATTAATTAATGTAATTAATTTTAATGATTAATTGTATTAATTAATTTAAACATAATCATTTGAGAATTATTTAAGTATAATTACTTAATGAAAGTAATTAAGAAAATTAATTACTGATTGTAATTAATTAAGTTGTTTGATTAATTAAGTTAATTAATTAAGTTTAATTAATTTAAATTAATCACTGATTGATTTGAGAGGTAATTTCCAATGTAATTAAAAATGAATAATTACTTAGAAGCGTAACGACCCGATATTTTCAACCATTCGCATCCATTTATAAGTGTATAGGTAGACACTCATGCCGGAATTGAATTGCTCAAAATACCGCATTGTAAATAAAAATTTGGCAAATCTCAGAATATGCAGTAAATAAAATCACAGCTCACAGACACAGAGTAATAATAATGCAATGGAAGTAAAAGAGATTGTAGTTCATGAAGCTACTATATAAATATATCAGAGTTACATAAGATACCATAGAAGAAATAAAGTACAACAGAAGTTTAAATATGATAACCAAGTACAAGCTTAATAGAACAACCGAACTGAAAAGATGAAACTTGACAAGTAGATAATCTCCAGCGATTCCAATCTCCATAAAGTGGAAATCCAAATCTGTGAATAACTCAGGCTAACCCGAGCGTAAATAAAAATACAAACACTCGAGTAAGGACATACATACTTATACATCGTAAACCAACTCAAGTGAACTGTAGCAAAGGTACAAGTAACTTAGAAGGTGCTTGGGAACGCCCATCCTCTAAGGATCCGTTAAACTATTTACTATGTAGTAATATACGCTATATACTGTAGTGTCTAATCAGTAAAGTATAATCATATAGAAAATAGCGTTAAGGGGATGGTGAACCTTAACGCGGTCGGATCTTTAAAACCAAAATCGTAGTGGGATCGATATAAGGAGATGACATGGCACGCGAGGCAATGCCAGGGTGGATACACCGTTTTCACTCCAGGACCAGTGGTGACGGCAAGCCAGCAGCTTCCGCCCACCTCGAACAATACCCCCGAATCAAAGTGGCGCCACATATCGAATCACAAGAGTAATAGAATGGTTTCCGATGGAGCATGCTCGATGAAAGGGTGCGACCCTTTGTGTAGCTCGGTATAGCTCCTGTTTTAGTCATTTATGCCAACTCACGGGAGTTGGGTCCACGTAATATACCTCGAGAACGTCGCCACCATCCTACTTCATTCTGGAATCTCCACCACGTAACAGTTGTTAAAGTGGTTTTCGATATTGGCCGGCTATAAGACAATATCCGATTACGGTCTCTTTAACAACCAGTCATTATTATAACCCGTAGTTATAACTTTCAAAAAATATATTTTATACTTCAAAATAAAATATCATTTCAACCAAAATCTTTATCAAAATAAAGATTAAATTATTTCCAAACCATTTCAATATATCATCATACCGTATCTTTCGATTCAAATATTTATTAAAATAAATATCAAGTCATTTCTAACCATTTCAATATATTAAATTATCATATCCTTTCAAAACTTCCTTTCAAATCATTTTTATATATCAAAATATCATAACGTTTCAAAGCTTCATTTCCAAAATACCATATCTTTCAGAACTTCTTTTCAAATTATTTTAATATCAAAATATCAAATCTTTTCAAAACCACATTTCAATCATTTAATATATCAAAATATCATCTCTTTTCAAAACCACATTCATTTCAAATCATTATTCATTTTATTCAATTTAAAATACTATTTCAATTCACATTTCAAAACAGTTTATATTCAAAAATAATAATCATTTTTAATCATTAAAATGAAGTTATTATGTTCAATATTTAAATTATTAAATTTCCAAAATTTTCAACTTCCAAAGTTCATTTATTCACTTAAGTTTATCGAAACAGTGAAATTCACTTTTCGTGGCATTTAGAAAACGCTACGGAAAGATACATTCAAAACAGTTCAATTTAACAAAAGACAACATTTTAAAATGTTGTAATAGGGTTCACTTAAATTTCAAATAAACTTAGTTAAATTCAAAAATTATAGCACTTACAAAAATTGCTATAATAGCTTTTAATTCAATTTAGCTTTTTAGTTCATTATCATCAACTACAGCATTTACAAATGCTGTAATATCACTTACATTGTAATTAATAGCATTTCAAAAAATGCAGTCAATTAACTTCAAATATTCAATATAATTTCTCAACCAATTATATTTTTTTATTTAAAACATTTTTAACTCATAAAATCATACATTTTCAAATTTATACACATCATTTAATTTTCCTCAAGTTCATGATTTTATAAAGTTAAATTTCTATTCAAAAATCAAGATTTAATAACAATTCACTTATTAAATTGCAATGTTCAATTTTAAATTCATTGCATTAAATTTCAACTTAACATTTAAGTTCAAATTCTCAAATATAACTTATTTTTATTTTTATTTACTTAACTAAAAGTTCACTTTTAAGTCAATTTCATAAATTTCCAATTTTAGTTATATTTCAAAATTTCAACTTAAATATTCATTCATTTCACATTCAACTTTATCAAAAATCATTAATATGATAAAAAATCACTTTAAATTAATTTAAATTCAAGATATCATAAATTTATCATATTTTCAAAGTTAATTTAAATTCCATTTAAAATTAAATCACAATTTCCAAAATAACTTACATTCATATTTTCTAACTATTCCATAATTTATTTAACTTATAGATTTCCAGAAAATAAATAATCCTTTACAAAAGTTATATTTTTATTCAATTTCAAATCAAATATTATAATAATTAAATTTCTAAAATATTTTAAATTTTTTAGAAAAACATATTTTAACTACGGGCCTGTATATAATTTTCTATGCTAGGTAAAGTGATACGGGTAATATATCATTTCAGCCTGTAATTTACAAAGAAAATCAGGGTTTTATCATTTCAAACCCGCAATTCCAAGTTAAAATAAATTAAATAAAAACCGTTCAAGCCTATCATTTCAGCCCATAACGATTTTTTCCTATTCTAAAATCCGTTCGGGTATGTATCATTTCAACCCATAGTGATTTCTAATCTACAGAGAACTTGCAGTACGATAAACATATATAAATGAACAGTAACAACATATATATGATAACAGATGATACGATATGAAATTTAACAGGTTTAACATCATATATAAAAAAATCACATGGCAGTTATAAAATCATATTTAATTCTACACATTCAGTTGTTGTTGTTTCACAACTGCATAAGTGTAAATGTCGTGTGAGCTTTACTCACCTTTTATGGCTGGAGATTGCAATACAAATGGCACAACGGATTCCAAAAGGCAATAGCACGATTTTTGATTTGAGTGGAGAGCAAATCCAAGCTATAGAACTTGTGTTATAACCCAAAACAAACAAAATAAAATTATAATTCAATACAACATTGAATAGGAATAACTTTGAATTGAAAAGCAATATGAATACACAACTTTTTGCCTTGCTTTCTACACTTGCTAGCACGACTTAGGGAATGTTTTCGATCAGGTTTGGACATACCTTGGTTCAGGTTTGGGTCCTATAAGGCATGGCTAAAAGGTATTGAAGTGGTGGAGGAATTACTATGCATGAATATGAAGAGGTTTATGCAAAATAGTGGTTTTTGGTTCATTTTGGGCTTGGCTACATGTATCTATGGCTCGGCTATGGCATGTTTCAGATCTGGACAGAGGATGAAGGTGATGGTTAGGGGTGTGTCAAGGTGGTGGTGGAGCAATAGGAGGTGGCCAAGGTCATCTAAGGTGATGGTGATGAAGACTAGGTGGCTAGACATGCTTTTTAAGGAGTTTTAACATAGTTTTTTGTGGATTTTGCATCATGGGATGGTCATGGCACTTGAAAGTCAGAGGAGGAAGGGTTTTGGTCGTTTATGATGTGGGGAAGGAAGTGGTGATGGTCGGTGGAGGAGATGGTGGAGGTGTTAGGCCAAACAAAGCAAGAGAAGCAAGGCAAAAATCAAGCAAAACAATAGAAAAAGGAAGAAGAAAAGAGAGAAGAGAGGAGGCCATTACCAAGGAAGTTTGAAGAACCCATGAGAATGACAAGTGCTGAGTTGTTTTTCATGTGAAAATTGAAGGAAATACACATAAAATGAAAAAAAATGCACGGCCTAGAGGAGTAATGGAGAGGTTATGGCAAATGAAACGACTTTGTACAATGAAACGTCTAGAAATGAAACGCATTTCCGTTTTCTAAAGATCAAATAAAAATAACAATAAATCAGAAAATACCTTAGAAAACCGAAACCAAGTGAAATAATATGAAAATAAATAATTAATTTTAAAGAAAATATAAAAAGGATGAAAGAAATTGCTTAAAAATACAAAACAGTGTCCAGAAATTGCAAACAAATCACTACTAGTCTTGGAAAAATATCCACTTCATTTTAAAAATATTATGAAGTGAAAATTTGAAAAAAATAATTTAGTTATCATTTTCAAAATAAAATAAATAATTATATTGGAGAAAAACAGAAAAAGAACTAAAGAAAATGTTTAAAAATTGAAAACAGGGCATGGAAATTACAAGAAAAATACTACTAGCTCTAAAAAAATTCCTACCTCACTTCAAAAATATTAAAAGACAAAAATATAAATAAAATAACATATTAATACATATTACAATAAAATATGACAAAGAAAATAAAATTTATACCATTTAAAATAACAAAATTGCAGAATAAACAAATTGCACTCAATATTGAAATATACATAACTTTCACAATTTAAATCCGTTCCCAACGAAACAAAAAGCAGTGTTCTTAAAATTTTATGTACTTTCATAATAAAAGATAAAATTTAAATTTTCAAACTTTTAAAAATTTAAATTAAAAGTCAAAGTTTGACTATTTTGACCAAAAATTCACTTTTTGGAAAATATTCTTTTTTAGTCATGCTTTGGAATGATAATTCATATCAAAACTAAAGCTTATCATTCAAAATAAATAAAATAAGTTTTTAAATCAAAAATTCAATTAAAATAATTAAAATATACAAAAAAATAAATCACAAAATACATGGTTGTTACACTTTCCCCCACTCAAAACTTTTCGTCCCCGGAAAGGAATGAGGTATGGGAAAGCACAGAAAAAGATAGAGCGAAACAAGATTATGACAAGATGACAAGGAGATTGAAATTATACCTAATAACTGTTGTTATAGGTAAGTTTCGCAAGGTGGAGATGATCTTTCCAAGATTCTCCAAAATTAAGAACACAAGCATGAAAAGGTGGATTCAAAATGATTACCAAAGATCTATCAAAGATTGTAGAAAGATGCCTATACCAATCTATAGCAAGATAAGGATGACAAGGACAACCAAAAGATAGTTTGGAAAACAAAATAAGGAAATAAATTTGAAAGCACAAAAATTTCAACTTAAATAGAGAATAAATCTGTACACAATTAAATAAATCTTAACTATATCAAATTCCATTATCTTATTATCCAATCATCTTAAATTAACAATTTTTAAAACCAAAGGGTTTGAAAAATAATCATTATTACACTCACAATGTACTTAATAAATTTTATTCTTCTTTATTCCTAATTAAAATTAAATTTATTCCTTTCAATATATTTATTACTTATGTTAAATATACTTACACTTATTATAACTGCTTTGTTTTGTTCTTAGTTCTTTTAATATTTTTTTGTAAGTTATTCAATTACCCTTTATTATATTTACCTCTGTTAATCATTTTATAATTAAAATTTAAGTATATAACATTTATTATAACCACTCAATTTTATTTATTAAATCTTTTATATTGTATATTATCCAATTACATTGTTAACTTTTGAAAAATTAAGGTAAGTTATATTTGAATGAAATTGCATTATACAAATAAAACTTTCCAATTAAATCATTTCATCCTTGAAATTCATCCAAAATTTTGATTTTCTTTTTATAATTGAATTTAAGAATTAATTTCCGATTTCTTTAAACCATTTAGAGATAAATAAATGTATGTACATAACTTATCGAATCAAATTTTTAAATCATATATTTATATTATATATTATAAATCAAGTCATATTTTAGAAAATTCAAACCAAATTAAATTCCCAAAACAAAGCGGTAGCAAGACTACAGAACAGTCTCTTTACTTCAAAACTTGAAAATGAATGTCGATGATGCTGCAGTCATCACCGAAGTTATTTTCCAGCGACAAAGAGAAGAGCACTAATTTTTAAACTTTAAAATCCTTTGGAAACATATTCTTATTCGAAAATACTTTAAATAATATACTTTAAAATTTAAACACAAAATTTGAAACCATCAGAAATTAAATTCTCAGATTTCTTGTTCTAAATTCATTTCAGTTCCCAGATCAATTTATAAACAACTATCTATTAATTCATTTATAGAACAATAAATGATAAATTAAGTATTATCATTTCAAATAATCAATTTTAAATCAATTTATTAAGTTCCATAAATTTACTTATATATCAAAATTTTATTTCACTAACCAAATTTTAAAATAATATTGTGTCAGTTTGTTCTGTCAAAGTGTTTTAGAAATTCTATCGATAGCGTTGATCAGACGAATCGATCGAAAACCCAAATCAACATCAACAACTCAAACAACACAATATATAAAACAAAACATAGATATACAAGTACAATTCAAAATGTTTGGAAGAATAGATTGGAAACAAAAGACAAGATGATTGAATAACAGAGTAGGGAGGTGGGTAAGCTTAAATAAATCGCGGGAAACCTTAACCGGGTCAACCGTGACTTAAATAATAAGATCGATGTGGATTTTCTAGGGTAAATCTACATTCAATCTCAATAGATAAAGTTTGGAATAACAAAATATATTAGCATCTAAACCAAGGATAGATATAAATCTCTGGTGAATCGATGCTAATTGTAAAGGAGTTTCCCCCTTTTCAATTCAATTTGAAATTGGCGTGACCGCCAACTCACTTGAAAGATCATTCGAAGCGGAGTTATGGAATACTCCAGAGTCAAAAGAAGATGAATAGTGAGGGATACGAATGGATTTTGGAACCGTAGGGAACGTTCCAGAATTCAAAGGAATCGAGTCAAAAGGGAAGAGATTCAAACTCGAATGAAAGTGATTCTGTAAATACATTCACTCCATATGCCAAGTTTTGCCTAGAGCTACCAAAGCTCTGATACCAACTGTAACGACCCGATATTTTCAACCATTCGAATCCATTTATAAGTGTATAGGTAGACACTCATGCCGGAATTGAATTGCTCAAAATACCGCGTTGTAAATAAAAATTTGGCAAATCTCAGAATATGCAGTAAATAAAATCACTAATCACAGACACAGAGTAATAATAATGCAGCGGAAGTAAAAGAGATAGTAGTTCATGAAGCTACTATATAAATATATCAGAGTTACATAAGATACCATAGAAGAAATAAAGTACAACAGAAGTTTAAATATGATAACCAAGTATAAGCTGAATAGAACAATCGAACTTAAAAGATGAAACTTGACAAGTAGATAATCTCCAGCGATTCCAATCTCCATAAAGTTGAAATCCAAATCTGTGAATAACTCAGGCTGACCCGAGCGTAAATAAAAAAACAAACACTCGAGTCAGGACATACATACTTATACAATGTAAACCAACTCAAGTGAACTGTAGCAAAGGTACAAGTAACTTAGAATATGCTTGGGACCGCCCATCCTCTAAGGATCCGTTAAACTATTTACTATGTAGTAATATACGCTATATACAGTAGTGTCTAATCAGTAAAGTATAATCATATAGAAAATAGCGTTAAGGGGACGGTGAACCTTAACGCGGTCGGATCTTTAAAACCAAAATCGTAGTGGGCTCGATATAAGGAGATGACACGGCACGCGAGGCAATGCCAGGGTGGATACACCGTTTGCACTCCCGGACCGGTGGTGACGGCAAGCCAGCAACTTCCGCCCACCTCGAACAATAACCCCGAATCAAAGTGGCGCCACATATCGAATCATAAAAGTAATAGAATGGTTTTCGATGGAGCATGCTCGATGAAAGGGTGCGACCCTTTGTGTAGCCCGGTATAGCTCATGTTTTAGTCATTTATGCCAACTCACGGGAGTTGGGTCCACGTAATATCCCGAGAACGTCGCCACCATCCTACTTCATTCTGAAATCTCCACCACGTACACAGTTGTTAAAGTGGTTTTCGGTATTGGCCGGCTATAAGACAATATCCGATCCCGGTCTCTTTAATGACCAATCGTTATTATAACCCGCAGTCATAACTTTAAAAAAATATATTTTATATTTCAAAATAAAATATCATTTCAACCCAAATCTTTATCAAAATAAAGATTAAATTATTTCCGAACCATTTCAATATATCATCATACCATATCTTTCAATTCAAATATTTATCAAAATAAATATCAAGTCATTTCTAACCATTTCAATATATTAAATTGTCATATCCTTTCAAAACTTCCTTTGAAATCATTTTTATATATCAAAATATCATAACATTTCAAAGCTTCATTTTCAAAATATCATATCTTTCAGAACTTCTTTTCAAATTATTTTAATATCAAAATGTCATATCTTTCAAAACTCCATTTCAAATCATTTTAATATATCAAAATATCATATCTTTTCAAAACCACATTTCAATCATTTAATATATCAAAATATCATCTCTTTTCAAAACCACATTCATTTCAAATCATTATTCATTTTATTCAATTTGAAATACCATTTCAATTCACATTTCAAAACAGTTTATATTCAAAAATAATAATCATTTTTAATCATTAAAATGAATTTATTATGTTCAATATTTAAATTATTAAATTTCCAAAATTTTCAACTTCCAAAGTTCATTTATTCACTTAAGTTTATCGAAACAGTGAAAATTCACTTTTCGTGGCATTTAGAAAACGCTACGGAAAGATACATTCAAAACAGTTCAATTTAACAAAAGACAACATTTTAAAATGTTGTAATAGGGTTTACTTAAATTTCAAATAAACTTAGTTAAATTCAAAAATTATAGCACTTACAAAAATTGCTATAATAGCTTTTAATTCAATTTAGCTTTTTAGTTCATTATCATCAACTACAACATTTACAAATGCTGTAATATCATTTACATTGTAATTAATAGCATTTCAAAAAATGCAGTCAATTAACTTCAAATATTCAATATAATTTCTCAACCAATTATATTTTTTTATTTAAAACATTTTTAACTCATAAAATCATACATTTTCACATTTATAAACATCATTTAATTTTCCTCAAGTTCATGATTTTATAAAGTTAAATTTCCATTCAAAAATCAAGATTTAATAATAATTCACTTATTAAATTGCAATGTTCAATTTTAAATTCATTGCATTAAATTTCAACTTAACACTTAAGTTCAAATTCTCAAATATAACTTAGTTTTATTTTTATTTACTTAACTAAAAGTTCACTTTTAAGTCAATTTCATAAATTTCCAATTTTAGTTATATTTCAAAATTTCAACTTAAATATTCATTCATTTCACATTCAACTTTATCAAAATTCATTAATATGATAAAAAATCACTTTAAATTAATTTAAATTCAAAATATCATAAATTTATCATATTTTCAAAGTTAATTTAAATTCCATTAAAAATTAAATCACAATTTCCAAAATAACTTACATTCATATTTTCTAACTATTCCATAATTTATTTAACTTATAGATTTCCAGAAAATAAATAATCCTTTACAAAAGTTATATTTTTATTAAATTTCAAATCAAATATTATAGTAATTAAATTTCTAAAATATTTTAAATTTTTTAGAAAAACATATTTTAACTACGGGCCTGTATATAATTTTCTACGCTAGGTAAAGTGATACGGGTAATATATCATTTCAACCCGTAATTTACAAAGAAAATCCGGGTTTTATTATTTCAAACCCGCAATCCCAAGTTAAAATAAATTAAATAAAAACCGTTCAAGCCTATCATTTCATCCCATAACGATTTTTCCCTATTCTAAAGTCCGTTCGGGTATGTATCATTTCAACCCATAGTGATTTCTAATCTACAGGGAACTTGCAGTACGATAAACATATATAAATGAACAGTAACAACATATATATGATAACAGATGATACGACATGAAATTTAACAGGTTTAACATCATATATAAAAAAAATCACATGGCAGCTATAACATCATATTTAATTCTACACATTCAATTGTTGTTTTTCACAACTGCATAAGTATAAATGTCGTGTGAGCTTTACTCACCTTTTATGGCTGGAGATTGCAATACAAATGGCACAATTGTAACATACCGCCTTTTCACACGATTTAAATCGACACACGTGCCAATTCAAACCATACGGAATGGCGGATTGTTATGGGGTAAATAAGAAAAACAGAGAAGGGAAAAAACTAAACAGAATCTCACAGCGGAAGGATAAAATATAATAATAAATATACAGTTCACAAAAACTGTTTACAAGACATTTGATTCTTCTTTACACAATAAATATCAGAGTTCACATACCAATAAAAATCAATGCAGCGGAACACAGTGTGTAGTGGAACCATATAATAATAATAATAATAATGAAATCTTTGTCTTCGTCCTCCAGAAATAAAGTCTTCAAATCCTGAAACGCTCGGACTGACCCGAGCGAATTTGAAAAGACAAAAACACTCGAGTCAGAACTAAAAGATCTTATGTAAGTTAAATTAGCAGAAATAAATATGAGTGTAGTAACTCAAGAGATGCTCGGGATTTACATCTCCTAAGGACCCGTTAAACTATTTACTATGTAGCATATTGCGCTATTATAATAGTGTCTATTTGTAAAATAAACTTACTTTTAAATAGCATTAAGGCTTTACATTTTCCACCTTAACACGTAATAGTCCCAGTAGTCCATCCAATATCATAGTCCCTCCTGATCGGGAAGCCACCAGAGGATACCACATGGGCTACGGGAGAAATCCAAACTCGTACAAGGCGCGATAGGGTAGGTGACACGGCACAACTAGGCAATGCCAGGGTAGATATACCAATTGCTATCCGGGCTGGCGGTAACGCGTAGCTGCTACTACCGCCCACCTCGAACAACACCCCCAAATCAAATAAAAGTGGCCACCGAATCCAAATCCAAAAGTCAGAGTATAATATCGAAGGAGTGCGTCCGATCAGAGGAATGACCTCATTAGCCCGAGAATCGCTCCTATTTTAGCCACCTTATGCCAACTCACGGGAGTTGGGTCCACGTATTTACCTCAAGGAAACGCCTCCACCAACCTACTTCATTCTGGAATCTCCACCGCGTACACGGTTGTTAAAGTGGTTTTCGGAGTTGGCAGAGAGTATGCCAACTTTCGATCCCGGTCTCTTCAACAACCAAACGTTATTATAACACCACGGTCCTTTAAAACAATTTATAGTTTGAAAACCAGAATATAATATCCATTTCAAAACCATATAAATATGATATCCCTTCCTTTTAAAACCCCAAAACAATATGATATCATCTTTATTTTCCAATATATTCTTTCCAAAAATCATAGTGGTTTCAAATTAAAATATATTTAGAAATCAAAACTCTTGAATATAATATTTCCAAATTATACTACCTTGAAAACATAGATTTGAAACAAAATTTCCATCTCTTAAATGGTTAAATATTAAATTACTTTTATAAAACAAAATAGCTTCTTTAGATTTCACAAATCAATTTCAAATATCGATTTAAATTACCAAATACCATTTCAATTCTTATGTTTCAAAGCTTTAAATATTTCACCATTTCAAAAACAAACTCATTTGACAAACCCATATATATCAAATTCAATTACTTATTATTTAGACTTGAAATGTTTACTTAATGAATTCAATATAATTTAAGTAAAACCTTTAACTTCACATAATTGGAAAATCTTTCAATTTATTAAACTTGATATATTCATTTAAATCAACCTGATATTCATTTAAATCACTTTACACAAAAATCAAATTATAAAAATCACATCCTTTAAAATTTTTAATTTTGATTAAATTTCAATTTCACTTAATATTCATCTTCCAAATCTTATTCTCATTTAAGTCATAAAAGCTCCAGAAATTAGATTTTAAATAAATGCTTAATCGTATTTGATCTTAAAAATCAAACTTTATTTTATACTTGAAATCAAATTTATACAAAGCTTAAACCCGAAAATTACTATATATATAAATAACTAATTCAATATCCCATAAACCATATATATAGCTTTACAAAACCATAAAAACATTCCAAAATATATTTTACATATATACCGCGGTGCCTGTATAAAATTTTCTACCCTATGGTCAAGTGATACAGATGTTTATCATTTCAATCCGCAATTTAAAATAAAATGTGGTTGTATATCATTTCAAACCGCAATCCCGAATGAATGAAATGCATAGCAACTTGCAATTAATAAAATAAATCATCCATTCATCCATCAAATCATACATCCATTTATCGCAGTCATCATCCAATTTCAAACAATCATCAATATATAACAGGTGATAAATAATGGTATCAATTATCAATTTATACTCAAAATAAATTTAATAACTGTTAATTGGTAGTTTATATGCAAAACTAAACGTAAACTTAACTGGCAGTTAATATGAAATAAAATTTAACATAACTATGCCTGGCAGTTAATATGAAATAAATAAATTCTAACTGTCAAATTTATATGCAATAAATAAATAAATTTACAGTTATATTAAATAAATGCGTTTAAACAGAAATAGTGAATAAAACATGCCAAACAGTCGTAGAAAAATTTCTACCCATATCTAAAATTAATTTAACAAACACATGAAATTTTAGAAATTGTGAGTGGGTTAAAACACTCACCTTTTGAATTTAAATCGAATTTAAATCCGATTTAAACCCAAAAATTCGACGGTCTCCAAATCTGTCCAAACCAGTGTCAAAAGATCTGTAATTTTATTATGATCCTAATAAAAAAAATCTCGCGTGAAACGGACTTCTTAGGAGAAAGTTATACGCATTAATGGTGATTGAAATTTCAAAAAAAAGAAGAAAAAAGAATAGAAATAAAAGAACACCTTCAAGCGCCACGTCATCCCCTTTCTTTCCCTCTCTCCCTCATGCGTTTTGCTTCTAGATTTTTCTGAGAAGTTTGAATTTTAGCTTTTGATTTGGTTTGGAATTTTTATTTGGATCTAAGATTTGTTTGTCTGCCATTGAGGAGAAGAAGAAGCTGATGAAATTTTATGCGCAGACAAATGAGAATAGGCGGAGGCTAGGGTTTAGCGTTGTATTTATAGACGAAGTTGGAATAGACAGATGGATCCGAATTAAAATGAATTCACAATTTGTCAAATTTAAATTCCAATAATCCATTTATTTGATTTTTAGATCTTATTATGAATAAATGGTCAACTTACCATTCCTATCATTTCTGATTGCAATTAGCTTCAAATTTATTAACCAAACCTCCATATCAAATAAAGATTTATTGCAAAATTTTTAGTGTTTACCTTTAATTAAAGTAAATTCAATAAATTATAAAATCTTATTTCAAATGAAATTTTATACCATTCGTATTCAATTCTCTTTATTAAATCAATCATCATCTTATGTATATATTTAACATTAGTATATATCAATTTACCCAATTAAATAAAATTTTATTCCCAAATTGATTTACAGCCTAATATAACATTTGAATTTTATTCCCAATTCATAAATTACTACCTTAACTAAATTTTACGTTTCCCTTTTAATTTACATTTTCACCTTACGTTACTGCATTAATTATCCTTAAAGTAACGTCTATTATTAATAACAATATTATAATTACTTACCATTTTATTTCATAAATTAATCCATTTCATCTAAATTCTTATCTATGTAATATTTCAACATTTAATTTCATCAAATGTAATTGTTTTCCAATACGTTAATAACTTTATTTCCAAGTCTTATATTACAACAAACTATCCAATGCGAAAGTCTTAACATTGTTACAAATACTACTTTAATTAACATTAATGCAATACTCAATTAAAATTTATTGTAACTGATTTCAAAATTGTAAATTAACAAGCTACCAAAATAGGCAATATACAATAATCGTACTCTAACCTTTAGTCACATCAATATGCTTTTATTTCTCAAAATCAAAGTTCCCATTTAACTAAATCTCCATAAATGAATTTGACGTTATCTTCAAAAAGCACTTTATATTAACATTAACGTAAAAATTTATTTATATCTATTGCAATCTATTTAGTACTATTTTCTCAATATTTAAAATGATTTAACAAATTTTATATGTCAATTTATTAAAGATTAAATCAGTATAAATATTCAATTCCATAAAATCCAAAATTGTTGATAAATTTCCAAAACTTCCTTTTTTTTATTGAATCAATCTATATTTATTCCTTTCATTAATCTTAAATATAAGGGTTTACCCTTTGGATTAAAAATTATCACATAAATATCCTATTTCAACGTAATTGTTAATTTAACGTAATAAATAAAAATTTGATTTCATTTATCTCAATAAGTCCTACTATTATAAAATAACCAATTGACTCACTATTCAAATTCACATTCTATAATTCAAAATTTTTCTATCACCTTGATTTACTTAACTTTATAATTCCTTAGACATATCTCTATCTCAAATCTTAAATGTAAATCATTCTACTAATTATAGTACTTAATATTTTCTTAAAATAATCTTTCTATTACGCTTGAATCCAATTTATTAAATAAGTTTCCAATTAGATCCAATTTCAACCTTGCACATAAATTTAGGTTATAATTAACTTATAACGTATATTTCCCTAGTTATTTCTTTATATACTCCCCATATTAATTCCACAATTAACCATTATTATTAGAATAACACTTATAATAAATACAATCCTATAATTTACTCAACACTTAATTATTTCCTTTTCCATTAGGGTAACATTCCTTTATCTGATTATTACTTATTACACATTCTAATTCCATTAACAAGGAAGAAGGTAAATTATGATATATGCTACAAATTTTTAATTTATTACTATTCATTATTATTAACCTAAATTCAGCATTACTTACCTCGCATTAACCTTATTACTTAAATCCTTATCCAATTGACAAATTAACCTACCTTACTGCATAACTTAAGAAAATTAATTGCAAATATGATCTCACATTAGACTTCATAAATTATCAGTTGAAATCTACATAAAACCTTGATATTATACATATTGACTCTTTACATGGAATTAGATTACATTCCTTAATTTCATTAAAACTTTATTTCTCACCTAAATCGCAAAATAGTAAATTTCAATTACTATAGAAATTTTATTTAAGATGAATTTGAATCCCAATCAATTGTTATTGCACTCCTTATTACATTAAATTACATTCAGTTTACACATTTTAGAATTAAATTCAAATTACCTACAAATCTTATTTCATTCATAAATGCCATCATTTACCACATTATTGCATGGTTTCATTTAATTATATTCATGCTATCATGTTTCTATTAAACTTGCATACATACTTTCGTTATTATTTAATCAATTATTAAACATTATGACCAAATCATCTAACAAAATTGTATAATTTTCCATTTATTAACATTCAGTTACTATTCAACATGTTTAATTAATTAGATAAATCAAATAATTACGCTTGCTTTTCTCATTTGATTTTATAACCTAATATACCATTCATATTAAACCTATTTCATTCAATTCATACAAATTCAGCTAGATTAACTTTACTGTCTAGATTTTCATGCAGTTACTTTTAATAAATCGAATATTGCATTGGATAATTTTACTGCTTACCTTTCATATATAAAAAATAATTTCAAAGTCTACGCTCTCACTACTACCTTTATTAGGATTTATTCCCTATACTAATATTTAATTTTATTTACCCTTTATCTTTCATCTCTTTTTAAATTAAATTACAAAATCTTAATTAAATTAATCAACTTAAATTGTCTAAGTTTACGGGTCGTTACATTATCCCCCACTCAAAACTTTTCGTCCCCGAAAAGGAAAAAGAAGGGAAAAGAAGGATTTAGAATCTACATATCTTATTTAAAACATTACCTTATAAACAACTAAATTTACAGTATCTGTTACTTTTCTTAAAATATACAAATTTACAACATTATCTTTTTATACTCAAATTTATTAGAGTTTGGAGAACATTTCAAAATATTTCTAAGTCCAAAATTTAAATATCTAAGTAGTTCCAATCACTAATCATCCAAATTAATACAACAACCATCAATTTGCTCGAACAGCATACATACAATTACAAAACAACCATACAATCACACAAATCAACTAGTTGTTTGGGTTCAAACTTGAAATTGTACGGAATGAAAAATAACTATCAAGTGCATCATTTACTCAACAGTCTTAGATGGAATAAATTATTTATTCATTCAACAATTTCAAATTTCCTTACCCAACCAAACATAAATCAAACAATAACCATTCAACCCAACAATCAATTTAACTTATTATAAATCTTTATTTCATACTTTAGTTGTTTGATTTCCTTTCTTTCATTAATGAGTGATTACCTCATTTATTTTCATTTATTACTTACAATATTCATCTTCCATTTTAAATGTCAGGTAAGTTTCTTTTTATTGCATTCCATTTATGTATTTCTAAATTTTATTTATTTATTTCTCACAGTTTCATTTATTATAGAATTTCATTCTATTTACTTAAGTTTTAAAATCATCTAATTATAATACTTACCTTTAATTATGGTAAAATTTAAATTTACAACTTAAGTTTATAACAATAAATTCCCATTTATAACAGCAAATTCATTGAATACTTTCATTATCTCAAGCTTTACTTGTAAGATTTCCCCCTTACATTTTCTTACTAACACTGTAACTTTTATTATATGGCAAGTTATATATATGCTTAATGTAAGTGAAAATTTATACAAGTTTCTTCTCAATTCCTTTTATTTTTTTAGTGGTTCATTAATTATATATTCGTTTTATACGTTACAATTTCAACTTACTTTTACTTTCATTCATTTATTTAATGCTAATATTTAATAATAGTAACATTTTAATTACACCTAATTTGCAACCTTATAACATCAATTCTAATAAATAAAGAATTTCCTTTATCCATTTACTAAGGTTTACAACCGTTTATTTCCTTTATTCATTTTTTTTAACTTAAAGGTTCAAATTTGCTACACTTAATTGTACTATTAATAAATCTGGAACTTAAGAACCAAATACCGGGTTAAATTTTAAATCATTTAAAATAATAGATAGATATCTACACTTAACATATATATCCAATTATAATTAAAACGATAAAATTTTCTTAACAATTCTGCAGTAAATTACTACAGTGGCCTTCCCACTTCGAAACTCGAAAATGAATGTCGATGATGCGTGCACTCATCACCGAAATTATTTTCCAACGACAGGGAGGAAATTATAAAACTTATTTTCTCTAAAAATCTTCTTTAAAACAATTTCTTTTAAATTATATAAAATATTTATATCAGAAAATACTTATAACAATATTATTATATTCCAAATCATTTGAAAGAAGTTTTTAAAAACCCCGGAACTTAAGTTCTAAATTCACAAATTACATTTATTTATTTTTAATCTTATTTACCTATTATTTATAAATTTTATTCCTAACAACCAATATATTGCAATAAAATATAGATATCATTTGAAAATTTTATTTTATATATAGAAAATATAATAGGCAAAATTATTTCATTCACCTATATTAAAAACAAGTATTATGTCGGTCTGTCCTATTAAGTGTTTAGAAATTCCTATTGATGTCACAGCGTCCCATGCACCAACCAGAATTTATAAATACCAAACGGAACAAATTAACACAATATTAAAACCTTTTATAACACTAACAAATACGCTCTCTCATATATATACACTCAGCGACTCCCATAGGGTATTACTACCCTATTAGTAAAGAGTCAAACCCCACAAAGCTAAGGTTTATCGCTAAACCAAAGCTCTGATACCATCTGTAACTTCCCGCCTTTTCACACGATTTAAATCGACACACGTGCGGCGGATTGTTATGGGGTAAATAAGAAAAACAGAGAAGGGAAAAAACTAAACAGAATCTCACAGCGGAAGGATAAAATATAATAATAAATATACAGTTCACAAAAACTGTTTACAAGACATTTGATTCTTCTTTACACAATAAATATCAGAGTTCACATACCAATAAATATCAATGCAGCGGAACACAGTGTGTAGTGGAACCATATAATAATAATAATAATAATAATAATGAAATCTTTGTCTTCGTCCTCTAGAAATAAAGTCTTCAAATCCTGAAACGCTCGGACTGACCCGAGCGAATTTGAAAAGACAAAAACACTCGAGTCAGAACTAAAAGATCTTATGTAAGTTAAATTAGCAGAAATAAATATGAGTGTAGTAACTCAAGAGATGCTCGGGATTTACATCTCCTAAGGGTCCGTTAAACTATTTACTATGTAGTATATTGCGCTATTATAATAGTGTCTATTTGTAAAATAAACTTACTTTTAAATAGCATTAAGGCTTTACATTTTCCACCTTAACACGTAATAGTCCCAGTAGTCCATCCAATATCATAGTCCCTCCTGATCGGGAAGCCACCAGAGGATACCACACGGGCTACGGGAGAAATCCAAACTCGTATAAGGCGCGATAGGGTAGGTGACACGGCACAACTAGGCAATGCCAGGGTAGATATACCAATTGCTATCCGGGATGGTGGTAACGCGTAGCTGCTACTACCGCCCACCTCGAACAACACCCCCAAATCAAATAAAAGTGGCCACCGAATCCAAATCCAAAAGTCAGAGTATAATATCGAAGGAGTGCGTCCGATCAGAGGAATGACCTCATTGGCCCGAGAATCGCTCCTGTTTTAGCCACCTTATGCCAACTCATGGGAGTTGGGTCCACGTATTTACCTCAAGGAAACGCCTCCACCAACCTACTCCATTCTGGAATCTCCACCGCGTACACGGTTGTTAAAGTGGTTTTCGGAGTTGGCAGAGAGTATGACAACTTCCGATCCCGGTCTCTTCAACAACCAAACGTTATTATAACACCGCGGTCCTTTAAAACAATTTATAGTTTGAAAACCAGAATATAATATCCATTTCAAAACCATATAAATATGATATCCCTTCCTTTTAAAACCCCAAAACAATATGATATCATCTTTATTTTCCAATATATTCTTTCCAAAAATCATAGTGGTTTCAAAGTAAAATATATTTAGAAATCAAAACTCTTGAATATAATATTTCCAAATTATACTACCTTGAAAACATAGATTTGAAACAAAATTTCCATCTCTTAAATGGTTAAATATTAGATTACTTTTATAAAACAAAATAGCTTCTTTAGATTTCACAAATCAATTTCAAATATCGATTTAAATTACCAAATACCATTTCAATTCTTATGTTTCAAAGCTTTAAATATTTCACCATTTCAAAAACAAACTCATTTGACAAACCCATATATATCAAATTCAATTACTTATTATTTAGACTTGAAATGTTAACTTAATGAATTCAATATAATTTAAGTAAAACCTTTAACTTCACATAATTGGAAAATCTTTCAATTTATTAAACTTGATATATTCATTTAAATCAACCTGATATTCATTTAAATCACTTTACACAAAAATCAAGTTATAAAAATCACATCCTTTAAAATTTTTAATTTTTATTAAATTTCAATTTCACTTAATATTCATCTTCCAAATCTTATTCTTATTTAAGTCATAAAAACTCCAGAAATTAGATTTTAAATAAATGCTTAATCGTATTTGATCTTAAAAATCAAACTTTATTTTATACTTCAAATCAAATTTATACATAGCTTAAACCCGAAAATTACTATATATATATAAATAACTAATTCAATATTCCATAAACCATATATATATAGCTTTACAAAACCATAAAAACATTCCAAAATATATTTTACATATATACCGCGGTGCCTGTATAAAATTTTCTACCCTACGGTCAAGTGATACAGATGTTTATCATTTCAATCCGCAATTTAAAATAAAATGCGGTTGTATATCATTTCAAACCGCAATCCCGAATGAATGAAATGCATAACAACTTGCAATTAATAAAATAAATCATACATTCATCCATCAAATCATACATCCATTTATCGCAGTCATCATCCAATTTCAAACAATCATCAATATATAACAGGTGATAAATAATGGTATCAATTATCAATTTATACTCAAAATAAATTTAATAACTGTTAATTGGTAGTTTATATGCAAAACTAAACGTAAACTTAACTGGCAGTTAATATGAAATAAAATTTAACATAACGATGCCTGGCAGTTAATATGAAATAAATAAATTCTAACTGTCAAATTTATATGCAATAAATAAATAAATTTACAGTTATATTAAATAAATGCGTTTAAACAGAAATAGTGAATAAAACATGCCAAACAGTCGTAGAAAAATTTCTACCCATATCTAAAATTAATTTAACAAACACATGAAATTTTAGAAATTGTGAGTGGGTTAAAACACTCACCTTTTGAATTTAAATCGAATTTAAATCCGATTTAAACCCAAAAATTCGACGGTCTCCAAATCTGTCCAAACCAGTGTCAAAAGATCTGTAATTTTATTACGATCCTAACAAAAAAAATCTCGCGTGAAACGGACTTCGTAGGAGAAAGTTATACGCATTAATGGTGATTGAAATTTCAAAAAAAAGAAGAAAAAAGAATAGAAATAAAAGAACATCTTCAAGCGCCACGTCATCCCCCTTTCTTTCCCTCTCTCCCTCATGCGTTTTGCTTCCAGATTTTTCTGAGAAGTTTGAATTTTAGCTTTTGATTTGGTTTGGAATTTTTATTTGGATTTAAGATTTGTTTGTCTGCCATTGAGGAGAAGAAGGAGCTGATGAAATTTTATGCGCAGACAAATGAGAATAGGCGGAGGCTAGGGTTTAGCGGGGTATTTATAGATGAAGTTGGAATAGACAGATGGATCCAAATTTAAATGAATTCACAATTTGTCAAATTTAAATTCCAATAATCCATTTATTTGATTTTTAGATCTTATTATGAATAAATGGTCAACTTACCATTCTTATCATTTCTGATTGCAATTAGCTTCAAATTTATTAACCAAACCTCCATATCAAATAAAGATTTATTGCAAAATTTTTAGTGTTTACCTTTAATTAAGTAAATTCAATAAATTATAAAATCTTATTTCAAATGAAATTTTATACCATTCGTATTCAATTCTCTTTATTAAATCAATCATCATCTTATGTATATATTTAACATTAGTATATATCAATTTACCCAATTAAATAAAATTTTATTCCCAAATTGATTTACAGCCTAATATAACATTTGAATTTTATTCCCAATTCATAAATTACTACCTTAACTAAATTTTACGTTTCCCTTTTAATTTACATTTTCACCTTACGTTACTGCATTAATTATCCTTAAAGTAACGTCTATTATTAATAACAATATTATAATTACTTACCATTTTATTTCATAAATTAATCCATTTCATCTAAATTCTTATCTATGTAATATTTCAACATTTAATTTCATCAAATGTAATTGTTTTCCAATACGTTAATAACTTTATTTCCAAGTCTTATATTACAACAAACTATCCAATACGAAAGTCTTAACATTGTTACAAATACTACTTTAATTAACATTAACGCAATACTCAATTAAAATCTATTGTAAAGGATTTCAAAATTGTAAATTAACAAGCTACCAAAATAGGCAATATACAATAATCGTACTCTAACCTTTAGTCACATTAATATGCTTTTATTTCTCAAAATCAAAGTTCCCATTTGACTAAATCTCCATAAATGAATTTGACGTTATCTTCAAAAAGTACTTTATATTAACATTAACGTAAAAATTTATTTATATCTATTCCAATCGATTTAGTACTATTTTCTTAATATTTAAAATGATTTAACAAATTTTATATGTCAATTTATTAAAGATTAAATCAGTATAAATATTCAATTCCATAAAATCCAAAATTGTTGATAAATTTTCAAAACTTCCTTTTTTTTATTGAATCAATCTATATTTATTCCTTTCATTAATCTTAAATATAAGGGTTTACCCTTTGGATTAAAAATTATCACATAAATATCCTATTTCAACGTACTTGTTAGTTTAACGTAATAATAAAAATTGATTTCATTTATCTCAATAAGTCCTACTATTATAAAATAACCAATTGACTCACTATTCAAATTCACATTCTATAATTCAAAATTTTTCTATCACCTTGATTTACTTAACTTTATAATTCCTTAGACAAATCTCTATCTCAAATCTTAAATGTAAATCATTCTACTAATTATAGTACTTAATATTTTCTTAAAATAATCTTTCTATTACGCTTGAATCCAATTTATTAAATAAGTTTCCAATTAGATCCAATTTCAACCTTGCACATAAATTTAGGTTATAATTAACTTATAACGTATATTTCCCTAGATATTTCTTTATATACTCCCCATATTAATTCCACAATTAACCATTATTATTAGAATAACACTTATAATAAATACAATCCTATAATTTACTCAACACTTAATTATTTCCTTTTCCATTAGGGTAACATTCCTTTATCTGATTATTACTTATTACACATTCTAATTCCATTAACAAGGAAGCAGGTAAATTATGATATATGCTACAAATTTTTAATTTATTACTATTCATTATTATTAACCTAAATTCAGCATTACTTACCTCGCATTAACCTTATTACTTAAATCCTTATCCAATTGACAAATTAACCTACCTTACTGCACAACTTAAGAAAATTAATTGCAAATATGATCTCACATTAGACTTCATAAATTATCAGTTGAAATCTACATAAAACCATTTATTTAATTAAAACCTTGATATTATACATATTGACTCTTTACATGGAATTAGATTACATTCCTTAATTTCATTAGAACTTTATTTCTCACCTAAATCGCAAAATAGTAAATTTCAATTACTATAGAAATTTTATTTAAGATGAATTTGAATCCCAATCAATTGTTATTGCACTCCTTATTACATTAAATTACATTCAGTTTACACATTTTAGAATTAAATTCAAATTACCTACAAATCTTATTTCATTCATAAATGCCATCATTTACCACATTATTGCATGGTTTCATTTAATTATATTCATGCTATCATGTTTCTATTAAACTTGCATACATACTTCCGTTATTATTTAATCAATTATTAAACATTATGACCAAATCATCTAACAAAATTGTATAATTTTCCATTTATTAACATTCAGTTACTATTCAACATGTTTAATTAATTAGATAAATCAAATAATTACGCTTGCTTTTCTCATTTGATTTTATAACCTAATATACCATTCATATTAAACCTATTTCATTCAATTCATACAAATTCAGCTAGATTAACTTTACTGTCTAGATTTTCATGCAGTTACTTTTAATAAATCGAATATTGCATTGGATAATTCTACTGCTTACCTTTCATACATAAAAAAAAATTTCAAAGTGTACGCTCTCACTAGTACCTTTATTAGGATTTATTCCCTATACTAATATTTAATTTTATTTACCCTTTATATTTCATCTCTTTTTAATTAAATTACAAAATCTTAATTAAATTAATCAACTTAAATTGTCTAAGTTTACGGGTCGTTACAACAACGGATTCCAAAAGGCAATAGCACGATTTTTGATTTGATTGGAGACCAAATCCAAGCCATAGAACTTGTGTTATAACCCAAAACAAACAAAATAAAATTATAATTCAATACAACATTGAATAGGAATAACTTTGAATTGAAAAGCAATATGAATACACAACTTTTTGCCTTGCTTTCTACACTTGCTAGCACGGCTTAGGGAATGTTTTGGCTCAGGTTTGGACATACTTTGGTTCATGTTTGGGTCCTATAAGGCATGGCTACAAGGTATTGAAGTGGTGGAGGAGTTACCACGCATGAATATGAAGAGGTTTATGCAAAATAGTGGTTTTTGGTTCATTTTGGGCTTGGCTACATGGATCTATGGCTCGGCTATGGCATGTTTCAGACCTAGAAAGAGGATGAAGGTGATGGTTAGGGGTGTGTCAAGGTGGTGGTGGAGCAATAGGAGGTGGCCAAGGTCATCTAAGGTGATGGTGATGAAGACTAGGTGGCTAGACATGCTTTTAAAGGAGTTTTAACATAGTTTTTTGTGGATTTTGCATCATGGGTTGGTCATGGCACTTGTAGGTCAGAGGAGGAAGGGTTTTGGTCGTGTATGATGTGCAGAAGGAAGTTGTGGTGGTCGGTGGAGGAGATGGTGGAGGTGTTAGGCCAAACAAAGCAAGAGAAGCAAGGCAATAATCAAGCAAAACAATAGAAAAAGGAAGAAGAGAGGAGGCCATTACCAAGGAAGTTTGAAGAAGCCATGAGTGTGACGACCGCCCATGACTCCCGCACCAAAACAAGAGAATAGTGCGCTGAAAGGTGTGCCAGGCAGCCATGGATGATAGTCAGGGTAAAATAAAATCGAAGAATCTCTATCGTAACTCACGGCGCATGGATAAAATACAATAGAGAAATATATAGTGAAGTCTCATAACAGGAAATCATCATATAAGCATCACAGAAGTTTTATACAATCATCTCAACAAATCCATACATCAAGACCTCACTACAAGCACTCATCAAATACAGCAGCGGATACCCAGTACATATAAGAAAATAATATGCATAGCCTCCTGCTCGTCTTCGTCATCTTCAACGTAGAAACTCCAAGCACAGCACCTGTCACCTGCTTACCTAGTCTGCCCATCCCAACATGGATGAACAGCCCAAGGTAATAAGAGGAGACATAAAACCTTGAGTCAGACAAAGTCTTAGTGAGCAGTAAATTAACAATCAAACATACCAAAGAGCATAAGGGATAAAAGGAATAGGAACCAAACCATCCCACTCCACCTCTTTCTACAGTGATAGCCCCCAGACACACACTAAGGAGAAGTAAGCATAACATAGCAGATAAGTAAGGTAAAGCAATAATCACTCGAGTCAAGGACGATGTTTTCCAAATACAAACCCCCAAGGCCTAAACCAAGATCAGATAAGCACCCAGAAAACACCGCTCTTGAAGCCGAATGATGATACAACCAAACATCCAAACGTCCATGACTCTGGCTATCACTGTTATCATTGCCTTGATTTCACCGTTAGTTGAATGACCGCCTGTCAAGGGCTAATGGTAACCCCGGTTTAGCCATAACTCCGCACGTCATCGTGACCCGTGCCTAAGCCGAACGCATCAGCCCAGAGTACTAGCACGTCATCATGACCCGTGCCTGGAACGTCATCGTGACCCGTTCCAACGTACCCTTGCTTTGAGTATGCTAGAACCTTCAACAACGATGAGATCTTAGCCTCCTAGTCATCCTCCTCGACGACTACTTCCATACTAGCTCAAGCGCCTCTCAGGCTAACCATTATCCACCCCAACCCGGACCGCATCACCGAGTTATAACTTTGCACGTCGTCATGACCCGTGCTTGGAATGTCTTCGTGACCCGTCCCATCACAACATATGTCTTGCCTCATCACATCATAGCAAAGTCCCAACTCAACCATGCTTTGCCTTCTCGCATCATGGCAAGATCCCACATCCTCGAATCCATCCATATGAGCTTCCACATCCGCTTCATATGCCATTGGCAGCTTTCACCATTCAAGAGCCTTTCCACTTAGCTTTTGAATCATCTTCAACCATCTTGTTCCAAATCAACTACAAGCTAACTTGGAGCAATCAAATCTAACATACATTCAAACATTCAAGCATTCAAACAAGATCTATCAAACAATATTAACTATAATGGCAATTTCGTAATTAAGTGTGCAAAAGTCCAACATATGTGAAATCATGGTTTTTAGCATAGATCTATCAAATCTAAAACATGGGTTTTGTCTCTAATACTTTATAAATAACTTTCATAAGCAAACATCTTCAAATATGATGGATCTACATGCAGACTTAGGGAGAATGCGAGAAAACGCTAACTTTAACACATAAACATATCACCAATCCCATATACTCCTTTGGATCCGCGTGAGAGATAACTACCACTCACCAAATCACCCAAACACTTCAAAAACACAATACTACAGATCTGGACAGCGGAGATCCAAACTTGATCCGGCAAAATCTCGCCTCAATCGATGAAATCTAGCTCGAACGGAAGAAGATCTTCAACTTGGACACTTGAATCTTCGATCTCGATCTTCGATCTTGGATGGATTTTAGATCTAGATTGGAATGGAGAAAAGAAGATGAAGAAATGCTGTAGTCGAGTCTTCAAAATGGCAGCACTTCGTCGCTTCAAAAACCGGTGCCAAAAAGTGAGCCAAAGTCGTCTATTTATAGGCTGAATCCCCCCTTAGGTCGTAACTCGTAGCTCGGTATTAGGTCGTGGCCGACCTAAGAATCTCCGACCTATCTTAGGTCGTTGCCGACCTATATACCCAACGACCTATCTGCCTAACCAATCCCAAAGCCATACGACCTAAAACAAGCCCGCCTCCACGACCTAACTGCACTGCCACTACCCAGCGACCTAACTCACACGCGACCCACGACCTAAGTCCCCAACGTCTCAACACCCTACCGACTCATCAGTGCCGACCTAACCCCTATCCAAACTAACCCTTAAGTCGCTAACGACTCAACTGTCTCACCGACTCAACCCAAGGCCGACCCAACGACTCAACTAAGACGCGGGTTAACTAGGTTGTTAACGACCTATCCTACAGCCGACCTAACAACGCACGCTGCTATGCCGACTCAACACAACACAGCCCCCCAACGACTCATCATCTAAACGACTCATCTACGGGGCCGACTCACGACTCATCAAGTCATACGACCCAACAACATACACATACCAACTTAGGTCGTCCACTCCTATAGGTCGCATACCACTAGGTCGGTCATTCCTAAGCCTTAACTCGTATAACTCTTAGGTCGTCAAACGACCTAACCTAGGTCGTATAAACGACTTAACTGGTTAACTCGTAAGCGAGTTAACCCCCTGACCTTACTAACTCATTAGGTCGCTTACATCTTTTAGGTCGGTCATCTTAACTCGGCAGACCACTGAGTCGCTCTTAACACTATAGGTCGGTCCATCCTTATCTCGGCCAATTCCATGAGTCGCCTAACTCTGCTATGCCTATGAGTCGGTCACGACTCAAGCCTTAACTCGGCTATGCCCATGAGTCGGTCACGACTCATTACTTCACCCGGGTCAACTTCTAAACAACTCGAGCTAGGGACATCACAAACAACACTAACAACCTGCAAATTCTACGATCTATCGACACGTAAAATACGGGTCGTTACATTCTCTCCCCCTTAGGAATTTCGCCCCCGAAATTCCAAGCAAACAACAGAAATCAAAGATATTCCGCATGCCTACCATCCATAGCAATCAACAAACCATGCATCCAATTCTAGCCTAGCATGCAGAATTCTAAGACTCAGAACAAGCT
Source organism: Allium cepa (assembly GCA_030765085.1). NCBI lineage: Eukaryota > Viridiplantae > Streptophyta > Magnoliopsida > Asparagales > Amaryllidaceae > Allium > Allium cepa. The sequence continues at coordinate 117,977,320 of CM060943.1, forward strand.
ACAATTCATGAGATGTCACGACACTTTAGGGCCATACCTCGAAGAGTCCTGGATGAGCTGCCTTCATCCTCTCTTCCTCCTCCCACGTACAGTCGTTAACATCGTCACTCCATTGTACCTTGAGCAACGTAATCGTCTTCCTCCTAAGCTGTTTCGTATCGGTTTCAACAATACGAAGCGGCTTACGAGGTCTCGAAACAACTGGATAAACCTCCAAGTCTTCACAGCTATCAGCAGCAACCACAGTAGTTGGGTCGTGCACATACTTCCGTAGATAAGATACATGAAAAACATTGTGCACACCCGCCATCTTTTCCGGTAACTCCAATCTATAAGCGAGCTTTCCAATTCGCTCGATAATCGGGAATGGTCCAACGAATCTCGGAGTTAACTTTCCTTTGTTCCCGAATCTTATAACATTCTTCAATGGAGAAATCTTCACAAAAACCATATCGCCCACGTCGAATTCCAAATCCTTTCGACGATTATCTGCATAACTTTTCTGACGATCTTGGGCTGCTTTCATTCGTTGCCGAATGATCTCTATACAATCCGAAGTCTGTCGAATCATCTCTGGCCCAAGTATCAGTTTTTCTCCAGCTTCCAACCAACATGTCGGAGAGTTACACGGTCTTCCATATAACGCTTCATATGGTGCCATACCAATACTCGACTGATAACTGTTATTATATGCAAATTCCACCAAATGAAGGTGATCCTCCCATGATCCCCCGAAGTCCAAAACACAAGCTCTAAGAAGATCTTCCAAAACCCGGTTGACTCTCTCAGTCTGACCATCTGTTTGAGGGTGATAAGCTGTACTCAAACACAACTCAGTTCCCAAAACCTCCTGGAAGCTCTTCCAAAATCCACTAGTGAACAACGGATCTCGATCGCTCACTATACTCTTCGGAACACCATGGAATCGAACAATCCACTTCACATACAATTCAGCCAACTTCGATGCAGTCCTAGTCGATCGAACAGGAATGAACCTTGCACTTTTAGTCAAACGATCTACGATGACCCAAATCCCTTCATTCCCTGTCCTGGTTCTAGGTAGACCATCAATAAAATCCATCGACACTTGCTCCCACTTCCACGTAGGAACTTCTAATGGCTGAAGTAATCCACTGGGCTTCTTCTGCTCAGCTTTCACCAACTGACAATTCATACACTTGGAAATAAAATTTCCAACATCCTTCTTCATACCTTTCCAGTAGTAGGTTCTCTTCATGTCCCGATACATCTTATTTCCACCTGGATGAATTGTCAACTTCGAGTGATGACTCTCCCTCAGAACTTCATCTCTCAATCCATCTACATCGGGAACAACTAGTCGCCCTTGCTTTCGAAGCCAACCCTCTCGATCGACTTCAAATCCTTTATTCTTCTCTGGGTCCAATCCAGATTCCAGATCTCGGATAACCTTGACAAGCTTATCGTCTTGCTTTTGACCCTCGCCAATTCTTTCCACAAGAGTAGGCCTTATTGATAAGTTTGCCAACATCTCAGGTTCCAATTCACATCTAGGCCTGAAATCAAATCCAGCCAAATACTCAAGACTCTTCCATTCTGAAAACATGGCTCCCAATCCTGCATGTCTTCGACTTAACGCATCAGCCACTGCGTTACCTTTCCCCGGAGTATAGGCTATACCAAAATCATAAGATGCTAGGAACTCTAGCCACCGTTGCTGTCGAAGATTTAAATCCTTTTGGGAGAACAGATACTTCAACGACTTATGATCTGTAAACAACTCGAATCTAACTCCCAATAGATAATGTCTCCACATCTTCAAAGCAAACACAATCGCCGCTAACTCCAAATCATGAGTCGGATAGTTCCTTTCATGCGGCTTCAGTTGTCGACTAGCATACGCAACAACTTTATCCTTCTGCATTAGCACCGCTCCTAGTCCAGTGCCACATGCATCGGTGTAAACCACCATCTCATCATTCCCACTCGGAATAGTCAAAACAGGAGCACTTGTCAGTCGCTCTTTCAGGATTATGAAAGCTTGTTCACACTTATCATTCCATCTGAACACTTGATTCTTCTTCGTCAATCCTGTCAACGGTGCAGTTATCTTGGAAAAGTCTTTAATAAACCGACGATAATACCCGGCTAATCCAAGAAAACTTCTCACATCAGATGCATTCTTAGGTCTAACCCAATCCTGGATTGCTGCCACCTTAGCGGGATCAACCGCTATTCCACTTCCAGAGATAACATGGCCTAAGAACCTCACTTCACTCTTCCAGAAGTGACACTTCGAAAACTTAGCCTTCAGCTGATGTTTCCGCAGTATATCCAAAACAATCCTCAAGTGCGTCTTGTGCTCTTCCTTGGTTCTGGAATAAACCAAAATATCATCCACGAACACAAGCACGAACTTATTCAACTGATCTCTGAATACTCTATTCATAAGATCCACAAAATATGCTGGCGCGTTAGTCAACCCAAACGGCATTACCAGCCACTCATAAAACCCGGATGGTGTCCTGAAAGCAGTCTTCGGCACACTATTCTTCGCCACTCTCAATTGGTGAAATCCCGTTGCCAAATCCATCTGAGAAAACACCTTAGCCTCGTGAAGCTGATCAAACAAGTCATCTATTCTCGGCAATGGATACTTGTTCTTCTTAGTCACCTTATTCAGTTCACGATAATCAACACACAACCTCAACGATCCATCCGCTTTGGTTGCGAACACAACGGGCGCACCCCATTCGGACACACTTCTCCGAATGAATCCTTTCCGTAAAAGGTCATCAACTTGCACCTTCAGCTCTTGCTGCTCCCTCGGTGCCATCCGCCTAAGAGGCATCACAACAGGTCTGGCTCCCTCAACTAGATCGATACGAAACTCGATCTCCCTATGCGGCGGCAACCCTTTGACTTCGTCAAAGACATCCTCAAACTCATTCACAATAGGCACCGATGACAGTCCATCCCGTGGAACAACTAGCGAATACATGAAGCTCATGAAGACGCCTTCCTCATGCTTACATCGTATCACAACCTTTCGCCCTTCCACATTCCCGACTGTCACCTCCAGCCTCTCACAATCAATCCTAGCCGCATACTTCCTAAGCCAGTCCATACCCAAAATAATTCCGAACCCCGCAAAGTTCAGAACAAAGCAATCACAAACAAACGAGCAATCATGACTCGACACAACTAGACCACGGCATATCATACACAAACATGACGAACCCCCAACTGGATTAGTCACAACCAATGGCCTATCAACAATATCCGGTTTCAAACCTAACCGGCTTACCAAATCATCACAAACAAAAGAATGCGACGCTCCAGTATCAAACAACACTCTAACTGGAACACCACAAATAGAAAGAGTACCTTGAACCACCACACTCTTCCCCTTCTCCTCAGCAGTCGGAGCTTTTGAAGACGATGGAACAGCCCCCAAAGCATAGGCTTGCACAACCTGCCTATCTTTCCTCGGTTCTGGACAGTCCTTCTTAATGTGTCCCAGCTTATCACAGTTGTAACACTTCAACTGCACCTTCGGATTCTTGCAATCCCGAGAAAGATGACCCTTCTGACGGCAGTTATAACAAGTCACCTCGCCCTTTGGCTTCTTCTGACCATCCTTTCCCTTCTGTTGCTGCTGCTTCCTCTTCTTATTCCCACTCTGCTGTGGTTTAGATCCTTCCCTGGTTACAGCAACAACAGAACTTTCCCTAGGAAACAAACTCTCATGCCTCAGAGCTTTCTCCACCAGCTTCTCAAATGGATCGTCCAGATGATCCACTAACTGCCTTCCTAGATAAGCATCCAGACCAGTCACAAACTTTTCATTCTTCTGGTAGGGAGAATCAATATATGATCTGGCATACTTAGACAAAGCTTCGAACTCAGAAATATACTCCAGAACAGGCCTTCCGCCTTGTTTGAGCTCCACAAATCTCTTGAACAAAACAGACCTCTGAGCAGTAGAGATGAACTTGGCTTCAAATCTAACTTGGAACTGCTCCCAAGTAATATCCTCTTCTGGTGTATCTATGGTGATAGAATTCCACCAATCAGCAGCTCTCCCCTGAAGCTGTCTCGATGCAAGCTTTCTCTTAGTTGCATCCTCAATCCCTAAGTCACCAAAGATCCTTTTGCAAGCATCAATCCATCTCTGCACCTCAATAGTCGACTCCGTCCCCAAGAAAGCTTTTCCTCCAAGAGAAGTATAATCCTTGCAAAGCTTAGCAAAATCCACCGGTCTTGGAGCTTGAACTTGAACTCCCACATCCACTGATGATCCTGAAGCTGGTATCCTTCTCATGATCGAAGTCATCATCGCTTCGAACATAGTTCCATAATCAACAGCTCCTTCATCAGCACGGCTTTCCCTTGCAGCTGGTCTCCCTCTTCGACTCATCCTTAATATCTGTAATAAGAATGATTAGAACACCTTAAGAAACAACTGCATAAGGAGTTCAAATCCTTCTAGGCTACTATATTATATATAGTAATCATCCATCAAATTACAATTACGTCTCTCTTACGTAGTTACATCAGCGAGCGTTGGCTAAAATCGATTAACCAAAGCTTTGATACCAAATGTGACGACCGCCCATGACTCCCGCACCAAAACAAGAGAATAGTGCGCTGAAAGGTGTGCCAGGCAGCCATGGATGATAGTCAGGGTAAAATAAAATCGAAGAATCTCTATCGTAACTCACGGCGCATGGATAAAATACAATAGAGAAATATATAGTGAAGTCTCATAACAGGAAATCATCATATAAGCATCACAGAAGTTTTATACAATCATCTCAACAAATCCATACATCAAGACCTCACTACAAGCACTCATCAAATACAGCAGCGGATACCCAGTACATATAAGAAAATAATATGCATAGCCTCCTGCTCGTCTTCGTCATCTTCAACGTAGAAACTCCAAGCACAGCACCTGTCACCTGCTTACCTAGTCTGCCCATCCCAACATGGATGAACAGCCCAAGGTAATAAGAGGAGACATAAAACCTTGAGTCAGACAAAGTCTTAGTGAGCAGTAAATTAACAATCAAACATACCAAAGAGCATAAGGGATAAAAGGAATAGGAACCAAACCATTCCACTCCACCTCTTTCTACAGTGATAGCCCCCAGACACACACTAAGGAGAAGTAAGCATAACATAGCAGATAAGTAAGGTAAAGCAATAATCACTCGAGTCAAGGACGATGTTTTCCAAATACAAACCCCCAAGGCCTAAACCAAGATCAGATAAGCACCCAGAAAACACCGCTCTTGAAGCCGAATGATGATACAACCAAACATCCAAACGTCCATGACTCTGGCTATCACTGTTATCATTGCCTTGATTTCACCGTTAGTTGAATGACCGCCTGTCAAGGGCTAATGGTAACCCCGGTTTAGCCATAACTCCGCACGTCATCGTGACCCGTGCCTAAGCCGAACGCATCAGCCCAGAGTACTAGCACGTCATCATGACCCGTGCCTGGAACGTCATCGTGACCCGTTCCAACGTACCCTTGCTTTGAGTATGCTAGAACCTTCAACAACGATGAGATCTTAGCCTCCTAGTCATCCTCCTCGACGACTACTTCCATACTAGCTCAAGCGCCTCTCAGGCTAACCATTATCCACCCCAACCCGGACCGCATCACCGAGTTATAACTTTGCACGTCGTCATGACCCGTGCTTGGAATGTCTTCGTGACCCGTCCCATCACAACATATGTCTTGCCTCATCACATCATAGCAAAGTCCCAACTCAACCATGCTTTGCCTTCTCGCATCATGGCAAGATCCCACATCCTCGAATCCATCCATATGAGCTTCCACATCCGCTTCATATGCCATTGGCAGCTTTCACCATTCAAGAGCCTTTCCACTTAGCTTTTGAATCATCTTCAACCATCTTGTTCCAAATCAACTACAAGCTAACTTGGAGCAATCAAATCTAACATACATTCAAACATTCAAGCATTCAAACAAGATCTATCAAACAATATTAACTATAATGGCAATTTCGTAATTAAGTGTGCAAAAGTCCAACATATGTGAAATCATGGTTTTTAGCATAGATCTATCAAATCTAAAACATGGGTTTTGTCTCTAATACTTTATAAATAACTTTCATAAGCAAACATCTTCAAATATGATGGATCTACATGCAGACTTAGGGAGAATGCGAGAAAACGCTAACTTTAACACATAAACATATCACCAATCCCATATACTCCTTTGGATCCGCGTGAGAGATAACTACCACTCACCAAATCACCCAAACACTTCAAAAACACAATACTACAGATCTGGACAGCGGAGATCCAAACTTGATCCGGCAAAATCTCGCCTCAATCGATGAAATCTAGCTCGAACGGAAGAAGATCTTCAACTTGGACACTTGAATCTTCGATCTCGATCTTCGATCTTGGATGGATTTTAGATCTAGATTGGAATGGAGAAAAGAAGATGAAGAAATGCTGTAGTCGAGTCTTCAAAATGGCAGCACTTCGTCGCTTCAAAAACCGGTGCCAAAAAGTGAGCCAAAGTCGTCTATTTATAGGCTGAATCCCCCCTTAGGTCGTAACTCGTAGCTCGGTATTAGGTCGTGGCCGACCTAAGAATCTCCGACCTATCTTAGGTCGTTGCCGACCTATATACCCAACGACCTATCTGCCTAACCAATCCCAAAGCCATACGACCTAAAACAAGCCCGCCTCCACGACCTAACTGCACTGCCACTACCCAGCGACCTAACTCACACGCGACCCACGACCTAAGTCCCCAACGTCTCAACACCCTACCGACTCATCAGTGCCGACCTAACCCCTATCCAAACTAACCCTTAAGTCGCTAACGACTCAACTGTCTCACCGACTCAACCCAAGGCCGACCCAACGACTCAACTAAGACGCGGGTTAACTAGGTTGTTAACGACCTATCCTACAGCCGACCTAACAACGCACGCTGCTATGCCGACTCAACACAACACAGCCCCCCAACGACTCATCATCTAAACGACTCATCTACGGGGCCGACTCACGACTCATCAAGTCATACGACCCAACAACATACACATACCAACTTAGGTCGTCCACTCCTATAGGTCGCATACCACTAGGTCGGTCATTCCTAAGCCTTAACTCGTATAACTCTTAGGTCGTCAAACGACCTAACCTAGGTCGTATAAACGACTTAACTGGTTAACTCGTAAGCGAGTTAACCCCCTGACCTTACTAACTCATTAGGTCGCTTACATCTTTTAGGTCGGTCATCTTAACTCGGCAGACCACTGAGTCGCTCTTAACACTATAGGTCGGTCCATCCTTATCTCGGCCAATTCCATGAGTCGCCTAACTCTGCTATGCCTATGAGTCGGTCACGACTCAAGCCTTAACTCGGCTATGCCCATGAGTCGGTCACGACTCATTACTTCACCCGGGTCAACTTCTAAACAACTCGAGCTAGGGACATCACAAACAACACTAACAACCTGCAAATTCTACGATCTATCGACACGTAAAATACGGGTCGTTACAATGAGAATGAGAAGTGCTGAGTTGTTTTTCACGTGAAAATTGAAAGGAATACACAGCAAATGAAAAAAAATGCACGGCCTAGAGGAGTAATGGAGAGGTTATGGCACATGAAACGACTTTGGACAATGAAATGTCTAGAAATGAAACGCATTTCCGTTTTCTAAAGATCAAATAAAAACAACAATAAATCAGAAAATACCTTAGAAAACCAAAACCAGGTGAAATAATATGAAAATAAATAATTAATTTTAAAGAAAATATAAAAAGGATGAAAGAAATTGCTTAAAAATACAAAACAGTGTCCAGAAATTGCAAACAAATCACTGTCAGTCTTGGAAAAATTTCCACTTCATTTTAAAAATATTATGAAGTGAAAATTTGAAATAAAATAATTTAGTTATCATTTTCAAAATAAAATAAATAATTATATTGGAGAAAAACAGAAAAAGAACTAAAGAAAATGTTTAAAAATTGAAAACAGGGCATGGAAATTACAAGAAAAATACTACTAGCTCTAGAAAAAATCCTACCTCACTTCAAAAATATTAAAAGAAAAAATATACAAAATAACATATTAATACATATTACAATAAAATATGACAAAGAAAATAAAATTTATACTATTTAAAATAACAAAATTGCAGAATAAACAAATTGCACTCAATATTGAAATATACATAACTTTCACAATTTAAATCTGTTTCCAACGAAACAAAAAGCAGTGTTCTTAAAATTTTATGTACTTTCATAATAAAACATAAAATTTAAATTTTCAAACTTTTAAAAATTTAAAATAAAAGTCAAAGTTTGACTATTTTTACCAAAAATTCACTTTTTGGAAAATATTCTTTTTTAGTCATGCTTTGGAATGATAATTCATATCAAAACTAAAGTTTATCATTAAAAATAAATAAAATAAGTTTTTAAATCAAAAATTCAATTAAAATAATTAAAATATACAAAAAAAATAAATCACAAAATACAGGGTTGTTACAAGAAGAGTAATTAAGAAAATAAATTACTTGATGTAATTTAATTGAAGGATACTTGGGTAATGGAGGAATTTTGGAAAATTAATTACTTTGTGTAATTAATATGAATTAGTATGTTGAATAATTACTTAAGTAAGTAATTAATAATTAATTACTTAGTGTAATTAATTTAGGTATTGATATTGAGTTATTTGGGGATAATAAAAGATGTAATTAATTTAATAATGATCAATTACTTAATGTGATTAATTAAGAATGATTAATCAAATATGGATAATTGATAATTAATTTAATAGGGTAATTTTATAAATAAAATAATTTAGGATAATTAATTTAAATAATTAATAATGTGATTGAGGATTTGATTAATGAAGAACAATTAATCAATGAAGGAATTAATTAATGTAATTAATTAAAGATTAATTAATGAAGTAATTGCAGGTTAATTACAGGTTTGGTTTGGAATAATTAATTTGTGAAATTCATTAGAGGTTAATTATTTGAATGTAATAAAAGGATAATTAATGAGGATGATTAATTAGGGTAACTTGTTAAGAGTAATTAATTGATTGATTTATAATTAATTGATGTGTAAGCACGATTTATATGGATAAGTAATTAATTTTAATTAATTTTAAATTAATTAAGGGAGAAGTAATTAATTTAATTCATTTTAAATTAATTATAGGATGGTGATTTAATAAGTCATTGCTTATGAATGAAGATTGATATTTATTACCCTGAATGATTGAGATCTCAGTTATGAGATAAATGATGTTGTGTGATTTGGATGCTATGGTTGTTTTGAGTTGATGATATGAATTATCTGTTGGTAATGATAATGTTGATTATGTATTGTGTTGTGAATTATCTATCTGTGTGTATTTAGATAATTAAATTGAACTGTTTCAGACTTTAAAACAACTTGGACCTAAAAGACACGCTTTGGATTTCGATGAGACCGGGATCGGGTTTCCATACTTGGATATCCGAAAACCACATCGATCCAAATTAACGATAGGTCGTGAATCTTATGTGAAGAGTGAAGACTCGAGGTGTAAGGACTATACGTCAGTATAACTCTGGGGGTGATTCCGTGATGAATTTGACGGAACGAGTTCTTACAGGTTCGAGATGGTGATTTAGAGTGCAAGGGTTATCGTCGTTAACTCTGAGGGTGATTCCAAAAATGTGTGTAACGAGATAATGCCTTCGGTTTCTTTCGAACCCGGAACGAACTTGTATGGATTGAATGCTTTCAGAACATCGTCAGGTGGACGATGAGCATTCTAAGAGATGTGTTCTCTAAAGGTAATCGTAGCCTCAAGCCTCATCAACCGGGAATGGCTAAAACAGGGGAGGCGCAGCAAGGCTTCGTGGGTAGCCCCCACTGGAGAGCAAGATTGATCCCTGTCTAGAAGTCCCTTTATATTTGATTGTGTGGGCGGTTGATTGCAACCACTGCCGGGGTTGTCTTGTTCGGAACTGTTCAGTAAGGAATGGTTCCAGTCTTGTGTTGCAGGGGAGCGGGCGTACTCCTCGGTACGTTGATCTAGGCCACGTACTGTGACGGGCGGTACCCCAGTAGCCCTGCCATTGTATGGAACCCACAATCCAATAAGTGCCAACGGTTTTGATTGTATTACCCACTTTTGTGGCTAGTAGCTGGAATTTAATCATGTAACAATTTCGGCTATTTCATATTTACTTGAAACCCTAGACACTATTATAATATCATCGGATTTCCTATCAAATGTTTTGGTTAACGTAAGGTAAAATCTTTTCCATGTTTATGTGTGGGAAGTCTTACGTGTTACCTTTCTTTTCAAAGGTTTTTAAAGTTAAGCAACCTTAATCTGTTACTCACACCAGACCCCTGTCTGACCTAGAGTTTATCTTTTGTTTTCTTAAACTCTTGGATACTCAAATTTTTACGAGTAGTCAAGGGATTCAGGTTTGCTTTGACAAATAATGGAGGAGCAATGGAGCAGGAGGCTTCTGCGTTGTAGATATATAGTTCCGCTGTGTGTTCTCTGTGTTGTGATTGTATTGAGTTGTAAATACTAGACAAGTGTTTATAACTGTCTGGTATATGTGATGTGTATGTTATGTATCTCTGATTGATGTTGTATATTATGTAAATACTTATGTTATTAATATAATTTATTCGTTCCGCTGTTGAGATTCTAGTGTTGTTTCTTCTTTCTCTTCTTTCTTTTCTTCTTCTATCCCTTTATTTCTTAATTGATGATGCGATTTTCTGGGAGTGGAAAGTCGGGTCATCACAATACTCCAATTCGCACTCTGGGAATTTGGAGTCTGTTCACACTCTGGGAACGATTTATTTGATGCTTATACACCAATTCACACTCTGGGAATTTGGAGTCCGTTCACACTCTGGGAATGATTTATTTGATGTTTGTACTCCAATTAACACTCTGAGAATTTGGAGTCCGTTCACACTCTGGGAACGATTTATTTGATGTTTATACTCCAATTCACACTCTAGGAATTTGGAGTCCGTTCACACTCTGGGAACGATTTATTTGATGTTTATACTCCAATTCGCACTCTGGGAATTTGGTGTCCGTTCACACTCTGGGAACGATTTATTTGATGTTTATACTCCAATTCACGCTCTTGGAATTTGGAGTTAGTTGCAGGACTGTCATGTGTCGGTCCATTTCAGCCTTTGATGTGATGGCTTTCCCCCGAGCTGAGGTTTCACTTAGTGAGTGGCCGGTCGTATCACAGTCACTCACTATTTGAATAAATTCCATTGTTTGATAGAACTCAGCTCTTCGTGTGTCGTAATTGTTGAACGTCGCATTCGGTGAATTACAGTTTTAGCTTGAAGAGATAGTAATTTATTGCTGGAACGGAAAAACATGGCAAAGTCAGTGCCTTATTACAAATTCAAACTTCAGAATGTAAAGGAAATTGCAAAGTATTCATAGACTGAATAAGCCTGTCATGTGTAACAGTGACGAAGGTCTTCGTCGTTCCAGGCTCCTAAAAAAGTTGGTCCGCCACTGATGGCGTTTATCACCAATCTTCCACGGGGACAAGTGGAGTCCTCCTCTCTCGGTCGATCGGGATCATTGTTTTGATTCGATGGGCCCGCTTCTCCAGGCCGTGATGCCCGCACAAACTGTTCCAGCTTCCTTTCTCTGATCAATTTTTCAACGAGATCTTGTAAGTGACGACACTCGTTCGTATTGTGCCCGTAGCTTTCATGGAACCTGCATAATTTTCCCGTCTGGATTTTCCTCTCCGACGACGGTTTTGGTTCAGGTTTTTGGTACTGAATTGTATTACAGGTTTGTAAATACAAGTTCTCTAATGATGTATTTAAAGGAGTATAACTGTCAAATATAGGATTCTTGCGCTGTGGGCCACGATTTTGATCTCGTTTTCTAATTTGATTCACGCTCTCTCTCCGCCGAGCTTGTTTGTTTTTAACGTTCAACTAAACTTTTCCGGAGCACTCACCGGACTGTTTGATTGCGACATTGCTTTGGATACCATCCGTGCTTGGCCCTGCATCATTCTGCTTCCTAGACTGTTTCGCGTCTTCCCTTCTCAGGAATTGAGCCGCCTTGGCGTGGAAACGGTCCAATGATGCAGGTGGTTTTCTAGCCAACCAGTTGCCAAACTCAAAGTCGGGGTCAATCCCCTTAGTCAGCGCCATAACGATGGAGTTATCGTTCGGATTGCTGATCTCCGCACATGCAGTATGAAATCTCTCTAAGTAGTGTCTGAGTGTCTCTCTAAGAGCTTGGGTGATGCTAAACAGAGTGTTGACGTCTTTCGGTCTTGCGATGTGCATGCGGAATTGCTCGACAAATTTTGTGGCCAACTGGTCAAAGGAGGAAATAGATCGAGGTGGCAGTCGAGTGAACCACATGGTAGCGATGCCCTCTAAGGATATGGGGAAACTACGACACTTCACTGCGTCGTCAGCTTTGGCAGCGCTCATCAACTATTCATATTTCAGAATATGTTGGTTGGGGTCGGAGTTTCCCTCGTACATGGGTAGAGTCGGCATCCTGAATCGCCGTGGGGGTTCAACAGTAAGAATATTGTCCGTAAAAGGAGTGTGACTTTAGGAAATTCCCCAATCATCATTGGTGAGACCCTGGCTCTCATGGATCATCTGACGTATCATGGTCAGAAAATTCGGCATTTGTATGTTCTGTGCGGCTCGTGCCGGAATGTGATTGAATCCCGCATCCTGGAGTTGGAGCGGATGCTGTTGGTGGTCCAAATCTTGCCTTCTTGGCTCGTAGTCTTCTGGGACGTACGGTTTAGGGGTACGCCCATGCTGACGACTGTCCGGGTTTCACTGACTTGGGGCATCGACCCTTGGTTCATCGATGGAATTCGTGGTGCGGTATTCTATGGTGCAGTGTGGAATGGCACCTCCTCGGGAGGAGGGCCTGGTTTGGAAACTGGCTGACGGACCAACTCTCAATTGTCCAACAGCCATTGCCGGTTGATTTCCAGCAGCTTGTATGTGACTCCCATCTAGCCGGGGTCGTGGAGATCGATGATGATAATCTGAAGAGGAGGAACTTTCGCTGGAGGAGCGAGAAGCATGGTCTCTCTTGGATCTCTTTCGCTTCTAGCGATCCAGCTGGTTGATCAGCTCAGCGTTAGCGTGTAGCTGTTTTGTTAGTTGTTGCCGATTCTAGGTCAGCTCTTTGAGTAGCAACTGGAACTCTTTCCTAGTAACCAGACCTGATGGTTCTAAGTGTCCAGTGGCGTCTTGGTTAAAGGGAGGTAGTGGCGTAGGATTCTGTCTATCCTGTTCCTCTTGATTGATAGCATTAGAGTTGGTCCTTTTGCTAACCATCTTGAAAGTTTAATTCCTTTCCTAGACTTTATGCAAATCTGAATAGAAGGGAAGGAACTTGGATTTGTGATCTGGATCTCTCTCTTAGATTTATTCAATCCGGTATCGATGACAGATCCAAAGAGCAGGCGAAAATCTGGGTTTTCTTAGTGAAAGCACCAAAGTGTTTGCACCAAAATTGGTCACAACATTCTTCGGGAGTCTTTGAAGAGACAATAATGAAGAATGTAAATTGAAAATGAGGATTATCTAACAAAAACTCCAAATAATAGTAAAGTAAATGCGTAGACAAGCGATTTATAGTGGTTCGGCGTGTTTCCTATGTCCACTGTGAAGTTTTTGCAGTTTTATTTCTTCTCTTTCAATGATTACAAGTTGTTACAGCAATCAACCACAAGTTACAACTGGAAATTCGAAATCAACAGCAAGAATATGATGTAGGATGATGGAGATCTCGATCCGGCAGAGTCTGGACGTTTGAGAATCAAAAGATCCTTTTTCTGTAGGCTCTGGGGCTCTATTTATAGGCGTAGGAGGCTGAGACTTTGCTCAAATCTCGGAAGACTTTTTCTGGCACGTGAGTGGGCCCACGCGACCAACCTCAGGAAGTTTAGACTTGTTTGGCGATCGATACGAAGTCATTTCGTATCGATCAAGATTACGTCCAATTGAGCTGAAATTTGGTGGAGACATTCCGCAGCATGTGTGCAATCTCCAGTTAAAATTTCATGGCATTTGGATTGGTGGATCATGAGATATCATCGATACGAAATGATGTACTTCGGTTGTTGTTTGGTTCAAATCGATTCGTTCGAATTGATTGTTTCGAATCGATGTTGTCACGCGCCTTCGTGATGACGTGGAGCGCAATCTTTGCCTCGATCCAATCTTTGCTCCGAGTTGATCGCGTCGACTCCATATATCTCAGCGCGTTCGCATCGATGGATGACACGTCACCTAGGTTCATTGCCTTGATGGATTCGAATGAAGCCTTACCGATGGATTCGAACAAGGCTTCACTCATTTATTCGAACGGCAGTCACTGAGGGAGTCGAACAACCGAAGGTCGATGGATATGAACTAGCCTTTCTTTGATGGATATGGGCCATGTAGCTTCTCCATGGATACGAGGCCAATCGGCGAAGTTGAGCCTTCGATGGATACGAAGTAAGATGATATGATGGATACGAATTGCAGCTGCCTGATGGATACGAAGAGAGGATCCTATGATGGATTCGAAGCGGGCTTTCTGCCGATGGATTCGAATGAGATCGAGTCGAACCGAGGCACTTCGATGGATTCGAACTTGATTGTTACGAAGGGCGGCACTTCGATGGATACGATACGAAATCAACAGCGGCAATGGATACGAACGCTGGGCCATTTCCTCTATATTGAATCGATCATAACTCGAGCATATGATCTCGGATTGACTTGAAATTTAAAATGCTGGCCTCTATGGCTTTACTTGTCATGTCCCATCAATTGTAGTCTGATCCGGGCTCGGACAAAATTCAGCGATATCCATAGTAAAGCAAAGTATAACCAATCTTTGAGACGAACTGTCCTTTGTTTTCGATCGATCTTTTGGTATCACGACTTTGCCAAAAAGCAGGATTACAAGTAAAACATTCCTATATAAACATCACTACTTCTCCTACCTTCATTTCTTTCTACATCTTTCTTTTTCAAAGGACGTCAAATCAGAAAAAAGAGAAACAACATCAAAATTAAAACCTGGAAGTTTGAAACCAGAGGAACCAAAACCTGAAAAGAAACAAAAGGGCAAAGATAAACTCAATCAAAACAAACTTTTCAAAATCTCAAACCTGGAAGGAAAGGCAAACATAAGGATTCAAATTCAAACTGAAGCAATCAAAGCATGTAAGTTCAATTCAATTTTATCAAGCAAGCTAACAATTCAGAGATTTCAGATCATCCCAAACAAGTTCAGATCAAAGTTTAAGTTCAAAATAAAATTTCCAATTTTCTAAATTTATTTCTTGTCTCTGTTTCTTCAACTAGGTGAGTATACATCTATTTTAATCTGTATATTTGCTGATGCATGTGAAGATTCTAGAGGAAATTTTGTGAATAATGTTGCATGGATGTAATTTGTTGAAGTATAGTTAATCACTGTGTATATATTTATACATGTGCATGTTTGTGCATAAATGAATTTGCTTGTTCGATTTTAATCAACTAAATCGAGTTCACGAATTCATATCTCCACATATAAACAATTTTAGGTTGATATTTTTAAAGGGAATTTGTTTGTTATAACTAACTTTGATTTCCAAAAGTATTTTTAAGTGAAATTAACAAAAAGGATTACTAGATGGAAGAAGAATAGTGTAAAAATCAAATTGTATTAGAAATTAGCTGTCTAAATCTTAGTTCATGTTTATATCATCTGATTCATAGTAGAAAACTAGGATTTTTAAAGAGAAGATCAATATTTTTAATTTATAAATCAAGAGAATTTTTGAGTTGACCAGAATCGAGTGTTTGCTAGATTTCTGGCGATCAACGATGGAAGGAGGGTCGATTTTTGGCTGAAGGGTAGCTGAAGTGGCGGCGAGCTTTGGAAAAATAGGTTCGTATTTTTCTAACGAAGGGGTTGACCGGTCGAGGTTGATCTAGAGTTGGATGTCCAGTTTAGGGTGGTATCTGTTTTGCGGTGATGGCGACGACTAGGTGGTGGTAGGGCCGTGCGGTATAGGGGGAATTGGAAGCTGGATGTCTGACGATGCTGGTGGTGATAAGGCCGGGGTTCCAACGGCCTGCATCGGTGGCATGAGGTGGATGTGGGAGGGAGTTCCATTTCTAGTTGTGGTGAAATGTTCGAAAAGGGATTCGAGCATATTCGAGTGGAATTGGGCACCCGGGTAGTCGAGGAGGATGTTAGAGACTTGCGGGTGATCTGGGCGAAGGTCGGAAATGAACGGAACAACTATGCATGTGCATGGGTATCGGCGTGTATGTTTGGATTTTGAGGCGGTTGCTGTGTTGAGAAGAAGAGATAGGTGAGGACTCAGGTTTATGCACGAGGAATGTAGGTTTTAGCCCGAGTATTGATTTAGGAAAGTTTGGGTAGGCACGAGCTTGTATGTTTGATTCCAGTTTTATGTTAGCAGGCTATAAAAATTTGAAAGTAAATTTTTGTATCAGTTTTTAAAATTTTAAAGGGAACGTGTACCAAGTTTTAAACTAAAGGGAAGTTGATCAGGTTTCAAAGTGGAAGTAATTAGTGAATAAGTTTCCAAAGTGAGTATTAACAAAGTTCCAAGCAAAAGTAAAACTTGTGACAAGTTTAAAAATAAAAGATTAAAAGGTTTTCAAAGTAAGTGAGAATGTTAGCAAGGTTTCAAAGTTAAATATTAAACAAGTTTCAAGTATAAATTATAAATCAAATGTTTTGAATTTAAACTATTTGGTTTAATATAATTATATAATAAGTTAATTATTTAGTTATTCCTATGTGATTTCAAATGAAATTTAATAATGATTTAATTAAATAATTAATTAAGAGCATGGTTTTTCTTAGATTAATTAAGGATAATTACTTAATGGAAGTAATTAAGGATCGGTTAATTAATGCAAGTAATTAAAGGAAAATTAATTAAAGTGATTGATTAAATGATAAATACTTAATATGATTAATTTAAAGATATTGATTAATGTGATTATTTAAAGGATAATTAATTAACATGATTAATTAGAGGATAATTAATAAATGTGAATAATTAAGGATGACTAATTAAGTAATAATAAATGGTTAAGGATAATTAAGCTGGTTTTAAAAGTAATTAAAGTAATTAATTCAATAAGGAATTGCATAACTAATCAATCTTGTTTATGGATGATTAAGTTATATTGAATGCCATGGATTGTTGATATCTCTGATATATGATTTGTGATGCTCTGTGATATGAATATTTTGATTGAACTGTAATAATGTGGGTTATCTATCAATGATGAATTGCTGTACAATTATGGTACCCTGTATTTAAAATTGATTTGTTTCACTTAAACATTTTGGATTAAAATGATATCGGATTCGAAGAGACCGAGTTAAGTATCAGCAACTACCCGAAACTATTTCGATATGTAACCTACAATAATTCTTTAAAGATGTGAGTTTAGACTCATATAGTCTGGAACAGAATTAATTAAGTAATATGGACATTTAACCGAGTAACAATTCTTAGACATAATTTTATGAAATAGGCATTGACTATAACAAGTTAAGTACACGTTGTAAAGTACGTGTTACCCCGGGTTTCAGTTATGTTTTAAACTTAGTGTTTCAAATTTTATGGGTTTACTCACGCTGGTTTCCAGCCTGACCCGGGTGTTACTTTGTTTGTAATGCTCGGGTCAGACCGAGTATTACAGATTTTCAGGTTAGGACGTTCTAGAGCTCAGGTGGCGAGCTGGATGGCAGGAACGTATGGAGTATATTCCGCTATGTGTTGTGAGTTGTGTTGATTATTTTAGGACAAGTTGTTACAACTGTCCAATTGTGATGAACTCTGATGTATTATTTGTAAAGTAACAGTTACATCTTTTCTTTGTATAAATGCTATTATTTGATAATATATTTTGATCCGTTGCGAATGTGAGATGTTTTGTTTTCTATTCTTCTTCTACCTCTTTTCTTCTTAACCCTAACAATTTGGAATTTTCGACGTTTGATTGCTCGGCACTTCTATAATCAACGCATTATTGTCGAATTATCGAGGTCGAAAATTTCTGGTCGTTACAGACTCTTCCCGTTGCAATTAAAAAATAGATTTAAAGGTTCGAATCAAATAAAGAAAGGAGAATCTCCAACAATGACTATGAGGGTGTGCCCCCCTTACAGAAAGTATACCTCTAGAAATATACTTGAGAACTCCAATGGCTCTTGGACACGTCCAAGCCGTACCGCACCAACGGTCGCCGAGTATCCGAGTATTTCACATCTCAATGCACAACATTGAATCCAATCTAAAGTGGATGTGAAAATACACTAATGGGAGCGACCCCACATAGCTTGGCTTCCACTCGCTCTTTAGGTTTAGTCATTTCTAACAAAGGATAACAAAACTCAAATGAGCAATACATCATCTTAGAGTGACGGTAATAAAGAAGCTGGATTAACCAATAGGCGAGAAACCAACCGTCGATGATATAAAATGATCGTATATAAAAATTAAGTCATGTATACTTATCACCACTCATCAAATTCTAACTTGTACTATTTCTTGGTTAACAATAATACCGGTCAATTTAAGGTAGTGTTACTTCAAAGTCATGTGTCATGATTATTCTTAACTTTCAAAATAGCAACAAGTCTACTTCTTCGATGTTTAGCACTAAGTATACAAATAAATCGTTTCCATATAAGTGAATCGCTTTACGGAAATTAATTCATTTCCATAAACGAATGAAACTTTTTCTTTTATAAATCCGAATTCATGCTTGGCCTTACATGATAAGTATTAGCTTTTAAACACTTTGTTAAAAAAGTTTGCTCGATTAAAAACATCAATTTAAAAAGGATTTAATATCTTAAAACATCCTTATTACAATAATTAATTAACTTTAAACTTCATCGCACAAATTGATTTTCGAAATGCGAATGTCTTCAAATAATAAAAACGGTAAACCACTTTTAAACCTTATTAATTAAATTAATTATAAAATATAATTAATTAAATTAATAAATAATTAATTTTCATTATTTAAAATGAATAACAAAGTCAAAACATCCTTATTACTTTGATAAATTCACTTTGAAACTTCATAAATTAAGTTGATTAATTAACTCCAATAACCTCTAATTAAAAAGGGTAAATTACCTTTAAAACATCATTATTTCAATTAATTAAGAAATTTATATATAATTAGTGAAATTAATTAATTAATTAAATATCATTATTTAAATTGGTTAATCAATTTAAAACATCATTACAGAAAGGTTAATTAAAGTTAAAACAAGAGATTTCCTTTTAAAGTCATTAATTAAAAAAATTAATTGATTTTAAAACATCACTAGTTAATTGATTAATTAACTTTAATCCATCATAATTAAAGGATTAATTAGCATTAAAATCATTAAATAAAATGATTAATCAAATGTAAATCATCATTAACTAAGTAATTAGTTAAATTTAACACACATCATTAATAAGTTAAAGTTAACCTAAATCCTTATTAATTAAATAAATAATTAAATTAAATAATCATTTTTAAAATAAATAATTATTTTTTAAAACATCATTAATCAAAATATTGCTTAACTTGTGACAAAAATTCCGAGCATGAAGATAAAACCAAACGGTTTCGATAAAAAGTGATTTTTCGAAAGTGTTGATATAGCGACTGTCGTTATACAGGTAGTTCGGCAAATAAACTTACGTCATTACAATACAACCAAACATCACATAGCAAGGTATGAACTTATATACAAGGTAATTAACTATGGAACAACATATAGAGAGCATTTACTTATAAATATTTAATTTTAACTACCAATATTTCGTCAAACTTACTAAATACTTACTAACTTATCCAAACTTGCACCTCAATTTCAGTGACCAAGATATTAAAAATTTAAAATATCATAAGTATAAAGTTATAGTCCTCTGAGTTAGTTTCCAGATCACTAAAGAAATCTAAATTCCTATTAACTTTGCAAAAGTTATGGTCAAATTACTAAGGGGTGTTTAAACAATTCCGAGCCAAACATCATCAATGCTAAACAGTTCATTTTCGTATTATGAAGTCATGTATAAACAAGTATATAAAAATACAATCACGTTAATTCCCAAGCAATAATCCAACCACAGTTATTATCAATAATAAAAGTTTAAAACTGTGCATAAAAGAGGAAGTTTTACTCACCGAAAAGCTATCCAAACTCTTATTAAATTAGGGTATAACCTTTCACTTCCATTCCCAAGCAAAAAGATGGAGTTTTTTTGATGGCCTTGACATAAAGATATGGTTCGAGCTCTTTAAGCTCGGCCTTTGTTGTTTTAGTTGGATAATTGCTTGTTTTTAGAAGATGTAGAGAGGCCTTAGCAAGTTTTGGAAGAGATTTAAGTAGAAATATGTAGATTTTTGTAACTTGGAAAGAGTTTAGGAAGCCATGGAATTATGATTAAAAGCTTTTGGAAGTTTGGAACATGAAAAGAGAGTGGAAATGTGAAATAAAAGTTTATAAAAGCTAGTATTTGTAAGCCTACAAAGCTTCTCAAAGAAGCTTCTTTATTAAATTATATTTGCTTAGCTTACACGGGAAGCTTCTTTATTTGATTATATTTGCTTAGTTTACATGGGAAGCTTCTCTATTTAACTATATTTTCTTAGCTTACATGGGAAGCTTCTCTATTTAATTATGTTTGCTTAGCTTACATGGGAAGCTTCTTTATTTAAATCATTTCGGTGGCTTATGTTGGAAGCTTCTTTACTATATATATATATTTCCTTAAGCATATATACATTTACTTACATGCATTCAAAAATGCCTAAGTAATTTATAAATATGTGTTGGTGCATACAAAAGAGTTATGACATTTCTAATAACCTTTAGCCGACGAAAGGTTGAAAATTCGAAAAACGAATTCCGATCACATTTTCATTCTTACAACTTAATATATTTGTAAACTAAATTAGAAAACTATTTTACCATCACTATTTATTTATTTAAAGTGTTTTATTTTAGTTGTAAACCTAATATTTGAATATTTAAAATTAATTAAATATTCACAAATTCAAGTAGTGAAATTTCGGTCGTTACATAGAAAATCTCGCATCGAGTAGAAACTACAAGCTTTTGATCAATATTAAGAAAGTAGATTGTTTGTAATAAATTTTTTCTTCATAATAGAAAAGCCATGGAGAATGTAGACTCTGCCAAATGACGTAATGCTCGGAATCAAAAATGTATTCCAGGTACATTGAGAAAATTTGATTTTGGAAATTGTACTCGAAAAATATGATTCGACCATAAGTGGTCTTCGAGATGTACATCAATGCAGTTAGAAATATATAAAGTATGGTTATTAAGAAATAACTTCGTAGATGTTAAATGATGGAATTAGTGAAGCATTTTCATCTTTTAACATTCTTAAGTTCATTTGGATTCTACTCGCGAATTATCACATAATGAATTTGAATTTCATCACAATGACATTAAAACAGAACTCTTAAACAATGATTTAGAGGAGACTATTTGCACATCATAGCCAAATGCCTCATAGTGTAGAAGCAATAATAAAATTTATTAGTCTTTTAAGATCCGTACATGTTCTCAAAGAAGAATTTAGATGTTGTAACGACCCGTGAATTTCGTAATTAAATTTTGTCATATGAATAAGATTTTGGGATTAAATTTATAAAGAAATATAATTATTATAATATGCAATGAAGTAAATGTTAAGAATTAACCTATGAAATATTATATTGATTAAAATAGACTTAATTAAAAAGGTTGAATTGAATAAATCCTATTTATTAGAACCTAATTTATTGGTATGCAAATTTATAATACATGAGTTATTGCAAGAAATGGAAATTTGAATAGAATTCTAATGAATGAAAGTAGTGAAAAGATTATACCCGGATATAATTGTATATGAGAAATAAAGGAAAATATTAAATTGATTAATGTATATATTAGGCAATTGACAATTTATGGATTTGTTAAGATTGCAAAGTTATAATTGAGTGTAAATAGGAAATTTGGTAATAAACTAAAATAAGAAAAATGTAAATGTTATAACTTGGTTACAAAAAATTTATATACGCAAGTGGATGTAAATATGAATTAATTAAAGTGCGCATTTATTTATAATGGGATAAAACGTAAATTTATGTAATAGGGATGATGCAGGATGATAAGTGTTTCCCAGGGAATCGACCGGGCAACTTAGTACTCGGCCTCCCCTATCGTTCGGTCCAAGATGGAGCGTTCGACATTAAGAAGCATCCGGTATTGAATACCTTTCGGTCGAAGAAGAACGCTCGGCCTAAGATTGCTCGGCCTCAGAATATCGTTCGGCCTAAGATATCGTTCGACCAAAGCGACCGTCCGACTAGAAACCTCGCTCGGCGCTTAAGTGGTTCGGCACCATAACGCTCAGCATACCCACCGCTCAACCCAACTGGTTTGTCCGGCATCTCTTTGCAAACGTCATTCAGAAACGTTCGTCCAAAGGCCTCGCTCGGCCAAGGGCCTCGTTCGGCCAAAAGCATCGTTCGACCAAAGGCTCGTTCGGTCAAGATTGCGTTCGAACATCAACGCCTCGTTCGGCACCCAGACCGTTCGGCCTCATACCGTTTGGCTTCAAGGAGCGTCCGGTATCCATGAAGACTCGGCATTCTCATTCGGCCTTCCGAGACGTTCGGTAATCAAGGATGGTTCGGCATTCTCCCCCGCACGCCCGGTCCGATCATTGCTCGGCCTACTCTTCCCTACAACAAACGTATCGTTCGGCATAAAGAGAATGGATCGGCACTCGACCGTTCGGCCTGCTCGGTTCGACATATAGGGCTTGTCCTATTTGGACCGAGTTATTCAGCTACTAGGCCCACCAAGGAAGTCCAACCCACCTTTGTCTATAAATAGAGGGGCATGGGCACAGAGAAAGAGAGACAAGATTTTAGAGAACACTGGGGAGACTCTGCCATTTTCAAGACTCATTCCAGACTTATTTCTTTTACTTTGCAATTGTATTCTAGTAACTGAAAATGGATTGTATATGTAATCACCCATCAAGGAAATCAATGGAAATCAACTTCAAAGTGGATGAAGGCAGTTACGCCGAACCACTATAAATTTGGTGTTCTTGTTCTCTGCATTTAAGTTTACACTCTACTCTCTGTTTTAATTTACTTTCTTCATTAATCTCTCTACACAATCTTTCTAAGGGTGTTAGCGACCAATTTTGGTGCTAACATTTTGGCGCTTTCACTGGGAATTTGAATTCTCAGGCTATTAGGATCTACTTTGCAGCTACTAGATTGCATAAATCCCTCGAAGAAGATCCATAATCATCTATAAGGCATCTGTTGATTCTACTCAGAGTTACAACCAACAACTCTACCACGGGAAGACCACAAACTAGACCGGCCTCTCAAAATGCAGATGCCCACGAAACCTCTAGTGTGCAACAATTGTGAACTAGCAATCAGTAAGCGATTCGAGGTGCAGGGCCCTCTAACCAAAACCAAGCAGAAGTTGTTTCCCGAGAAGAATTTAATGTCTTGATAAGACAACTTAAGGAAAGTAAAAGGCAACTTGTTGAGCAAATGCAAGCCAAGGCTGACCTCATGACTCAGCTTACTCAGCAGCATCAGAATGCTGGAGGTAGCCCTGTCCCTTACTCTGAAGATCATAGTTCGACCTCTGTTGATGAACCTCCGAGGCGTAGACGCCGTAAGGATGAAGATGCACATGCAGGTGCTACTGATCGATCTACTAGAAACCAAGACCCAAATCGGACGGGACATTAACCAGCATGGTCCCGTGGAACGGAACCCAACCTCCCATCTTCCATACAAACCCCGGATTTGACGGCTATGGTCAGGCAGTTGATGAAAGAAAACCAAGATCTAAATAATGAAGACTGGGGAGTGTCTAAGAGTCATACTCCCTTTACGGATACCATTCTACAGGCCGAATACCCAAGAAAGTTCAGCATGCCCGCCATTCCAGCCTACGAAGGGAAGACTGACCCCAGGCAGCATGTAATGAGGTACGGATAGATGATGGATTCTGCAAGAGCTAATGACGCAACCAAGTGTAGGTGTTTCCCAATCACCTTGTCCGGGATTGCCACCATGTGGTTCACTCGACTCCCACCGCGATCTATATCCAGCTTCGACGAATTAGCAATGAAATTCGTAGAACAATTCAGGATACACACCACTCGTCTAAAGGACGTGATGTCCTTATCAAGCGTAACTCAAACTCCAGGAGAGTCATTGAAAGCATACTTGCAAAGATTTCATGTTGCTACTACCGAGGTTAGCAATCCCAATGACCACACGATTTTGATGGCAGTAATGCATGGAGTGGATTCGGATTCTGAATTTGGAGATTGGTTGGCGGGGAAGCCCCCAGCTACGCTAGAACGTTTTTATTCGAAAGCTCATCAGTTCATAAGAAGGGAGGAAGCTCGGTGGACACGGCGAGACAAGGCATCAGGGCCCGTTTAAGAGTCTGTGAAAAGTAACGTCGTCGTGAAACAAACCGAAGATAATCCTGGAAAAACTCAAGTTAACGTCCAGAACAATCCCGGGCAGTCTAAAGGATCCGGAGGTGGAAACCCCGGAAAGAAAAAAGAAACGGGGAAATGGAAATCAAGGATCCCAACATACAATGAATAAACCCCATTGAACGCATCTCTTGAAAACATCTATCTATCAACCTACAACACTTTCCAGTATATAAAGCCACGCCCAAAGGAATCGACAGAGGAAAAGAAGCGGACCGGGAAGTATTGCCATTTTCATGAATCTTATGGGCACAACACAGAGGAGTGCAGACACCTTCATAATGCCATAGAAAAACTAATTAGACAGAAAAAACTGTAGGAATTTTTCAAAGACCCACAGGACGGGAGGCAAGAAACATCGGACCCTGGACGTAGGCCAGCCCCACACCAACTAGAACAACCTACTCGGACTGTGGGTAGATTGGTTATTAACACAATTGCTGGCGGACCTCATCCTGCAGATAAGAATTGGCAGGAGATGGAGCGATACGCTAACTCCTTAAGACATGCGGAGTATGAGTGTTGTTCGAACATGGAGGATGGGAGTCCTGCAAAGCAGCAACACACGATGAATGATGATATCGTATTCAGAAGTAGAGATGCGGACAAGGTAGAGGCCCCTACCATCGACCCAATGGTCATATATGCAACCATCGGGCCGGCATTCGTGAAGAGAATTCTAATTGATTGCGGAAGTTCCGCCAACATCATCTTCCGGAAGGCATACGACCAACTGAAGCTGGAGACCAAGGATTTGAAGCCATCCAAAGCCAGAATCCATGGCTTTAGTGGTGCAACGACTGATGCAATGGGTTATGTGGAATTACCAGTTGAACTGGGGCAAGGTGAACGCAGAAGGGTGCAAATCTTACCATTCATAGTACTGGACGTTGGTTCCCTGTAAAACGTATTTCTGGGTCGTCCAGCCCTGGCGGAATTTAGGGCAGCTTTGGCCCCTTGATGTTTGACGTTAAAATTTCCAACAGACAAAGGAGTCGGAGTGGTACACGACGACCAGGCAACCGACTGTGCATGCTATCTAGCTGAACTCAGGGAGGCATGGCGTAGGGAGAAAGGAAAGGTTGCGGACAGCTCTGTCCGCATCCAAGGTTCTGACGATTGACAACTAGCGCCCGAGCCCTGGCTCGGGCGGCATTCTCGGATCCATAGAGACATAGATCCGTGAGACGATGATGAGGAACCTAGGGAAACCAATGCAACACCGGCTGAACTCACAATTAACATCCCAGTTAGCCGCAGCGACCCATCATGAGTTCTTAAAATAGGATCACAGCTCGACCCCGTGGCAGTTGAGAACCTTGTTGACTTCCTCCGAGCGAACCTTGATGTTTTTGCGTGGACGCACTCTGATATGTGCGGGATTTCTCCTGCAATCGCGAGTCATATGTTGAACATAGAGCCGAGACATGTTCCTGTGAAACAGAAAAGGAGAGGCATGGACCCAGAGAGGTCTGCAGCTCTCAAAGAGGAGGTGGACAAACTCAAAACCAACGGGTTCGTCCGCAACGCCCTCTACCCTAAATGGGTATCTAACCCGGTGTTAGTAAAGAAAGCAAATGGAAAATGGAGGACTTGTGTTGATTATTTCAATTTAAACAAAGCATGCCCGAAGGATAGTTTCCCGTTGCCAAGGATTGACCAACTCGTCGACTCAACTGTCGGACATGAGTTACTTTCATTTATGGACGCGTACTCTGGTTACAATCAAATTCCGATGCACATCTTGGACCAAGAACGCACCAGCTTTGTCCCAAATGTGGGGTTATATTGCTATGTAGTAATGCCCTTTGGATTGAAGAACGCAGGAGCAACTTATCAACATCTGGTGATTCGAATGTTCAAAGATCAAATTGGAAAAATGATGGAAGTCTATGTGGATGACATGCTAGTGAAGTCACGACAGTCAAACGACCAAATCCGGGACCTAGTGGAGATGTTTGACATACTCAGGCATTATGGAATGAAGATCAATCCATTGAAGTGTTCATTCGGCGTAGCATCAGGAAAGTTTCTGGGATTCATTGTGAATGCCCAGGGAATTGAGGCTAACCCAGAGAAGATCCAGGCTATCCGAGATATACAAGTACCCAGGACCATAAAGCAGGTGCAAAGTCTTAATGGAAAAGTGGCTGCGCTAAGTCGATTCATATCCAGAGCTACAGACAAATGTATTCCCTTCTTCGACATTATAAAGAAAGGAAAGAGAAACTTCGAATGGACATCCGACTGCGAGGAAGTATTCCGGGCTCTGGTAAGGCACTTGGAAAGTCCCCCTGTACTGTCCAAGCCGATAGACCATGAAATGTTGTATGTATACTTGGCGGTATCCCAGCACGCTATCAGTACAGCCTTGGTCCGCGAGGAAGACCGGATTCAAAAGCCGGTTTACTATGTCAGTAAACGCTTGATAGGGGCGGAAAGAAATTATCCAAAGATTGAAAAACTAGCCTATTGCTTGGTGATCGCATCACGCAAGATTCGCCCCTACTTTCAGGCACACTGAATCAGTATCTACACTGATCAACCCCTACGGCAGGTACTCCAATGACTAGAAACTTCCGGAAGGATGTTAAAATGGAATATTGAGTTGAGTTAGTATGATATCGCCTATCTACCATGAAGGGCCATACAAGGACAAGCACTAGCCGACTTCATTGCTGAATTCACTGTGCTAGATGAACCGAGCAGTCATAGAATCATACCCCCCGTTCGGTGGAAGATGTACACCGATGGGGCATCTAACGACCGTCGCTCAAGGGCAGGTATAACCCCCGTAACTCGTGAAGACCGATCAATCTGCTACGCTTTGAAGCTCAAGTTTGCAGCAATAAATAACGAAGCCGAATAAGAAGCATTGATTGCTGGCTTGAGACTTGTTATCGAACTGGGAGTGAAGCCAATCGAAATCTTCTATGACTCACAGCTGGTAGTATATCAGGTGCGGGGAGACTACCAAGCGAAGGGACAGAGCTTGCTCCTTACCTTGCTCGGGTTCAAGAGCTGCTGGCGAATATGGAATACTACGACATCTCGCATGTCCCACGCTAACAAAATAGAGAAGCCGATTCATTGGCAAAATTCGCAAGCACTGGCGATGCACATCAAATGAGATTGTTCCCTGTTGAGACCCTCTATGCTCCAAGTATAGACGTAATGGAGACAGATTTCGTGTTAGAGATCAAACTTGAGAAGGAATCGTGGTTGACCCCAATCAAGCAGTACCTGCTACAAGGGGATTTGCCTGAAAAGAGGAGCGAAAGACGCCAAGTCCTTCGTAAGGCTTCACGTTATGTAATACATGATGGAATAATGTATCGAAGGGGATTCTCGACCCCACTACTCCGATGCATTGCCCATGATGAGATAAAACGAGTCCTGGAGGAAGTCCATGAAGGAGAGTGCGGAGACCATACTGGGGGCAGACATTAGCAAAGAAGATCCTCCGCTATGGATACTACTGGCCAACTATGAATCGGGATGCTGCCGACTATGTGAGAAGATGTGATAAATGCCAGATATATGCAAAAATCCCGAGAGCTCCGTCGACGAAACTCACGCAAATGGTAAGTCCCTGGCCATTTGCAATGTGGGGAATTGACTTAGTTGGTTCTTTACCCATAGCCAAAGGAGGCGCGAAATATGCAATAGTTGCGGTCGATTACTGTACAAAATGGGTAGAGGTAGAGCCTATGGCCACGATCACCACCAAGAAAGTCATTAACTTCATTGTACGAAATATCATATGCCATTTCTGGCCTTCCCCGGACCATCATAACAGACAATGGAACTCAATTCGAAAGCAAGGAGTTCAAAGGATTTTGTCAGAAATATGTCATTGAGAAAAGATTTGCAGCAGTTGCTCACCCGAAGGCGAATGGACAGGTGAAAGCCGTTAACAAAATAGTCAAGTCCATATTGAAAAAGCATTTGGAAAAGGCTAGAGGCAAGTGGGTAGATGAACTCCCAACGGCGCTTTGGGACTATATAACCACCCACAAGACCGCGACTGGCCATACTCCATTCGCATTGGCATATGGCACGGAAGCTGTCATACCCGTGGAACTTGAAGTTCCATCTCATCGGGTAAATCACTACAACCCTGCGTCGAACCGGGATATCTTATTGGAATCATTGGACTTTATTGATGAAAAACGCGAAGAAGCCGATTTGAGAGCGGCCTCATACAGACACAGAGTTGCTTAATATTATAACGAGAAGGTCCGACCAAGAATGTTTAGTGTTGGAGACCTCGTGTTGAAACGAGTTTTCCCGATACTTTCTCATATGAATCCCGCGTGGGAAGGTCCATATGTCATCGAATAGAAACTTGGAGAAGGAACTTTCAAGCTAGCGACCGTCGATGGTGCGACACTCCCCCGGTCATGGAACAACAAGCACTTGCGGCATTATTATACTTAGTCTATTTCCTTCATGTATTAGTCGCACTTATTTCCAGTATTCTTTTATTTCTAATTCTTGGCATGTAATAAAGCGATTTAGTTTGCTCTCATTAATACAGGCTTGAAGCCATCTTTCCCATGAATTACTAATGTCTCTACTAATGATGATCCTGTGATGGGAAAATAAAATTATGTTATCCCGGCTAACGTATGAATGCGCATGGACACTAAAAATCTCCATGTCCCCGGAGTGCGGACTGGAGTACTCGAAGTCCCCGGATTGTGGACTCGTGTATAAACGAATCAAAATCTCCAAGTCCTCGGAGTGCGGACTGGAGTAGTCTATGTCCCCGAAGTGCGGACTGGAGTAATCGAAGTCCCCGGATTGTGGACTCGTGTATAAACGAATCAAAATCTCCAAGTCCCCGGAGTGCGGACTGGAGTAGTCTATGTCCCCGGAGCGTGGACTCGAGTATAAACGAATAAAAATCTCTATGTCCCCGGAGTGCGGACTGGAGTACTCTATGTCCTCGGAGCGAGGATTCGAATATAAACGAAAAAAATCTCCATGTCCCCGGAGTGCGGACTGGAGTACTCTATTTCCCCGGAGCGCGGACTCGAGTATAAACGACTAAAAATCTCCAAGTCCCCGGAGTGCGGACTGGACTACTCTTTGTCCCCGGAGCGCGGACTCGAGTATAAACGACTAAGAACCTCCATGTCCCCGGAGTGCGGACTGGATTACTCTATGTCCCCGTAGCGCGGACTCGAGTATAAACGAATAAAAAGCTCCATGTCCCCGGAGTGCGGACTGGAGTACTCTATGTCCCCGGAGCGCGGACTCGAGTATAAACGAATAAAAATCTCCATGTCCCCGGAGTGTGGACTGGAGTACTCTGTGTCCTCGGAGCGTGGACTCGAGTATAAACGAATAAAAATCTCCATGTCCCTGGAGTGCGGACTGGAGTACTCTTTTTCCCCGGAGCGCGGACTCGAGTATAAACGACTAAAAACTGCAAGTACCCGGAGTGCGGACTGGAGTACTCTTTGTCCCCGCAGCGTGGATTCGAGTATAAACGACTAAAAACCTCCATGTCCCCGGAGTGCGGACTGGAGTACTCTATGTCCCCGGAGCGCGGACTCGAGTATAAATGAATAAAAATCTCCATGTCCCCGGAGTGTGGACTGGAGTACTCTATGTCCCCCGAGCGCGGACTCGAGTATAAATGAATAAAAATCTCCATGTCCCCGGAGTGTGGACTGGAGTACTCTATGTCCCCGGAGCATGGACTCGAGTATAAATGACTAAAATACTCTAAGTCCCCGGAGTGCGGACTGGAGTACTCTATGTCCCCGAAGCGCGGACTCAAGTATAAATGAATAAAAACCTCCATGTCCCCGGAGTGTGCACTGGAGTACTCTATGTCCCCTTAGCGCGGACTCGAGTATAAACGAATAAAAATCTCCATGTCTCCGGAGTGCAGACTGGAGTACTCTATGTCCCTAGAGCGCGGACTCGAGTATAAACGACTAAAAATCTCTAAGTCCCCGGAGTGCGGACTGGAGTACTCTATGTCCCCGGAGCGTGGAATCGAGTATAAATGACTAAAAATCTCCAATTCCCCGGAGTGCGGACTGGAGTACTCTATGTCCCCGGGGCGCGGACTCGAGTATAAAAGAATAAAAATCTCCAAGTCCCCGTAGTGCGGACTGGAGTACTCCATGTACCCGGAGCGCTGACTCGAGTATAAACGATTCAAAATCTCCAAGTCCCTGGAGTGCGAACTGGAGTACTCTAAGTCCCTGGAGCGCGGACTTGAGTATAAACGAATAAAAATCTCCATGTCTCTGGAGTGCGGACTGGAGTACTCTAAGTCCTCGGAGCGCGGACTCGAGTATAAACGACTAAAAATCTCCAAGTCCCCGGAGTGCAGACTGGAGTACTCGAAGTCCATGGAGCGCGGACTCGAGTATAAACGACTCAAAATCTCCAAGTCCTCGGAGTGCAAACTGGAGTACTCGAAGTCCCCGGAGTGTAAACTCGAGTATAAACGGTAAAAATTCTCCAAGTCCCCAGAACACGGACTGGAATATTCTAAGTTCCCGTTGTACAAATTAAAAAATGTTCTAAGTGCTTGAAGCATTGGAGGAAAACGAATAACTCTAAGAGAATCAACGGGCCGTGTGAAGACAAACCAAGAAGTCTATGTTACACACAACAACATGGACTCGAATCACAATCACGAAGAAAACTGAATAATAAGAATCTTTTGAAAGGACAGAAAAGGAAACTAAACTCCATTGAGGAAAAGTTTTCTTCTACAAGCACTCTAAAATCCGGAGTCGACAGTCTATCTACAAAAATTACAAAAAAAATATTACACGACTTAAATTGACTCTCGTTGAACGAGGACAGTAGTCATTTCTTGTGCTTCTTCAACTTCTTCCCGGATGACTCTTCCCTAGAGCGTTTACCCTTCGAACCTTTTCTTGATGGAGGAGTAGCAACTGAAGAAGTAGGGGGAACATCCAAGGGCTTGGACCTGCCAGGAAGGATGACCTTCAATGGCTTGTTCAAGGGATCGACCAGGTCCACTTCACGTGGCTCAACCTTGACCTTGGCTATATCTCTTTTCTCTTTCTCGAGCCGCCCCTTCATGCTCAATTCAGATGTACGCTCAGAGGCGCCTGTGACTTCTACTTCATAACTCCCAGAGGAGGAATTGGACTTGCCTTCGTCAAGCGCCCCGATCACTTGAGCATCTGGCCCAGGAACTTCACCAGCATGAGTAGCCCCACCAGTCTTTTCCACCTCCTTGGCGACATCGCTCCTCGGAGTGGGATCCGGATCGGAACGACATGTACAAAATCAAAAAAGAAGAGCATTAGAATGCAATAGTACTTCACAAAGAATGACGACTTTCAAAATCTCAGAGTGAAAGGTTATCTACCAGGCCCTGGAAAACTCTCTACCATCAAAGGGGTTTCGCCCTCCAGGATAGGAGACAAAACATGAACGCCCAGGCCGGGGGCTTCTAGATCATAGCCAATGTGTTGTTCAAAGGGATTGAGTATCGGTCGACTTGCCGACTGGGAAGGCACGTGAACAGGAGGTTCGGCCCCGGATGGACTGGCGACAACTTCTTTCCCTTTCCTCGAAGGGGAGCCTTTGCAGTAATGGGCCTTGGCCGCCGATAGGTCTGAAGTCTCATTTCCCTTCAGAAATTCTTTTATCAAATCCCCCTCGTCAACCTCCTCGACACCGCACTCGGCCTTCCTGATCTGAATTAAGGTTTCCCATTCCTCGACCAATGATTCAAGATAGCCATCGCCCAAAAAAGTGAAGTCACGGTGCACGAGCACGCGGGCGTTGAATTCGGCAATGAGTGGGTCGAACGCGGTTTTGATCTCTTCTCTACCTTCTTCCCTGGCTGCCTCAAGACGGGAATCGATGTCCGTCAACGCCGTCTTCTTGCCCTCTTCACGGGCCTCGCTCTTTAACATCTCAACCCTTGAAAGCTCGCCCTCGAGTTGTTCTTTTAAAAGTCGGGTGGCGACAATCTCGTCACAGTATCGCTGTGACTCTTCTTGGGTAGCCGTTTTCTCCTCTTTCTCTCTGCGGAGAAGCTCCTCAAGTTCCTTGACCCGGGTGCTGAACGCATCCATCTCCTTTTGAGCTAAGTCCTTCTCCAAGGCCAAAGTCCCGTATTGTTGAACCGCCTCGTCAAGCTCTTTCTTATGAGTTGATTCCAAGCGAGTAACGGCCTCAGCAGTATCCCTGGCACTCCGATGGGCGACCTCGAGTTCAGACTTATAAGTGACGATTTCTTCGTCTTGGGCCTTAATGATATTTCTATCGTGGGTAGCCTCAAGCTTCAACGGTCTATTTCATGCTGGCGCTCCACAAAGACTTCAGAAAGTTTCTCAGCTAGGTGAGCGAACGCGTCATGTTGAACATAGACGTCGTTGGTACAGGCAATGACGTTTTGCTTAACATCTCCAACTATAAGATGAATCGCCGGAAGGCATTTCAACCCATCGAAGCAGATCTTAGGAAATGTAGCCTTGAGCTCGCTCAGGCTCTCTGATACTGTTGGATCCGATGCAGGAGCATGAGTAGACGGTTTTGAAAGTTCGCCCCTCCTTTGAGAATCTCGAGACTGTCGAGTGGAAGAAGAATCAGAGCGTTGATCTCGGGGGATATCAGATTGCGACCCCTTGTAACCAGGCTTATCCATACTTTGCCCCGAATGAGAAGAGGGGTGTCGATGATGCTTGGGCTGGTAATACAGTTTCTTCTGAGATGATGAGTCCTGAGAATGATGGTCCCTAACACCCTCACCATCTCTATCTCGACATCTCTCGGGACCCGAGTCCCGTCTGGACGGATGAAAAATAGGACCACGGTGACGATCGAATCCGTGTGAGCGCCCTATGTCACCTGCACGAAATTCAAATAACAACGAGTTAACAAGGAGAGATGTGACAACAAAAATCTAAGTGCGAATTGAAGTGCAAATGTTCGTGTGTGTCCTAGTGTTTCCCCCCGACGGACCAGTAGCCTTGCTAATAGGGGTTTTCTCTCCCTGACTTTGGATTAGAATGCCCACATCGCCTTTGATGAGCGAATGGAACTTGAATGACTCCGGATCGTCAAAATCATAGTTGAGCAGATCATCAGGGATGGAGAGATTCGACAGACCCTTTAAGGAACTCTCTATGTGCTGCGAAGAAGCCTCCCTCTCCGTCGGAATAAGCGTAACCTTCAAAGTTTCACCAACCTTCTCCTTTCTGATCTTATATGTCGACATCTTTTTCCCCTTCGAAGGGGAAGATGACGTTTCAATATCATGCACTTCAACCGGCGGATACTGAGTAACACCCACATTCTCACCTTGTGTTTCAGGAACCTCGCTCTCTTTAATTTCCCCCTCTTTCTATTCCTCGTGGGTGCGGCGTGATGATGATCCGGCTAGTTTTTTCCCTTTACCGGATACGGGCTTGGGAATAGAGACGCCCTCAGGAAGGCTTACCCGACGACCTTCTGCCAACAGTCCGAACCTTGACAGTGACTCATTTGAAATGAGAGTTCAGATATCTCGTTCTTCGGCAGGAAGGGCTCTAATAGCTTCAACAGCCTCAGAATAACCGCGGCCCTCAGGACGTGGATTGATACCTGAAAAAATGAAACAAGAGTTAGAAAAAGCATCGCCTCGACCGAAATATGAGTATCGCTCCAAGAAGAAGACTTACTTCCTTCAACACATCTCCTCACGAAACCAGGAGGGCGGCGCACGTAGAACCATTCCTGTTTGTATAGGGAAAACTTGCTCCATGCTTCGGTTAGAATTTGGCACTTGTGGTACGGCTCGAGGAACATGAAGGAGGGGCTATCTCTCCGCCTCTTTATCATATAAATATATCTGATGTCGCCAGGAGTTGGAGGCCTGGAGAAGACAACCATGGAAAGGAGGTAGGTCCCATAAATGAACGCATGACCGTTTGGGTGCAGCTGCGACGGGGCGACATCTATGTATTGCAACACGTCCCAAGGAAATAAATTGAATGGAGGCACACTGTCCATCCAACACATAAACTTATTGCAGGCGGTGTATCCGACTAGGGGCAGGTGTGGACGATCATGCCTCGACAGAACCAACACATCGACAAAAGGGATGCCGTGGATAGAGCATATTCGCCGAAGGGCGACTTTGTTGATCTTCGAAGCCTGTGAATCGGTCGGATCATCTAAGAGAATAGAGGACTCCAGGGCATCAGGAGCTAAATTATGAGCGGGGGAGGTCGACTGGTTAGAAGTGTCTACGTCCCCTTGTTTGGAAGACGGCCCGGGTTTATCCGAGATTGTGGCGGAACTAGATTTTTTAGACATTTTTTGACGGGAATCGAATCCTGCAGAGCACTTGTATGAACTATACTCAAAAAATAATCAGCATTAGACTAAACAACATAAATTTCCCCCCTGTGTGATGTGTGAGCTAGTGCAATCAATCGTGTATAAGCATTGGAAATCTGGAAGTCACAAGGTTACTGATATAAATCAAGCTCCAAAACATCGCCTTCGAAGACCGTCATCACTGACCGTCTCCAAAACCCCGCCAAATGGCGATTACAGTTTCAAGTTCAGGGAACGTTAAAGGAAGTTATCTGATTACGTCAAGTAAAGTTCAGATTTATAGCTACTGAAAATAGAAGATTATTAGTCCAAATCGGTTCGATATGCTAGAATATTAGAGTCATTGTTCTTGCTTTACGACCGCTCGGCATGTTTGGTTCGACATTTATGTGTTGATCGGCTAAGTATCGCTCGGCATGTTTGGTTCGGCATTTATGTGTTGTTTGGCTATGTATTGTTCGGCATGTTTTGTTCGACATTTATGTTTGGTCAGCTAAGTGTGGTTTGGCTTTTAATTTCAGTCGGCCAAGCTGTCGTTCGACCGAACTACCGTTCGGCTCAAGTAACGTTCGGCCCAAGTCCTGCTCGGTCGAGGTAACGTTCGGCATCCCCGATAATTCATGCCTTCTCCCTGGCCTTCCATTCCCCTATTCGGCGTATGGTGAGACACGCCGAACCAGAGTCATTTCGAGCCTTAACGTTCGGCGCCCCACCCTTGGCTATAGCTCCACTCCTCTCTTCCGCGTCGAACAACAAGAACAGTTCACTCGGTGAATCATCCCAAATCAGATCGATCGGTATCCTAACTACCTCCAACAACTCCTATGAGAGATCATCTCTGGCCGCTTCTTTTCGCCACACACCGTTTAGCCCAGACCATCCACGTAACCCTCTCGGCCACGGTTCTAATGTGCAAACTTAAGCCTCTCAGTTTTAATCATGGAAGGGGTTAAGATAGAAGGGGTAATACCTGGTTGACAGATCGAAGCTCGAGAAGGATTGATTAGGCTTTAGGTATCCGATTAACAGGCTAGAATCGCAAATTCTTAAAAGCATAATAGAAATGGAAGTAGAAAATAGAGGAAGAGGGAGGACGCATGGTTTTATAGGGAGGGAGAAGAAGTTGAATCGTCCATGACCGGCAGAACCGTTCAAGGCGATATCGACCGGCTATCTCACGTTGTTCGGCCTCAGCTATTCTGCTTCGCTCAGCATCCCGGGTACTTATCTTTAGCTAGATTGTTCGGCAGTTGCATTACGTTTGGCACGTACCATAACCCCTTTAAGAGAAGTGGGACATGGTTCGAAGAGGAACGCAAGGGACTCATGGTTCAAAGCGCCTCGCGTTCGGCCAACGCGATACACTTTGAGGGGCAAGTATTTCCCAGGGAATCGATCGGGCGACTTAGTACCCGGCCTTCCCTATCGTTCGGGCCAAGATGGATCGTTCGACATTAAGAAGCATCCGGTATTGAATACCTTCTGGCCGAAGAAGAACGCTCGGCCTAAGATCGCTCGGCCTCAATATCGTTTGGCCCAAGATATCGTTCGGCCAAAGCGACCTTTCGACCAGAAACCTCGCTCGAACCTTAAGTGGTTCGGCACCATAATGCTCGACATGCCCACCGCTCGGCCCAACTGGTTCGTCCGACATCTCTTTGCAAACGTCATTCAGAAACGTTCGGCCAAAAGCATCGTTCGACCAAAGGCTCGTTCAGTCAAGATTGCGTTCGAACATCAAGCGCCTCGTTCGACACCCAGACCGTTTGGCATCATACCGTTCGGCTTCAACGAGCGTCCGGTATCCATGAAGACTCGGCATTCTCATTCGGCCTCCCGAGACGTTTGGCAATCAAGGATGGTTCTACATTCTCCCCAGCACGCCCGGTCCGATCATTGCTTGGCCTACTCTTCCCCACAACAAACGTATCGTTCAACATAAAGAGAATGGATCGACACTCGACCGTTCGGCCTGCTCGGTTCGGCATACAGGGCTTGTCCTATTTGGACCAAGTTATTCAGCTACCAGGCCCACCAGGGAAGTCTAAGCCACCTTTGTCTATAAATAGAGGGGCAGGGGCACAGAGAAAGAGAGACAAGATTTTAGAGAACACTGGGGAGACTCTGCCATTTTCAAGACTCATTCCAGACTTATTTCTTTTACTTTGTAATTGTACTCTAGTAACTGAAAACGGATTGTATCTGTAATCATCCATCAAGGAAATCAATGGAAATCAACTTCAAAGTGGATGTAGGCAGTTACGTCGAACCACTATAAATTTGATGTTCTTGTTCTCTGCGTTTAAATTTACACTCTATTCTCTATTTTAATTTACTTTCTTCATTAATCTCTCTACACAATCTTTCTAAGGGTGTTAGTGACCAATTTTGGTGTTAGCAA
This sequence comes from Allium cepa, assembly GCA_030765085.1. Classification (NCBI taxonomy): domain Eukaryota; kingdom Viridiplantae; phylum Streptophyta; class Magnoliopsida; order Asparagales; family Amaryllidaceae; genus Allium; species Allium cepa. Next base: position 118,014,709 of record CM060943.1, read on the forward strand.
TAAGTATTCATAATGTTTGTGTTGTTGATAAACGTTACTTTAATGACTGTAATATAAAATAATGGAAGTGTGAATAAAAATTAATAGAAACATAAACTAATTTTAAGGTAGTAATTGGATGTAGATTTATGGAATGGAGTTAATGCAAATCAATGGAATTAATGAAGACAGTTACATAGCTACACATTGAATATATGAAAACAAAATGTAAGCATTGGATTAAATTAAGGAAATTAAATATTAATAAATGGTCATTTAATAAAACCAATGTTCTAGGAGTAATTATAATAGTTGTTTGAAATACATACAAACTTTGATTTAGAAATCTATTGGATTTAAAATGAAATTTGATATTACTTTTATAAGTTTAAATGTTTGTTTATTTTGTAAAGTTATAAATGATGTAATAAAAGAGTGGAATCTAGATAAATAAATTTCATGGAGACTTTAATTAAATAATGGGTGAAATAATAGGATAAATGGTAACATTGATATTGTAAGAATTAAAAAAACCCTATTAATGTAAGAAAACCAAGGCAAACATTTAAGTTATAAATGTTATAATAAATAAAAATAAAATAACCACTGTATATGGATTTGGCATATGAAAATATTAACGGTTGTGTGTAAATATTGGAGTAAATATTATGTAGGCAACTATGATAATTTGTTGGAAATAATAAACCATAGTGTATTGTAAGGTTACCTGTTTATTTCGTTTATAATAAAATTTGAAATCAATTAGAGTAAAGGAACCCTAATGTTATATTAATAAGAATTGACGCAATAACTAAATTAATGCACACCCTATTAATTGTAACAGATGGTAAAGCTTGGATTGATTGGAATTAGTAAATTAGGAAAGGAATTCAAAATATGTTAACTGATGAAGAATACGTAATAAATTGTAAATTTATAAAATCAATGTTCGTTAAGTAGTTATAATATTTATAGTTGATAATAAAACGTTACTTAGTGATTATTAAAATAATAACGAAAGGCGTAAACGTAATAATGGAATAATTGGAATTGTAAATTTATGCGTATTGTAGTAATCAATATAATGGAAAGTATGAACCTAAGTAAATGAATTTATTTAGAATGTAAAACGCAATTAGCGTGTATATTCGTAGAAATGTAATAAAATGAAAATAGGGTAGCTAGTACGGAGGAAAGATGAAAATTTGGACTTACTAATATATAATAGGGTAAACAAAGGTTACCTTTGTTTATTGAATAATTATTTATGAAATAAAAAGGATTTGGAGTTAAATCAAGTTTATTTATTGAAATAAATTATAATTCATTGGATTTATTGTGAATGAAATTAATTACTACATTTTTTTGAAATAAAGATAATATGAGAAAAATTAATGTAATAGTTTTAAATCCAATATTTAAATCATTTATTTAACAATAATGAATGGAATAATTATTGATGGGTTTAGTTAAATAGAATTTTGGAAATTTAATTTACAATTGTTGAATTTAAGGAAATTGAGGAATTTATCAATTTTAAATCAATAGTTAAATTTGTTTAAATTAGTACAAATGTTTAAGAAATTAAAGATGACAAGAATTGTCGATTATAGAATTGAAATTTAAAAAATTGGATTTAATTAATTTATTTTTAATTTATTTAATTAATGGAAAAATAGCCATTTTTGTCACTGACTCGGATTTCGACAAAACTAGTTTCATCGAATCCGTAACGGTGAATTATTGTAGGATTTCAAGTTTCGTATCGATCGGACTTGACGTTTGATCGTACGGACTCGAAATGCCTTGAAATTTATGAAATTGAAATCAATTTGAAAAATATTGATTTTAGCATAGCTTCTTCATGCGACGCAATTTGAACCTGAAACCTTTTCCATTGCGTTCAAAATATTTTAAACACCTATTGTAACGACCCGGAATTTTGGGCAATAAGAATTTAATAATCTGTAGTAATTGAATTGGTTTGATAAATTTTCTTTATAATTTTAGTTTGAATTGGATAATTTAATCTTTTAAAAGTTAATGAATTTATAATCTGGAAATAAAATTGATATGATTGTTTGTCAAAGGCTAATAAATTTTTATTCTATTTATAATATATATGTTTGATATATATTGTGGATAGAAACATCATTTGTTTTAATTAAAGATGAATTTTCAAATTGTAATATATATGTACGTATATGTTATAATTTGATTTTACTTTGAAATGTAATATAATCTATTGATAATTTGAATATGTATGAAATTATAATTTAAAGCTTTGTTTAAAAATTGATATTTTTCAAAAGTTAAAGATTAATTCAATTTGTTTTCAAATATAAGATAATTGCTGATTTTAAATATTATAGTTTATATAGGATTTAATCAAAGTTTTGTTATATTTTCTTTTTAAAGTATTTCAAAATTAAAATGGTTGTGTAAATATAGATGTTTAGATTTTGAATTACATATATAAGATTTATTTGTATTGTGATTTGTTTTACAATACTTTCTTTAAAGTAAATTTATATTTACACATATAAGTTACTTAAAAAAAAAGTAAGATATATTTATATTACAATTTGTTTAGAACATTTTCTTATAAAGGAGAATTTACATTCACATATGTAAGTATTAATTAATAAAGTAAATTAAATATGTTAGTTTATATCTACATATGTAAGTACTCATTTATAAAGTAAAATAAAAATGTAAGTTTATATTTACATTTACATTAAATAAAAGTTTATAAACACTTAAAGACAAATGTTAACATGTGTTGTTTAATTAAATATCATAGTTGACAAATGTAAATTCTTAAGACAAGTGGCATTATTCTCATTTTTATTTTTATTAAAGTTTTAAGAAGAAAATTTGTTTTCTCAAAACATTTTTTTTAGTTCTTTCAATAATGGCAACTACTCTTCATAACCTGAAATTATTCTCAAACCTGAAAATGAAAACCAAAAACAAATCAAAGACTTAAAATCTGCAATGATCAAAACCTGCATATGAAAATGAAGATCAAATCTGCAACTTCAATCTTCTTTTCAAATGGAAGTTTCAACCTGCAATTCTAAAAGGAATTCAACCTGCATTTCAATGGAACTAAGATCAATCTGCAAGTTTAATTTAACCTGCAACTAAAGGGAAATTCAACTGCATATGTCAATCTGCAATTTTCAAAGCAAATGAAAATTCAAGTTGAAAGCTAAAACCGGAACAATTCAACCTGCAATTGGAAACATGCATTCAATTACGACAGCATGCAGTAGGATTTTATCAACAAAAATCAAAGCTTTTGCAGATCTAAACATATTCAAAGCCTGGAATAAGAATCCTAATACCATAAGCCTGCTCTGCTCTGAAATAATACAGGTGAGTAAATGTTTTAAAAACAGTTTGATATGGTTTCATTGTCATGCATGTGATGATATTTACTTGCATCAAAGTTCTTTGCTTGAATCTAAATAAATTGGTATGAATGTGTAATGAGTTTGCCTGTTTAATTACATTCAATTGTTCCCTGTTAGTTTAGAGTGAATGGTTCTGCTTAAAAATTTCAGTATCTATAAATCTAATTCCACGTTAGGCTAAGTATTTGAATGAAAATTGTTTGTAGTTATACCATGGAGGTTATAAAATAGTTTCAGGACTTTTAAATATCTCAAATCATGTTTAAAATAGAATTTATAGTGAAATTTAAATTTTGGTTAAAAATTTATTATCTTAAACTTAAAATATAACTACATGCATGTAATCTTGATGTAAAATCATGAATTTAGATATGAAGTTTGTAATTTATAGTTTAGTAATTCATTCGAAATTTGTGTTTGAATGATTTGGGGATTTTTATGAACTGTGGATGTTATACTTAATAATTTAAGTTGATACTTGGATCGAAGCTAGCATGTATGCTATAGATTCATGGAAAATACTTTTGGATTTTTCCAATGCGTAATTTGATGGGAATCGAAGAGATTAGGGTTTAAGCTTACTGTTGGTTTTCGACTTGAATGGCGTGACAGTGCGTCGAGTTTGATGAACTGAGTTCGTTCATTTTTGGGGAGATTGACAATCTTGGTCGTGACGTCTCGGTGGTGGGGTCGGCGAGGTTGAACGACGATGTGGTGATCGGCCGTGGGTGGCTTTTGGGTAGTGGTAGCTTCAGTTGCTCGAGCTTGAGGACGAATTTTTGATTCGAGTGCATATTCTAGGATCTGTGTAAGTTTAAGGGTCGCGTGTGATACTGCGATCAACGCCGATGATCGCGACGACTAAGTTTGGCCGGAGGCGCGTGGGTAGGTGCACCGTGCACGGGTTTGTGCACTGTTTATTGAGCATTGGGGAAGAAGAGATTTACCGAAGATTTTCTCGCGTTATCTACAGGGGCGACTCAAAGAGAGTTTGGGTTTTACTCAGGTTCGTACGAGTAGTTCTCGAAACAGGAAGGAGGACTGACTCGTGATTGCTTCGGGAAGATCAGGGGAATTACTGGAGTTTACATTCAAGTGATGGATGTTTGCTCGATGTTGTTAGGTTGAGTGGCTTGTGTTGTTTTAAAATAAGTGGAAATCAATCTTTATAAATGATAATTGAATCTCTTTTCAAATTTAAAAAGGGGTTTTAAGATGATTGTTTTTGGAAAGTAATTATCTTGATTTAAACCTTGGATTTCAATTTAGAAGAATGTTTTAATTCGATTATTTAATCAAAGTTTTAAAGTAATGTTTAAACCCAAGTTCAATTTATATTAAAAATAAATAGGTTCGTAATTAGATGATTGAAGTGTTTTAAATTTGGAAATTTGTTTCTAAATACTTTATTTCCAAATAAGGTTTAAGTTATAATTATGTAAACCAAATTGGATAATTTTGTTTTAAGTTTTTGAAATTTGATTTAATTTAAATAATTAACTTATGAAGATAAATAATGTTAAATTATTTGAAAACTTAGGAATACTTGATTATATATGATTTGCAATTAAGTGAAGATTTTATTAAGATTAATAATTATCTTAATTAATTAAGGGTTTTTAAAATATAAGTAGTTAATTAATTAATTGTTTAATAAATTTTAAATAATTAGTTAATTATTTATTTAATTTTAAATAATCACTTAATTAAGATTTTATTAAGTGTAGTTACATAATAAAATAATTAATGGTCAATTATTGAATGTAATTAAGAATGATAATTGCTTATGGAAGTAATTAATAGGAAATTACTCATAGGGTAATTAATTGGAAGTGATTAGTGGATAATCACTTAATGTTATAAATTAAGGAATTGATTAATGTAATTGTTTAAAAATTAATTAATTATGGAATAATTAATTAATTAATGAGTTAAGAATTATTTAATAATGAAATTAATTATTTGTTAAGTAATTAATTAAGAAAATAATCAAGATTATTAATGAAGTAATTAGAAATAATTACTTATGTAAGTAATTAAGGGTTAATTACTTAATTTATTTTAGTTAATTAATAACGTGATTAATTTAAGATAATTACTAAGGTAATTAATTAAAATGTAATTAATTAATTAAGTAATTAATTAAGTTTTTATTAATTATTTAATTTAATAATAATTACTTAATGAAGTAATTAAAGATTAATTAAAGTATTTAATCAAGGATTAATATAATTAATTAAGAAGTTAATTAATTAAAATAAGTAATTACAAATTGTTAATTACTGTTTATGTTAAATGAGATGATAAATTTTAAGTTAATTTTTTAATTAATTTAATAGGGTTAATCAATTAATAAGGATTATTTAATTAATGTAATTAATCAAGGTTTATTTATAAAAGTAAATAATTTAAGTGTGATTAATTAATTGTAATTAATTAAGGAATTAATGTAATTAATTATAGTTAATTAATTAATAAAGGATCATTAATTATTGTAATTAATGATAGTAATTAAAGGTTAATTACTAAATATGGTTAAGGATAATTACTTGAATGTAATTAAAGTTGATTAATCAAGGGAGATTAATTAAAAGATCATTAGGAAATGATAAATGAATTTGATTTGTTATAAATCAATGAAGTAGGATTTAGGGTAAACCAAATGATTAAAGGACAGTAATTAATTTAATTAGAGGTTAATTAAATTGGTTAAGTGATAATCAATTCTGTTTTTGGATGATTGATTTATATTAAATGGTTGATATTGGATGATTGATATTGGATGTTGAATGATATTGGATGATTGATATTGAGTAATTGGTTGATATTGGATGTTGATGGATCATTGGATATCTATGATATGTAATATGCTGCTATGTGAGATGAATGTTTATTATGAATTATCTGTTATGATAATATGATTTATCTATCTGTTCATATCATCCTGAATATAAGTTAAACTGTTTAAAATCCCTTAAGTACAACTTGGACATTAAAATGACGTTTGGTTTCGGTGAGACCGGGATCGGGTTTCCATATTTGGATATCCGTAAACCACATCGATTCCAATTAAACGTTAGGTCGTTAATCCAAGTGGAGCAAGTGAAGACTCGAGGTGTAAGGGCTATACGTCAGTATAACTCTGTGGGTGATTCCGTAGTGAGTTTGACGGAATAGTACTTATAGATTCGAGATGGTGATTTAGAGTGCAAGGGCTATGGTCGTTGACTCTGAGGGTAATTCCAAAATGAGTGCAACGTGATAGTGCCTTCGGTTTCGTTCGAACCCGGAACGAACTTGTATGGATTGAATGCTTTCAGCACATCGTCAGGCGGATGATGAGCATTCTAAGTGATGTGTCCTATAAAGGTAATCGTAACCTCAAGCCTCATCAACCGGGAATGGCTAAAACAGGGGAAGTGCAGCAAGGCTTCGTGGGTAGCTCCCACTGGAGAGCAAGATACATCCCTGTCTAGAGGTCCCTTTCTATTTCGGCTTAGTGTGTGGTTGGTCGCGCCAACTACGGGGTGGTCTTGTTCGGGACTGTTCAGTAAGGAATGGTTCCGGCCTTGTGTTGCAGGGGATGAAGGGAGTAAGCCTCGGTACGGTGATCTAGGCCACGTACTGTGACGGACGGTACCCCGGTAGCCCTACCATTGATGGAAACCCATTTTCCCTACGAGACCCTACGGTTTTGATTGTATTACCCACTTTTGTGGCTAGTAGCTGGAATTTAATGAATGTAACAATTTCGGCTATTTCTTATTTACTTGAAAACCCTAGACACTATTATAATATCACTGGATTTCCTATCAAATGTTTTGGTTAGCGTAAGGTAAAAACTTTTCCATGTTTATGTGTGGGAAGTCTTACGTGATACCTTTTCTTTTCAAAGGATTTTCTAAAGTTAAGCAATTTTAACCCGTTTACTCACACCAGACCCCTGTCTAACCCGAGTGTTTATTTTCTATTTTATTAAACTCTTGGGTACTCATATTATGTATAAGTAGTCAAGTGATCAGGTTAGCTTGACGAATTCTGGAGGAGTAATAGAGCAGGAGGCTTCGACGTGTAGTTATATATATATCGGTTCCGCTGTGTCTGGTATCTGTTTCTTCTGTTATACTTGAGTTGTATGAATTAGACAGATGTTATAACTGTCTAATATGTGTTGTATAGTTGTGTACTCTGATGTGTTGAGATACTATGTAATATTTTATGTTAATTATTATATTTTATTCGTTCCGCTGTGAGTTCTCTGATGTTGTTTGTGTTCTTTTTTCTCTTTCTTTCTTCTTCTATCCCTTTCTTTCTTAAAGATGACGCGATTTTATGGGAGTAGATAGTCGGGTCGTCTCACTTGGTATCAGAGCGTTAGATTGAGTGAATACCTAGGCTCTGGAGTGGTGTCTATCTTGAGAGAGCGTATTTGTAATTTCTATATATTACTACACACACACACACACACACACACACACACACACACACACACATATATATATATATATATATTATTTCTACCTATCTATTGGGTTACCTGTTCAGGTTTTCCAATATGGTTATAAGGTAGATTGTGGTAGTGGTGTGTGTGTGTAACACGATTGCCACTAATGGATGAGATCCATATGTTAGAGGTTGGAAGTGCAGGAGTAAGTAATGATATCCTGATAACTGCGTGATGAGATGCAGTATCCTTGGAACATTTTCTGAAGATGTTTTCTTTTGAAAATAGTTTGGAAGTAGTTGAGGAGCAGTTTTACCTGCTGCAGAAAATACTTGTCTGTGTAGAAGTTGTTTGGATCTTTAGTAAGGAGTTTGGCTGTTTTGGAAATGTAAGACTAAGGTCTATGAGTTGTTTCTCTTCAGGCATGGTCTCATTGTTATTTCTTAAGGTAAGCGAGTTGTGGATGCTGGATTTAGAGTCCGAGTTTCTTGAAAGGTTGTCTGCCATCTCGGAGATCCGTTGTGTGGTTTGTTGATAGTTTGGTTTCAGAGAAGCCTTTGGATTTGAAGCCTTGGTTAGCTGTGATAGCAGTGCAACTCGGAGTGTTCGGTGTGCTAACGAGGAGGTCTTTTAGCTTCGCAGTATCATCAAGGGAGAGTTTAGAAGCTGCAATGTTGATTGTTTCTCCGATAATTCAAAAATCTTTGTGGTTCTCTTTCAGCAGTCCGGGCTGAAGGTGGTGATGTTTTCTTGGAAGGTTAACCTGGTTTGGAAAAGCTTTAAAGCTGTTCTAATTTGTAAAGAGAGGACAGTTTCTTTGGAATCCGAACTAGGTAGGATCGCAAAAGTGACTTGCGATAATTTGGGAATTTTTCTAGGGTGATCTGTGTTTAAGACTGAGAATTCTCATATGGAAGTAAGAGCTACTAAGGTAATCAGAAGTTTGTCTGCATCTGGAGTTGAGTTCCATATTGTTTGGGTTTCAGAAGCGATATTGGTGGTTAGCCTGGTAGTTGGGTGGTTCATGGAGAAAAGAGAGTTGGTGTAGCAACTCAGATATTTTTGGAATTGGAATTGGACTGATGTAGTTTTGGAGTAGGATTCTGTTTTGAGGTTATGTGACAAAGTCTGATGTGTCAGTCAAATTTTTATGGATTTGACGAACAAGTTTTTCGGATATATTGGATAAGTTGGTATTCGTGTTCATCAGCAGTACTCTTATCTATTTTAGAATCAGAGTTGTGCAGCAAAAGCGAGGTAGCTGCTGTGCAAGGAAAGAAGTTAGTTCTGTCTACTATTGCTTGAAGTAGTAGGGCTTGAGTTCTGGATTTCGACGGATTTTGGAAGACTGTTCTGTTGAATAGGATCCATAGACTGCTTTGCTTTGGTCTAGTTGTTTCTGGGAGTATCAGCATAGGTTGAGCTGATCGGAAGAAGTTTGGTAGTCTTGGATTGTCTGTTGAGTTACTGATAGGAGATATGAGATAAGGAGTTTGGTATTTGAAGTTGGAGACTTCATTGTTGTTAAGTTTTCTCTGGTTAAGAGAACAGTTATTGGATAAGATTGGTTGGTTAGTGCTGAGGCATTTGAAGATTTCTTAGCTGTGTTTTGATAGGATGAGGTTCAATTGCCAGTTTGGATAGCTGGAATTCATTGTATTTCACGTATCTCTGAGGGAGTACGTGAATGATTCATTGTTGGTTGTTGAATCTGTTGTTCTGTTGGATTTGGGAGTTGTGCTAGACTTGAGTATAGTCTGATGTTCTGTTCAGATTGATGTATCTAGAGATGAGAGGAGCTCTGGTTTTTGGATGGTGTAGTTTGTTTAGCTTCTATAGAGCGAGTCTCCTGGTGATTTTTACTTGGGGAACTCGAGATAGTATTAAAGTTTTATTCTGACATATGTCAGGATAATTAGTTAAGTTTGTTTGTGTGATAGATTGCTTTGGTTGTTAGTAATTGGATGATAGGTATGCTTTGCTATTTGAAATTGAAAATCTTTGTTGGGTTATTAAATTACCTTTGCTTTTAAATTTCGGGGACGAAATTCTTTTAAGGGGGAGGATTGTAACGACCCGGAATTTCGGGCAATAAGAATTTAAAAATCTGTTTTAATAATTGAATTGGTTTGATAAATTTTCTTTATAATTTTAGTTTGAATTGGATAATTTAATCTTTTAAAAGTTAATGAATTTATAATCTGGAAATAAAATTGATAAGATTGTTTTTCAAAGGCTAATAAAATTTTATTCTATTTATAATATATATGTTTGATATATATTGTGCATAGAAACATCATTTGTTTTAATTAAAGATGAATTTTCAAATTGTAATATATATGTACGTATATGTTATAATTTGATGTTACTTTGAAATGTAATATAATCTATTGATAATTTGAATATGAATGAAATTATAATTTAAAGCTTTGTTTAAAAATTGATATTTTTCAAAAGTTAAAGATTAATTCAATTTGTTTTCAAATATAAGATAATTGCTTATTTTAAATATGATAGTTTATATAGGATTTAATCAAAGTATTGTTTTATTTTCTTTTTAAAGTATTTCAAAATTAAAATGGTTGTGTAAATATAGATGTTTAGATTTTAAATTACATATATAAGATTTATTTGTATTGTGATTTGTTTTACAATACTTTCTTTAAAGTAAATTTATATTTACACATATAAGTTACTTAAAAAAAGTAAGATATATTTATATTACAATTTGTTTAGAACATTTTCTTATAAAGGAGAATTTTACATTCACATATGTAAGTATTAATTGATAAAGTAAATTAAATATGTTAGTTTATATCTACATATGTAAGTACTCGTTTATAAAGTAAAATAAAAATGTAAGTTTATATTTACATTTACATTAAATAAAAGTTTATAAACACTTAAAGACAAATGTTAACATGTGTTGTTTAATTAAATATCATAGTTGACAAATGTAAATTCTTAAGACAAGTGGCATTATTCTCATTTTTATTTTTATTAAAGTTTTAAGAAGAAAATTTGTTTTCTCAAAACATTTTTTTTAGTTCTTTCAATAATGGCAACTACTCTTCATAATCTGAAATTATTCTCAAACCTGAAAATGAAAACCAAAAACAAATCAAAGACTTAAAATCCGCAATGATCAAAACCTGCATATGAAAATGAAGATCAAATCTGCAACTTCAATCTGCTTTTCAAATGGAAGTTTCAACCTGCAATTCTAAAAGGAATTCAACCTGCATTTCAATGGAACTAAGATCAATCTGCAAGTTTAATTCAACCTGCAACTAAAGGGAAATTCAACTGCATATGTCAATCTGCAATTTTCAAAGCAAATGAAAATTCAAGTTGAAAGCTAAAACTGGAACAATTCAACCTGCAACTGGAAGCATGCATTCTATTACGACAGCATGCAGTAGGATTTTATCAACAAAAATCAAAGCTTTTGCAGATCTAAACATATTCAAAGCCTGGAATAAGAATCCTAATACCATAAGCCTGCTCTGCTCTGAAATAATACAGGTGAGTAAATGTTTTAAAAACAGTTTGATATGGTTTCATTGTCATGCATGTGATGATATTTACTTGCATCAAAGTTCTTTGCTTGAATCTAAATAAATTGGTATGAATGTGTAATGAGTTTGCCTGTTTAATTACATTCAATTGTTCCCGGTTAGTTTACAGTGAATGGTTCTGCTTAAAAATTTCAATATCTATAAATCTAATTCCACGTTAGGCTAAGTATTTGAATGAAAATTGTTTATAGTTATACCATGGAGGTTATAAAATAGTTTTAGGACATTTAAATATCTTAAATCATGTTTAAAATAGAATTTATAGTGAAATTTAAATTTTGGTTAAAAATTTATTATCTTAAACTTAAAATCTAACTACATGCATGTAATCTTGATGTAAAATCATGAATTTAGATATGAAGTTTGTAATTTATAGTTTAGTAATTCATTCGAAATTTGTGTTTGAATGATTTGGGGATTTTTATGAACTGTGGATGTTATACTTAATAATTTAAGTTGATACTTGGATCGAAGCTAGCATGTATGCTATAGATTCAGGGAAAAATACTTTTGGATTTTTCCAATGAGTAATTTGATGGGAATCGAAGAGATTAGGGTTTAAGCTTACTATTGGTTTTCGACTTGAATGGCGTGACAGTGCGTCGAGTTTGATGAACCGAGTTCGTTCATTTTTGGGGAGATTGACAATCTTGGTCGTGATGTCTCGGTGGTGGGGTCGGCGAGGTTGAACGGCGATGTGGTGATCGGCCGTGGGTGGCTTTTGGGTAGTGGTAGCTTCAGTTGCTCGAGCTTGAGGACGAATTTTTGATTCGAGTGCATATTCTAGGATCTGTGTATGTTTTAAGGGTCGCGTGTGATACTGCGATCAACGCCGATGATCGCGACGACTAAGTTTGGCCGGAGGCGCGTGGGTAGGTGCACCGTGCACGGGTTTGTGCACTGTGTATTGAGAATTGGGGAAGAAGAGATTTACCGAAGATTTTCTCGCGTTATCTACAGGGGCGACTCGAAGAGAGTTTGGGTTTTACTCAGGTTCGTACTAGTAGTTCTCGAAAAAGGAAGGAGGACTGACTCGTGATTGCTTCGGGAAGATCAGGGGAATTACTGGAGTTTACATTCAAGTGATGGATGTTTGCTCGATGTTGTTAGGTTGAGTGGCTTGTGTTGTTTTAAAATAAGTGGAAATCAATCTTTATAAATGATAATTGAATCTGTTTTCAAATTTAAAAAGGGGTTTTAAGATGATTGTTTTTGGAAAGTAATTATCTTGATTTAAACCTTGGATTTCAATTTAGAAGAATGTTGTAATTCGATTATTTAATCAAAGTTTTAAAGTAATGTTTAAACCCAAGTTCAATTTATATTAAAAATAAATAGGTTCGAAATTAGATGATTGAAGTGTTTTAAATTTGGAAATTTGTTTCTAAAGACTTTATTTCCAAATAAGGTTTAAGTTATAATTATGTAAACCAAATTGGATAATTTTGTTTTAAGTTTTTGAAATTTGATTTAATTCAAATAATTAACTTATGAAGATAAATAATGTTAAATTATTTGAAAACTTAGGAATACTTGATTATATATGATTTGCAATTAAGTGAAGATTTTATTAAGATTAATAATTATCTTAATTAATTAAGGGTTTTTAAAATGTAAGAAGTTAATTAATTAATTGTTTAATAAATTTTAAATAATTAGTTAATTATTTATTTAATTTTAAATAATCACTTAATTAAGAATTAATTAAGTGTAGTTACATAATAAAATAATTAATGGTCAATTATTGAATGTAATTAAGAATGATAATTGCTTATGGAAGTAATTAATAGGAAATTACTCATGGGGTAATTAATTGGAAGTGATTAGTGGATAATCACTTAATGTTATCAATTAAGGAATTGATTAATGTAATTGTTTAAAAATTAATTAATTATGGAATAATTAATGAATTAATGAATTAATAATTATTTAATAATGAAATTAATTATTTGTTAAGTAATTAATTAAGAAAGTAATCAAGATTATCAATGAAGTAATTAGAAATAATTACTTATGTAAGTAATTAAGGGTTAATTACTTAATTTATTTTAGTTAATTAATAATGTGATTAATTTAAGATTAATTACTAAGGTAATTAATTAAAATGTAATTAATTAATTAAGTAATTAATTAAGTTTTTATTAATTATTTAATTTAATAATAATTACTTAATGAAGTAATTAAAGATTAATTAAAGTATTTAATCAAGGATTAATATAATTAATTAAGAAGTTAATTAATTAAAATAAGTAATTACAAATTGTTAATTACTGTTTATGTTAAATGAGATGATAAATTATAAGTTAATTTTTTAATTAATTTAAAAGGGTTAATCAATTAATAAGGATTATTTAATTAATGTAATTAATCAAGGTTTATTTATAAAAGTAATTAATTTAAGTGTGATTAATTAATTGTAATTAATTAAGGAACTAATGTAATTAATTATAGTTAATTAATTAATAAAGGATCATTAATTATTGTAATTAATGATAGTAATTAAAGGTTAATTACCAAATATGGTTAAGGATAATTACTTGAATGTAATTAAAGTTGATTAATCAAGGGAGATTAATTAAAAGATCATTAGGAAATGATAAATGAATTTGATTTGTTATAAATCAATGAAGTAGGATTTAGGGTAAACCAAATGATTAAAGGACAGTAATTAATTTAATTAGAGGGTAATTAAATTGGTTAAGTGATAATCAATTCGGTTTTTGGATGATTGATTAATATTAAATGGTTGATATTGGATGATTGATATTGGATGTTGAATGATATTGGATGATTGATATTGAGTAATTGGTTGATATTGGATGTTGATGGATCATTGGATATCTATGATATGTAATATGCTGCTATGTGAGATGAATGTTTATTATGAATTATCTGTTATGATAATATGATTTATCTATCTGTTCATATCATCCTGAATATAAGTTAAACTGTTTAAAATCCCCTAAGTACAACTTGGACATTAAAATGACGTTTGGTTTCGGTGAGACCGGGATCGGGTTTCCATATTTGGATATCCAAAAACCACATCGATTCCAATTAAACGTTAGGTCGTTAATCCAAGTGGAGCAAGTGAAGACTCGAGGTGTAAGGGCTATACGTCAGTATAACTCTGTGGGTGATTCCGTAGTGAGTTTGACGGAATAGTACTTATAGATTCGAGATGGTGATTTAGAGTGCAAGGGCTATGGTCGTTGACTCTGAGGGTGATTCCAAAATGAGTGCAACGTGATAGTGCCTTCGGTTTCGTTCGAACCCGGAACGAACTTGTATGGATTGAATGCTTTCGGCACATCGTCAGGCGGACGATGAGCATTCTAAGTGATGTGTTCTATAAAGGTAATCGAAACCTCAAGCCTCATCAACCAGGAATGGCTAAAACAGGGGAGGTGCAGCAAGGCTTCGTGGGTAGCTCCCACTGGAGAGCAAGATACATCCCTGTCTAGAGGTCCCTTTCTATTTCAGCTTAGTGTGTGGTTGGTCGCGCCAACTACGGGGTGGTCTTGTTCGGGACTGTTCAGTAATGAATGGTTCCGGCCTTGTGTTGCAGGGGATGAAGGGAGTAATCCTCGGTACAGTGATCTAGGCCACGTACTGTGACTGGCGGTACCCCAGTAGCCCTGCCATTGATGGAAACCCATTTTCCTTACGAGACCCTACGGTTTTGATTGTATTACCCACTTTTGTGGCTAGTAGCTGGAATTTAATGAATGTAACAATTTCGGCTATTTCTTATTTACTTGAAAACCCTAGACACTATTATAATATCACTGGATTTCCTATCAAATGTTTTGGTTAGCGTAAGGTAAAAACTTTTCCATGTTTATTTGTGGGAAGTCATACGTGATACCTTTTCTTTTCAAAGGATTTTCTAAAGTTAAGCAATTTAAACCCGTTTACTCATACCAGACCCCTGTCTGACCCTAGTGTTTATTTTCTGTTTTATTAAACTCTTGGGGTACTCATATTATGTATGAGTAGTCAAGTGATTAGGTTAGCTTGACGAATTCTGGAGGAGTAATAGAGCAGGAGGCTTCGACGTGTAGTTATATATATATCGGTTCCGCTGTGTCTGGTAACTGTTTCTTCTGTTATACTTGAGTTGTATGAATTAGACAGATGTTATAACTGTCTAATATGTGTTGTATAGTTGTGTACTCTGATGTGTTGAGATACTATGTAATATTTTATGTTAATTATTATATTTTATTCGTTCCGCTATGAGTTCTCTGATGTTGTTTGTGTTCTTCTTTCTCTTTCTTTCTTCTTCTATCCCTTTCTTTCTTAAAGATGACGCGATTTTCTGGGAGTAGATAGTCGGGTCGTCTCACCTATTTTGATATATGGGTTTACCCAATTCGTTCCGGGGTCAGAACGGGCTTTTTGGGCCGCTTTGTCGTTAGCGCGTATTCAACCCGATCCATTTATTCTATTTCAACTTTCTCCATAAATATCCTCCTATAAACCCTAGTGATCGTCGACGGAAATTCTATCGATTTAGAAAACCGTCAAACGAATTTTGAAATAAAAATAATCGCAAGCGCACGGTGTACGAATGTAGCACGCGGCGAATACGGGTCGATCCACAGGGAGTTGATGATTCTAAAATTCTATTCAACCAAATCATACCGAAGTCGAGAGTGAATAGCTAGAAATGTAAGAAACTAACAAAAACTAGCAAAAGAAAATGATAAAAATATGAGAGTTAAAAGAACAATTTAGAGATAAATCCACTCTCTAGATCATATAAATCAACAAAATGAAGTTATGATCTCTCTTTTCTTGTCATTAGTGAATTAGTTGATGTGCTTATCATAAGTATGGTATATTTGTGCTATTAATTAGCTCAATATTAACCATCAAACTATAACATAACCACTCATATACATTTAACTCTCATGAAATATGACAACAAAGTTGAAATAAAAATCTATTTTAAGCATAGCCTATTAACTATTGTTTAGAAATATAGGCTATCAAATTTTAATTTCAACATTCACTTCTTTGCCATAATCATATTTAGATGAAGAGGCAATTTGTGTTATGTTTGTTTAAGCATAGCCTATTTGTTATGAACAACATAGACTATCAAATTCAAAGCTAAACAACATCATTAAACCACTTCAAGTGTTTCCATTAAAGCACAAAAAGAGAGCATAAACATCAAAAGGTTGCATCTACATACTAGAGAGCTTCATTACCCCTAAATTGTAGGGATTAAGCTCTCATATTTGTTATCAAATCAACAAATATAGAAAGCAACATGAAATCAAAAAGAAAGGAAAATGAAAGCTAATGGAAAAGACAACTATTCTAATTGCATAAAGGAAAATCTACACTACTTGCATAAAAGGAAATGAACATGTAATAAAAAAGAAACAATAATTAACATTGCATAAAAGAAAAGAATTACATAAGAGAAGAAATGGCTAAGTAGCCATGGAAAGAAAGAGAGATTTGATTTATTTTCTAAACTAAAACTAACTAACTAAGAGAGAGATATACATGAAACATAAGGGGTATTTATACAAGTGTTAAAACCCTAATTCATTTTTTGGGGAATGCCCAAAATGCCCCTTAGGAAGTGTGGAGGCCAAGTTATCATTAACATGTCTTAATCACCCATTAAGTGTACATGAAGCCATTAACTCCAAAAGCATGTGCATTAGCCTTTAATTTGTACATTAAGGTAGGTGGGTGGGTGGGGTCCTCCATGTTCTTCACTTTGAATTATTTCCATCATCATTCCTTTGTATTAATTTTGTGCATGCATATCTTCATGAAACCACTTCTATTTGAGATCAAATTCCTACAAAAATATATACAAATTTTCAATTAATTTTTGTCAAAGAAATATATGCAGACAAATGACCGTTTTGCCCATATATGAAGATGAATATGTGACAATTTGGAATAATTTGAATTTTTGGTTTAAACAAGTTAAAATACCCGATATGATCATTTATTTAATTCAAATAGATTAAATATGGTGGTAAAAATATGCATATTTACGTGCACATCAAATACCCCCACACTTATCTTTTTATTCGTCCTCGAATAAAGAAAAAAAACTAAGATAAATCCGTTTTCGTAGGGAGCTCGATTTCATTGAGCGTATGCAACAAGCCGTTAAAACTATGGGTGTCCCCAGTTGGACGAGTGTCGTCTCGTGAGGGTTTTCAGCGGATACTACCCACAAAATCCAAGTGCAGGATGAAAATATTTACAAAATGCAAGATTTATTTACAAAGTGATGAATGCGAGTTTTGGAAATATTTACAAATGAAAGATTTATTTTTAAATTGACACGAATAAGTTAAATATAGGTTTTGGTCATTATCTTGAAATTTAAGTTATTTACTCGTCAATATTTCCAACAAAAATCAAGTTATCATATCAAATAGACTATAGTTTAACTCGTTGTTTTGGTTAATAACAAAGTGTAACTATGAAATGGATCCTTAGTTGATTATCAAAGTTTATCAAAGTGGTATTTTCATTTCTATTCAATAACAAATCAAATCAACTAAGTAAAAATAGTGCTAGGATCTCAATTGCTTGCTCTCTCATTTTTTGCAAGAAAAATTACACACCTAGCTCAGGTAAACTGAGGCCAGATATACCACCCATGCACTGCCTTTCGGGCTTATGTGAGGGGAGTATAGAGCATGGAGAGTGCACACACTTTTATGCATACACTATCGACCGTAGGCGGTTTTTATTAAGTCTTTTTTTTACATGTGTTCCATACATCATAACCGTGAGGACTTTTAAATGAGTATGAAAGCACATAATCAAAAATTCCAAGTAATCACCCATGCATAACCGTGAGGACTTTTAAATGAGAGTGAATACTTGGATGTTATTATTTTTTATTTTTATATTTTTTTGAGAGGGAGTTTTGCAAAATCATCTTAGCACAATTTAACTTAGAAGACAAAAAAATATTATATCCTTTACTTTAAATCAACCACTTTTTAAAACAAAGATTTTCAATTAAGATGTACTTCATAATTAACATGTATGAATCTTCCTATATACTAGTTAAGCCATTGTTATTTGTAATCAAATTTCATTTTTATTTTTGTTAAGACAAATAAATTTTCAAAATTTTCAATTTAATAAACCAAAACTATATATTTATCTTATAGTGTTTCTTTTACAAAATAAATCAAAAGAAAATTTATTTTTGGGATTTTTTTTATTTTTTTTGAGATTTTAAAGCAAAAAAATAAACCATGAAAAATATAAAAAATGAAGATGAGTCTCCCCCACACTTGATTTTGACTGTGTCCCCACAGTCAACCCAAGTGGAAAGAGAAAAATAAAAACATAAGCTTTATTTAAATGAGAATGAAAAGATGATTATTTACAAGACATCAGAATGTATGCCGTTAAAGAGTAAATGAAACGGTCTTTCAAAAACCGATTCATTTGTCTCGCCAAGTATGCGAGACACAGCTGGAGCTTGGAAAACCAAACCATAAAAGATTTCAAAGTTGAATGTGGATTTGGAAAAACGAATGTTGTTTTATTGAAAATCGTACTAGTTGTTTTGTTTTCGATGATTTTCAGGGTCGACAAAACAATTGATTGAAGTTCAAGTTTATTTTCACCAATTTGAAATTCAAGCTTATCATTGAAAACATTTTCACAATTATTGATTTCAAAATCAAAATGGTGATTTTCATCTTCCCCTTCGGAATTTAACAACTTGTCATCCAAAAGTCCAAAAAATTCATGTTCATTAAACTCGTCTTCCTTTATTGGATTATCAACAACTTTATTGCATGTCTCAAGTTCAAAATTCAAAGTTGGTGTATTCAAATTTTCAGAAAAAGGAAGATCGAAATTTAAATCGAGTTTCTCACCCTCAAAAGAATTGAAATCTAACACAATTACTGTCTTTTCAACAACTTCGTTAAGATCATCATTTTCATTTTCAAAAGTTGTTGTTTGAAAATCATCGATTTGGGTAAAAGATGGATAATCGTTTGACTCGTCACACATTGAAACTTGATTTTGTTTCTCACAAAAATTTTCCAATGTTTTAATCAACAAATTCGTGTGATCATCGTAAATTTCATTCATTTGCTCAACAAAGTCAAATTTGTAATTATTAACTTGAAAATTTTCGATTTGGACTTGTTGAGAACAAGAATTGTCAATTTCGATAAACGGTAGATTATTATTTGATTCTTCGTGGGTTGTGATTTGATTATGATTTTCACGATAAGTTTTGTATTTTTCATGTAATAAATCCCCGTTATCTTTTTCCATTTCGTCAACAAAATCAAATTCATGATTATTAATTTGAAAATTTTCACTTTGAATTTGTTGATAACCAAAGTTTTCAATCGTATCGCAATTGAAACTATTCCCATTGCCAAATTCGTTTGAAAAGTTGTTCCTATTTTCATGTTGAGTTTGAAATTCATTTTGGAGTTCGAAATTAAATTGGCATGGGTTATAATCGTAATCGTTTGAATTTTGAATTGAATTCAAATTTTGAAATCCTTGACTCGAGTTATTACACAAATAAGAATTACATAAATCATTTATCTCTTGATTTTTTCGTGTAGAAAGTTCGAGTAAAGATGAAATCATTTCAATGCTATTTTCAAGAGTCGAAGGTTGGTCATCGTTTTGAAAATTTTGTTGTTCGAAATTTGAATTATTTACACCAAATTTGTTGTTAAAATATCCATACGAATTTGGAGTAAACTCATATGAATTATATTGATTTTCACAGTTAAATTCAAGTGAGTAAGAAAAAGGAAACTCGGACATTTTCAAGATTTCTTTTTTTTTTGGTTTTTTTTATAAAGAAAATATTTACAAGTAGAATTTATTTTTCAAAATGGAAAATTGATTTTTGTTTTGTTTTTGAATTTTCAATTTTTTTTGGCTTTTGAAAAGATTTTATAATTTTTTTTGGATTTTTGTTTTTCTAATTTTTCTGGATTTTTGAAATTTCAAAGGAAAAAGATTTAAAAATTTCGAAGAAAAAGAAAAGGAATATTTAAAAAAAAATTTAGTTTTGGATTTTGAATTTTTTTTGTTTTTTGTTTTTTTTAAATATGCATGAACTAATGCAACTAAATGAATGCAAGGGTTAATTACAAATGATTTATCCTAAGTTAACACAAAATTGTATAGTCACACACTGTCTTAAATCAACAAAAATATTTCTTAGCCAGGTATTGGGCAGGGGTTATCGGTGCACCACGAATCACCGTAGCAATGCAGCTGAAGGTTTAAGTACCTTCAGAGGAACAACCACTATAATATTTACGAATCACCGTAATATTTATAAATGGTTATTACTTTGCCGTAGCCTAGACACCAAGAAATTAAATTGTTCAAAGAAGACAACTGTCAATATACAATTAAGTGATTTATTATTTAATCAAATTCTAAGATGAAATGCAAAGCTGAAATAAAACGTGTATTAACAATGCAACTAGAATGAAATTTTGTTTTTGTTTTTTCTTTTGAATTTTTTTTTAAATTTTTTTTTCTTAAAATGCAAGCAAACAACAATGCAAGACAACTAAAACATAAAATTTTATAAGCAAGCAAGTAGTTATTTTTTTTTCAGCAAGCACTTCAAATCAAACAATTTATTTAACAAGCACTTCTGCTCTCTCTGTAATTCTGCTTTGCAACCTAAAATAAAGCAAGATATATACAACTTTTTTTTTGAAAGGAAACTTAAAAGTAGGGTTTTACTTAAATTTTTTTTTATAAAAAGATGGAACCTAAAACAATTTAATTTTTTTTAAAGATAAGACACAACAAAACTCAAAACAATTTGTAATATTTTTTTTTCTTACATGGATGACACTAAAAGGAAACTCAACAAAAAAAAACAAAAGAAAAAAAATTATTAACTCAAACACATACCCAAAGGAATTTTAAACCCGGCCCAATGAACTATATACGCTACCCGGCCCAATTAACAATTATAACTGCAGTTTTATTTTCTATACAAAAGAGAAACCGACCAACTTCAATAAACGAAATCGAAATTGCAGAAAACGAAAGCAACGGGAGGAACTCACGATTAAACTCAAACAACTCGCGAAATCGAATTCCTGTGTTTAGGTGATTGGCGATTGGAGGAGAGGATGGTGGAATTTAGAAGCTGCGGTGGTTTGACTAGAGGCGACTTGGTTTTCAGTTGATGGATTTTGGGGATCGAGTTGCTGGAAATCAAATTCGTGATGTACGAGGTGAGTCCAATTCTAAACGAATGTTCACAATGTAGTTCGATGATTTTTGGTTGCAATTGGTGGTAGTTGAAGTTCTGATGATGGCTGATAATGTTCGCAGAGCAGTGTCACGAGTGCAGAGGGTAGGAGACTGGACAAGGGATGATGGTCAAAACTGAAGTGGAGGTAGTTGCTATGGTGGCAAAGCTGTGTAGTGGTGGATGAGATGATCAGAGGAGTTGACAAAATTGTTGCAGTGGCAAGTGTTTGAAGTGAGAGGAGTTTGTATGGGACAGTGTTTGGATGGAAGTGAACAGGCAAGGCAGTGATGTGAGAAATAGAAATGACTATGAATTTAAATGTATTTGAATTGGCAAGGAGGTTGTTGATGGGTATGAAGTTTTTATGAAGTTGAATGGTGATTGTTGAGACAGTGGCCTGTGCACATGTGGGTTGAAGTGTAGATGGCAGGGAACTTGGCGAAGCAGCTGCAATTTGTAGTGGTATGGGGTTGAGGAGTTTGTAGAGGGGGTTTGTTAGTGAGTTGAAAAGGAGAGGGAGTTATGGTGAAGCTGAAGTGGTTTGTTATAGGCTGTGGAAGTGGAGAGTGTTCGTAATGTATGGTTGTTTTATGACAGAAAAAGGTGGTTGGAAGAATTTTAGAGATGATGGCAATTGAAGAAGTGACAGGGAGGAAGTTTGGCAAAGGGTGGAACACTGAAATAAATGTGCAGTGCACAATAAACAGGGGATGTAACAGAGAATGTGAATACTGTAAAGAAAACTTTTTTTTTGGAGATGTACAACAAAATTGATGAAATTGCAGTGGGAAAACTTTTTTTTTTTTTGGAATGGAAATGCAAATGCAAAATGAAAAACTACAAACACATAAACAAATGCAAGCACAAATCAAACACACACAACAAATTTTTTTTCTTTTTAAATGACTCAACACACAAAACAAACACATAATATAATCAAAAGAAAATAATTCGAAGAATATAAAATTGAAATCAAACAAGTTCCCCAGCAATGGCGCCAAAAACTTGATCGTCGACGGAAGTTCTATCAGTTTAGAAAATCGTCAAAAGAATTTTGAAATAAAAATAACCGCAAGCGCACGGTGTACGAATGTAGCACGCGACGAATACAGGTCGATCCATAGGGAATTGATGATTTTAAAATTCTATTCAATCAAATTATACCGAAGTCGAGAGTGAATAGCTAGAAATGTAAGAAACTAACAAAAACTAGCAAAAGAAAATGATAAAAATATGAGAGTTAGAAGAACAATTTAGAGATAAATCCACTCTCTAGATCATATAAATCAAAAAAATGAAGTTATGATCTCTCTTTTCTTGTTATTAGTAAATTAGTTGATGTTCTTATCATAAGTATGGTATATTTGTGCCATTAATTAGCTCAATATAAACCATCAAACTATAACATAACCACTAATACACATTTAGCTCTCATGAAATATGACAACAAAGTTGAAATACAAATTTATTTTAAGCATAGCCTATTAACTATTGTTTAGAAATATAGGCTATCAAATTTCAATTTCAACATTCACTTCTTTGCCATAATCATATTTAGATGAAGAGGCAATTTGTGTTATGTTTGTTTAAGCATAGCCTATTTGTTATGAACAACATAGACTATCAAATTCAAAGCTAAACAACATCATTAAACCACTTCAAGTGTTTCCATTAAAGCACAAAAAGAGAGCATAAACATCAAAAGGTTGCATCTACATACTAGAGAGCTTCATTACCCCTAAATTGTAGGGATTAAGCTCTCATATTTGTTATAAAATCAACAAATGTAGAAAGCAACATGAAATCAAAAAGAAAGGAAAATGAAAGCTAATGGAAAAGACAACTATTCTAATTGCATAAAGGAAAATTTACACTACTTTCATAAAAGGAAATGAACATGTAATAAAAAAAGAAACAATAATTAACATTGCATAAAAGAAAAGAATTACATAGGAGAAGAAATGGCTAAGTAGCCATGGAAAGAAAGAGAGATTTGATTTATTTTCTAAACTAAAACTAACTAGCTAAGAGAGAGATATACATGAAACATAAGGGGTATTTATACAAGTGTTAAAACCCTAATTCATTTTTTTGGGGAATGCCCAAAATGCCCCTTAGGAAGTGTGGAGGCCAAGTTATCATTAACATGTCTTAATCCCCCATTAAGTGTACATGAAGCCATTAACTCCAAAAGCATGTGCATTAGCCTTTAATTTGTACAATAAGGTATGTGGGTATGTGGGGTCCTCCATGTTCTTCACTTTGAATTATTTCCATCTTCATTCCTTTGTATTAATTTTGTGCATGCATATCTTCATGAAACCACTTCTATTCGAGATCAAATTCCTACAAAAATATATACAAATTTTCAATTAATTTTTCTCAAAGAAATATATGCACATAAATGACCGTTTTTCCCATTTATGAAGATGAATATGTGACAATTTGGAATAATTTGAATTTTTGGTTTAAACAAGTTAAAATACCCGATATGATCATTTATTTAATTCAAATAGATTAAATATGGTGGTAAAAATATGCATATTTACGTGCACATCACCTAGCCTCCCAAATTCTCATTTGTCTGTGCGTAAATTCATTCTATTCCTCCTCTTCCTCAAAGGCAGACAAAATTCTATATTTCCAGATCCAATTGCAAATCAATCGAAGGCTAAAATTTCAAACTCCTCAGAAAAATTGGAAAAAACTATATGTTGAAGCTCTCGAAGGGCGTAATATTCTGGTGAAATTCGTTTTTTATTTTGGATTGTCGTTTGACCGGTAAAAATCGAAGAAGTTTCGGCCGTTCATCACGTCGAGATCAAACTCGACGGATCGACGAACCATTTCTGGGTTTTGGAGAGGAAGCCGAAGGGATCGTATCTAGGTGATTGGTTTGACGAATCGACGGCTAGATCGTCGACAAATCGTGATTAGGGTTTCGAATTTTAGTGGCGGCGGCTCGGTATTGGTCAATGCGGTCGGGTGGTTCGTCGTAGTGTGGGGGAATTCGCGGCTTGGGGGCGCGTTTACGGCCAGCGATCGGTGGCAACGACTCGGTTAGGAAGGCGCTAGAGATCACCTTCTCGGTGGATTCTTCGTGTAGCAGCTTGAATTAGGTTTGGAAAGAGAGATTGCTGACATGGCTGGTGAGTGGTTTATTTTGTTTTGTTTTCTATTTTATTTAATTTAGATTTCAATTGTTCTAATTTCAATAACTTTTGCGTATGACATCCGTTTCATGCGTGGATTTTTGCGTTGGGATCGTATCAGAATTCCGGACATTGTGGCGCTGGTTTGGATGAATTTGAAGACAATTCAAATTTTGGGTTTAAAATGTATTTAAATTCAATTTAAATTCAAAAGGTGGGTGTTTTAACCCACTCACAACTTCTAAAATTTCTTATGTTTGTTAAATTGATATATGATGTGTTTTAAAATTTATTTATGTTGTTTGACATATTTTAATCACCATCTCAGCTAATTTCATTTATTTAAATTTAATTGCTATTTAATTTATTCATTGCATTTAAACTGCCAGTTAAATTGTCAATTAATTATTCATTGCATATTAACTGCCAGTTAAACAGTGATTTAATTTATTATTGAATATAAACCGCTATTTAAATACCTGTTGTTTATTATCCATTCTATATTGATGCTATTGTTTGAATTTGATGATGATTGTGATAAATGATTGATGGTTGATACTGGATGAATGGATGCTGTATTTTATATTGTTATAAACTGCAAGTTATTATGCATTTTCATTTCATTCGAGATTGCGGTTTGAAATGATATATAACCATAATTTTTATTTTAAATTACGGATTGAAATGATAAATATCCGTATCACTTGACCATAGGATAGAAAATTTTATACAGGCACCACGGTATATATATAAAATTATTTTTGAAATGATTTTCTATGGTTTTGGAAAGAATATGGTTTAATGAATATTGATTTTTGATATTTTTAAATATTATTTTTATATATAGTTAAACGCTTGAATTTAAGCTATGTATAAATTTGGTTTAAAGAATAAAAGAAGTTTAAAACTAAAAGTTAAATTTTATTTAGATATAATTAGGTTAAGTATTTATTTAAATTTATTGATAGAGTTTATAATGTCTTAAATAAAATAAATGTTGGAAGATAAATATGAATTTGCTTTGAATTAAGGTATTTAAGAATTATCCTAGAATAAAATTTATTTGAAATTTAAATTAATTTGGGGTTTTAAAAGGTATGATCTTTATAACTTGATTTTGGTTTAGAGGACTTAAATGAATATCAAGTCGATTTAAATGAATATTGTCAAGTTAATTAAATTGAGAGAATATCCTGTTATTTGAAGTTTAAAGGTTTTACTTAAATGATATTTGATTTATTTAGTAAACATTTCAAATCTAAATAATAGTAATTGAATTTGGTATATATTAAATTATCAAAGAATAAATTTTGAAATGAGGGAATAATTAAAGCTTTGAAATATATGGAAATTGAAGTGGTTTATTTGGGAATTTAAACCTATATTTGTAATTTATTTGTGAAATTTTAAAAAGCTATTTTGTTATGAAAAGCGGTTTAATACTTAAACCATTTAAGTATTAGAAATATTAGAAATCTGGTTTTACAGTATAAATTATTTTGAAATAACCGCGGTGGTATTATAACGATTGGTTGTTGAAGAGACCGGGATCGGAAGTTGTCATACTCTCTGCCAACTCCGAAAACCACTTTAACAACCGTGTACATGGTGGAGATTCCAGAATGTAGTAGGATGGTGGCGGCGTTTCCTTTGAGGTAAATACGTGGACCCAACTCCCGTGAGTTGGCATAAGGTGGCTAAAACAAGAGCGATCTCGGGCCAGTGAGGTCATTCCTCAGATCGGACACATCCCTTAGATATTATACTATGACTTTTGGATTGATTCGGTGGCCACTTTTGATTTTTGATTTGGGGGTGTGGCTCGAGGTGGGCGGTAGTTACATGCTACGCGTTACCACCAGCCCGTGTGCGTAATTGGTATATATACCCTGCATTGCCTAGTTGTGCCATGTCACCTACCATACCGAGCCTTACTACGAGTTTCTATTTGTGTCGTACCTATGGAGTGTCTTCTCGTAGTCTCCCGATCAGGAGATATGCAGGCACTGTATAAACTATTGACATTATTTATGTTAAGGGCTATATGGGTAACCCCTTAACGCTATTTAAAAGTAAGTTTATTTTACAATTAGAAACTATTATAATAGCGAAATATACTACATAGTAAATAGTTTAACAGATCCTTAAGAGATGTAAATCCCGGGCATCTCTTGAGTTACTGCACTCATATTTATTTCTGTTGATTTAACTTACATAAGATTTTTTAGTTCTGACTCGAATGTTTTGTCTTTTCAATTCGCTCGGGTCAGTCCGAGCATTCAGGATCGAAGACTTTATTTCTGGAGGGCGAAGACGAACATTTCATCATCATCATTATTATTATATATTGTTTGGCTCCACTACACACTGTATTCCACTGCATTGATATTTATTGGTATGTGAACTCTGATATTTATTATATAAAGAAGAATCAAATGTTTTGTAAACAGTTTTATGAACTGTATATTGATTATTATATTTTATCCTTCCGCTGTGAGATTCTGTTTTGTTTTTTTCCTTCTCTGTTTTCCTTATTTACCCCATAACAATGCGCCCTTTTGTATGTTTTAAGTCCGACGTGTGTGGTTTATCGTCGATTTAAAGCGTGCGAAAAGGCGGGATGTCACAGATGTTGAGTATGTAATTTGAAAGATAATTTTAATTGTTTTGTTTGAGACAAAATGTGTAACGCTTTACCTCTATACCCATATTTCTCAAGAGTATTAATGAATTATAATGTTGAGCAATAAAGAGAATGAGGTGATGTTGGTGAAGCTCATGTGAATATTCCCTTGAACCAACACTGAATACGTCACAGAATAAAAAAATTGCTCACCTCGACGTAAAAAGTCTCGGTACAAAACAATAAACACGTGTATTGTTCGAGGATAGAACAATATATGATATGAAATAAATCACTAAGAATATGGACTCATCAACGTAGCGGTGATAATATAATACATAATATAAATATAAGAGGGATATAAAAAACCAAACTCCTACTGATCTTAAATATATACAAAATTAATCCCATACATCTATTCCAACATGATATACATACACGAGTCCAAATACACAATATACAATACATTTAGTAATATAACCTCCAAATAAGTCCAATAAGCAAATCTGGTCTCATCGTTCATGAACCTGAAATGTCTCAAGTTGACCTGAGTATTATATAAATAATAAATGGGTCAGACTATATGAAGATTCAACGGTGAGAATATAAATGATATCTCAAGGAATAATATACACATCATAATAGAAAATCCGATCATCAAATAAGTAATCAAACATCCATAATACATCAAGCGTCATCCATAACCATCAAACATCAAACATCAAAACATCTACCAAACATCCATCGCACACATCATGCATCACACACATTGCATACCTCACACATCACACATCACATAGAGCATACATCGTAAATGCACACCACAAACATTAATTATTCATTTTTATTTAGCAGTATTAAGCTTATTCATTTTATTATTCATTATTAATTTCATTACTGCTATTACTATATAGTGTTGTTATTATTGCTACCGCTAGAAGCCGAATCTATACCGGAGCCTCGATCCTTCTCAGGTGCAAAAAGAGGCCTAAATCCTTAATATTTTGTGAGCGTTCTCACCAGCCTTAAGCTACACAGTACATTGAACACCACTTTCTTATTTCCTCGCCTCCTCGCTTCTCACTTTCATCGTCAACCTCCTCGCTCATTTTAACGACCAAGAATTGCACTGTTTTGATTTGTGAATTTAATTAATTTTAAATATTCAAATAGTAGGTTTTATAATGAAAATAAGCTATTTTAAAAATTAAATAATAATGGTGAAATGGCTTTCAAAATGTGTTTACAAAAAATAGTTAGTTCAAAGAAAAATTGAAAATGTAATCAGAATTCCTTTTATGAAATTTTGACTTTTCGTCGGCTAAAAGCTATCGAAAACGTTTCGAACTCTTTGATATACGTATACACATTTGTAAATTTATTAGTATACATATATACGTATGCAGGTATTTATGTATATATTAGTTGAATTATATGTATGTGTATATATACTTAAGATAATAAAAAATGCATATGTCATCTCGTAGGCGGACATAGGCACAAATAAGTACCATAACATGTTTCCTTTTGGAATTGAATAGGGGAGATAAGAAGGCAACATTGTCATGAATAAAAGGAAAGCTTGGCGAGGTGCGTGAGGTGAGTAGAGGGCAGTGTTGGTAGGGTAATTAGGTAATTTTGCATATTCATTTCATATAAAACATTTTTCCCATTTTCTTTTCCATTCCATTTCACCTTTTTAATTTTCTTGAAGAATCTACATCTTCTTCTTAGTGTCATGAAACCTTTAATGGCTTTTTATGTTAGTTTTTTGAAATTTTAAAAATTAAAAGGTTTAAATTTGATATTAATATTCAGACATGTTCTAAAACTCTTTCTTCTCCATTTTCCTCCTGTTTCATTTGGCCATAACTTCCTCCATAATGCTTCAAATCAAGATTTATTTTTTCAAACCATATAGAATTCTTGCGGCTAAAACTTTCATTCGACAAATTTTGAAATTTTTTCAGTCAAAATTACATTTCTTTCTGACTCATTTTTGGACCCATATTATTAAGCCCGAAAATAGCACTCCTTCTTTTGACCATATCTCCCTAAAAAAATCGAAATTAAGTGATTATTTTTATTAAATTAAAGAGAAAAAATTTCGTAAAACTTTTCTTTTTATGTCTTGTCTAAATTTTGAGAGTAATATGATCAAAAATCAGTGAGAAGATGACCTATTTTCTAATGGATTTTTTTGATTTTTGAGCTTTCGGTGAAGAAACGATAGTTTTAAATTTCAATGTTTTAACTTGATATATGTTGCATAAATTGCTTTATGACGTGTGTGAAATATATGAGTTGTTGTATGTTTGGTTATTTATGGATATAGATGTTTCGAGATGGAAAAAGTATACTTGAAACTAAATCTACCTCAGTATTGTTGCAAATTTGTAAACACTGGATATGATATATTTTACAAACTTTGGATTTGATGTTGGTTGTAAGTTTGGATATGATTCGCGTACAAAGAGGATAAAAAGAAACTAGCATTTAGGCTAAATTATAACTTCAAATTAGATGTAAATAACTGTAAATTTCTTATAGTTCAGCATAACTAATTAACAGAATTAATTTCTAAAATACGGAATAAAATTATTTAACAGGAATTTAACGATAATATATCATAAATGTAAAAGATATAATTAAATCCACTCACATTGCTAGCTTTCCAAATGTGACGCCCCACCTCTATACCCACGCTAGCCAAGAACACTACGGAGTAGTGCTGTCAACTAGCACGGAGAATAAGGCCGTTGATAAGCGACCATCTATGTAATTACTTATCACACGGTGGCTATAAATAATCTTCGGAAACAAACATAGAAATAAGCATAACGCAAATCAGTCACAGACATCCATATCACAAAGGCGGAAGAAGATATGAATATATAACTAACACATGAAAGTGTACATCAGAGTAGTGGTCAAAAGATCCACAATAATACAAAAGAATAGCAACACGTGCTATACAAAAGAATACAACTATGAGTCTATATCTCAAGTGTATACAACAAAAACTGCTAATCTAAACAGTTAGCCAAAAGTCAGAGTGATGAATCCCTGGGAAAAAGTCAAGCAGAAGCACCTGTAACATCTCGGTCTGACCCGAGTATTATTTAAGAAAATAATAAACGGGTCAGTCTAGCTATAAATATCAGATGACATGATATAACATAAAAGATATGGCATAAACATAAAATATCCATAATGACATACCACTATAAGTATGTAAATAATGATCAACAGAAGATCAATCAATAAGAGATAATCAATATCACAAGAATCTTCTCAAAGATTCGGAAAGGGCATCATACCCCAAACTTGTACTCATAACAAGTCAATGACATAAATTCTAGAAATCAATGCAAGAAGTCCAGAAATCATAGAAAAGAGAAAGAGGCCTATCACATGACGGTCCGAAGACCAAGGGGAGCTACCCCACATGTGTGAATGGAATCACACAGATTAAGGTCCAGACTAACCAAAAAGCAAAAAGGTATGTGTGAGTGGAATCACACAAGTGGTGTCTAGTCTAACCTCGCAACAAGAGACATCGCACAGTTGCTAGTCTAAAGCATCAGAATGATCCTCATGATCAACGAGAAGTGTCAATTACACTAAGCTAGTAAATATAGAAGTTTAGCTTCATGTCCCATAATCACTTGCTTAACTTAAATATTTACGAACAAAATGTAAATCTTCACTAATAAAATTGTCACAAGAGGTTCAATCGAACAAGTCCAATAATTAACCGACGAAGTGAACGCAAGCGTTTCATACCACTTGTTTTACTAAGTCGTTTAATTAGATTTCTCGTCCGAGTGAGGTAAAGGTTTGTATATACTGACAGATTGGAAAACGGTTTAAGAAAAGAGCTTTGTTATTAAAAATAGAGTTGAAATTGTTTGTTAAAAGAGTTTTGATATTTACTACTAGTATTGAAACCTTTATATTATAAAATGACAAAACACAGAAGCAATTATATAAACAATCAATCACAAAGATCGCATACGGAGATGTGAATAAGATCCAAGGAAATCAGCTCAATGTTTTTTAGATAAGATCCCCTACGGAGGGGGGTCCAGGGGGGTGGCAACCTCCCAAGGTGGGGGTGCGGGGGCAACGCCACCGCTTACGGGGTTCGACCTGCCCGGTTAGGTCGCGGGGGTCCAGGGGGCAGCGCCCCCGGCGGGGTGTGGGGCAGCACCCCGTCCAAAACGGTACGACCTAGTGACGACAAAATGAGGTCTATCGACCTAAGAGGAATAGGGTCGAGCGACCTAATGGTTGCGACCTAGGGGTCTAAGGGGTCAAACGACCTAGTGGTGTTCGCGAGTTAGCCAAAGCGAGCGACCTAAGAGAGACGAGCGACTTAAAGAACTCGCGACCTAACATTTGAATAGGTCAAGCGACCTAAGTGGTCAGGCGACCTAAGGACTTACGACCTAACGACCTACGGTCTAAAGGCCACGCGACCTAGAGGATCTGCGAGCTAGCGAGGCCGACCTAAGGTGCAAGCGACCTAAGGGACAACGGCCTAAAGTATGGTACGCGACCTAAAAGATGGCGCGACCTAAGGTGAGACCAGGTCGAGTGACTTAAGGCGATGCGCGACCTAAGACCTAGCGACCTAAAGGGATGCGCGACCTAAGAGAGGCATCAGGTCGAACGACTTAAGGGTGATGCGACCTACGACCTAAGCTCAAATACGAGCTACGAGCTAGCGACCTACGACCTAAGCTCAAATGCGAGCTAAGGCCTACGACCTAAGGCCCTAACGTACTAACATTTGTCGCGACCTAAGTGGTGACGACCTAACAAGGAAAGGCTGAGCGACCTAACGTTGCAGAGGGGATTTCAGGCCAGAAACGACCTACGACCTAAACCCCATACGACCTAACGTGAAACGACCTAACTCCGAAGTGAAAATTCAAGGCAGTGCGACCTAGCGCGATAACACGCGAACGACCTAAGGTTAGGTCGCGAGCGACCTAACTCCGAACACACGTAAATGGCCAGAACGACCTAAGTGTAGAAAATTCACCAAAACGCTAAAAATTGGAGTTTTTCGCCAATCCAATCCAAACAAAATGCTTACATGCATGAAAAAATGATAGGGAATCATTCCCAACAGTCCAATATAGTTATAGGCTAGAATTGTGAGATAAAAATCTCACCTTTGCACTAAAATTTATGAAGATGAAGCTCGAAAGCAAGGAGAAGCAATCTAAAGCTTGAATCCAATATCTTCTACTTGAATTTGGAGTTGAATGCTGGAGTTGCAATTGAATTTGAGCTTGGAGTTTTAATTTCCCATTCTCTTCACCATTAATGCCAAAGCTTGGGTTAGTTAGGAAATTTATGAAGAGTGAGGAGAAGAGGGTTGGAACTTGGGCTTAATAGGCCAAACTAACCCAAAGTCCAAAGCGGGAAAAGTTAGTGAAATTTCACTAACTCCAAACCTATCGATGTTTATACTTAAAAAAATTGTAAACGGCATTTCGAACTCAATGGAAGTGGTCTCGAGTCCTAATTTGACCGTTTGCAAAAACTAGCTTTTCGGACCAAAATCCGATTAACGATTTAATATTTAAATAAAATATTTAAATATAAACTCGATAAGTATGCGGGTTGTTATAGACTCCCCTCCTTAAAGAAATTGCGTCCTCGCAATATATATATAAGATGGAAATAAAAGTAACAACCATAAAAGCATATTAACACAAGAGAAATTTGAAATAAGAAGTTCACCTCAAAGAGCATGAGTAAGCAAGTCCGGATGTGTACGCTCGATGAATTCTCTGGATTCCCAAGAACAATCCTTAGAATTTGAGGACCATTGAACCTTCACAAGCGGAACATCTTTATTTCGAAGTCGTTTAACCTCAGAAGCTATAATTCGAATAGGATGCTGCTCATAAGTTAAATTCGGTGAAACTTCAATTTCTTCCACAACAGCAGGCTCAAGAATAGAATCGGAATCCCGAAGGCATTTCCGTAATTGAGAAACGTGAAAAACATCATGCACAGCAGAAAACTGAGCCGACAATGCAAGGCGATAAGCCATGGAACCAATACGTTCAGTGATAGGAAATGGCCCAATATATCGAGGCGCTAACTTCCCCGATCGACTGAAACGTACAACACCCTTCATAGGTGAAACACGAATAAAAACAGGATGCCCAACAGAAAATTCAAATTTCCTTCTTCGATTATCGGCATAGGATTTTTGTCTACTCTGGGCTTCTTTCATCCTATGTCGAATAAGTTCAATTTTCTCTATGGAACCCCGAATAAAATCTGCACCTAAAACCAGCTTCTCACCGGCCTCAAGCCAACAAGAAGGAGATCGGCATGGCCTTCCATAAACTGCCTCGAAAAGTGCCATACCAATACTAGATTGGAAGCTATTATTATAGGAAAATTCAACAAGTGAAATATGATCTTCCCAACTTCCACCAAAATCAAGCACACAAGCACGAAGAAGATCTTCAAGACTTTGATTCACACGCTCGGTTTGTCCATCGGACTGGGGGTGATAAGCGGTGCTAAAATTAAGCTTCGTTGCTAAAGCTTTTTGAAGACACTTCCAAAATCCACTTGTTAACAATGGACCACGATCGCTAAAAATAGAAGTAGGAACTCCATGCAATTTTAGAATTTCCTAGACAAATAGTTTGGCCAAAAGAGGAACGGTTCGGTTAGACCGAACCGGAATAAAATGGGCGGATTTAGTAAGTCTATCAACAATCACCATAAGCTATCATGACCCGAACGAGAACGGGGAAGGCCATCTATAAAGTCCATGGAAATTTGATCCCACTTCCAAATTGGAATTTCTAAAGGTTGCAATAACCCACCAGGCCTTTGATGTTCGGCCTTGACAAGTTGGCAAGTCATGCAACACTTAACAAAGTTAGCAATATCAGATTTCATTCCCTCCCGATAATAAAGTCGCTTCATATCAGCGTACATTTTACTACTACCGGGATGAATGGTGAATTTAGAACGATGGGAATCTTCTAAAATATCTTTACGAAGATCTCCAATATTTGGTACGATAAGTCTACCAAATTTTCGAATGCCGCCACGAGAATCAATATCAAAGTCCTTCAAACCTTCAATATCAATTTTATCCTTAACATTTTGGCCAAGAAGAGCCAATTCAGGTTCTAGCCCTTGAGCTACAAGAATGCGGTCTAAAAGAGAAGGATGAGCCTCAAGGCTACATAAAACAAGCGATGAGCATAAATCGGATACGCGCTCTCGAATCTCACAAGTGGATAAAATCTCGAGATCGTTCCATTCGGATGTCATCATAGAAACAACTGCTTGTTGTTTACCGCTTAGAGCATCGGCGACACGATTACCCTTACCGGGGGTATAAAGAATATCAAGCTCATAAGGTGCAAGAGACTCGAGCCAACGCTGTTGACGTAAATTAAGTTCTTTTTGAGAAAATAAATATTTTAGAGACTTATGATCCGTATAAAGAATAAATTTCTCTCCCAATAGATAATGACGCCAAATCCAA
Source organism: Allium cepa (assembly GCA_030765085.1). NCBI lineage: Eukaryota > Viridiplantae > Streptophyta > Magnoliopsida > Asparagales > Amaryllidaceae > Allium > Allium cepa. Next base: position 118,049,717 of record CM060943.1, read on the forward strand.
AGGGCGAATACAATAGCCGCGAGTTCTAAATCATGTGTGGCATATCTAGTCTCGGCCGGCTTTAATTGCCTAGAAGCATAAGCAATAACACGTTCTTTTTGCATAAGAACGGCACCCAAACCAACGTGACTAGCATCAGTATAAACAACAAAATCTTGATTCCCCACGGGAATAACAAGAATAGGAGCATCGGAAAGGAGTTCTTTCAATTTCTGAAAAGAGGCTTCACATTTGTCCGACCAAATGTATTTAACTCCCTTCTTAGTCAAGCCAGTAAGAGGCACGACAATCTTAGAAAAGTCTTTAATAAAACGATGGTAATAGCCCGCCAATCCGAGAAATCTACGGATTTCAGTCAACTCTCAGGTCTTTTCCAATCTTGAATCGCTTCAATCTTTGAAGGATCCACGGAAATTCCGGATTCGGAAATAATATGACCGAGAAACTTCACACGAGATTGCCAAAAGTGGCATTTAGAAAATTTCGCCTTTAATTGATTACTCCTAAGAGTTTCCAATACAATCCGAAGATGTTTTTCATGTTCCTCCTCGGTTTTTGAATACACAAGAATATCATCAATGAATATGAGAACAAACCGATCGAGAAAATCTTTGAAAACTCGATTCATGAGGTCAACGAAATAAGCAGGAGCATTCGTTAACCCAAATGGCATAACAAGCCATTCATAAGATCCATATCGAGTACGGAATGATGTCAAAGGAATGCTATCCTCTGCGATGCGAAGCTGATGGAAACCGGTAGCCAAGTCCAATTGTGAAAAGACCATAGCACCACTAAGCTGATCGAATAGATCATCAATCCGAGGTAAAAGATATTTATTTTTAATAGTCAGATCGTTAAGCTTGCGATAGTCAACGCAAAGCCTATGCGTACCGTCGGATTTCTTCACGAAAATAGCCGAAGCTCCCCAAGGTGAGGAACTAGAGCGAATAAATTGCTTCATCTCCAATTCGGATAATTGTTTACGCATCTCCTCATTTTCCTTATTGGACATGCGATAAGGAGGACGAGTAATAGGTTGAGCTCCAGGAACAAGATTAATTCTGAACTCAATTGCTCGTTTAGGCGGTAAACCTAAAACGGGCTCGAATATGTCGGAAAATTCACGAACAACGTGAATACGAGAAATAATATCATCTTCATCATCATCGTCGTCATCACGAGGATTTAAAGAATATAAAGATGCCACCAAACAGGATTCTGAATCTTTAAGATTAATAGAAATCTATTTAACAGATAGTGGATGTCGGAGATGAATAGTCCGCTCAGGACATAGGATATGGGCTTGATAACGGTCAAGCCAATCCATTCCCAAAATTATTCCAAAGCCTAAGTAACGCATGACATGAAAATCGGCTAGGAAAGAAAAATCACATAAAATAATCTCCACATCTTTACAAAGCAAACTAAGAGTTGCGGATCCACCAACAGGATTCGCAATTTTTAAAGAAGTCATCAATGCAGTAACACTTAAGGAAAAAGTGTCCACCGGTTCCTTTGATATAAAAGAATGGGATGCACCCGTATCAAAAAGAACTCTAATAGGTTGATCATGAAATAAAATAATACCATCAAGAACGGAATGAGAAATACCTTTGCCACGAGATGTGTTGCCAGGGGCTTGAGCCACATTCAACTTTCCTTCCTTCTTGCCTTTACGCTTGAGACATTGATGTATGTAATGATCCGGGCTCTTACAATAGCGACAAGATTTGGGCTTAGAGCACTTATTCGCATAATGATCCCCAGACCCATAGTTGAAGCAACTCGCACCACTAGGAGAAGGAGACTTTGCCGCAGGGGTTGCCTGCTTACCCTTTTTGTAAGGATAAGGACCATTGAATTTGTTTGGCCTCTTCTTGTTGTTGAAGTTTGGTTTAGCGCCTTCCACTTCAACATCACTCTCTCTATCAGCCTTTTCAAGACGAAGAGCGATATCGACGAGTTGATCAAATGCGACTTCTAGTTTCAGGAGTAGTGGCTTCTTAAGATTCTTATTTAAGCCATAAACGAACCTCTGGTTCTTCTTTAATGGGGTGTTGATGTATTCAACCCCATATTTGGAAAGCAACTCGAAGGCTGCGACGTAATCAGTCACAGAGGATTGACCTTGAACAAGGTCTATAAAACGTTGAGCCAAGGTTACTTTCCCAGCTTCTGGTACAAACTTTAACTCGAAACGTCCCTGAAATAGCTCCCAGGTGAGATTCGCTTCATTAATTTTTGAAATAAGGAGTTCGTACCAGTCCAATGCTCTCTCCTGGAGCATGCTGGAAGCCACCTGAACGCGGTGGACATCGATAAGGTTCATGCGAGAAAAGATTCGATCGCATGATTTTAACCAAGCCTGGACCTCGATGATATTTTCCGAACCTTTGAAGGGCTTCCCACCCAAGTTGGTGTAATCGCTGCACAAACGTGCAAATCCCGACTTTGGGTGAGTAGGTTCCGGGTTAGCTCCAGCTGCTTGAGCATTAGTTACTAAATCAAGAAGCTGTTGAGCAGTCATAAAAACTCCATCCGGGGGAGCAGCACCAGATGATCCAGTTCTGGGACGGCCTGGTCTAGACATTCTCTTCCTTTAAGAAAGAAAGAAGAGAAGGAAGAAGGTTATTCACCAATGAACATCAAGCCATCTTGATAGATAAAACAAGAAATCATAAAGGAAATAGGATGAATCAGTACGAAGACTCAAATTAATCCTATGGTATGACTCCTAAGATAGACTTAGGACGATGATCCTTGTTAAGTTATTCTACATTGTTCCGAAGTTTGGCTCTGATACCAAGCTGTGACGCCCTACCTCTATACCCACGCTAGCCAAGAACACTACGAAGTAGTGCTGTCAACTAGCACGGAGAATAAGGCCATTGAGGAGCGACCATCCATGTAATTGCTTATCACATGGTGGCTATAAATAATCTTCGAAAACAAACATAGAAATAAGCATAACGCAAATCAGTCACAGACATCCATATCACAAAGGCGGAAGAAGATATGAATATATAACTAACACATGAAAGTGTACATCAGAGTAGTGGTCAAAAGATCCACAATAATACAAAAGAATATCAACACGTGCTATACAAAAGAATACAACTATGAGTCTATATCTCAAGTGTATACGACAAAAACTGCTAATCTAAATAGTTAGCCAAAAGTCAGAGTGATGAATCCCTGGGAAGAAGTCAAGCGGAAGCACCTGTAACATCTCGGTATGACCCGAGTATTATTTAAGAAAATAATAAACGGGTCAGTCTAGTTATAAATATCAGATGACATGATATAACATAAAAGATATGGCATAAACATAAAATATCCATAATGACATACCACTATAAGTATGTAAATAATGGTCAACAGAAGATCAATCAATAAGAGATAATCAATATCACAAGAATCTTCTCAAAGATTCGGAAAGGGCATCATACCCCAAACTTGTACTCATAACAAGTCAATGACATAAATTCTAGACATCAATGCAAGAAGTCCAGAAATCACAGAAAAGAGAAAGAGGCCTATCACATGACGGTCCGAAGACCAAGGGGAGCTACCCCACATGTGTGAATGGAATCACACAGATTAAGGTCCAGACTAACCAAAAAGCAAAAAGGTATGTGTGAGTGGAATCACACAAGTGGTGTCTAGTCTAACCTCGCAACAAGAGACATCGCACAGTTGCTAGTCTAAAGCATCAGAATGATCGTCATGATCAACGAGAAGTGTCAATTACACTAAGCTAGTAAATATAGAAGTTTAGCTTCATGTCCCATAACCACTTGCTTAACTTAAATATTTACGAACAAAATGTAAATCTTCACTAATAAAATTGTCAAAAGAGGTTCAATCGAACAAGTCCAAGAATTAACCGACGAAGTGAACGTAAGCGTTTCATACCACTTGTTTTACTAAGTCGTTTAATTAGATTTCTCATCCGAGTGAGGTAAAGGTTTGTATATACTAATAGATTGGAAAACGGTTTAAGAAAAGAGCTTTGTTATTAAAAATAGAGTTGAAATTGTTTGTTAAAAGAGTTTTGATATTTACTACTAGTATTGAAACCTTTATATTATAAAATGACAAAACACAGAAGCAATTATATAAACAATCAATCACAAAGATCGCATACGGAGATGTGAATAAGATCCAAGGAAATCAGCTCAATGTTTTTCAGATAAGATCCCCTACGGAGGGGGGGTCCAGGGGGGTGGCAACCCCCCAAGGTGGGGGTGCAGGGGCAACGCCACCGCTTACGGGGTTCGACCTGCCCGGTCAGGTCGCGGGGGTCCAGGGGGTCCAGGGGGCAGCCCCCCCGGTAGGGTGCGGGGCAGCGCCCCGTCCAAAACGGTACGACCTAGTGAAGACAAAATGAGGTCTATCGACCTAAGAGGAATAGGGTCGAGCGACTTAATGGTTGCGACCTAGGGGTCTAAGGGGTCAAACGACCTAGTGGTGTTCGCGAGTTAGCCGAAGCGAGCGACCTAAGAGAGACGAGCGACTTAAGGAACTCGCGACCTAACATTTGAATAGGTCAAGCGACCTAAGTGGTCAGGCGACCTAAGGTCTTACGACCTAACGACCTACTGTCTAAAGGCCATGCGACCTAGAGGATCTGCGAGCTAACGAGGCCGACCTAAGGTGGAAGCGACCTAAGGGACAACGAGGCCGACCTAGGTGGAAGCGACCTAAAAGATGGCGCGACCTAAGGTGAGAGCAGGTCGAGTGACTTAAGGCGATGCGCGACCTAAGACCTAGCGACCTAAAGGGATGCGCGACCTAAGAGAGGCATCAGGTCGAACGACTTAAGGGTGATGCGACCTACGACCTAAGCTCAAATACGAGCTACGAGCTAGCGACCTACGACCTAAGCTCAAATGCGAGCTAAGGCCTACGACCTAACGCCCTAATGTACTAACATTTGTCGCGACCTAAGTGGTGACAACCTAACAAGGAAAGGCTGAGCGACCTAACGCTGCAGAGGGGATTTAAGGCCAGAAACGACCTACGACCTAAACCCCATACGACCTAACGTGAAACGACCTAACTCCGAAGTGAAAATTCAAGGCAGTGCGACCTAGTGCGATAACACGCGAACGACCTAAGGGTTTGGTCGCGAGCGACCTAACTCCGAACACACGAAAAAGGCCAGAACGACCTAAGTGCAGAAAATTCACCAAAACGCTAAAAATTGGAGTTTTTCGCCAATCCAATCCAAACCAAATGCTAACATGCATGCAAAAATGATAGGGAATCATTCCCAACAGTCCAATATAGTTATAGGCTAGAATTGTGAGATAAAAATCTCACCTTTGCACTAAAATTTATGAAGATGAAGCTTGAAAGCAAGGAGAAGCAATCTAAAGCTTGAATCCAATATCTTCTACTTGAATTTGGAGTTGAATGTTGGAGTTGCAATTGAATTTGAGCTTGGAGTTTTAATTTCCCATTCTCTTCACCATTAATGCCAAAGCTTGGGTTAGTTAGGAAATTTATGAAGAGTGAGGAGAAGAGGGTTGGAACTTGGGCTTAATAGGCCAAACTAACCCAAAGTCCAAAGCGGGAAAAGTTAGTGAAATTTCACTAACTCCAAACCTATCGATGTTTATACTTAAAAAAATTGTAAACGATAATTCGAACTCAATGGAAGTGGTCTCGAGTCCTAATTTGACTGTTTGCAAAAAGTAGCTTTTCGGACCAAAATCCGATTAACGATTTAATATTTAAATAAAATATTTAAGTATAAACTCGATAAATATGCGGGTTGTTACACCAAATCTCTTTGTTTTTATTTCTAATTTGTCCCTAACATCTATATTCACTTCCATTGTAATTCCTATTTGGAATTACAAACGATATATTTACAGATCCATAATATTTGACAGAGAAAAGGAAGAGATTTGGATTAGAAATAGCAAATAAAACTCAGGTCTAAGGTTTTACCTTTGACATAACCTTATGGTTTGAACCAATTCCAAATTCCCTAATTCGTTCTATTCTCTTTCTATTTAGATCGAAATTCGAGCAAGTTAGATCTAAAATTTTGTTATTAAGAAAGTGTAGAAGAGATAGAAAAATGACAGAGCTTCTGTGGGAAAGAGAAAAATAATGAGAATAAAAATGAAGCTCTGCATCTATATTTATAGTGGTTCAAATCAGTGCTAACCATTAGATATAAAACCTTAAAATCTAAAGTGTACACTCAGTCTATGGACATTAAATTAATATATTTTATTTTGCGTTTATTTTTATTTCAAATTGATTCTCCAACAATCTTTTCATTAATCACTTTCCCCTTCTCTCGCAATCTATGGAAATATTTTTTTTTAAATGTGACGTTTCTTTTAAATAAGATTCCCCTATTAATCACCCAATTAATAGATTTCATATGTACCTAGAATTAATTTACTATTCAATTAATCCTTGCCTGCACTGTGATTTCTTACCAAATTAATATGCCAATCAACACCGTATTAATTCATCACATATATACATATTAATTTATTTTATTCCCATAATTATTGCATGCATATATTGTACAATTGAATTTTGAATCACAATTTTAATTATATATATTACCATAAGTCTCCATGTTTATTAATTGACAATTGATTACTTGCATAAATTACTCTTCCTCCATTTTATTCTCTTGCACTAGCATATATGTTTCTAATCATACCAATTAGTTGCTACAATATACATTCCCTTTCTTGTCAGTTCCTGTCAATTAATCATCTCTACTAATTAATTGAATATTAAATTCCCCTTTAAACAAACACCGTCAATTAATCTTCCTTTTTAATTGATTTTATATAATTTCTCTCTCTAATTTATTTTTTACACACACACATATATATTACAAATAATATTAATTAGTTGCTCCATTTACAAACATTTCTTTTTTTTAATTTCAAACATATATAACTTAATTAAATTATTTGCATATATAATTGTAATTTAACGTGGGGTGTTACTTTCTCCTCCCCCCTAAGAAATTTCATTCTCGAAATTTGATAATGGTTCAATTATGTAATTTCTCGTATTAATCACATCCATTTTGTATACATCCAATTTTGCAACAATCCGTGCATAGTGCAAAGTGCAATACGTCATAAAATATATGTTTGTACAAGAATTTCTATGCTGTACCTCCTACATGAATGCGTTTTCTTTTAGAAATTCCTTTTAAAACATGACGCATACATCCAAAACATACTTGTAATTTCTATATGAATGCAATCTTTTGAAAACTCAAAATATTTTTCGTTCAATTTCCCACAATCCTACTGAATAGGAGCGTAGTTCAACAAATTTTTACATCCAAACCTACCATACCCAAGGACAGTTTACATAAGAAAATATCTCTTTTTAAAATTTTCTGTTGACGTTTTTGTCGCTTTCTTTAAATTTGTTGTTTTCCTTATAGTTATCTTATTCTACTTTTACTCTTTTTTTTATGCAGCAACTAAACACAGCTATCATCTAGGGCAAGGAGGTCTAAGACCATGTCCACTTTGATATAGAATGGTCCTACACTAGAAATCCAAGTTACTCATATGCTCCTCCTGCCGCCTATTACTTACTTGTTACTAACTTACGCTATATTACTCATAATGAATAAGATATATTCATCTCTTCCATTCCATGCTCAAAAAGGAAAACTAAGTCTCATTTACTGCAATGGATAATGATTTCAATCTATGCAGTCTCTATCTAAAATGACAACCAAGCTTGGAAAATTTTTCTCTTTACCTTTCATTTTCCTCAACTAAGGTCTATCTATCCCAACCACGTGTGTCTTATCATCTTACTAATATCATTTCACTATTCTTCTATAGTCTACACACATGAAGAAACATTTCTAGGTTTTCACTAGTGTCCTATACACCTTACAGGAACTTTTATTGTTACTAAGAATAATTACTGCTATAACCTTATACTTTCCCCGTTAAACCTAGGAAATGATTCCTATCTACTTTATATTTAAAAGTCTGATTTAATTTGGTATTTAACATATTTTCTTCAAAAATTAAAACTTATAAATTTTATCATTTCAGAAACTTATTTACTTTTCCACCAAACCATCTTTTTTTAAGCATGTCTTACTTGTTCTTAAAACATTTTTCTTTTTTATTAACTTTGAAAAAGATGTCCTCACGTGTTTTTAAAATATCCTTTTTTTTATAGATTTTCAAATTTACTAAAATTGGGGTAAATAAGAATAATTCTTTTACAAATATCTCTTAACTTTGCTACACTTCTAATTACTTAACCTTGAAGGAGTTACTAACTTACTACACTTAATGGTTTTATACCTTAATGTATTGGAATTACTTTCTATTATGAGAAACCATTAACGCTAAAACATTCTATGAATCCTTTAAAGGAGGCTTTCATGTGTATGTGAAATTATGAGGAATTTATTTTAACTTTTATCGAAATAGGCTATACAAAATATGGTGCTTTCCATACCTTGTACATCTCTTTCACGTATTCTTTATAGCTTGCACAAAACATCTTTAATTGCGATTCATAGAAAATTATATCATTATTCATTTCATCCCAAAAGATTAAGGTATGTTTACTCTATATTTACTTACATAAGATATTTCCTACTAAATTCATTAATTTATCGTATATTATTTTTCAAAAGAACTCATTTTTAAAATTTCTTTATAACTAGAAAATATTTTCATGCACTTATTTAAGTAATAAGTGTACATAAAACCACTTTTAGAAATTATCTTTAAAATTCATTTGGGTCAAAACAGATGTTACGTAAATATCGTTACTACAACCCAAAAATACTAATATATGGATTCAATTAAAATAAATACTAATAAATCCTGTATGCTATGTAAAAACATTTACTTTATGAGTCACATACTATAACAATAGTGTCATAGTCTATGCTTCCTTTATTTTTACTGAAAACATTCATTACAACAATAAATGTTGTAACCTACGTTTCTAATACTTAACACACTCTAGGTTTTTATATTAAAAATCCTTGTTTACCTACAAAGAAACTAGCGAGTTATACATGCTCTATAATTCTTCAAAAAGAATTACACATTTAACAAAATTTACATCATATAAAAACCAATTTAAATTTCATACCACTTATTTTTTCAAAAACCCAATATTTACTTCCTCAAATATATTAACAGTTATATTTTTCAACTTTTTTAATTCAAAAGTTTCATCTTTATTGGGTTAGACAGAAAGCAGATTTTCTTCATACTAAAACCTCTTATTCTTCCTGAAATAAAAACACTCTCCCTACTATCCCTACGGAACTTCCCTACTTCCTAAAACATATGGATGCAAATTTTCTCTCTAAACATGGCTTACTTGTATGCTATAAATCAGTAATAACATAGGGCTTTACATACTTGGGTCATCAACCCCAACTAGCAAACTATGCACAAATATACTTCTAAAAACTTTCCATATGTTAAAATCTATGGTTGGTGACTATTTCGATTTTAGTACATAATATATTTATATTTTATTCAAAAATACAAACAAGTTCACTCACTATCTACCTAGGAATACTAAACCTAGGCTTTGATACCAAATAAAACAACCTGAGATCTATTGGTCCAGATTTTTCAGAAAAATGCTACAATCCAAGCCCATTGAAGCCCTAGTTGGGTATCTGGTATCCTACAAATAGGCAAAGTCAAATATTTCATAGCTTAATAATTTATATCGCGGTGGGATTAACAAAAATATAATAGTAAGTAAATACTCAAGCAAATAATAACCTTTCTAAGCAAGTGTCATAAGGTTGAGAAGTCTTTTCCATCTACCTAACTTATAGGATGTTATGAGGAGGGTGTGACGCCCCACCTCTATACCCACGCTAGCCAAGAACATTACTGTGAATGCTGTCAACTAGCACGGAGAATAAGGCTGTTGAGGAGCGACCATCTGTATAATTGCTTTGTGCGAGTACCGATATACCGGATAAAAATATAACTTTTCATCTCAAGAGGAAATCCGACACACCGACACAAACTCAAAGCTACTACACAGTGGCTATAAAGGTCTTCGGAAACAAATATAGAAATAAACATAACACAAATCAGTCACAGACAATTCATATCACAAAGGCGGAAATAGATATGAATATTACACATGAAAGTGTATATCAGAGTAGTGGTCTAAAAAGATCCACAATATCACAAAAGAATACTTACATGAACTACACAAAAGAATAAGTATACATTACGGAGTCTATATCTCAAATGTATACAACAAAAACTACTAATCTAAGTAGTTAACCAAAAGTCAGAGGAATCAATCCCAAGAGAGAAGTCAAGCAGAAGCACCTGTAACATCTCGGTCTGACCCGAGTATTATTTAATAAGAAAATAATAAACGGATCAGTCTAGCTATAAATATCAGGTGAAACGATATAGAATAAGAGATATGACTAAACACATAATAATCACTATGCCAAGTTGTGATATATATAAGTAATTGAAAATCAACAAGAGATTAATCAATATCACGAAATCTACACAAGAATCCAAGAAATGTCATACTCCTTATTTCGTTCACCAAATCACAAATATTGACGATAATATCAACGTCAATCACAAAAGTCAATGACACACAAATTGACCAATGCACAAATATTGATAAAACTTATCAATGGAAATCACGAAAATTGGTGAAACACAAATTCTAGAAATCATCTCAAGAAATCAAGAAATCACAAAGGGGGGAGGCCTATCACAAACGGGAGCATATAGCCCACCAACACGTGTATCACAAACGGAATGCTAATTCCATGGTTGCTAACCATCACAAATTGAGCCGAAGCTCCACAAACGGCCCGAAGACCATGGGTCGCTACCCCACCAAATTGAGTCGAAACTCCACAAAACGGGGTTTAGTCTCCCTCGCAGACAAAGAGACATCGCACATTGCTAGTCTAAATCACAAAGATGACCGTCATGATCATCAAGAAGTGTCAATTACACTAAGTTAGTAAATATATGAGTTTAGCATCATGTCCCATAACCACTAGCTTAACTTAAATATTTACGAACAAATTGTAAGTTTCCACTAGAAAATTGTCACAAGAGATTCAATCGAACAAGTCCAAGAATTAACCGAACAAGTAAACGCAAGCGTTTCATACCACTTGTTTTACTAAGCCGTTTAATTAGATTTCTCATACGAGTGAGGTAAAGGTTTGTATATACTAGTAGATTGGAAAACGGTTTGAGAAAAACGAGCTTTGTAAATAAAATAGTGTTGGAATCGTTTTGATGAAAGAGTTTTGATATTTAATACTAGTATTGAAACCTTTATATTTTTAAAGTGACAAATCACAAAAATGATTGTAGGACAATCAATCACCAAAATTCACATTCAAAGACGTGAATAAAATCCAAAGAAATCGATACCAAATCCATAGAAATGGATATTCCCAAAAATCACGAAGAAAATGTCATCAAAGTCAATAACAAATGATAACAACAAAAAGGGAATCAACACGAATCGATTAAAGTTGGAAATATACTCAAAATTTGAAAAATAGGCAAAACTAGGGATTTCCAGACGTCTGAGGGGTTGTCCAGACGTCTGGATTTGGTTTCTGGAAATTTCCCAGAAAACCATCCAGACGTCTGAAACCTAAAATCAGACGTCTGAAAAACATTCAGACGTCTGGAGGAAAGTCCAGACGTCTGGTTTTGGTTTCCGGAAATATTCCAGAAAACCAACCAGACGTCTGAAAACACAAATCAGACGTCTAACCTTATTCCAGACGTCTGAAACAATAATTCAGACGTTTGAAATTAGCCACTGCCTTATTTATTCCTCTGCCGTATTTTATTTTTCTCCAGGTTGCAAAACCAGACGTCTGGCATTGGTCTCCAAACGTCTGAAAACCTTGTAAGGGCAACAATTTGCCTAGGCCATATGGCCCAAACGATGTCGGGAGCGATCGAGCGAGCAACGACGACTAAGGATTTATGTCAAATGACAGCCCGGCTTTATAGGCTCTTTGGTACACCCCAAATATCGTAATCAAACATCCATAAAAGGATTTTCACAAAAATTGGAATATTCACCCATTCGATCCAAATCAAAAGCAAATGAATATGCACAAATGTTACGAATTCATACCTAACCACAAAGATGGATGTAGACATAGATGTGAGATAAAAATCTCACCTTTTCACAAAATCAAACAAGAAGAAGCTTGAAAGCAAATGGAGAATCAACCTCTCTTCAACACAACCCAAATGAGCTTGAATCTAAGCTCAAAAACAAGAACATTCCCAAAATTAGGTTTAGGAATTTCTGAAATTGGTAAGAGAATAAGTTGGAGAAGAAGAAGAAGAGAAGCTTACCAATGGGTTCTTCTTGAGTTTGGAGCCAGGAATTTGATTTGCAAGAGGAACTAGGGTTTTGGAGTTTTAATTTCCAATCTCTCCCACCATTAATGCTAAGAAAACTGAAAAGAGAAAGAAGTAAGGGAGAATGGGGAGAGTGGTTCAGTTTTGGAGTATAAGTTAACATAGGGCTGAGCCCAAAACCAAACCCAAAGTGAAAAGTAGCAAAAATCAACTTTCTCCAAACATATCGAAGCTTATACTCAAAAAGGTCGCAAACGGCATTTTAAACTCAATGGGAGTGGTCCCGAGTCCTAATTCGACCATATGCAAAAATTATCTTTTTGGACCAAAATCCGACTAACGATAAAATATTTAAATATATAATCGATAAATATGCGGGTTGTTACAGACTCCCCTCCTTAAAGAAATTACGTCCTCGCAATCATAAGGAATAAATGAACAAAAAGTAACAACCATAAAAGCATATCAACACAAAAGAAGAAATTCGAAATAGAAGTTCACCTCAAAGGGCACGAGAAAGTAAGTCCGGATGTGTTCGTTCGATGAATTCTCTAGATTCCCAAGAACAATCCTTAGGATTTGAAGACCATTGAATTTTAACAAGCGGAACATCTTTATTTCGAAGTCGTTTGACCTCCGAAGCAACAATTCGAATAGGATGCTGCTCATAAGTTAAATTAGGCAAACTTCAATCTCTTCCACAACACCGGGCTCAAGAACAGAATCGGAATCTCGAAGACATTTCCGAAGTTGAGAAACGTGAAACACGTCATGGATAGCAGAAAATTGAGCCGGTAGTAAAAGGCGATAAGCCATGGAACCAATACGTTCAATGATAGGAAATGGCCCAATATATCGAGGCGCCAATTTTCCCGATCGACTGAAACGTATAACACCCTTCATAGGTGAGCCACGAACAAAAACGAGATCTCCCACAGAAAATTCTAATTTCCTTCTCCGGTTATCGGCATAGGATTTTTGTCTACTCTGGGCTTCTTTCATCCTATGACGAATAAGGTCAATCTTTTCTGTGGAATCACGAATAATATCTGGACCTAATACCAGCTTCTCACCGGCCTCAAGCCAACAAGAAGGAGATCGGCATGGCCTTCCATAGAGTGCCTCAAAAGGTGCCATACATATACTAGATTGGAAGCTATTATTATAGGAAAATTCAACAAGTGAAATATGATCTTCCCAACTTCCACCAAAATCAAGAACACAAGCACGAAGAAGATCTTCAAGAGTTTGATTCACACGCTCGGTTTGTCCATCAGACTGGGGGTGATAAGCGGTGCTAAAATTAAGCTTCGTTCCTAAAGCTTTTTGAAGACTCTTCCAAAATCCACTAGTAAACAATGGATCACGATCGCTAACAATAGAAGTAGGAACTCCATGCAATTTAACAATTTCTTTGATAAAGATTTTGGCCAAAAGAGGAACGGTTCGATTAGATCGAACGGGAATAAAATGGGCGGATTTAGTAAGTCTATCAACGATCACCCATAAGCTATCATGACCCGAACGAGAACGGGGAAGGCCGTCAATAAAATCCATGGAAATTTGATCCCACTTCCAAATAGGAATTTCTAAAGGTTGTAATAACCCACCAGGCCTTTGATGTTCGGCTTTAACGAGTTGGCAAGTCATGCAACGCTTAACGAAGTTAGCGATGTCCAGTTTCATTCCCTCCCAATAATAAAGTCGCTTCATATCCGCGTACATTTTACTACTACCGGGATGAATGGTGAATTTAGAACGATGTGAATCTTCTAAAATATCTTTACGAAGATCACTAATATTTGGCACGATGAGTCTACCAAATCTCCAAACGCCGCCACGAGAATCGATATCAAAGTCTTTCAATCCTTCAATATCAAACTTATCCTTAATATTTTGGCTAAGAAGAGCCAATTCGGGATCTAGCCTTTGAGCTTCAAGAATGCGGTCTAAAAGAGAAGGGTGAGCCTCAAGGCTACATAAAACAAGAGATGAACATAAATCGGGAACACGCTCTCGAATCTCACAAGTGGTTAAGATCTCGAGATCGTTCCATTCGGATATCATCATAGAAACAACAGCTTGTTGTTTACGGCTAAGAGCATCGGCGACACGATTACCCTTACCGGGGGTATAAAGAATATCAAGATCATAAGGTGCAAGAAAGTCGAGCCAACGCTGTTGACGCAAATTAAGTTTCTTCTGAGAGAATAAATATTTCAAGGACTTATGATCGGTATAAAGAACAAATTTCTCTCCTAAAAGATAATGACGCCAAATACGAAGGGCGAAAACAATAGCCGCGAGCTCTAAATCATGAGTGGCATATCTAGTCTCAGCAGGCTTCAATTTCCTAGAAGCATAAGCAATAACACGTTCTCTTTGCATAAGAACGGCACCCAAACCAACGCGACTAGCATCGGTATAAACAACAAAATCTTGATTCCCCTCGGGAATAACGAGAATAGGAGCATCAGAAAGAAGTTCTTTTAATTTCTGAAAATAAACTTCACATTGGTCCGACCAAATGTATTTAACTCCTTTCCTCGTCAAACTAGTGAGAGGCACGACAATCTTAGAAAAGTCTTTGATAAAACGACGGTAATAGCCCGCCAAGCCGAGAAAACTACGAATCTCTGTCACACTCTCCGGTCTCTTCCAATCTTGAATCGCTTCAATCTTTGAAGGATCCACGGAAATTCCGGATTCGGAAATAATATGACCGAGAAACTTCACACGAGATTGCCAAAAGTGGCATTTAGAAAACTTTACCTTTAATTGATTACTCCTAAGAGTTTCCAACACAATCCGAAGATGTTTTTCATGCTCCTCTTCGGTTTTTGAATACACAAGAATATCATCAATAAAGATGAGAACAAATCGATCAAGAAAATCTTTGAAGACTCGATTCATAAGGTCAACAAAATAAGCCGGGGCATTCATCAAACCAAATGGCATGACAAGCCATTCATAAGATCCATAACGAGTATGGAACGATGTCAAAGGAATACTATCCTCTGAAATACGAAGCTGATGAAATCCAGTAGCTAAGTCTAATTGTGAAAAGACCTTAGCACCACTAAGCTGATCGAATAGATCATCAATCCGAGGTAAAGGTTATTTATTTTTGATAGTAAGATCATTAAGCTTGCGGTAGTCAACGCAAAGCCTAAGTGTCCCATCGGATTTCTTCACAAAAATAGCCGAAGCTCCCCAAGGCGAGGAACTAGAGCGAATAAATTGCTTCGTCTCTAATTCGGATAATTGTTTACGCATCTCCTCGTTTTCTTTATTAGACATACGATATGGAGGACGAGTGATAGGTCGAGCTCCAGGAATAAGATTAATTCTGAACCCAATTGCTCGCTTAGGTGGTAATCCCAAAACGGGCTCGAATATGTCGGAAAATTCACGAACGACGTGAATAATAGAAATAATATCACCCTCATCATCATCATCGTCATCGCGAGGATTTAAAGAATATAAAGATGCAACCAAGCTGGAATCTGAATCTTTAAGATTAATAGAAATCCGCTTAACAGATTGAGGATGTCGAAGATGAATAGTCCGCTCAGGACATAGGATATGAGCTTCATAACGGTTAAGCCAATCCATTCCCAAAATCATTCCAAAGCCTAAATAACGCATGACATGCAAATCGGCTAGGAAAGGAAAATCACACAAAATAATTTCGACATCTTTACAAAATAAACTGATTGTTGCGGATCCACCAACCGGATTCGCAATTCTCAAAGAAGTCATCAAACACAAAACATCCAAAGAAAAAGCATCAGCAAGTTCTTTAGATATAAAAGAATGGGACGCACCCGTATCAAAAAGAACTCGAATAGGATGATCACGAAATAAAATAATTCCATCAAGGATAGAATGAGGCATACCTTGACCACGAGATGTGTTGCCAGGGGCTTGAGCAACATTTAACTTTCCCTCCTTCCTGCCCTGAAGCTTGGGGCATGAAGATATAACATGTCCGGGAACTTTGCAGTAGCGATAAGAGAGAGACTTTGGGCACTTGTTCGCATAATGGTCCTTCGAACCACAATTATAGCATTCCCCACGGCCAAAGGAAGAAGTCTTTGCCACGGAGGTTGCTTGTTTCCCCTTTTTATTAGGATAAGGACCTTTAAATTTGTTTGGCCTCTTCTTGTTATTGTTGAAGTTTGGTTTGGAACCCACCACTTCAACATCATTCTCTCTATCCGCCTCTTCAAGACGAAGAGCGATATCAACGAGTTGGTCGAAAGAAACTTCTAATTTTAGAAGTAATGGCTTCTTGAGACTTTTTTTTAAGCCATAAACAAATCTCCGATTCTTCTTCAGAGGGGTGCTGATGTATTCAACCCCATATTTGGAAAGCGACTCGAAGGAGGCGACGTAATCAGTCACAGAGGACTCGCCTTGAACAAGGTCTATAAATCGTCGAGCTAATGTCACTTTCTCAGCTTCTGGCACGAATTTTAATTCGAAGCGTTCCCGGAATTGCTCCCAGGTGAGATCCTCTTTATTAATCTCAGAAATAAGAAGCTCGTACTAGTCCAATGCTCTTTCTCGGAGCATACTAGAGGCCACCTGAACTCGGTGAAGGTCAATAAGATTCATGCGCGAAAAGATGCGATCGCATGTTCTAAGCCAAGCTTGGACTTCAATAACCGTTTCGGAACCTTTGAATGGCTCCCCACCCAAATTGGTGTAATCGCTGCACAAGCGTGCAAATCCCGACTTTGGGTGAGTAGGTTCCGGGTTAGCTCCAGCTGATTGAGCATTAGTTACCAAATCAAGAAGCTGTTGAGCAGTCATAAAAACTCCATCCTGGGGTAGAGTGCTAGATGGCACGGCTCTGGGGCGGCCAGGTCTAGACATTTCTCCTCCTTTAGAAAGAAAGAAGAGGAAGAAGAAGGTTATTCACCAAATTGAATATCAAGCAATCTTGATAGACAAAACAGGGAATCATAAAAGAAAATAGGATAAGACGGTACGTAGACCCGAATAAAATCCTAAAGCACGACTCCTAAGATGGACTTAGGACGATGATCCTTGTTATAATATTCCATATTGTTCCGAAGTTTGGCTCCGATACCAAGATGTGACGCCCCACCTCTATACCTACGCTAGCTAAGAACATTACTGTGAATGCTGTCAACTAGCACGGAGAATAAGGCTGTTGAGGAGCAACCATCTGTATAATTGCTTTGTGCGAGTACCGATATACCGGATAAAAATATAACTTTTCATATCAAGAGGAAATCCGACACACCGACACAAACTCAAAGCTACTACACAGTGGCTATAAAGGTCTTCGGAAACAAATATAGAAATAAACATAACACAAATCAGTCACAGACAATTCATATCACAAAGGCGGAAATAGATATGAATATTACACATGAAAGTGTATATCAGAGTAGTGGTCTAAAAAGATCCACAATATCACAAAAGAATAGTTACATGAACTACACAAATGAATAAGTATACATTATGGAGTCTATATCTCAAATGTATACAACAAAAACTACTAATCTAAGTAGTTAACCAAAAGTCAGAGGAATCAATCCCAAGAGAGAAGTCAAGCAGAAGCACCTGTAACATCTCGGTCTGACCCGAGTATTATTTAATAAGAAAATAATAAACGGATCAGTCTAGCTATAAATATCAGGTGAAACGATATAGAATAAGAGATATGACTAAACACATAATAATCACTATGCCAAGCTGTGATATATATAAGTAATTGAAAATCAACAAGAGATTAATCAATATCACCAAATCTACACAAGAATCCAAGAAATGTCATACTCTTTATTTCGTTCACCAAACCACAAATATTGACGATAATATCAACGTCAATCACAAAAGTCAATGGCACACAAACTCACCAATGCACAAATATTGATAAAACTTATCAATGGAAATCACGAAAATTGGTGAAACACAAATTCTAGAAATCATCTCAAGAAATCCAGAAATCACAAAGGAGGGGAGGCCTATCACAAACGGGAGCATAAAGCCCACCAACACGTGTATCACAAACGGAATGCTAATTCCATGGTTGCTAACGATCACAAATTGTGCCGAAGCTCCACAAACGGCCCGAAGACCATGGGTCGCTACCCCACCAAATTGAGTCGAAACTCCACAAAACCGGGTTTAGTCTCCCTCCCAGACAAAGAGACATCGCACATTGCTAGTCTAAATCACAAAGATGACCGTCATGATCATCAAGAAGTGTCAATTACACTAAGCTAGTAAATATATGAGTTTAGCATCATGTCCCATAACCACTAGCTTAACTAAAATATTTACGAACAAATTGTAAGTTTCCACTAGAAAATTGTCACAAGAGATTCAATCGAACAAGTCCAAGAATTAACCGAACAAGTAAACGCAAGCATTTCATACCACTTGTTTTACTAAGCCGTTTAATTAGATTTCTCATACGAGTGAGGTAAAGGTTTGTATATACTAGTAGATTGGAAAACGGTTTGAGAAAAACGAGCTTTGTAGATAAAATAGTGTTGGAATCGTTTTGATGAAAGAGTTTTGATATTTAATACTAGTATTGAAACCTTTATATTTTTAAAGTGACAAATCACAAAAATGATTGTAGGACAATCAATCACCAAAATTCACATTCAAAGACGTGAATAAAATCCAAAGAAATCGATACCAAATCCATAGAAATGGATATTTCCAAAAATCACGAAGAAAATGTCATCAAAGTCAATAACAAAGGATAACAACAAAAAGGGAATCAACACGAATCGATTAAAGTTGGAAATATACTCAAAATTTGGCAAATAGGCAAAACTAGGGATTTCCAGACGTCTGAGGGGTTGTCCAGACGTCTGGATTTGGTTTCTGGAAATTTCCCAGAAAACCATCCAGACGTCTGAAACCTAAAATCAGACGTCTGAAAAACATTCAGACGTCTGGAGAAAGTCCAGACGTCTGGTTTTGGTTTCTGGAAATATTCCAGAAAACCAACCAGACGTCTGAAAACACAAATCAGACGTCTAACCTTATTCCAGAAAGTCTGAAACAATTATTCAGACGTCTGAAATTAGCCACTGCCTTATTTATTCCACTGCCGTATTTTATTTTTCTCCAGGTTGCAAAACCAGACGTCTGGCATTGGTCTCCAGACGTCTGAAAACCTTGTAAGGGCAACAATTTGCCTAGGCCATATGGCCCAAACGATGTCGGGAGCGATCGAGCGAGCAACGACGACTAAGGATTTACGTCAAATGACAGCCCGGCCTTATAAGCTCTTCGATACACACCAAATATCGTAATCAAACATCCATAAAAGGATTTTCACAAAAATTGGAATATTCACCCATTCGATCCAAATCAAAAGAAAATGAATATGCACAAATGTTACGAATTCATACCTAACCACAAAGATGGATATAGACATAGATGTGAGATAAAAATCTCACCTTTTCACAAAATCAAACTAGAAGAAGCTTGAAAGCAAATGGAGAATCAACCTCTCTTCAACACAACCCAAATGAGCTTGAATCTAAGCTCAAAAACAAGAACATTCCCAAAATTAGGTTTAGGAATTTCTGAAATTGGTAAGAGAATAAGTTGGAGAAGAAGAAGAGAAGCTTACCAATGGGTTCTTCTTGAGTTTGGAGCTAGGAATTTGATTTGCAAGAGGAACTAGGGTTTTGGATTTTTAATTTCCAATCTCTCCCACCATTAATGCTAAGAAAACTGAAAAGAGAAAGAAGTGAGGGAGAATGGGGAGAGTGGTTCAGTTTTGGAGTATAAGTTAACATAGGGCTGAGCCCAAACCCAAAGTGAAAAGTAGCAAAAATCAACTTTCTCCAAACATATCGAAGCTTATACTCAAAAAGGTCGCAAATGGCATTTTAAACTCAATGGGAGTGGTCCCGAGTCCTAATTCGACCATATGCAAAAAGTAGCTTTTCAGACCAAAATCCGACTAACAATAAAATATTTAAATAAAATATTTAAATATATAATCGATAAATATGCGGGTTGTTACAGAGGGAGTCAGAAAAAAAAGTTCTGGTGAATGAATAGATTATATACTTCTGGGCTTGATTCTACATATATCATTTTATTCTCATTTACTCTTATATTAGGTTCATTAGGTTACAATACTCTTGCCTCTGTACGTGAACTGTGCCCATCTACTCCATAGTAGATTAAAACCTAATAACTAATACATACATATATGTAGCTATATGCCAATGAACATATTGGTTCTAGGTACCACCCATGGTAACTTTTGTATCCTCCTCGAAAAGGACTCCATCGTCTTGCTTCGAGAGCGTTCTATAACTACATCTGTAAAGGACTGCTTCGTAAGGCCAACAATACAGATGCTCCATTGTCTTGCTTTGTAGATATAACTGTAAAGGACTGCTTCGTAAGGCCTATAATACAGATGCTCCATCATCTTGCTCAGTAAGAGTTCCGTATCTACATCTGTAATGGAATGCTTTGTAAGGCCTACAATATAGATGCTCCACTACTTACTATGAAAACATATATTGCGTCCGCACTAGTCTATGCTAGTGCTCGAACATCTACAATGTAACACCTAGTGTGTACATTGAGGACTACATAATCATTCTGTGTACTATATGAATCCCTCCAACAAGGTCTATGGAATTCAGTCAGGGATTTTCTATATCTGTAAAGGACAGCTTCGTTAGGCCTACAATACCGATATTCTAGTTGGTCTATCTCTTATTCGTCCTGCCTATGGCCACATGTAGCCACCCCTCAACTAACCGAAAGACTTCTAAAGAGTTAAGCGGTAATGCCCCACTGTAAAAATCTAACATTAAATTGGCGGTGCCCCTAATCCAATGTCTCGATAGTGAAAGAATCATTGGTTTGTTGGTTTAACTCTAGTCTTTCCCGAAATCGCTCTTGGTCTTGATGCTGGCCAATATCCGCATGCGACTATCCTTAAACTTGCTTGCAAGTACTGGACATACGAATACCCTACTCCGAACACCAATCCCTTCTGACTGCCTACAAAGGTTTGCTTCGTTAGGCCTACAATGCAAATGCAGTCAAGGCATACTCTCTTGATGGAACACCTACAGACCAGCCTCCGGGTGTGCAGCTTCGTTAGGCCTACTTAGAGGGCCATCCTAGAGTATCCCCATGTCTCGTTGAAGTCTCGTACTTTCTTGAAGCCCAAAAATACCGAGTTGGACATGCTTCTCCAATTCTGAAATCCGTAATGAATTGCTTCATTAGATGCTTCATCCTTTGGCATGCTCCAAACGTATCTCAATTCTTTTATAAGACCCTTAGTCTAATCTTTTAATTTGCGTTTAGTTTACTTTCTTATTCCATTGGCTACTTATTTACCCTAATTAGCATATTCATACCCTCATCTCACCTCTATGTATTCTGAGATTTCCATTTATTTCATAAGGAATGCTGTTGGTATGAGCCACATTCATTATCTTGCTTATTTAACTTAATATATATCTTAAGTTCATTAAAATAAGCCCCTTTTATCATTCCTGCTTTATTTGTTTATTGACTTAATATAAATTATTTAAATAAGCTTCTACCATTATTATTGCTCATTAATTTATTCAATGTCTCAAAATAAGCTTTTCTGTTTTATTACTTAATTATAACCTATGTTATAATTCTACCTGTAATTGTCATTTTCTCTTCTTTTATAGTCTGTACATAATTCCAGCATTACTTTTCTATTCTAATCTGATTTCTTTCATTACGATATAGAATATTCTTTTATTCTCTTATATTATATAATTCACTTATTATAATAACTATGTTCTCAAATAGTCTGCACAGTGAATGCAGACCTAGGTTCATTATCGTTTACAGCTTCAAGTTCTTATCTAATAATTTACTTGATTCATGTCACACTTTGCTTTTATTTTCTTCCATTCTAGGAAGTAATTCTATTTTATTTGGTTGGATATGAAAATTATACTAAACTTCATATCTTAATAATAAATAATACTATAAACAATAATTCACAACTGCAAGGTATTTCTTTTATTATTTTGGAATAGTGTAAAATACAGTGGTTTCTCTATTTTACACAAGTTCCCCTTTTCTTTCTTTTATTCTTGCAGTTACATTATCGTTTTCTTTTAAATATTAAATAAATGTATCATATTTTGTAAACTAACCTATTAATCTATTAGTTACTTCCAAATTAAGTTATTAGAATACTTTATTATTCCATTTTTAGCATAATTTATTACAGAATTCCATTTGCTAGCTTTATTCCAACTTTTATTATTTTACATCTAATCTAGTATTTTCCCATTTTAATCCATAATCGTAAATTTTCTTCTTAACTATATTATTCAGTATAAAGAGAATAAAAAGAAACTAGCATTTAGGCTAAATTATAACTTCAAATTAGATGTAAATAATTATAAATTGCTTATAGTTCAACGTAACTAATTAACAGAATTAATTACTAAAATACAGAATAAAATTATTTAATGGGAATTTAACAGTAATATATCATAAACATAAAAGATATAGTTAAATCCACTCACATTGCTAGCTTCTCAAATCTCCCTATTTTTATTTCAGATTGTCCCTAGCATCTATATTCACCTCCCTTATAATCTCTATTTTGAATTAAAAACGTTATATTTACAGGTCTATAATACTTGAAAGAGAAAAGGAAGAGATTTGGATTAGAAATAGCAAATAAAAGTCAGATCTAGAGTTTTACCTTTGACATAGCCTTTTGATTTGAACCAATTCCTAATTCTCTAATTAATTTTGCTCACTTTCTATTAGATCTAAATTCATGTGAATTAGATCTAATTTTTTTATATTAAGAAAGTGTAGAAGCGATAGAAAATGACAGAGCTTTTATAGGCAAGAGAAAAATAACGAGAATAAAAAAAGGCTCCGCACCAATATTTATAGTGGTTCAAATCAGTGCTAACCATTAGATAGAAACCCTAAAATATAAAGTGTACACGCAGTCTATGGACATTAAATTAATATGTTTTCTTCTGCGTTTGTTTTTATTTCAAATTGATTCTCTAACAGTCTTTCCGTTAATCACTTTCCCCTTCTCTCTCGCACTCTATGGAAACATATACATGTCGTTTCTTTTAAATAAATTCCCCTATTAATAACCCAATTAATAGATTTCATATATACCTAGAATTAATTTACTATCCAATTAATCCTGCCTGCACTATGATTTCTTACCAAATAATATGCCAATCAAAACCCTATTAATTCATCACATATATGCATATTAATTTATTTTATTCCCATAATTATTGCATGCATATATTCTACAATTTAATTTTGAATCACAATCTTAATTATATATGTTACCATAAGTCTCCATGTTTATTAATTGACAATTGATTACTTGCATAAATTACCCTTCCTCTATTTTATTCTCTTGCACTAACATATATGTTTCAAATCATATCAATAGTTGCCACAATATATGTTCCATTTCTTGTCAATTCCTCTCAATTAATCACCTCTACGAATTAACTGAATATTAATTTCCCTTCTAAACAAACACCGTCAATTAATCTTCCCTATTAATTGATTTTATATAATTTCTCTCTCTAATTTATTTGTTACGCAAATATATATGTATTCCAAACAATATTAATTAGTTGCCCCATTTACAAACATTTCTTTGTTTTAAAATATCAAACTTATATAACTTAATTAAATTATTTGCATATATAATTCTAATTTAACGTGGGGTGTTACAATATAGCTAATCATTGTTTAATTATTTATTAAAGGTTTAATTATTTCTCAATTTATAATTAAATTAAGTTCACATTTAATTAAGATTAATTATGTTTTAAATAATGGTTTAACTTGTAATTAATTTTTTTGAGAGAAATGTGTGATCCTCTAAAGTAGATGAGAGCATACACGTATGTATATATATATATGTATGTATGTATGTATATATATGTGTGTGTAACACCAATAATAAAAGAGCTGCCAACATGCTCGGGAGGTGACAAATCATAGTATAAAAAACAAAGAAAACAAACTCAGAGAACTTCCTAAATGAGCTCCTGCAAAACCATCGCTCATTACACCTCAGTATCGAACTCCAACAAGACCACCACTCGATAATGAGGTGTTAGAAGAACCAAAACGAGATCAATAAGTGTGATCTACAAATAGATCCACCAATGAAAGGACTCCTCATTGCAAACACGGATGAATCAGAAAGAAGGTCTCACTGCATATGCGGATGATCCAAAATGAACATCTCTCTACAAACTTGGATGATCCATGGCGAGACCAAGTGCACAATTGAGATCTACATGTAGCTCCACTGTAGAAAGAATGCCTCACTACAAATGCGGGATATCCAAAAAGAATGCCTTTCTGCCAATGCGGAAGATCCAGAATGAATGCCTTACTGCAATCTCATCGACATCATCTTGAAAACCAACTATTTGCAATCTGGCACCATATCCGGCCTAAACCTGTATCTGAAGATGATACTCAACAAAAATATAAGAATAACACACATATATGTATATGTTTATGTACATATACACACATATATATATATATATATGTATGTATGTATGTATGTATGTATTAATGAAGTAAAAGTAATAATACTAAAGCTAAAATTATAAAACAGAAAAGTAACTAAAATAAGAGACTGACTAAAAAAGGATCCAAGCTTATCATGCAACATCTTAACCAACTCTAAAGATGTGAAATAATGATTTCGAAATCAAAAAGGAAAAAATTAACAAAATACGGAGTTAAAAACCAATAAACTATAAAATCTAAAAAATTATCCTTATGCTCCTTCAATTAAAAGAATATTATGATAATCAGTAATCTCATCATTCAAATTCAAGAAAATGTTAATGATATAATTATTAATGTTAAAAATATGGTTTTTTTGTTTAAATAACTTAATGCTATTTCCAACCTTATTAAGATATTCTTTGAAATGATTATTTTTAGCTAATCTATATTTAGATTTGAGATCCAATTAAACAAATAATGATTTTATAAATATCAATCTATTAATATGATTATTATTATTATTAAAAAGTTTCTAGTTTCTCCCAAACCAAATATACTGACATGTTATAATGAATAAAATATCTAGTAAAAATCTATTTTCCTTTTTAAACTTAAATCTTAAATTATTCCAGTAATAATCACAATTAGTAACTTTAGTTGTAAAAATAAAATTAAAGATTTTGAGACTATTATTAAGGATATAGCAAGTATCCATACAATCATAATACACATGATTGATATCTTCAAAATACAATTTGCAAAAAATACATTTATTATCAATTTGCATATTATTTCTTTTTAAAAATTCAGTAGTATTTAGTTTCCCATGCATTATTAACCATACATGAATCTTAGCTTTAAGAGGGTCGTTTGCTTTCCAAATAAGTTTAAAAGAGTTATTTGTAACGTTCGAAAAATTGAGAAATTTATAAAAAGAATTTGAAGTGAATATCTTACTTTTATCCCATTCCCAGTTAATTATATTATTTTCGTTACCAAAATTATATAAATTCAATCTAGCACAAAATAAAGAAAATTTTCTAAGAGTTGAACTTTTTAACAATCTATTAAAACCATTGTTCCAAGGGGATCATTATTCGAAGAATAAATATCTACAATTAAAGCATTCTTAAAGCTTCAAATTTCATAAAGCTCTTTAAATTCTACCCTAAGAGAAATGATAGATGAGACGACACAACTTTCTCTCCATAGAAAATCGCATAATCTTAAGAAAGAAAGGGATAGAAAAGAGAAAAGAAAGAAGAGAAGAAGAAACAACATCAGAAGCTAAACAGCGGAACGAATAAATTATATTAATAACATAAATATTACATAATTTACAATCACTATCAGAGTTACATAGATATACATCACATACTAGACAGTTATAAACACCTGTCTAGTTATACAACTTAATACAACTCAAGGACAAACTGCTCAGAGAAATTTACACAGCGGAAATCTATATATATCTACACACAAAAGCCTCCTGCTCCCTTGCTCCTCCACAATTCGTCAAAGCCAACCTAAATTTCCCTAGCTACTCGTAAAAATTTGAGTACCTAAGAGTTTAAGAAAAACAGAATAAACTCCGTCAGACATGGGTCTGGTGTGAGTAAACGGTTAATGTTGCTTAACTTTAAAAACCCTTCTGAAAGAAAAGGTATCACGTAAGACTTTCCACACATAAACATAGAAAAGTTTTTACCTTACGCTAACCAAAACATTTCATAGGAAATTCAGTGGTATTATAATAGGTCTAGGGTTTCCAAATAAATAAGAAATAGCCGAAATTTTTACATTATTAAATTCGAGCTACTAGCCACAAAAGTGGGTAATACAATCAAATCCGTTGGCACTTATTGGATTTTGGATTCCATACAATGGCAGGGCTACTGGGGTACCACCCGTCACAGTACGTGGCCTAGATCAACGTACCGAAGAGTACGCCTGCTCCCCTGCAACACAAAGTCGGACCCATTCATTACTGAACAGTTCCAAATAAGACAACCCCGGCGGATGTAGCTATTCAACCGCCCACACAGCCGAAATAAAGGGACCTCTAGACAGGGGTAAATCTTACTCTCAAGTGGGTGCTACCCATGAAGCCTTGCTGCACCTCCCCTGTTTTAGCCATTCCTGGTTGATGAGGCTTGAGGCTACGATTACCTTTAGTGCACACATCACTTAGAATGCTCATCGTCCACCTGACGATATTCTGAAAGCATTCAATCCATACAAGTTCGTTCCGGGTTCGAACGAAACCGAAGGCATTATCTCGTTACACTCATTTTGGAATCACCCTCAGAGTTAACGACAATAACCCTTGCACTCTGAATCACCATCTCGAACCTATAAGAACTAGTTCTGTCAAACTCATCACGGAATCACCCACAGAGTTATATTGACGTATAGTCCTTACACCTCGAGTCTTCACAAAGCTCCTCTTGATTCACGACCTAACGTTTAATTGGAATCGATGTGGTTTTCGGATATCCAAATATGGAAACTCGATCCCGTCTTTTAGGTCCAAGTTGTTTTAAAGTTAAACAATTTAATTCAACTATCTATATACACACAGAATAGATAATTCACAAGTCACAATTGATAACCACAATATCAATTAAACAGATGATCTATAACAAAATAGGCAATCCGTATCATTTTCACAATAGAAAATCTATAATACCATCACAATGCAACCAAGCATTCATATCATACAACATTATTTATCTCATTTCTGAGATTACATCCATTCAAAACAATCAATGTCATCCATTCATACATAAGCAATGATTTGCAACATAATTAATTTAAAATGAATTAAATTAACTATATCTATTTCTAATTAATTTAAAGTGAATTAAATTAATTACTTCATCTCTTAATTAATTTAAAATTAATTGTCTTCTTCATCAATAAATTTTTCTTACTTATCCATTAATTAAACCAATTAATTAATCATTATCTAAATTAATCAACCTTGATTAATTCACTCTTAATCAAGTAATTAATCCTTAATTATTCTCATTAATCATATCAATTAATGAACCTTAATTAATTACTTCCTTTAATTAATTAACTATAATTAATTACATTATTTCTTAATTAATTACATAAATTAATCATGCTTAAATTAATTTCTTTTAGTTAATCAACTTAATAAATATAAACAGTAATTAATTATTCTTAATTACTTCTTAATTACTTTAATTTCTTTTATAAATTCTTTGATTTATTACACCAGGTAATAAACCTATAATTACTTTACCAAGTAATTATCCATTTAAAATTACTTTCCAAATAAGTAATTTCATTTATCCCAATTACCTCTGTAATTTATCTATTACTTACCTTAACTAATTACCCTTATCAAAACTTATTAAGTAACATACTTAATCATTTATCAAGTGACTTTCTTTAATTAATTAACAAATTAATTAACTTGCTTGATCACAACACCCCATAAATTATAATCGAGTAATTTATCCCTTAATTATTCTTTAACCAAATTAATCTTAAATTAACAGATTAATTTTCCCTCAACTATAGATTAATAAACCTGACTTATTAATCAATTCTTTAACACAAAGTAATTAATCACTAATTACTTTCATTACTAATTAATTAACCTTAATTAACTAATTAATTATCCCTTAATCATTAATAATAAAACTTAATTATTAATTAATAACCTTAATTACAAATTAATTAATCCATAATTAAAATTAATCAATCCTTAATTTTAATTAATTAACCCTTAATAATAGTTAACTAATTCCTTATTAACTTGCATTTTGGATTAATAATCTTTTAATTATTAATTAAGAAAACCAAATTAAAAACTTGATTACTCAATAAAACATTTATTAAGTATAAATTAATTACTATTTTAATTAACCCCTAATTACTAAATTAATAAGTAAATACAATTTAATTAATCATTAGTCATTAATTAAATCATCATCGTAATTAATAGTTAATTAAATAAATAATTATACTTAATTAATTACTTAATTAACCCTTTTAAAATAATAATTAAATTAATTAATTAAACTTAAAATTCTGAATCAACTTAATTAATCAAACATCATTAACACTTAATTATTATTTAAAGATAAAAGATTATCTTAAATTATCCTTGAAATCTTTACTTAACTTAATTCATAAATTAAAATATAAAGAAATCATTAATTACTTTCCTTAGTTATTAATTAACAATTCTAATTTCAAGTTAATAAATTACCTTAAATCTTAAATTGTTAATTAATAATCATTTTTCATTAATAAAAACATTTTCTTATAAATTCCTCTTTTTATATTTTCAAAGTAAGTTTGAAAATAACATTAACTTAAAACATTTAAACAAATCATACAACAATTCAATTTAATTTTAAAAAAAGAATATTAATTTAACTTAAACTATTTAAAGTTTAAACTTAACTATTTTAAACTAAAAATCTAGTTGAACATTAATTTGGATTCAACCCACATATATTTGAATTCAAGAACAAAGTACTATCTTTTTTTTTAAACAAATTTGATTTTAAAATTTTAAAAACTGTTTAAATTTAAAACTTAAAACTGTTAAAACATAACAGTTTGACCATCAGCAAATACCCAGAACCCACACGAGTTCCCTCCCGAGCCATCTACCATAAATCCTGAGACCTGCTTCCAGAAAACGAGCAAACCCAAAACGACATCCCACTGACACACTCAACCCACTCGTGCACCTGCATCGGTGCCGAAACCACCTCCGGTCAACGGCGAACCCACCGACAAGTCACTCCTCCTTCCTACAAGCATCCACGATCAACCAAACTTCAACACCTACCCCGATTCAAAATCGAGCACCCTGGTTGAACTCAACCCCAAATACCATAATCATAAATTCCAGAAAACCCTTGCCTCTGATCAACTAAAGTCGCCATAACTCCGTCCATCTGTTGCTACCCACCGCGCCTCCTTCATCCAAGATTTCTTCCAACTCGATGCGATTTTGAAGATGTAGTAATCAATTTACAGTAAGAACCCAAAACTAGGTTAAAAATCAATTTCGAGCAAATTCAAACTTCACAGTGATTTACAAATTCATCAACCATTTTTACTGCACTCTCTAATCCAACCCCTAGCTTCATCATGCATCCCGAGTAATCCAGATTCATGAATCAACTGAATTTGACCAAAAGCCCAATTATCAGTTGAACCCATTTTCTAGCTTAATACAAATTTAAAAATTGTGATATTTGTTTCACAAATCCTAAATTTTCAAACTGAACTAGGATATATGCTTGAATTAATAAAATTTAACATTTGTTTTTTTTCAAGTTACAGATTACTACTGTTTTCCTCCAGATACAAACATATCCTTAATTCATAAATACATGTTTATATATTCAGTACCTAGTTTATACTAATACTTAGCTACTTTGTTTTTATTCAAGTGTTAAAAATGCATAAATAAACATATATGGAATTTTATACATTTGTAAACACTCAAACCTGTAAACAGGGAAATGATATTCATGCACAGGTTTAAAACATAATAAACTCTATTGCATATTTATTTTCACAGAGGCAACTTATATAAACATTACCGACTTATTTGCAATAGATAAGTACTACTTTAATTTTTAATAAAAAGTTTACTAACCTCATAAAAGAAATGCAGTGGTTTTGAAAAAGAACAAGGAGGCTTCAAACTGAAATTGCTTCCATATTTTGCATTTTGAAAAACTTGTAAACACTTGAGCTTGAAGCTTTAAAAAAAACAGGAGTACTTGCAAAAATGCTTTGAATTGATGTCAAAGCTTCATTTGAAACAGAGAAACCTTCAGGTTTGCTTCAACAATTTGTTCCAGGTAATACTTTGACGCATAATATACACTTGCATGCATATGAATATTTTGCAGATACTTGAATTTTTAAAAACAGGCTGTGATTTTGTTTTGAGAACAAACTGCAGGCTTTAGATCATAGAATGGTTTGAGGAGATTTGTACTTTTAATCACAGAAATGTTTCAGGTAATTTTTTTTGCAGATTCTTGAATTTTTTAAAACAACTGTGATTTTGTCTTTAGAATAAACTGCAGGCATGCGGTTAGATTTGCACACATTACTTTAGGTTTTTTTTGATCTGAGTTTGAGGAGTTAATGCAGGCTTGGGAAAATTTTTACATGAAGATAAATTTGCATAATTTATTTTGAGGAGAATTTTGATTTGAACAATGATTTTTCAGATTTTTGTTTTGAGGATGGTTTGAATTGAGGAGCTTCTGATTTTTTTGGTGGTTGAGTGTTTGCTGTTGATTCAAGTTTCTTTTTAGAAATGAACAAAGAATTTAAAGAAAAAGAAAAATGAGAAAGAGTGTTTATATAGGTAATTTCAGATTTTATTAAATTAAAAAGAAAATTAAAAAGAGAATGGACACTTGTCTTATATTTAGATTCAATGTTTAACACTTGTTAACAAAGTGTTTTAGAACTAACAATTTGTCAAAATGAGTTTGTTTTTAATTCTAAAGAAATTTAAAAAGCTTTTTAAATTAATTTCCAAATTAACAATCTTGTTTTCTTAATTTTAAAAATACTTTCGAATTAAAATTCTAATAAACAAATACACTTACACATTTATAACTGTATGCTAAATTTATATAAAATACAATCTTTGAAAAGAATGAACCAAATATAATTTAAATAAAATTATAAAACATTGCAAACTCATTTGAAAAATGCTATTTCAAAAGCCTTGTATTTATTTTATTAAACAAACACAAATCAAATTTCTATGGATAAATTTCTATAAAAAGAAAAATACTAAACAAATCTTTATTTTTAATTAAAAACATTATCCATAAAATTCAAAACCAAACTATATTATCATTTTATTTAAGATGTATGTATTTCTTTGAATTCAAATTTATATTCATTTTCAAAGTCAATTTAAAAATCAAATCTAAATATCAATTTAAATAAATAAATATTAATTTTTAAATAAGCTTATTATTATTTATAAATAATTTATCCTATTTAAAAAATCAATTTTAAAATACACAGATATAAATGTATTTAAACACACTTATCAATTTTGAAAACAATAAATATATTTAGAATTTTATTTACACAAATAAAATAATTAATCTTATTTTAAAACCCATTTATAACCATAATTAAAAAAATATATTTATTATTACTTGGTTAATTATCTTTGAAAATAACAATTTTATCAATTTCAAATAATTTAAATAAGAGATTATCAACATTTTAAACTCCTTGAAATTCCGGGATATTACAATCACCCCCAATAAAAGAATTTCGTCCTCGAGATTTAAAACAAAGATAATCCACAATTTTATTTTATTTCAACCAATTCAAACATTCGTAACAGCCATACACTATCAAACAAACAAACAATCTCATCCAAATAATCAATTCAATCAAATAAACAATACTAGCTATCCAGACACAGATCCGGATAAATTTCCTAAAATTATCTCGAGTTTCCCAAGTACAGACACAGGTATACTCGCTCTACTAAACCCAAACTAACTATACTGCTAAGCTATTGAGTCTTACTCAGCTAGATCTATAATCTACACAAGATACCAGACCAAAGACAAAACTAAACTGATCGACTACTAAAACCTTCACAGAACTACTGGTCTCAAAACCAGTGATGGACCAAACACGTACTCCCTCAGAGACACGTGAAATATTTTGAATTCCAGTCTTCCAAACCGGCAATTCAACTCTTCAAACCAAAGCACTGATCCTTACAAAAACTCAAAAGAATCCAATATACCTCAGAGCTCACCTCATAATCTCACCAAATCTTATCGCTCCCTTTACCAGAGAAAACCGCAACAACATCGAAGTCTCCAACTTCGAATTCCAAATTCTTCCATTACTTAACCTCAATAACTTCCCGGATGATACGGACTGCCTACAGATCCTTCCTGATCAGCTCAACCTTCGTTGATGCTTCTACAAACAAGCTGGGTCAACTCACAACTGATCCTCACAAGATCAATCTAACATCAAAACCAAACCTCACTGTTGATAGAAGAAAACAACTTCTCCCATCCAAAAAGACAGAACGGAATCACTCGCCAACTTGCCTCAGATTCTGAAAAATTCCAGTAAAAACTCTCTAATCCAAAATACCGCAACTTCCAGTTGCTTCTACTCAAAAACAACAGCCACCTTGCTTCCGCTGCACAACTCTGATGTGGAGCATATGAAAATGCCGTCGAAAGAACACAGGCATAGACTAAATAGCACATCTCGGAAATAAGGTTCAACAGAAATTCCAAGAAATACAGAGCTACTTCACCAAACAACCAACCTAGGAGACAACCTTCTACCTAGCCGAATCACCGGTATCACTCCTGATATCAAGTCGATTCAAAACTCAATCTCCAATGCAGCAAATCTCTAACTTCCCTGAAGATATATCCGAACAATCTTCAGCAACTCCATAACTTCTACATCCTCTAGAGATGCCACAAAAGAAAAAGATCATCTAAGATAATCAACAAACTATCGCAAGTCACTTTTGCGATCAACCAATCCAATATCCAAGATACTGTTCTCTCTCCACTAATCAGAACAGTTTATCCTTGACCAACTAATCCATCGAAGAAACAGATCCTCACTACTGCTTCTGAATTCCACCTCCGGGACTGCTAAGCCAAAAAGATTTTCCTGCTGAAACACATAACATTCCCGAGCTGCACCGCTAACACAGATGCCAAAGACTTCTTATCCAGAGCTCTTTGAGAAACTCGGACTGTGACGCCCCACCTCTATACCCATGCTAGCCAAGAACACTACGGTGTAATGCTGTCAACTAGCACGGAGAATAAGGCTGTTGAGGAGCGACCATCCGTGTAATTGCTTTGCACGAGCACCGATATGTCAGATAGTATAACATGCATTTTATTTCAAGAGGAAATCCGACATACCGATACAAACACAAAGCTACTACACAGTGGCTATAATAATCTTTTGAAACAAATATAGAAGTAAACATAACACAAATCAGCCACAGATAATTCATATCACATAGGCGGAAGAAGATATGAATATATAACAAACACAAGAAAGTGTATATCAGAGTAGTGGTCAAAAAGATCCACAATAATACAAAAGAATAGCAACACGTGCTATACAAAAGAATACAACTACGAGTCCATATCTCAAGTGTATGCAACAAAATAAACTACTAATCTAAGTAGTTAGCCAAAAGTCAGAGAGATCAATCCCAAGTGAGAAGTCAAGTTGAAGCACCTGTAACACCTCGGTCTGACCGGAGTATTATTTAATCAGAAAATAATAAACGGATCAGTCTAACTATAAATATCAGATGAAACGATATAAAGTAAAAGATATGGCATAAATATATAATATCCGTAATGGCATACTACTATAAGCATGCAAATGATGATCAACAAAAGATCGTTCAATTCCACAAAAATCTTCACAAAGATCCAAAAAGGGTTTCATACCGAAAACTTGTATTCACAAAAGTCAATGACACACAAATTCACCAATGCACAAATATTGATAAAACTTATCAATGGAAATCACGAAAATGGGTGAGGCATAAATTCCAAAATTCAACACACGAAATCCAGAAGTCACAAGAAAAAAGGGGGGAGGCCTATCACACGAACGAGAAGCTATCTCATGGTAGCTAGCCATTAATTTTTGATACACGAACGAGAAGCTATCTCATGGTATCTAGCCATTAATTTTTGACACACGAACGAGAAGCTATCTCATGGTAGCTAGCCATTAATTTTTGACACACGAACGGCCCAAAGGCCATGGGGAGCTACCCCAAAAAGAAATGAGACGAAGCTCAATAAAATGAGTTACTGTCCTCCACGTGGACAAAGAGACATCGCACAATTACTAGTCTAAATCACAAGAATGATCGTCATGATCATCAAGAAGTGTCAATTACAGTAAGCTAGTAAATATATGAGCTTAGCTTCATGTCCCATAACCACTAGCTTAACTTAAATATTTACGAACAAATTGTAGATCTCCACTAGAAAATTTGTCACAAGAGATTCAATCGAACAAGTACAAGAATTAACTGACGAAGTAAACGCAAGCGTTTCATACCACTTGTTTTACTAAGTCATTTAATTAGATTTCTCATACGAGTGAGGTAAGGTTTGTATATACTAATAGATTGGAAAACAGTTTTAAAACGAATTTGGTATTAAAATAGAATTGAAATCGTTTGGGGAAAGAGTTTTGATATTTACTACTAGTATTGAAACCTTCATATTTTTAAAGTGGAAAAACATGAAAATGATTGTAGAACAATCAACCACCAAAATTCACATTCAAAGACGTGAATAAAAATCCAAAGAAATCGATCCGAATCCATCAAAATGGGTATTCCCAAAAATCACGAAGAAAATGTCATCAAAGTCGATAATAAGTGATAATAACAAAAGGGAATCAACACGAATCGATTAACATTGGAAATTCAATCCAAAAAGGCAAAATGGACTCAAACAGCAGGTTCGATCGACTGAACAGAGTTTTCAGTCCACTGACCCTGTACCTGGAAATTTTCCAGGTTCAGGAAACTTTCTGTTTCCAGGTTCAGTCGACTGAACAGAGGATTCAGTCGACTGAATCATGCCTGGGAACTTTCGGGTTCCAGGTTCAGTCGACTGAACAGACTTTTCAGTCGACTGAATCTTGCCTTGGCTGTTTTTCAACCTATCCAAATGAAGAGCAAACTCTTTCAAAAAGCAACCGAACGAACATTCGCTCTAAGGGTTTATGCCAATCGGCAACCCGGCCCTATATGCTCCTCGATGCATCACCAAAAGCATGATCAAACACTCATAAAAAGATTTTCACACAAATTTGACTTAAAAACCCAAAAATTAGAATATTCACAAAATCAATCCAAATCAAGAGCAAATTCACATGAAGAAGTGTTAGGAATTCAAACCTAACAACCAAAGATAATTATAGTCATAGATGTGAGATAAAAATCTCACCTTTGAAACCAAATCAATGAAGAAGAAGCTTGAAAGCAAAGGAAGATCAACCACACTTCAATCCCAACTCAAGAAGCTTGATTCTAAGCTTAAAAGAGAAATATTTTCCAAATCAGGTTTAGGAATTTTTCTGAAATCAAAGAGAGAATGAGTTGGGGAAGAAGAAGGAGATACTTACTAATGGGTTCTCTTAGAATTTGGAGCTAGATCTTGGATTTGCAATGAAACTAGGGCTTGGAATTTCTAATTTCCACACTCTTCCACCATTTTTGGCTTAAAGCTTAAAGTGTTAGGAATATGAAATGAAGTAATGAAGAGGAGAGGGTTGGAACTGAGTTAAGTGGGGTTAATGGGCTCAGCCCAAACCAAAGCCCTAAGTGAAAAAGTAGCAAAACTTTACTAACTCCAAAAATATCGAAGTTTACACTCAAAAAGGTCGCAAACGGCATTTTGAACTCAATGGAAGGGGTCTCGAGTCCCAATTCGACAGTATGCAAAAAGTAGCTTTTCGGACTAAATTCCGAGTATCAATAAAATATTTAGATAAAATATTTAAATATAAAATTGACAAATATGCGGGTTGTTAAAGACTCCCCTCCTTAAAGAAATTGCGTCCTCGCAATATTTAAGAAGAAGATATATAGTAACAACCATAAAAGCATATTCAATACAAAAGAAGTTTGAAATAAGAAGTTCACCTCAAAGAGCATGAGAAAGTTAGTCCGGATGTGTTCGCTCGATGAACTCTCTAGATTCCCAAGAACAATCCTTAGGATTTGAAGACCATTGAACTTTAACCAGCAAAACATCTTTATTTCGAAGGCGCTTGACCTCCGAAGCAATAATATGAATAGGATGTTGCTCATAAGTCAAATTAGGTGAAACTACAATTTCTTCCACAATACCGGACTCAGGAATGGAATCGGAATCTCGAAGGCATTTCCGTAATTGAGAAACGTGAAACACGTCATGAATAGCAGATAATTGAGCCGGTAATAAAAGGCGATAAGCCATGGAACCAATACGTTCAGTGATAGGAAATGGCCTAATATATCAAGGCGCTAACTTTCCCGATCGACTGAAACGTACAACACCTTTCATAGGTTAAACACGAACAAACACAAAATCTCCCACAGAAAATTCTAACTTCCTTCTCCGGTTATCGGCATAGGATTTTTGTCTACTCTGGGCTTCTTTCATCCTATGTCGAATAAGTTCAATTTTCTCTATGGAACCCCGAATAAAATCTGCACCTAAAACCAGCTTCTCACCGGCCTCAAGCCAACAAGAAGGAGATCGGCATGGCCTTCCATAAACTGCCTCGAAAAGTGCCATACCAATACTAGATTGGAAGCTATTATTATAGGAAAATTCAACAAGTGAAATATGATCTTCCCAACTTCCACCAAAATCAAGAACACATGCACGAAGAATATCTTCAAGAGTTTGATTCACACGCTCGGTTTGTCCATCGGACCGAGGATGATAAGCGGTGCTAAAATTAAGCTTCGTTCCCAAAGTTTTTGAAGACTCTTCCAAAATCCACTAGTAAACAATGGATCACGATCACTAACAATAGAAGTAGTGTAACAACCCGCATATTTAACGATTTTATATTTAAATGTTTTATTTAAATATAGCGTCGTTAGTCGGATTTTGGGTCCGAAATGTTACTTTTTGCAAACGGCCGAATTGGGACTCGAAACCATTTCCATTGGTTCCAAAATGGCGTTTGCGATCTTTTTGAGTTAAGCTTTGATATGTTTGGAGTAAGTCGAATTTTTCTATTTGCTAAGTGGGTTTTGGGTTTCACCCAAACTGTTCTATAAACCAACTCAGCCCTTCTCTCCTTCCATTCACTTATTCATTTCATAAAAGCTTAAGCAAAAACTGAAATGGGGGAAGAGAAAGAAAATTAGAAACTCCTAGCCCTAAATCCATTTGCAAGCTACAAATTCTTTCTCCAAAATCAAAGAGAAGCCATTGGTATGTTCTTCTTCATCTTCTCCAACTCTTCTCTTCTTAAATTTCAGAAAGTTTTCCTAAACCTAACTTAGGAAAGTACTTGTTTGTTCTTAGATTGAAGCTTGTTGGGTTGAAGTAGTGTTTGGTTGGTCTTCTCCTTGCAAATTGAGCTCCTTCTTCTTTGTTTTGGGTTAAAGGTGAGTTTTGAACTCACATCTACTTCTTTTGATACCATTGATGTTAGGAATGAATTCCTAAAACTTGTCCATGTGCATTTGCTTTCGATTTGGATTTCTTTGGTGAAATTACCAAATATTGAATTTTGAAGCCAAATCTATGAAAAACCTTTTATGGTTGGTGTTTATGTTGTTCGGAGTGTTTGGAGGTGTTGTTAAGGTTGGGTAGTCGTTTAACGTAAGCCCATAATCAACACGCATCCAATTGCTTTCGATTTGCTTAGCCATAGTTGGCCTAGGTTCAGGATTTGCCTGACCATCAGGTTTCAGACGTCTGAAATGCCTATTTCAGACGTCTGAAATGCCTATTTCAGACGTCTGAATATTGTTCTTGGAAGAAATTTCACTCCCAGATTCAGACGTCTGAATTTATATTCCAGACGTCTGAATTGGCTAAATTTCGACCAGAAAGGAAATAGGCAAAATATTGCCCATTTCAGACGTCTGGATGTTAGGATTCAGACGTCTGAATTCTGTTTTGGAAAACAAATTGATTTCCAGATTCAGACGTCTGAATCCCTTCTTTCAGACGTCTGAATTTGTCGTTTTTGGCCAATTTGCCTTGTTCGTTTAATTTTCCAAATTTGATCGATGCATATTGATTCCAATTAGTTGTTTATACATATTTGACCTTGATAATTTCTTTTTGAATTCATTCACGGGTTTTATAAATGATTTCTTCAAATCGTATTAAAAGTTCGCTTCTCCGATTTATAAATTCTATTTAAACCACACATACAATTTCTCACTTCGAGCGAAGTGGAAGGGTGATTAAATGGTTGGGCAAAACACGGACCATGAATCTGTGCATTTATTCTTCCGATTAATTCCCGACCTATTCAATTGATCGATTTAACCTTCGGGTTTGGTTTACCGATGATATGTGGTGAACTTTGTACTGCTTTGAGTGTGAAAGTGGCTGACGGATAGTAAACCGTTTAGTGCAAACGAGTGGTTATGGGACATACGTTAACACTTTTCGGATTCCTTTTCGAGAGTTGTGACACATTCCGCCAGTTAGTGGTGTCCAGTACTGGGTCTCTGACCTTCACCACTACGGTTTGTTGCCTTCGGGTATGTGCCTTCGGGTTTGTGCCTTCGGGTTTGTTGCCCTTTAGTATCGCTTCCGATGTTGGTCGTTATGAGCCGCATGGGTGATATTGGGTTGCCCTTTAGTATCGCTTCCGATGTTGGTCGTTATGAGCCGCATGGGTGATATTGGGTTTGGAATCTTCGGGCTCATGGATCCTTGTTTACACAGTACTGAGCTCGAGCAATTTTATGATGTTTCATTCATATGTATATTCCCTAGGTATCGCCCTTCGGTGTTGGTCTTTTTGAGCCGCATGATATGTAGCGTTTACCTTGCGGAACTTGTGTACCTTATTGGTATTTGTTATTGCCTTTTTGGCTTGTTTTGGGATATCCTTATCCTTTGTTTCTATATGTTGCCGATGATATGAGGCTTGTTCTATATGATTCATCTTTTGTTAGATGATTCTGTTATCTCTTTTAGAGATATTTGCTATACCTTGTAACCTTTTAGGTTTATTGTTGTTCAGTTTATCTAACTGATTTGTTTAGCTAGACTGACCCGTGTATCTTATACTCGGGTCAGACCGAGATGTTTCAGGTTAGGTGCTTTTGGACTTAGCCTATTTTGCTTCCGCATGGACTACTCCGCTAGCTTCTTTTTGTCATAGCTTTTTGTGTAGTCCTATTTTGTAGTAACTCTGACATGTATTCTTTTGACTTGTCTGTATATAGTGGTTGGCTATACCACTTGATATGTATTATTGTATAACTCTGTTGTGAATCTGTATATGTGTATATGATGATTTACTGTTCTGTGATGTATAATACATTTGAGTTATTATATTCTGTTCTGATAGATCTTACCACCTATGGTTTTGTTTTAAGTATTCATTGGGTATGTCGACCTGGTTGGTATGTTTATTGTCGATGTATTCAATAGATAGTTAGAGCAAGGCTATAGATGGTCGCTCCTAACCAGCCTTATTCTCCGTGTTAGTTGACGGCATTACCTTGTAGTGTCCTTGGCTAGCGTGGGTATAGAGGTGGGGCGTCACAAGTAGGAACTCCATGTAATTTAACAATCTCTTTAACAAAGAGTTTGGCCAAAAGAGGAACGGTTCGGTTAGACCGAACGGGAATAAAATGGGCAGATTTAGTAAGTCTATCAACAATCACCCATAAGCTATCATGACCCGAACGAGAACGGGGAAGGCCATCTATAAAATCCATGGAAACTTGGTCCTACTTCCAAATTGGAATTTCCAAAGGTTGCAATAACCCACCTGGCCTTTGATGTTCGGCCTTAACGAGTTGGCAAGTCATGCAACGCTTAACGAAGTTAGCGATGTCAAGTTTCATTCCCTCCCAATAATAAAGTCGCTTCATATCCACGTACATTTTGCTACTACCGGGATGAATGGTGAATTTGGAACGATGAGAATCTTCTAAAATATCTTTTCGAAGACCACTAATATTTGGCACGATAAGTCTACCAAACTTCCGAATGCCGCCACGAGAATCAATATCAAAGTCTTTCAAACCTTCAATACCAATTTTAGCCTTAGCATTTTGGCCAAGAAGAGCCAATTCAGGATCAAGCCCTTGAGCTTCAAGAATGCGGTCTAAAAGAGAAGGATGAGCCTCAAGGACACATAACACAAGAGATGAACATAAATCGGAAACACGGTCTCGAATTTCGCAAGTGGATAAAATCTCAAGATCGTTCCATTCGGATATGATCATAGAAACAACAGCTTGTTGTTTACGGCCAAGAGCATCGGCGACACGATTACCCTTACCGGGTGTATAAAGAACATCAAGATCGTAGGGAGCAAGGAACTCGAGCCAATGTTGTTGACGCAAATTAAGTTCCTTTTAGAAAATAAATATTTCAAAAATTTATGATCGAGGTGGAGAACAAATTTCTCCCCCAAAAATAATGATGCCAAATTCTAAAAGCGAAAACAATAGCCGCGAGCACTAGATCATGAGTGGCATACCTAGTCTCATTCGGCTTGTAATGAATTAGAAGCAAAGTGATAGCACGTTATCTTTTGCAAGAGAACGACATCTAAACCAACACGACTAGCATCGATATAAAAGATAAAGTCTTGGTTCCCATCGGAAATCACAAGAATAAGAGTATCGATAAGAAAGAATTTCTTTTAAATAATCTTCTTATCCGAAAAGCTAAAACTTTCAAAATTACAATTATCCCAATGTAAAAATATTTGTAGAAAAATTTACATTTTACAAGTCAATATATCATGTCTGATTGTCTCATCAAAGCATTTAGGAAATTCCTATCGATAACGTTGATCAAGCGCATCGACCAGAATTCTTAAAGCACTCAATGGGCAATACAATCACAAAATCATCTTCTATATGATGAAATTATCTCTTAAAAGTTTTGAGAATATTCTCTGCTCGTTTTAAGATCAAAATCCAATTATACTTATAAATAAATCTTATGAAAAAGATTTTCAAAATTTAAATTTCTATTTTCATCCAAAATCAATAAATACAAGAATGGACTTAGCGAGATATTCATAGAATACTCGATTTATGAAATGGATGAAACAAGATGGGCAAACTGAATGACATAATAAGTCATTCATAAGAATCATAACGAGTGCGGAATGCGGTAAATGGAATGCTAACTTCCGCAACTCGTAGCAAATGAAAACCGGTGGTAAGGTCGATCTAAGAAGACCTTATCACCACACTAGATATTGCTTAGGTGATAATCCTAAGACAAGTCCAAATAAACCGGAAAATTTCACAAACTATTTTAAATGAGAGAAGTAAAACTTTCCTCATCATGAGGGTTTAAAGAATAAAAATCAATGCCACCAAAAATTTGAAATCGGAATCATAAAGAAAAATAGAAATCTTCTTAACAGATTAAAAATGTCGAAGATGATTAGTTCTCACGGAAAATAGGATATGAGCTTCGCAATAAGCCAATCCTTTCCAAAAATCGATTCCGAAGCCTAAGTAAAAAAAAATCGGCTCGGACAGAAAAATCACATAAAATAATTTTGACATCAATAAAAAGCAAATTGAGTGTTGCAGATCTACCATCCAGATTCGCAATTCTCAAGGAAGACATCAATCCCAAAATTGTTTAAAGGAAAAGAATCAACAAGTTCTTTTGATATAAAATAGTGAGATGGAACCCATATCAAAAAGAACATTAACAAGAAAATCACAAAGCAAATGTCATCAAGGATTGAATGAGAAATACCTTGACCAAGATAAGTGTTGCTAGGGGCTTGCACAATATTTAGCTTTCTCATGTCCTTGTTCAAAAGTTTGGGACATGTAGAGAAAAGATGACTCGAGTCTTTGCAATAGAGACAATAAAGGGGTTTCGGGCACTTAATTACATAATGGTCCGTGGAACCACAATTGTAGCATTGTTTACAACTTGGGGTAGGAGTCTTGTCTACCGAAGTTTCTTGTTCCACCTTCTTCTTGCTTTGAAGTATGGGGCAGGCAGAAATATGATGACATGTATTTTTGCAATAACGACAAAAGAGTGGTTCCGAACACTCCTTTGCATAGTGGTCCTTAGAATTACAATTGTAGCATCCTCCACGATGAGGGATTGGATTCTTTACCACCAAAGTAGTTTGCTTCACTTTCTTATTGGGATTAGGGCTTTTGAACATAATATGCCTCTTCTTGGAAATCCCAATATCATTATCACTTCCTTTACCAACCTCTTCATATCGAAGAGTGATATCCACAAGCTGATTGAAAGGAACTTCAAGTTTCAAAGGTAAAATCATCTTGGGGTTCTTACTCAAAGCATAGATAAACTCATGATTCTTTACAAGATCCAAAAGTTGTTGGGAAGACATGAATGCGCCATCCCAGAGAAGGACTACTGGATTGACCAGCGCTAGGATTGCCAGAACCAACCATTTCTTTTCTTTAAGAAAGAAAGAAAAAAAAGAAGAAGAAAAGGTTATTCTTAAAATAAATATCAAGAAACCTTGATAGATAAAACAAGGATCATAAAAGAACTTAGGATTGGATGGTATGATGACCCGAATAAAATCCTAAAGCACGACTCCTAAGATGGACTTAGGACGACGATCCTTGTTAAATTATTCTACATTGTTCCGAAGTTTGGCTCTGATACCAAGCTGTGACGCCCCACCTCTATAGCCACGCTAGCCAAGAACACTACGATGTAATGCCGTCAACTAGCATGGAGAATAAGGCTGTTGAGGAGCGACCATCCGTGTAATTGCTTTGCGCGAGCACCGATATGTCAGATAGTATAACATGCATTTTATTTCAAGAGGAAATCCGACATACCGATACAAACACAAAGCTACTACACAGTGGCTATAATAATCT
This sequence comes from Allium cepa, assembly GCA_030765085.1. Classification (NCBI taxonomy): domain Eukaryota; kingdom Viridiplantae; phylum Streptophyta; class Magnoliopsida; order Asparagales; family Amaryllidaceae; genus Allium; species Allium cepa. The sequence continues at coordinate 118,093,316 of CM060943.1, forward strand.
TCGGAAATAAATATAGAAGTAAACATAACACAAATCAGCCACAGATAATTCATATCACATAGGCGGAAGAAGATATGAATATATAACTAACACAAGAAAGTGTATATCAGAGTAGTGGTAAAAAAGATCCACAATAATAAAAAAGAATAGCAACATGTGCTATACAAAAGAATACAACTATGAGTCCATATCTCAAGTGTGTGCAACAAAATAAACTACTAACCTAAGTAGTTAGCCAAAAGTCAGAGAGATCAATCCTAAGTGAGAAGTCAAGCTGAAGCACCTGTAACACCTCGGTCTGACCCGAGTATTATTTAATAAGAAAATAATAAACGGATCACTCTAACTTTAAATATTAGATGAAACGATATAAAGTAAAAGATATGGCATAAACATATAATATCCGTAGTGGCATACTACTATAAGCATGCAAATGATGATCAACAAAAGATCGTTCGATTCCACAAAAATCTCCACAAAGATCCAAAAAGGGTTTCATACCCAAAACTTGTATTCACAAAAGTCAATGACACACAAATTCACCAATGCACAAATATTAATAAAACTTATCAACGGAAATCACGAAAAAAGGTCAGGCATAAATTCCAGAATTCAACACACGAAATCCAGAAGTCACAAGAAAAAGGGGGGGAGGCCTATCACACGAACGAGAAGCTATCTCATGGTAGCTAGCCATTAATTTTTGATACACGAACGAGAAGCTATCTCATGGTAGCTAGCCATTAATTTTTGACACACGAACGAGAAGCTATCTCATGGTAGCTAGCCATTAATTTTTGACACACGAACGAGAAGCTATCTCATGGTAGCTAGCCATTAATTTTTGACACACGAACGGCCCAAAGGCCATGGGGAGCTACCCCAAAAAGAAATGAGACGAAGCTCAATAAAATGAGTTACTGTCCTCCACGTGGACAAAGAGACATCACACAATTGCTAGTCTAAATCACAATAATGATCGTCATGATCATCAAGAAGTGTCAATTACAGTAAGCTAGTAAATATATGAGCTTAGCTTCATGTCCCATAACCACTAGCTTAACTTAAATATTTACGAACGAATTGTAGATCTCCACTAGAAAATTTGTCACAAGAGATTCAATCGAACAAGTCCAAGAATTAACCGACGAAGTAAACGCAAGCGTTTCATACCACTTGTTTTACTAAGTCATTTAATTAGATTTCTCATACAAGTGAGGTAAAGGTTTGTATATACTAATAGATTGGAAAACGTTTTTAAAACGAATTTGGTATTAAAATAGAATTGAAATCGTTTGGGGAAAGAGTTTTGATATTTACTACTAGTATTGAAACCTTTATATTTTTAAAGTGACAAAACACGAAAATGATTGTAGAACAATCAACCACCAAAATTCACATTCAAAGACGTGAATAAAAATCCAAAGAAATCGATCCAAATCCATCAAAATGGGTATTCCCAAAAATCATGAAGAAAATGTCATCAAAGTTGATAATAAGTGATAATAACAAAAGGGAATCAATACGAATCGATTAACATTGGAAATTCAATCCAAAAAGGCAAAATGGACTCAAACAGCAGGTTCAGTCGACTGAACAGAGTTTTCAGTCAACTGACCCTGTACATGGAAATTTTCCAGGTTCAGGAAACTTTCTGTTTCCAGGTTCAGTCGACTGAACAGAGGATTCGGTCGACTGAATCGCCTCGGAACTTTCGGGTTTCAGGTTCAGTCGACTGAACAGACTTTTCAGTCGACTGAATCTTACCTGGGCTGTTTTTCAACCTATCCAAATGAAGAGCAAACTCTTCCAAAAAGCAACCGGACGAACATTCGCTCTAAGGGTTTATGCCAATCGGCAACCCGGCCCTATATGCTCCTCGATGCACACCAAAAGCATGATCAAACACCCATAAAAGGATTTTCACACAAATTTGAATTAAAAACCCAAAAATTAGAATATTCACAAAACCAATCCAAATCAAGAGCAAATTCGCATGAAGAAGTGTTAGGAATTCAAACCTAACAACCAAAGATAATTATAGTCATAGAGGTGAGATAAAAATCTCACCTTTGAACCCAAATCAATGAAGAAGAAGCTTGAAAGCAAAGGAAGATCAACCACACTTCAATCCCAACTCAAGAAGCTTGATTCTAAGCTTAAAAGAGAAATATTTCCCAAATTAGGTTTAGGAATTTTTCTGAAATCAAAGAGAGAATGAGTTGGGGAAGAAGAAGGAGATACTTACTAATGGGTTCTCTTAGAATTTGGAGCTAGATCTTGGATTTGCAATGAAACTATAGGGCTTGGAATTTCTAATTTCCACTCTCTTCCACCATTTTTGGCTTAAAGCTTAAAGTGTTAGGAATATGAAATGAAGTAATGAAGAGGAGAGGGTTGGAGTTAAGTGGGGTTAATGGGCTCAGCCCAAACCAAATCCCTAAGTGAAAAAGTAGCAAAATTTTACTAACTCCAAACATATCGAAGTTTACACTCAAAAAGGTCGCAAACAGCGTTTTGAACTCAATAGAAGGGGTCTCGAGTCCCAATTCGACCGTATGCAAAAAGTAGATTTTCAGACTAAATTTCGAGTATCAATAAAATATTTACATAAAATATTTAAATATAAAATTGACAAATATGTCTGGGGTTACTGAACAGAGGATTCAGTCGACTGAATCATGCCTGGGAACTTTCGGGTTCCAGATTCAGTCGACTGAACAGACTTTTCAGTCGACTGAATCTTGCTTGGGCTGTTTTTTAACCTATCCAAATGAAGAGCAAACTCTTCCAAAAAGCAACCGGACGAACATTGGCTCTAAGGGTTTATGCCAATCGGCAACCCGGCCCTATATGCTCCTCGATGCATCACCAAAAGCATGACCAAACACCCATAAAAGGATTTTCACACAAATTTGACTTAAAAATCCAAAAATTAGAATATTCATAAAACCAATCCAAATCAAGAGAAAATTCACATGAAGAAGTGTTAGGAATTCAAACCTAACAACCAAAGATAATTATAGTCATAGATGTGAGATAAAAAACTCACCTTTGAACCCAAATCTATGAAGAAGAAGCTTGAAAGCAAAGGAAGATCAACCACACTTCACTCCCAACTCAAGAAGCTTGATTCTAAGCTTAAAAGAGAAATATTTCCCGAATTAGGTTTAGGAATTTTTTTGAAATCAAAGAGAGAATGAGTTGGGGAAGAAGAAGGAGATACTTACTAATGGGTTCTCTTAGAATTTGGAGCTAGATCTTGGATTTGCAATGAAACTAGGGCTTGGAATTTCTAATTTCCACTCTCTTCCACCATTTTTTGCTTAAAGCTTAAAGTGTTAGGAATATGAAATGAAGTAATGAAGAGGAGAGGGTTGGAACTGAGTTAAGTGGGGTTAATGGGCTCAGCCCAAACCAAAGCCCTATGTGAAAAAGTAGCAAAACTTTACTAACTCCAAACATATCGAAGTTCACACTCAAAAAGGTCGCAAACGGCGTTTTGAACTCAATGGAAGGGGTCTCGAGTCCCAATTCGACCGTATGCAAAAAGTAGATTTTCGGACTAAATTCCGAGTATCGATAAAATATTTAGATAAAATATTTAAATATAAAATTGACAAATATGCGGGTTGTTACACGGACCTCCTAATAAACACAAACATCCTGCTGAACTCAGCTACAACTCTGAAGCAAACACACTTCCTTAAACTTGCTCCGAAAGAAAACATTTTAGGAGACATCCATAGTCACTGCATCTCATCACGCAGCTATTACTTCCTGAGGTTGCCATGATACCATCACTTACTTCTACCTAACCGACAGATCCAAATTCTCAAAAATCTGCTCACACGAGTGCAATCAAACTCACACTTCAAAGATGAACTCGGTACCTTAACAGGTTTCCTTCAGAGATCAAATGAAATCCTACACCAAACTACAAAGATTACTCGAGATGCTATTAGATCTGCAGTCTCGACATATACACTTCCAATCTCAAACATTCAAACTCCAACCATCGGTAGTCGTGTTACACACACCACTACCCCATCTACCTTTATAACTAATGTTGGAAAACCCGAACAGGTAACCCAACAGATAGGTAGAAATATATATATATATATATATATAGTTATATATAAAAAGTACAAGTACGCTCTCACAAGAAAGACACCACTACAGAGCCTAGGTATTCACTCAACCTAATGCTCTGATACCAAATGAGACGACTCGACTTTCTCTCCACGGAAAATGGCATAATCTTAAGAAAGAAAGGGATAGAAAAGAGAAAAGAAAGAAGAGAAGAAGAAACAACATCAGAATCTAAACAACGGAACGAATAAATTATATTAATAACATAAATATTACATAGTTTACAATCACTATCAGAGTTACATAAATATACATCACATACTAGACAGTTATAAACACTTGTCTAGTTATACAACTCAATACAACTCAAAGACAAACTACTCAAAGAAATCAACATAGCGGAAATCTATATATATCTACACGCAGAAGCCTCCTGCTCCCTTGATCCTCCACAATTCGTCAAAGCCAACCTAAATTTCCCTGGCTACTCGTAAAATTTTTAGTACCCAAGAGTTTAAGAAAAACAGAATAAACTCCGGGTCAGACATGGGTCTGGTGTGAGTAAACAGTTAAAGTTGCTTAACTTTGAAAACCTTTTTGAAAGAAAAGTTATCAAGTAAGACTTTCCACATATAAACATAGAAATTTTTTACCTTACGATGACCAAAACATTTAATAGGAAATTCAGTGATATTATAATAGGTCTAGGGTTTTCAAATAAATATGAAATAGCCGAAATTATCACATTATTAAATTCCAGCTACTAGCCACAAAAGTGGGTAATACAATCAAATCCGTTGGCACTTATTGGATTTTGGATTCCATACAATGGCAGGGCTACTGGGGTACCGTCCGTCACAATACGTGGTCTAGATCACCGTAACCGAGGAGTACGCCCACTCCCCTGCAACACAAAGCCGGACCCATTCCTTACTGAACAGTTCCAAATAAGACAACCCCTGCGGATGTAGCTATTCAACCTCCCACACAGCCGAAATAAAGGGACCTATAGACAGGGGTAAATCTTACTCTCAAGTGGGGGCTACCCACGAAGCCTTGCTACACCTCCCCTGTTTTAGCCATTCGCGGTTGATGAGGCTTGAGGCTACGATTACCTTTAGTGAACACATCACTTAGAATGCTCATCGTCCACCTGATGATGTTCTGAAAGCATTCAATCCTACAAGTTCATTCCGGGTTCGAACGAAACCGAAGGCATTATCTCGTTACACTCATTTTGGAATCACCCTCAGAGTTAACGATAATAACCTTTGCACTCTGAATCACCATCTAGAACCTATAAGAACTAGTTCCGTCAAACTCATCACGGAATCACCCACAGAGTTATACTGACGTATAATCCTTACACCTTGAGTCTTCACAAAGCTCCACTTGATTCACGACCTAACGTTTAATTGGAATCGATGTGGTTTTCAGATATCCAAATATGGAAACCCGATCCCGGTCTCATCGAAAATCAAAGCGTGTCTTTTAGGTCCAAGTTGTTTTAAAGTTAAACAATATAATTCAACTATCTATATACACACAGAATAGATAATTCACAAGTCACAATTGATAACCACAATATCAATTAAGCAGATGATCTATAACAAAATAGGTAAACCATATCATTTTCACAATAGATAATCTATATTACCATCACAATGCAACCAAGCATTCATATCACACAAAATTATTTATCTCATTTCTGAGATTACATCCATTGAAAACAATCAATGTCGTCCATTCATACATAAGCAATGATTTACAACATAATTAATTTAAAATGAATTAAATAACTATATCTATTTTTAATTAATTTAAAGTGAATTAAATTAATTACTTCATCTCTTAATTAATTTAAAATTAATTAAATTAGTCATCTTCTTCGTCAATAAGTTTTGCTTACTTATCCATTAATTAAACCAATTAATTAATCATTATCTAAATTAATCAACCTTGATTAATTCACTCTTAGTCAAGTAATTAATCCTTAATTATTCTCAATAATCATATTAATTAATGAACCTTAATTAATTACTTCCATTAATTAGTTAACTATAATTAATTACATTATTTCTTAATTAATTACATAAATTAATCATGCTTAAATTAATTTCTTTTAGTTAATCAACTTAATAAATATAAACAGTAATTAATTATTGTTAATTACTTCTTAACTACTTTAATTACTTTTATAAATTCTTTGATTTATTAAACCAAGTAATAAACCTTTAATTACTTTACCAAGTAATTATCCATTTAAAATTACTTTCCAAATAAGTAATTTCATTTATCCCAATTACCTCTGTAATTTATCAATTACTTACCTTAAGTAATTACTCTTATCAAAACTTATTAAGTAACATACATAATCATTTATCAAGTGACTTTCTTTAATTAACAAATTAATTAACTTACTTGATCACAACACCCCATAAATTATAATCGAGTAATTTATCCCTTAATTACTCTTTAACCAAATTCATCTTAAATTAACAGATTAATTTTCCTTCAACTATAAATTAATAAACCTTAATTATTAATCAATTCTTTAACACAAAGTAATTAATCACTAATTAATTTTATAATTAATTAATTAACCTTAATTAACTAATTAATTAGCTCTTAATCATTAATAATAAAACTTAATTATTAATTAATAAACTTAATTACAAATTAATTAATCCATAATTAAAATTAATCAATCCTTAATTTTAATTAATTAACCCTTAATAATAGTTAATTAATTCCTAATTAACTTGCATTTTAGATTAATAATCTTTTAATTATTAATTAAGAAAACCAAATTAAAAACTTAATTACTCAATAAAACCATTATTAAGTATAAATTAATTACTATTTTAATTAATCCCTAATTACTAAATTAATAAGTAAATATAATTTAATTAGTCATTAGGCATTAATTAAATCATCATCTTAATTAATAGTTAATTAAATAAATAATTATACTTAATTAATTACTTAATTAACCCTTTTAAAATAGTAATTAAATTAATTAATTAAACTTAAAATTCTAAATCAACTTAATTAATTACACATCAGTAACACTTAGTTATTATTTAAAGATAAAACATTATCTTAAATTATCCTTGAAATCTTTACTTAACTTAATTCATAAATTAAAATACAAAGAAATCATTAATTACTTTCCTTAATTATTAATTAACAATTCTAATTTCAAGTTAACAAATTACCTTAAATCTTAAATTGTTAATTAATAATCATTTTTCATTAATAAAAACATTTCCTTATAAATTCCTCTTTTTATACTATCAAAGTAAGTTTGAAAATAACATTAACTTAAAACATTTAAACAAATCATACAAATTCATTTCTTAAAACAATCCAATTTAATTTAAAAAAAAGAATTTTAATTTAACTTAAACTATTTAAAGTTTAAACTAAACTATTTTAAACTAAAAATCTAGTTGAACATTAATTTGGATTCAACCCATATATACTTGAATTCAAGAACAAAGTACTATCTTTTTTTTAAACAAATTTTATTTTAAAGTTTTAAAAACTATTTAAATTTAAAACTTAAAACTGTTAAAACATAATAGTTTAACCAACAACAAATACCCAGAACCCACACGAGTTCCCTCCGGAGCCATCTACCAAAAATCCCGAGACCTGCTTCGAGAAAACGAGTAAACCCAAAACGACATCCCACTGACACACTCAACCCACTCGTGCACCTGCACCGAAGCCGGAACCACCTCCGGTCAACGATGAACCCACCGACAAGTCACTCCTCCTTCCTACAAGCACCCATGATCAACCAAACTTCAACACCTACCCCGATTCAAAATCGAACACCCTGGTTGAACTGAACCCCAAATACCATCATCAGAAATTCCAGAAAACCCTCGCCTCCGATCAACTAAAGTCGCCACAACTCCGACCATCTGTTGCTGACCCACCGCGCCTCCTTCATCCAAGATTTCATCCAACTCGATGCGATTTTGAAGATGCAGTAATCAATTTATAGTAAGAACCCAAAACTAGGTTAAAAATCAATTTCGAGCAAATTCAAGCTTCACAGTGATTTACAAATTCATCAACTATTTTTACTGTACTCTCTAATCCAACCCCTAGCTTCATCATGCATCCCGAGTAATCCAGATTCATGAATCAACTGAATTTGACCAAAAGCCCAATTTCCAGTTTAACCCATTTTCCAGCTTAATACAAATTTAAAAATTGTGATATTTGTTTCACAAATCCTAACTTTTCAAACTGAACTAGGATATATGCTTCAATTAATAAAATTTAACATTTGTTTTTTTTCAAGTTACAGATTACTACTGTTTTCTTCCAGATACAAACATATCCTTAATTCATAAATACATGTTTATATATTCAGTACCTAGTTTATACTAATACTTAGCTAATTTGTTTTTATTCAAGTGTTAAAAATGCATAAATTAACATGGAATTTTATACATTTGTAAACACTCAAACCTGTAAATAGGGAAATGATATTCATGCACAGGTTTAAAACATAATAAACTCTATTGCATATTTATTTTCATAGAGGCAACTTATTTAAACATTATTACCGACTTATTTGCAATAGATAAGTACAACTTTAATTTTTAATAAAAAGTCTACTCACCTCATAAAAGAAATGCAATGGTTTTGAAAAAGAACAGGGAGGCTTCAAGCTGAATTTGCTTCCAGATTTTGCATTTTCAAAAATTGTAAACTCGTGACCTTGAAGCTTTAAAAAAACAGGAGTACTTGCAAAAATGCATTGAATTGATGATGAAGCTTCATTTGAAACAGAGAAACCTTCAGGTTTGCTTCAACAATTTGTTCTAGGTAATACTTTGACTCATAATATACACTTGCATGTATATGAATATTTTGCGGATACTTGAATTTTTGAAAACAGGATGTGATTTTGTTTTGAGAACAAACTGAAGGCTTTAGATCATAGAATGGTTTGAGGAGATTTGAACTTTTGATCACAGAAATGTTTTAGGTAAACAATTTTGCAGATTCTTGAATTTTTTGAAAATAACTGTGATTTTGTTTTTAGAATAAACTGCAGGCATGTAGTTAGATTTGCATACAATACTTCAGGTTTTTTTTTATATGAGTTTGAGGAGTTAATGCAGGCTTGGGAAAATTTTTACAGGAAGATAAATTTGCAGGTTTTATTTTGAGGAGAATTTTGATTTGAACTATGATTTTTCAAATTTTTGTTTTGAGGATGGTTTGAATTGAGGAGCTTCTGATTTTTTTAGTGGTTGAGTGTTTGCTGATGATTCAAGTTTCTTTTTAGAAATGAACAAAGAATTTAAAGAAAATGAAAAATGAGAAAGAGTGTTTATATAGGTAATTTCAGATTTTATTAAATTAAAAAGAAAATTAAAAAGAGAATGGACACTTGTCTTATATTTAGATTCAATGTTTAACACTTGTAAACAAAGTGTTTTAGAACTAAACATTTGTCAAAATGAGTTTGTTTTTAATTCTAAAGAAATTCAAAAAGATTTTTAAATTAATTTCCAATTAACAATCATTTTTCTTAATTTTAAAAATACTTTCCAATTAAAATTCTAATAAACAAATACACCTACACATTTATAAATGTATGTTAAATTTATATAAAATACAATCTTTGAAAAGAATGAACCAAATATAATTTAAATAAAATTATAAAACATTGCAAACTCATTTGAAAAAATGCTATTTCAAAAGCCTTGTATTTATTTTATTAAATAAACACAAATCAAATTTCTATAGATAAATTTCTATAAAAAGAAAAATACAAAACAAATCTTTATTTTTAATTAAAAACATTATGTATAAAATTCAAAACCAAACTATATTATCATTTTATTTAAGATGTATGTATTTCTTTGAATTCAAATTTATATTCATTTTCAAAGTCAATTTAAAAATCAAATTTAAAAATCAATTTAAATAAATAAATATCAATTTCTAAATAAGCTTATTATTATTTACAAATAATTTGTCCTATTTAAAAAATCAATTTTAAAATTGTTTGCGTAAAAAATGGCCGCAAACACCCAAAGTCGTATGAGTTGGTTGATTTTATGTTGTATTTCGTGATTTGGGTGATTTATGCAAATATATAAAAAGCAGGGACTAAACAGTAAAAGACACACAGATTTATAGTGGTTCGGCCAGAACGTGCCTACGTCCACTTTATATGTTATTCTCCTTTTTTCTTTAGATTACAAGTACAAAGCTTTGATTACAAGTATCTAAAGTTGTTTGAGAGTTCCTTCCAGGTTTGAGCTCTCAAACTTGTCTCAAAACTCCTCCCCCATTGTTGTACCCCTGCCCCTCTATTTATAGAGTGAGGCTGGGGGCAGGGGTCTTGGATGTTTATAGCTGCTGGTGGGCTTGGGCTGAAGCAATCTGGACTGGCAACTCTGGTTCGGCGAAGCTTGGTTCGGTCGTAGCTAGGATGGTTGGACCGGTGCTTTACTTGGTAGTAGATGGAAAGGAGGTTGATTCGGTGGGAGGTGGTAAGATTTTGACTCGGCATTGACTCCTGGACCGGCAGTAGTATGGTGAGGATGGAGCTGGTTCGGTGGTAGCATGGTTCGGTGAAGGCAGGTTCGGTGGTTGCAAGGTCCGGTGGTTGCATGGTTCGTCTATGCTTGGTATGGTGATGCCGAATGGACGATTGCCGAATGAGTTCGATTATTGGGAATGCCGAATGTAGCTGCCGAATGAAGCTGAGTGTTGGAGTGCCGAATGCTTCTTGCCGAATGAGCTCTGGTATTGGGAACACCGGATGAACCAGGGCATCTTGGATGCCGAATGAGACTTCGCTGTACGCTTGCTTGCTTCTTCTTAGTTTGGTCGTGGTGGAAATGCACACAACATTGATATTCCAGTTTTGTCCAAAAAATGGGATAACACTTTGCCCCCCAAAATATGCCTTGCAGTAGGAAGGCGTGTTTTGTAATGCCATGAGCTGGATGTTCGTATCCTATTGACAACCTGTAAAGAGCTTGATATTTTATATGGCCCCAAATGACGACCGTTCGGGATCGAGCTATTTGGGATGAAGCGCGGCCGTTCATGGTCAAGCGCCTAACTTCAAATGACGATCGTTCGTGATCAAGTCATTTGAGGTGAAGTGCGACCGTGCGCGGTCAAGCGCATAAATCCGTGCGTCGATCGTTCGGGATCGAGTCATCTGCAGTGAAATGTGACCGTTCAAGGTCAAGCGCTCAACTTCAAATGACGACCGTTCGGGATCGAGTCATTCGAGGTAAAGTGCGACAGTGCGCGGTCAAGTGCGTAAATCCATGTATCGATCGTTCGGGATCGAGTCATCTGTGGTGAAGTGTGACCGTTCAAGGTCAAGCGCTCAACTTCAAATGACGACCGTTCGGGATCGAGTCATTCGAGGTAAAGTGCGACAGTGCGCGGTCAAGTGCGTAAATCCATGTATCGATCGTTCGGGATCGAATCATCTGTGGTGAAATATGACCGTTCAAGGTCAAGCGCTCAACTTCAAATGACGACCGTTCGGGATCGAGTCATTCGAGGTAAAGTGCGACAGTGCGCGGTCAAGTGGTGGTCCTCAAATGACGACCGTACGCGATCAAGCCATTTGAGGTAAGGTGTAACAGTCAGTGATCAGGTGGCGGACCTCAAATGAAGACCGTTCGCGATCGAGCCATTTGAGGTAAGGTGAGTTGTGCCGTTCGAGGCGAGTTGTGCCGTTCGAGGCGAGTTTGTGACCGTTCGCGGTCGGGTGCCGTTCGAGGCGAGTTGTGACTGTTCGAAGTCGGGTGCCGTTCGAGGCGAATTGTGACTGTTCGAAGTCGAGTGCCGTTCGAGGCGAATTGTGACTGTTCGAAGTCGGGTGCCGTTCAAGGCGAATGAGTGTGCCCGGGGGGGACTTAATATTATCAGTGTTGGAGTTATTGTTTGGGGGAGTTTTTCGAATCAAAGACTTTGGCAGTTCGCTACCATGCAAGAGGTGCTCGTGGACCGTTCGCGATCCACGGGCATACAAGTAAATTTGCAAATATCAAAGCAATAATCATACAAATTCCACAACAGGAATGTTCAAGTCAAGATCAAAGCAAGACGAGGATGTCAAAGCGTAAACTCTCACTATGGTGCGGTCTGTAGTCATTCAGAGCATGCCTATGGATCGTGCGTGATCGCTTACATGTGTAAATGATCTAACCGTGCTAGTGAGAGGTTTGCGACTTGTTCATCGCTTTCGACCTGCCCCCCGAGTTCAGGAGGGAATTTTACCTGCCCCCTGGATGAGCGTTCATTCCTTACCAGGTTGCTCAGAGGCCCCTATCTCTCTCTGGGATTGGATCAACATGCTCCAAGTGTGGGTGCCCCCTAGCTCTGGTGCTACGCCAGATGGTCCTGCCCCGTTCTGAACCCCAGTTGCTCCTTGGATTTGTGCTCCAATTTGCCCAATTTGTTGAAGTAAGTTCTGGATCATCTCTTCTTGTCTTCTCATCATGGCCTCCATCTCATCCCTAGTGATGAAGATCGACGTTTGATTCCCTCCTGAGGAAGCCTCTTCACTTCCTTGGTGTTCACTTCTCTCTGGCCTTTGCCTTCTACTTGTTTGTCTTGTCATAACTCTTAGATCAGAACTCTTAGATTTTCAAATTCAACTTCTATCCGATGTAGCGGGAGCTGGTTGTTCTCAGTGAAAGCACCAAAATGTTTGCGTAAAAAATGGCCGCAAACACCCAAAGTCGTATGAGTTGGTTGATTTTATGTTGTATTTAGTGATTTGGGTGATTTATGCAAATATATAAAAAGCAGGAACTAAACTGTAAAAGACACACAGATTTATAGTGGTTCGGCCAGAACGTGCCTACGTCCACTTTATATGTTATTCTCCTTTTTTCTTTAGATTACAAGTACAAAGCTTTGATTACAAGTATCTAAAGTTGTTTGAGAGTTCCTTCCAGGTTTGAGCTCTCAAACTTGTCTCAAAACTCCTCCCCCATTGTTGTACCCTTGCCCCTCTATTTATAGAGTGAGGCTGGGGGCAGGGGTCTTGGATGTTTATAGCTGCTGGTGGGCTTGGGCTGAAGCAATCTGGACTGGCAACTCTGGTTCGGCGAAGCTTGGTTCGGTCGTAGCTGGGATGGTTGGACCAGTGCTTTACTTGGTAGTAGATGGAAAGGAGGTTGATTCGATGGGAGGTGGTAAGATTTTGACTCGGCATTGACTCCTGGACCGGCAGTAGTATGGTGAGGATGGAGCTGGTTCGGTGGTAGCATGGTTCGGTGAAGGCAGGTTCGGTGGTTGCATGGTCCGGTGGTTGCATGGTTCGGCTATGCTTGGTATGGTGATGCCGAATGGACGATTGCCGAATGAGTTCGATTATTGGGAATGCCGAATGTAGCTGCCGAATGAAGCTGAGTGTTGGAGTGCCGAATGCTTCTTGCCGAATGAGCTCTGGTATTGGGAACACCGGATGAACCAAGGCATCTTGGATGCCGAATGAGACTTCGTTGTACGCTTGCTTGCTTCTTCTTAGTTTGGTCGTGGTGGAAATGCACACAACATTGATATTCCAGTTTTGTCCAAAAAATGGGATAACAAAAATACACAGATATAAATGTATTTAAACATACTTATCAATTTTGAAAACAATAAATATGTTTAGAATTTTATTTACATAAATAAAATAATTAATCTTATTCTAAAACCCATTTTTAACCATAATTAAAACATTATATTTATTATTACTTGGTTATTATCTTTGGAAATAACAATTTTATCAATTTCAAATAATTTAAATAAGAAGTTATCAGCATTTTAAACTCCTTGAAATTATGGGATATTACAATAGATATCAACCGATCATGCTAAAAAGAAGTATTATTTCTAGAAAGAACAATAGTATTAGTTCTAAGGTTAAAAATCTCATACATTTTAAGATGGATTTCCAAAAATTAGACAATTTATTGGCAACAGAAGGTGTAATTTGGCATAAATTATTACTACCATTATAATAATGTATAGAAATAATTTCTTTCCAAACAGAATTATCATTAATATTCTTAAATTTTCATAACCACTTTCCTAATAAAGACAAATTCATGTTATGTAAATTAGTGACCCCTAAACCACCTTTCTTTTTCGATGTACAAACTGTTTCCCAATCAACTAAACATTTAAGACTACTGTTAGAATTATCGCTACTCTATAAGAAATCTCTTCTTATTTTATCAATTTTATTAATAATCAATCTGGAAAAAGGTGCATAGACATCTAACAGATCCGGAGAGTAGATAAAAAAGAATTGATGAGAACTAATCACCCGTTCTAGGTAAAACCCTCACATTCCAATTAGAATTTTATTTTTAATTTTATCTATAATAATTAGCCAGTCATCATGCTTAAGTTTAGTTGGTCTAATCAAAAGACCCACATAATCAAAAGGGATATTCATGTTTCTACAATTAAGCGTATTAATAACTAAACCTTCAGTCTTATCAATATCATTTAATTCTAAACCAAACTTTTATCAAAATTAAATTTTAGCCCCGAAAGAAGTTCAAAGCTGTATAAAATAAATTTAAGGCTAATGACCTGATTATGCAAATAAGAGGTAATTAATAAGGTATCATCCACAAATTGATGAACATAGAGGCTATTGCGTGAAATTGCACCACCAACGCATCCTAAAGTACAATTACCAACCGCTTTTTTAATAATCATAACGAAAATATCGGCAGCTAAGTTAAACAGAAGAGGCGATAAGGATCACTCTGCCTTAAGCCTCGTTTAGATTGAATTTTCTTTTCTAAAATACCGTTAACCATTATACTAGAATTACCAGTTTTAAGCAAAGTCATAATCCACCCAACCCATTTGCGGCTAAAACCTCTAGCCAATAACATATCAATAAGAAAATCCCAATCAATCGAGTCAAAGGCTTCCGCAAAGTCCAGTTTTAGAAGGGCATACGTAATGTTGTTTTTACAACAATGATAAATGTATTCTTAAATAGCAGCCACTCCATCTGTGATATTTCTACTCTTAATGAAAGCAATTTGTGAATAATCAATTACATCATTTATTCTTGTGCTAAGTCTATCAGCTAAGAATTTTAAAATAATTTTAACAGAATAATGAATTAGAGAAATTGGTTTAAAATCTTTTAAATTTTTAGCACCGATTTTTTTAAGTATTAGAATGATGTAAGAAAAATTAAATCTTCCTAATTGCAGCTTCCATTTATAAAATTCATTAAACTACTATTAAATCAAATTCTAGAACATCCTAAAATGATTTGTAAAATAAAATAGGAAACCCATCAGGACCCGGGCCTTTTTCACTAGGTATGTCATTAATTGCCTTCAAAATTTCCCCTTCACGAAAACAATTATCAAAATAAGAAAGATCAATTCTAGATTTAAGAGGATAAAGATCATTCTATCTAATGTTAATTCTATGATTATTCTTATTACCAAAGATATCTCTATAAAAATCAGTAAATGCCTTAATAAGATCCATTTGATCCACCAATTCTACATTATTCACAAAAATAGATTTTATCCTGTTACAACATTTTCTACCATTAGCCATATTATGAATTTTTTTATATTATTATCACCTTCATTAATACATCAAATTCTAGATCTCTGTTTTCACATAACCGCTTCTTTTTCTAAAGTTGAATTACGCTCTTCTTTTAATTTTGCGAAAACATTACGCTCACTAAGATTAAATTGCAACGACCCGTAATTTCGCTACTTCGAAAATGAGAGATTTCGCTCGATTTAAATTTAAAAGGAGTTTAAATCTTAAATAAATATGTTATATATATAAACAATTATCTATTCTTATAGTTAATAAGTTTGAAAAGTATAAATTTGGATTTTAGAACAAATCGACAAAAGTTAAGTTTTGTTAAAAAATAAATAAAGGCTTGAATAAATGGATTTTAATATTTGTCTAAAAAGATAAATCTTATTTAAAACATATAATAAAGATAATAAAAGTATGTTAAAAGATTTAAAAGTTTTTTAATAATCGTTTTATAAAAATAACAAAAATTTGTCGCATTTTGTCAGTTTTACATACATTGTACAATTAGAGATTTTGATATTAATTAAATATGATTTTAAAATATAAAGAGACTTGTTTTAATTAATTTAAAGAAGTAAAAAGTTCATTTTTAAATTTGGTTTACATAAATAAATAGTATAACTAAAACGTCAAAATGTGACCCTAAAACATTTTGTCGAAAAATAACGTTTTATCGATTAAAAGTTATCGCAACGTCGTCGCACCTTTATTTTCTTATATAGGAACATATATTATAATTGTGTATGTATTAATTAATTAACTAATCAAGTTTACTTTTACTAAACAAGGTTAGAAATCTTCTAGAAGTCATTAAGAAAATTAAGTAAGAATTAACAAAAGTAAGTAAGAAAAGTCAAAAGTAAACATCAAATCAATATCACATCAAAAGCCAACATAATTATTATTTTAATTAGCTTAGTTCTTAAGGGATTAAGACATAAAGTAAGGATGTGAAAGATGATGTTAAGTTTTGAAAAAGTGGAGATTTCTTTAGGTTGAAGTAAGGTTAGTTTGGTAATTTGGTAAGAGGTTATTTTGGTAAATTATCACTTTCTTTCTTTTTCTATAAATATCCACCTCCTTCTTCACTTTCATTCACATTTATTCTTCTTCTTTTCTCAAGCTTCTTCATCTTCTTCCTCTCCTCTCTAATGGCTTCCATGCCATAGAAAAATATTATAAAGAAATAATGTCAAAATATTTACAAAATTTTCAAAAGAAATCAATGTTTATTTTATTCAAAACAAACTTCTTTTTTCTCTATATTTTACCTCTTCTTCTTTCGGCCATAAGTTCTTCAATACAGAACTAAAATGAAAAATTCTTTTTTTTAAATCATTTATTTTTCCAACGGCTACAACTTTCATGTTTATCACTTTGTTTTATTCCAAAGTTTATTATGTCAAAATTCCACTTATTTCAAGTGCATTTTCTGGCCTAGTTTTTAAGCCAGAAAATAGGCCGTTTTGTTTTGATCATAAATTGATCATAGCATATGCAAATTTATAAATTCTTTTTTATAACCATAAGAAATTTCAGTGGCTACAACTTTTATGTTGATCACTTTTTCCAGTTTTGAGGCTTGATATACCTGAAACTCAATTCTTTGAAGTTTATTTTCGGTCTTTATTTTTGTGAATCGAGAATAGCTTTTTTATTTTGAACATATCTCCATCAAAATTACTTGGATTCAAATGATTCTTTTTTTCAAATTCAATAGAAAAGAATTTGTAACAACTTTTCAGTTAATAAGTTTTTCAAATTTTGTGAGTAAGAAAGTCAAAAATAAGAGATAAGATGACCTATTTTTTGGATCTAAATCTTGGGAATTCAAGTTCAAAGCTCTACCGCTTCTTTTCTATGTTTTCGGCCAACCTCCATCCCAAGCCTCGGCCAAGCTATTGGATGGGAGAGGGTGTTGTTTGCTAGTGTGTAATGGAGAAGGAATTAATTAGTGAAGTGTTGGTTGATTAGAATTTTGGTAGGAAGTTAATCGCTTTGGTTTATGGTGAGAAATTCTCATTGCTTTTGAATTTATATTTTTATTATGTTATAAATCATATTTACACCCTTATGACATATGAATGTTTATACCAAATTGATTGTTAATATGGATGATTTGATAATTAGTAAATTAAGTGAATTGTGATAATACATCCCGTTATGATATTAATAGTGAATGTTAGATTTGAAATCATATGCATGTGATTGGTTGAATGGATGTTATGTTAGTGATAAATATGAATATTGGATATGTTCATTTTGATCAAGTAATCCCTTTATCTAAAAAGACCATATTTTAGTAATATGAGATATTGTGGAAAAATAAGTCTCTTTTCATTTAGAAGTGAAATTAAAGTTAAAATGAAAGAGAATTTGAAATTTGAAGTGAAACGGATTTGAAAAAGACAGTTAATTAGAAATTGAAATTAAGATGAATAGTGAAAATGAAATTGAAATCGATTTTGAAAAAAGTGAAGTTTAGTTTGAGAATGAATTGAAGGTCAAACTGAAATTAGATTAGAAATCTATGTTTTAAATGTGTTTAATTTGAGATTAGAATGAATTTGAATTGAAATTGGAATTTAAAATTTAATATTAAAATAATGTGAATATAATAATATTATAATATGGTAATAGTGAAAATTCATTTTAAATACTTTTAAAAGTGAAAATATTGATTTAAAATGGTTTCTAATGATTTTATAAGTGTTGAAATCCAATTTGAATTGATTATTTCAAATATTGAAAAATAAGTTAAAATTAGACGCGTCGCGCAATGGTAGCTCGCGATTTCGCGCCGAAAAATTCAAATGAGTGTATATAGTGGAAATGGCTCGGAATTCTTCGAGATAAGAAAATTTCGAACTATTATATACATATCTACTAAATGAAGAAAGAAAATCAAAGTTTCGATAAGTAGATTTTGAATTAAGTCCAAATCAATTTTCTAGAAAAATCGCGCTAGTGCAGTTTAGTGACCATAACAGGAATTTTTTTTAAATGGATGTTTTTAATTATGGAAAAATATGGAATAAATTCGATAAATCTATTTAAATGATTTAAAAGAGATTGGGATTGGAAAATATGAATTATCGAATGTTTAAAAGTTGTTTAATTCAAAATAAGCTTATTTAGCACTTTCCGTAGCACTTAATGTTGCGAATTCTATAACTTTTGGAATATGACTTTAAATGTAACGACGTTTCCCAGAATAAAATCTGAATGTTTAAAAGGATAATTAAGCGTTTTGAAAGATAATTTGGGATATTTATAAGCAATTCCAAAATAAAATTGAAAATCTGATTATGCGGAAACAACTAGTACATTTGTCCCGCCTGTGAGATCTGGGAAGATAAAACAAGGTGTTTAACTAAGGTTAGGGATGGAGCAACCAGTGCCTTGAACTTACCTGGCCTATGTTTCCTTTTCTTAGGCGAAGGGTGGGAGAGATCTGAAGGAAAGCCCAGATGCTCGAAAGGAAAGCTCGGATGCTCTTAAATAAAAATATTTTGTAATAAGTTTTTGAATTAAAAGAAGATTGGTATTATGCAAAAGTTAAGCAATCTCCAAGATGAATGATTTCTATGATCCTATTTACTCAAAAATGTTTTTGTTAAGATTGACTTAGGGTTTATCGTAAACGATGTCTTAAAAATTAAGAAGTTTGGATCAAGAATTAAGTAAGGAAATCTGAGATATTTTCCAAAGTAAAAGAATGAATTACTTAGAATCATCCTAAGTTAAAAGAAAGAGATTTCGTAATCATCCGAAAAGAATTGAAGTACAAAGAGACTTAATAAATCCTATATACTCATATTCACTTTCTATCGATATTGGATTTCGAAGGAACCGGAGTCGGATTTGGTTAATTCCTATCCGAAAAGCACTTCGAACCAATGTATACATTCGAACGTGAAGACATGTTGAAGACGATGATTATTGAAGACCTTGGATTTTCATAGCGTGAGGACTGCTTGTTGATTTGCTCGGGGTCGCACCTATTATAGAGGTATATATAGCAAAGGTCTCCTCGTGATGGAGATTTTGCGGATTGCAAGGGCTTCTCACCTAGTATTGGCCGAGGAAAGTGCCTTCGGTTTGTCCTGTTCCTGGACAACTTGTATGGACGTTTGTATGACATTGCATTTCTAACGATTACGTACATTGATTTTTACAAACATACATCAGTGGTGGCGGAGAAGGCAACTTCTCTTAGCTTAACAACCTCCTTGAGACTTTCGAGCTCAAGGGTTGTATTTTTGTCGAAGGCAATTAGTAATTAAACGGAAATGGCAATGTGACATTCAAAGATGTGATATGTGCTTTGTGAAAAGGTAGTCGTTAGCCTCAAGCCTCGTCAAACCGGAAATGACCGAAACATGATTGGATGCAGCAGGGCTAAGTGGGTCATTTCCAAGTAGGGTATGATCATCCCCTTCTAGATATATTTCTTCCCGCTATGATGTTCGGAATGTTAATTTATGTGGTGTATGGAAAACGAGCGCTCGGCTAAAGGTCGGTAACGACCTGGGATGACATATTCGGTACTATCTAGTTAAAGAGGTAGGCCGGTCTTGTGTTGGTAGAGAAGCTTTGCGATGGTTTCTCGGGACATCCATCTAGAGGTGTACCCATTTCAGAAGGTAGATCCTGCGCCTGGTCATTTGTATGGAAATCCATTCTCCACTAAGAACTTACGATTTTGTTTGTAGAGCCTAGTATGCTGGAATTTAATAATGGTAACAATTGGCTAAGATTAATAAGTTTATTTGCAAATGTTTTCAAAGAATGTCATTAGAAATAATATCAAACGTTTTGATATAAAAGTGTTTTAGTTATCATAAGGTAAAAAACCGTCCGTGTTTATGTGTGGGCGTGGTCTTATGAGATATTCTTTATTTCCAAAGGATTTATAACAAAGGTTGATATATGACACTGTCATTAATTATTGAGTTTTTCTCATGCTGGTTTATCAAGCCTGATCCGGGTATTTTCAATACTTGGATCAGATCCGAGTAGTTTTAGGATAGTCGAAGACTGTTGGAAGTTCCAGAGGAGAGCTGGAGATATTCATCGACGTATGGAGATATTCTATTATCCGCTGTACTTAGTGTATTTTGTTTGATGTTTGTCGGCAATTGTAAAGAAAAATGTTTATAACTATCCAAGCTGAATTTAGGTTAGACTCTGATATATGTATTTAAAAAAATTCCGTTGTAAAGATTATTATTGAATTAATATATGTTATTCCATTCGAGTGAGATTCTATTCTGTCTACTTTTCTTTATCACCCTTAAAGATCCGTCTTTTCATGCAATTTGAGTTAGACATGTGTGGTTTATTGTCGATTCAAAAGGTATGGAAAAACAGGCCTTTACATTTGGTATCAGAGCCGAAGGTTAAGCAATAACCTTGGCTCTATTATGGGTAAAGTCTCATCAGAGATAGGATTAGTAATATCCTAAGATGAGTAACTCATTAGAGATAGGGTTAGCAACACCTAGAATGAGTTATGAGAGTATTATATATATTGAGCGCGTATTTGTTAATTTTATAAAAATGATTTTGTTTTAAAGAAATGGGCAAATGAAATAATTTTACCTTGGGTTTATATTATAAATATTAAAGGGAATACTATTACCTTTTAGGTTAGAAGTTATGGATTGATTGTGACCTTGCTTAGTGAAACTAAAATATGAATATCTTGTGATTAGAATTGCACAATTTGACTATAAGATATTTCATATAGGATCAATTAGTTGAAAGCTAGAATTTAGAACTTTAATCATATACCCTTAGATACTTAGTACTAAGAAAAAATAATGATTAAGTGATTATCATAATGGATGGTTTAAAAGCTAAGTATAAATATCTTGTGAAGTAAAATTCACAATTTGATTTTAAGGTATTTGATGGATTTAAGATTAAGAAATTTGATTTAGAAAATGGATAGGTAAATAAGACAAGTAAGTTAATCATAGAATCAGTAAGAAAAAAAGTGTACACTTAGTAAAGTTGTCTTACTAATATATGAATTGGATAAATAATAATAGCTAAATGGAAACCTTAGCTAAAGAAAACTAAGGATTGAGTTTTATAACTTATTTATTTAGAATAGTAGAATTCCACATTTGTTGAAGACCCTAATTGAAGTAATGATCGTTTGAAGATTAGGGATATGTATATATACTCTTAGAAGTGAAGGTATATTATACAAGTTTAAGTCATATTTATGAGTTTAAGTAATAATGGATTTAGTAAAAGGTAAATGGCCGTGAAATAAAGTTGGATTAATAGAAGTTTTGAAAAAATGTTTTAGGTAAAGATGAATGTGAATAAGTATATAAGTTAAACGTATATCATTTTGGCACATAAAATTTTGATCTAAGATTTGAGTACAGAATTTGAGGTGTTTACACCAATCCGAAAAAGGATTTATCACTCGATTCTTGATGGCGAACATTGATGAGAGTTTATGATTATGTACACAAGTTTTCTATCATAGTTGAGGGCTATGCAAGGAAAGCAAGGATTTGTGATTAAAAAGTCTAATCAAAGTCCTTACTAGAAAATCGAGGGATCGATACTAGTTCGGAGGTAAAGCCGTGGATTCAAATAATAGATCGAATCAAATATCACATATAGTATGATGTGTTGGGTCTGTCTACTTAGTAGTTAGATAGTTATCTTAAATAGTAGGCATTAAGATATAGTGGTTGGACTTGTGTTTTGATATATATATATATATATATATATATATATATATATATATAGACCACAGGTATAGTACATGCTCGAGACAGAGGATGAGTTATGTGGACGTATGCATTAGTATCAGTATGGTTGTTTTTGGATGTATAGTATTGTTTGGTTGTTGTATATTCTATCTTAAATGTGCAGTACGCACTAGGATGGGTACGATAGAAGTTTGACTTGATGTATGTATATATAACCTTAAGTACATGATAAGTACTCAGGTTAGTGTGGAAAATCTTGGTATGTATGTTTGGCATCATCTTTTTTAGTGCTGTTATGATATCGGCCCTCTTCTTTTCTATCATCAGTAGAAATAAGCCAAATTATTTGAGGAGATGAGTATGGGATAGATTCCTTTGTTTTTGATTTCATTTCGAGGACGAAATGCTTTTAAGTAGGGGAGAATGTAACGACCTGTAATTTCTCTACTTCGAAAATGAGTGATTTCGTTCGATTTAAATTTAAAAGGAGTTTAAATCTTAAATAAATATTTTACATATAAACAATTATCTATTCTTATAGTTAATAAGTTTGAAAAGTAGAAATTTGGATTTTAGAACAAATCGACAAAAGTTAAGTTTTGTTAAAAAATAAATAAAGGCTTGAATAAATAGATTTTAATATTTGTCTAAAAAGATAAATCTTATTTAAAATATTTAATAAAGATAATAAAAGTATGTTAAAAGATTTAAAAGTTTGTTAATAATCGTTTTATAAAAATAACAAAAATTTGTCGCATTTTGTCAGTTTTACATACATTGTAAAATTAGAGATTTTGATATTAATTAAATATGATTTTAAAATATAAAGAGACTTGTTTTAATTTATTTAAAAAAGTAAAAATTTCATTTTTAAATTTGTTTACATAAATAAATAGTTTAACTAAAACGTCAAAATATGACCGTAAAACATTTTGTCGAAAAACAACGTTTTATCGATTAAAAGTTGTCGCAACGTCGTCGCACCTTTATTTTCTTATATAGGAACATATATTCTAATAGTGTAAGTATTAATTAATTAAATAATCAAGTTTACTTTTACTAAAAAAGGTTAGAAAACTTTCAGAAGTCATTAAGAAAATTAAGTAAGAATTAACAAAAGTAAGCAAGAAAAGTCAAAAGTAAACACCAAATCAATATCACGTCAAAAGCCAACATAATATCATTTTACTTAGCTTAGTTATTAAAGGATTAAGACATAAAGTAAGGATGTGAAAGGCCATGTTAAGTTTTGAAAAAGCGAAGATTTCTTTAGGTTGAAGTAAGGTTAGTTTGGTAATTTGGTAAGAGGTTATTTTGGTAAATTACCACTTTCTTTCTTTTTCTATAAATATCCACCTCCTTCTTCACTTTCATTCACATTTATTCTTCTTCTTTTCTCAAGCTTATTTATCTTCTTCCTCTCCTCTCTAATGGCTTCCATGCCATAGAAAAATATTATAAAGAAATAATGTCAAAATATTTACAAAATTTTCAAAAGAAATCAATGTTTATTTTCTTCAAAACAAACTCCTTTTTTCTCTATATTTTACCTCTTCTTATTTCGGCCATAAGTTCTTCAATACAGAATCTAATTGCAAAATTCTTTTTTTAAATCATTTATTGTTCCAGCGGCTACAACTTTCATGTTTATCACTTTTTTTCATTCCAAAGTTTACTATGTCAAAATTCTATTATTTCATGTGCATTTTCTGGCCCAGTGTTTAAGCCAGAAAATAGGCTGTTTTGTTTTGATCATAACTTGATCGTAACAGATCCAAATTTAGAAGTTCTTTTCTTAAAACCATATGAAATTTCAGTGGCTACAACTTTTATGTTGATCTCTTTTTCCAGTTTTGAGGTTTGCTATATCTGAAACTTAATTCTTTGAAGTGTATTTTCGGGCTTTATTTTTGTGAATCCGATAATAGCTCTTTTATTTTGAACATATCTCCCTCAAAACAACTTGTATTCAAATGATTCTTTTTTTAAATTCAATAGAAAAGAATTTTCAACAACTTTTCAGTTAATAAGTTTTTTAAATTTTTTTTTTGCAAGGCAAGCGGAGTTAACTGGACCCCTACCAGTTTATTGATAAAGAGAAAAAAAGAAAAGAATAAAAACAAATGTGACTAGAACAAGCTCAAGTCACAAGGCACACACTAACATCACTGGACAAAAACATATAAGGAAAGAAAAAGAAAAAGACAGCACAGAAAGAAGAGAAGAGCAAAAAGAAGTATACAATAAAAAAAAGATCTAAGGCCAGTCAGTGGGAAAGTAACCACTGAAATCAAATTTACTGTCCCACATTCCAATCCTGATGCTGGCCATCAATGCATTCCATAGCTGGTGTTTGTTCCTAGATTTGTTCTCAAAGCTTCCCTGATTTCTTTCTTCCCATATTAATGCCAAGTACTTTTTGAGCATAAAAAAGTGCACGAACCTGTCCTTCTTTCTCCATTTAGTTGCTTTGCCAATCATATCCCAATCAAGTCTGGATTGTGCTTGATTATGATTAACATTCATTTTACTCAGAAGTCTAACCCACAATCCTCGTAGCTCACTGCAATCAAAAAACAGGTGATCCACAGATTCAGATTGCATCTTGCAATCAACTGCCATCCCATAAGTCAATAGTTTGTCTTTAGTCAGGAGTGCTTTGTTTATAACCTTCCACATCATTAAGTTATCTTTGGCATTAGAATTAACAGTCCAAATAACCTTGTGCCATTTAATAGCAGAAGCTACAGGTGCTTTATCAGGCAGTTTATAAACAGTGGATATAGAGTGATGCTTGCCATTCCAAAGAATTTCATCAGTGGTATTTGAGTGGTAAGTTTTATGCTGAAAACTGTTCCAAACTGCTCTAATATCCTGTTTACTAGTATAAGGCAAAAGAAGCTTACCATCATTAATGTAATCAGAAGCTTTTGCATTAGCATTAATACCAGATTGGACAATTTGCAGTGGGGTAAAAATATTGCCAAGAATAAGGCCATCTTCCATCCAAGGAACTGTCCAGAAATTAGCAGAGCTTTTAGGGGAGACTAACACTTTGATATACGGGGAAAGATAAGGCCTTAAGTTCAGCAAGCTCTTCCAAGTCCAGCTGCAATTAGGTGGGATTATCATGGTCCAGAAATTCATACTGCCCAAGTTGTGAATTTTGGTCCACCTAACCCATAAATAATCTTTATCAGCTATCAAATCATTGAGAACAGAGCTCATGGCAGCTCTATTCCAAGTGTGCATATTGAGAAATCCAAGTCTACCTTTTTGTATCTGCTGCTCCATGATGGAAAAGGAGCAGGGAATTATTTTCTTATTTGGAATAGAGCCAGTCCAGAAGAATCTTAGCATAGCATTTCTCACCATATTCTCAAGTTTATTGGGAAGAATGAAAACCCTGCTCCAATACACCATCATGGATGATATAACTGACTTAATAAGAACAAGTCTGCCAGCTTGAGAGCGAAATCGATTGGCCCAACATTTCATTTTGCTGCAGATTTTATCATATAAAGGCAAGCAATCGGCAGTTGTGATTCTTGAGGAGCAGAGTGGGATGCCTAAATATGTCATATTATTGTCCATAGTTTGGATGCCAGAGGAAGCAGATAACGAAGAAGCTTGCTCAGTTGATAAGCCAGAAATTAGAATATGGGATTTATTAAAATTGAGTTGAAGACCAGTCATAAGGTAGAAATTGTGAAGAGTATCTTTGATTTTAGCCAATGATCGTGTGTCAGATTTAGTGAATATCATAATGTCATCAGCGAAAAGCAATGAGGAGATGCTCAGTGATTTACATTTAGAGTGAAACAAAATTTCCTTGTTCTCATAGTTTGTATGTAACATGACAGTCAGTACTTCCATAACCAGAATGAACAAGTAAGAGGAGATGGGGTCCCCATGCCTGATCCCCTGCTTGCTCTTGAAAAATCCAGAAGTAGAGCCATTGTATTTGATGGAGAAGGTGGGGGAGGAAATACAGAAATAAATCCATGCCACAAAGTTTTTTAAATTTTGTGAGTAAGAGAGTCAAAAATAAGAGAGAAGATGACCTATTTTTCAGATCTAAATCTTGAGAATTCAAGTTCAAAGCTCTACCTCTTCTTCTCTATATTTTTGGCCAACCTCCATCTTAAGCCTCGGCCAAGCTATTAGATGGGAGAGGGTGTTGTTTGCTAGTTTGTAATGGAGTAGGAATTAATTAGTGAAGTGTTGGTTGATTAGAATGTTCGTAGGAAGTTAATCTCTTTGGTTTATGGTGAGAAATTCTCATTGCTTTTGAATTTATATTTTGATTATGTTATAAATCATATTCACACCCTTATGACATATGAATGTTTATACCAAATCGATTGTTAATATGGATGATTTGATAATTTGTAAATTAAGTGAATTGTGATAATACATCCCGTTATGATATTAATAGTGAATGTTAGATTTGAAATCGTATGCATGTGATTGGTTGAAGGTATGTTATGTTAGTGATAAATATGAATATTGGATATGTTCATTTTGATCAAGTAATCCCTTTATCTAAAAAGACCATATTTTAGTAATATGAGATATTGTGGAAAAATAAGTCTCTTTTCATTTAGAAGTGAAACTAAAGTTAAAATGAAAGAGAATTTGAAATTTGAAGTGAAACGGATTTGAAAAAGACAGTTAATTAGAAATTGAAATTAAGATGAATAGTGAAATTGAAATCGATTTTGAAAAAAGTGAAGTTTAGTTTGAGAATGAATTGAAGGTCAAACTGAAATTAGATTAGAAATCTATGTTTTAAATGTGTTTAATTTGAGATTAGAATTGAAATTGAATTGAAATTGGAATTTAAAATTTAATATTAAAATAATGTGAATATAATAATATTATAATATGGTAATAGTGAAAATTCATTTTAAATACTTTTAAAAGTGAAAATATTGATTTAAAATGGTTTCTAATGATTTTATAAGTGTTGAAATCCAATTTGAATTGATTATTTCAAATATTGAAAAATAAGTTAAAATTAGACGCGTCGCGCAACGGTAGTTCGCGATTTCGCGTCGAAAAGTTCAAATGAGTGTATAGAGTGGAAATGGCTCGGAATTCTTCGAGATAAGAAAATTTCGGACTATTATATACATATCTTCTAAATGAAGAAAGAAAATCAAAGTTTCGATAAGTAGATTTTAAATTAAGTCCAAATCAATTTTCTAGAAAAATCGCGCTAGTGCGGTTTAGTGACCATAACAGGAAATTTGTTTAAATGGATGTTTTTAATTATGGAAAAATATGGAATAAATTTGATAAATCTATTTAAATGATTTAAAAGATATTGGGATTGGAAAATATGAATTATCGAATGTTTAAACGTTGTTTAATTCAAAATAAACTTGTTTAGCACTTTCCGTAGCACTTAATGTTGCGAATTCTATAACTTTTGGAATATGAGTTTAAATGTAACGACGTTTCCCAGAATAAAATGTGAATGTTTTAAAAAGGATAATTAAGCATTTTGAAAGATAATTTGGGAAATTTATAAGCAATTTCAAAATAAAGTTTAAAAGCTGAGTATGCGGAAACTACTAGTACATTTGTCTCGCCTGTGAGATCTAGGAAGATAAAACAAGGTGTTTAACTAAAGTTAGGGATGGAGCAACCAGTGACCCGAACTTACCTGATCTATGTTTTCTTTTCTTAGGCGAGGGGTTGAACAGATCGAAAGGAAAGCCCGGATGCTCTTAAATAAAAAGATTCTGTATCAAGTTTTTAAATTAAAAGAAGATTGGTATTATCCAAAAGTTAAGCAATCTCCAAGATGAATGATTTCTATGATCCTATTTACTCAGAAATGTTTTTGTTAAGATTGACTTAGGGTTTATCATAAACGATGTCTTAAATAACATTGTTTTTGACCCACTTAAAAGTTAAGAAGTTTGGACTAAGAATTAAGTAAGGAAATCTGAGATATTTTCCAAAGTAAAAGAATGAATTACTTAGAATCATCCTAAGTTAAAAGACAGAGATTTCGAAATCATCCGAAAAGAATTAAAGTGAAAAGAGACTTAATAAATCCTATATACTCATATTCGCTTTCTATCGATATTGGATTTCGAAGGAACCGGAGTTGGATTCCGTTAATTCCTATCCGAAAACCACTTCGAACCAATGTATACATTCGAACGTGAAGACATGTTGAAGACGATGGTTATTGAAGACCGTGGATCTTCATAGCATGAGGACTGCTTGTTGATTTGCTCGAGGTCGCACCTATTATAGAGCTAGCAGTGGTCTCCTCGTGATGGAGATTTTACGGATTGCAAGGGCTTCTCGCCTAGTAATGGCCGAGGAAAGTGCCTTCGGTTTGTCTGTTCCTGGACAACTTGTATGGACGTTTGTCTGACATTGCATTTCTAACGATTACGTACATTGGTTTTTACAAACATACATCAGTGGTGGCGGAGAAGGCAACTTCTCTTAGCTTAACTCCCTAATTGAGACGTACGAGCTCAAGGGTTGTATTTTTATGGAAGGCAATTTGTAGTTAAACGGAAATGACAATGTGGCAGTCAAAGATGTGATATGTGTTTTGTGAAAAGGTAATCGTCAGCCTCAAGCCTCATCAAACCGGAAATGACCGAAACAGGATTGGATGCAGCAGGGATAAGTGGGTCATTCCCAAGTAGGGTACGATCATCCCCTTCTAGATATATATTCCTTCCCGCTATGATGTTCGGGATGTTAATTTATGTGGTGTATGGAAAACGAGCGCTCGGTTAAAGGTCGGTAACGACCGGGGGATGACATATTCTGTACTATCTAGTTAAAGAGGTAGGCCGGTCTTGTGTTGGTAGAGAAGCTTTGTGATGGTTTCTCGGGACATCCATCTAGAGGTGTACCCATTTCGGAAGGTAGATCCTGCGCCTGGTCATTTGTATGAAAATCCATTCTCCAATAAGAACCTACAGTTTTGATTGTAGAGCCTAGTATGCTGAAATTTAATAATGGTAACAATTTCGGCTAAGATTAATAAGTTTATTTGCAAATATTTCAAAGAATGTCATTAGAAACAATATCAAACATTTTGATGTAAAAGTGTTTTAGTTATCATAAGGTAAAAACCCATCCGTGTTTATGTGTGGGCGTGGTCTTATGAGATACTCTTTATTTCCAAAGAATATATAATAATGGCTGATATATGACACTGTCATTAATTAATGAGTTTTTCTCACGCTGGTTTATCAAGCCTTATCCGGGTATTTTTAATACTCGGGTCAGATCCGAGTAGTTTCAGGATAGTCGAAGACAGTTGGAAGTTCCATAGGAGAGTTGGAGATATTCATCGACATATGGAGATATTCTATTATCCGCTGTACTTAGTGTATTTTGTTTGATGTTTGTCAGCAATTGTAAGGGCATATGTTTATAACTGTCCAAGATGAATTTAGGTTAGACTCTGATATATGTATTTAAAAAAATTCCGCTGTAAAGATTATTATTGAAATAATATATGTTATTCCATTCGAGTGAGATTCTTTTCTGTCTACTTTTCTTTATCACCCTTAAAGATCCATCTTTTCATGCAATTTGAGTTAGACATGTGTGGTTTATTGTCGATTTAAAAGATACGGGAAAATGGGATTGTTACATAAGTTGTCTAGTTTTTTCTATCTTATTAATATTAAGCATTTCAGGGAGTAAGTTTTCTTTTTTAATTTTAATACTACCAAAAACATTCTTACTCCAAATTTTAATAAAATTCCTAAGATCTCTTAGTTTTAGAACAAAATAGTAGCGTTATCCATATTTCTGATATTATAAACATTCATTGAAACTATAACGATCAGGATTTTTCAAAGTTTAATTCTGAATATTTAAATGGTTTTAAACATGGATTTGGATATAAATCGATTGTGGGTACGATGATTTTGGGTTAGGATTATAGAATGAATTAAAAATTTAAATATATCGATTTATCGAAATACAAAAATAGTGAATAATTGGAAATTGGAGTTGAATATGAAACGAAACTATTTCAAATGTTGATATAAATTCTACTGGAATTATAATCGAGTTAGTAAATTTTCAAAACAAGGATTTCAAGTGATTTTGTCAATTTCAAAAATCATCGATTTAATCAACGTGTTAAAATAGCAATCTGGGACATAGTTTCGGAATTCGACGAAACTAGTTCTATTAAATCCGTAATAGTGTATTGTTATTGGATTTAAAATTTCATAGCATTTGGATTCATCATTTGGTCGTACGATCTGAAAACGCCTAGAAATAATTTAATTGTATTTAATTTAAATGGTTGATTTAAAAAGCTATCTTCCACATACGATTGAATTTGAGCTCGAGATTTGTTCCATTAGGTTCGGAATAGGGGTATAACAATACGAACTCCAGGAAAAAGCCTCGGCAGGGTTCGAGATTTCAAGTTGCCTTATACAAGACATTTTAATATTATAATATTTATATTCAAAGTCAAACGGCCAATCCCTTACTCGAGAGGTTTGCCGGTTTAAAATGCGTATATCTTATCCTATCTTATCTTCTTCATGAGTTCAAGTTGAAAGAACAAAATAAAAATCGAATTCATATAGAAAAATTAATTTGCGATTGAATCATAATCCCACATGTGATAGGCTGAAGCATGACCAGAGGCAAGGTGAAGCACGACATCATGAAGTTAGGGATTTCAATTTTTGCATTGGCTAGAGAACGCAACATAGAGGATTTCACAATGGCGAGGTGAAGAAAGAGGCGGACCATGGCCAAGGAGGCGCGTGTTGACATGGCGATTAGGGTTTGGCTTAGGGGTTTTCAGTCGCGTTCGTCGTCCTGGTAGCTAATCGATTTGAGTTCGCCAACGCTATAGTGAATAGAGGCGACGAGGCGACAAGCTCCAATGGCTCGTGTGAGGCATAGTTGAGGTTCGAACAGAGGTAATGATCATGAGGGTTGTGTTAATGACATTAATTAATCTTAACTTAAATATAATTATTTAAAAAAAATTCAAATACTTATAAATGTAGTAACATATTCATATAGGTCCAAGATGAAGAAATCAGCCATGTGGAATTCGTAGCTGGGAAATCTACATGGAGAAATTAAAATTGGAATGGATTGCAAATAAAATCAAGGTGAGATAATTCTTACTCATTTGGATTGCCGAATTTAATTTTTTATAGTAAAAATTAATTATTGGCTACTTGGTTGAATCTATAAATTGTTATCTGTTGAATGATATATATATATATATATATATAGTAGTATATATACTAGTAATTGGATTGTTGTTCGTGCATATTTTAGCGGATGAGACCTTATGCGCTTCGCATAATAGCAGATGACCCTCTATACCGCGGTATCCCCCACGAAGTGGGATTGATACTTTTATATTGTATTAACATCTGTGGATGCAAGGAAACATGTTGGAGGTATCCAACAGGATTCCTCAAAATTTATATTGTTTGTTTTTTATACGTGGTAATATATGATGTGTTAGAATAATCTGTTATAGATTATTGTTGTGATGTGAATTATTGGATGCTGTAGAAGCACTGACCTAACTTTTGGTATTTTAAATACCATAGATATTATTTTTGGATTTGAAAAGATTTAAAAGGAGATTTTGAATATAAAAATATTCATATAGAAATTTGGATTATTTTTAAGAAACTGATTTAGATAAAAACAATAATTGATTTTGGTTTGTATTTAACAGTTAGTAAAATTATTTTAAATAAATTATATAAAGGAATTTTAAACGATGGATTTTTAAATGATATTCTGAAAATATGGAAAGAAATTGAAATTGAGATTAAAAATAAATTGGCAGAAATGAACAGAATTTATAAGGAATTGAACTTATAAAATGCAATTTTATAAATGAGATTATTTTTATATAAGGTGAAAACCCAAAGAAGTTATAAATTTATAAAGGATGTTTATAAATAAAGGAAATTGATAAGAGATGAAAATTTGGGAATATAAAATTCATAGGCTGAATTTATATTAAAATATGGAAATAGTGTTGGGAAAAAAATAGTGGATACTATTTTTGAAAAGTGAAAATGGATAGGATGCTGAAATAGAATCGATGGGTTGTAAATCGAGAGGATTTATAAATTGAATGAGTTAATTGAATTTATTTTTTAAAAATATATCTTTAATTTTTGGAATTTAAGTTTGTTTTAAAAGGAAAATGTTATATATCAAACTATGAAAATTTGATTTAGTAGGATTAAAGTACACAGAAAAGTAAATATCTCAAATACTTAATATTTGTTTTAATAAATTCTAATTTTAAAAATCAGCTTTGAACTTGATTTTATTGATGTTTATAAAAAGGGTTTCGATATTTTTAAATGACTACTTAAACTTGTTTTTCAAGGTAAATTATTATTCTTTTAGATACTTATTATATATATATATAGTTTTAAATTGATTGAAAATTTTATTTATAAATTCACTTAAGATTCATAAATGGGGCTTATAAATGGATATGATTTTGAGGAGAGGAATTTTATAAGGGATTTGTGGGAAATGGAATTTCAAAATGTTGAATATGGGTGTTCGTCGACGGAAATTCTATCGGTTTAGAAAACCGTCGAACGAATTTAAATTAAAAATAACCGCAAGCGCACGGTGTACGAATGTAGCACGCGGCGAATACAGGTCGATCCACAGGGAATTGATGATTTTAAAATTCTATTCAATCAAATTATACCGAAGTCGAGAGTGAATAGCTAGAAATGTAAGAAACTAACAAAAACTGGCAAAAGAAAATGATAAAAATATGAGAGTGTTAAGACAATTTAGAGGCGATTTCCACTCTCTAGATCACATAAATCAACAAATTGAAGTTATGATCTCTCTTTTCTTGTCATTAGTGAATTAGTTGATGTGCTTATTATAAGTATGGTATATTTGTGCTATTAATTAGCTCAATATAAACCATCAAACTATAACACAACCACTAATACACATTTAACTCTCATGAAATATGGCAACAAGTTGAAATAGAAATCTATTTTAAGCATAGCCTATTAACTATTGTTTAGAAATATAGGCTATCAAATTTCAATTTCAACATTCACTTCTTTGCCATAGTCATATTTAGATGAAGAGGCAATTTGTGTTATGTTTGTTTAAGCATAGCCTATTTGTTATGAACAACATAGACTATCAAATTCAAAGCTAAACAACATCATTAAACCACTTCAAATGTTTCCATTAAATCATAAAAAGAGAGTATAAACATCAAAATGTTGCATCTACATACTAGAGAGCTTCATTACCCCTAAATTGTAGGGATTAAGCTCTCATATTTGTTATCAAATCAACAAATGTAGAAAGCAACATGAAAGCAAAAAAGAAAGAAAAAGAGAGCAAAGCAAAGAAACAAAACTAATCTACTTGCATGAAATAAGAGAAACCTACACTACAACATGAAAGTAAATGAACATGAAAAGGAAAGAGCATGTATTAAATTGCATAAAATAAAAAAGATTACAAGAATTAAAAATTGGCTAAGTAGCCATTAAAAGAGAAAGAAAGCTTTCTTTTATTTGATCTAAACTAAACTAAAGAGAAGGAGGCCTAAGAGAGACTAAGAGAGGAGATCATGTTACATGAAACATATGGGTATTTATACATGTATGAAACCCTAATTCATATTTTTGGGGAATACCCAAAATGCCCCTTAGGAAGTGTGGAGGCCAAGTAACCATTAACATGTCTTAATCCCCTATTAAGTGTACATGAAACCATTAAGTCCAAAAGCATGTGCATTAGCCTTTAATTTGTACATTAAGGTAGGTGGGTAGGTGGGGTCCTCCATGTTCTTCACTTTGAATTATTTCCATCTTCATTCCTTTGTATTAATTTTGTGCATGCATATCTTCATGAAACCACTTCTATTTGAGATCAATTTCCTACAAAAATATATACAAATTTTCAATTAATTTTTCTCAAAGAAATATATGCACTTAAATGACCGTTTTGCCCCTATATGAAGATGAATATATGAAAATTTGGAATTAATATGAATTTTGGTTAAAACAAGTTAAAATACCCAATATGATCATTTATTTAATTTAAATAGAATAAATATGGTGGTAAAAATATGCACATTTACGTGCACATCAAATACTCCCACACTTATCTTTTTATTCGTCCTCGAATAAAGAAAAACTAAGATAAATCCGTTTTCGTAGGGAGCACGATTGCATTGAGCGTATGCAACAAGCCGTTAAACCTCTGGGTGTCCCTAGTAGGACGAGTGTTGTCTCGTGAGGGTTTTCAGCGGATACTACCCACAAAATCCAAATGCAGGATGAAAATATTTACAAAATGCAAGATATATTTACAAAGAGATGAATGCAAAATTTTGAAAATATTTACAAATGAAGGATTTATTTTTAAATTGACACGAATAAGTTAAATATAGGTTTTGGTTATTATCTTGAAAATTTATGTCATTTACTCGTCAAAATTTCCAACAAAAATCAAGTTATCATATCAAATAGACTATAGTTTAACTCGTTGTTTTGGTTAATAACAAAGTGTAACTATGAAATGGATCCTTAGTTGATTATCAAAGTTTATCAAAGTGGTATTTTCATTTCTTTTCAATAACAAATCAAATCAACTAAGTAAAAATAGTGCTAGGATTTTAATTGCTTGCTCTCTCATTATTTGTAAGAAAAAATACACACCTAGCTCAGGTAAACTGAGGCCAGATGTACCACCCATGCACTGCCTTTCGGGCTTATGCGAGGGGAGTACAGATCATGGCGAGTGCACACACTTTCGTGCATACGCCTATCGACCGTAGGTGGTTTTTATTAAGCCTTTTTTTTACATGTGTTCCATACATCATAACCGTGAGGACTTTTAAATGAGTATGAAATCACATAATCAAAAATTCCAATTAATCACCCATGCATAACCGTGAGGACTTTTAAATGAGAGTGAATACTTGGATGTTATTATTTTTTATTTTTATATTTTTTTTGAGAGGGAGTTTCGCAAAATCATCTTAGCACCATTTAACTTAGAAGACAAAAAAAATGTTATATCATTTACTTTAAATCGACCACTTTTTAAAACAAAGATTTTCAATTAGGATGTACTTCATAATTAACACATATGAATCTTCCTATATACTAGTTAAACCATTATTATTTGTAATCAAACTTCATTTTTATTTTTGTTGAGACCACTAAATTTTCAAAAATTTCAATTTAATAAACCAAAGCCGTATATTTATCTTATAGTGTTTCTTTTAAAAATAAATCAAAAGAAAATTTGTTTTTGGGATTTTTTTTTTTTATTTTTTTTCTTTTTTTTCAAAGCAAAAATAAACCATGAAAAAAAAATGAAGATGAGTCTCCCCCCACACTTAATTTTGACTGTGTCCCCATAGTCAACCCAAGTGGAAGGAGAAAAATAAAATAAAAATCCAATATTTACATGAAAGATTATTATTTACAAGAGAAGAGAAAGTATACAGTCAGAAAGTAAATGAAACGGTCTTTTAAAGACCGATTCATTTGTCTCATCAAATGTGCGAGACACAACTTAAGCACGAAAAACCAAACCATAAAAGATTTCGAAGATGAAAGTTGATTTGGAAAAACAAATGCTGTTTTATTGAAAATTGTACGAGTTGTTTTGTTTTCGATGATTTTTGGAGTCGACAAAACAATTGATTGAAGTTCAAGTTCATTTTCACCAATTTGAAATTCAAGCTTATCATTGAAAATATTTTCACAATTATTGATTTCAAAATCAAAATGGTGATTTTCATCTTTCCCTTCGGAATTTAACAACTCATCATCCAAAAGTCCAAAAAATTCATGTTCATTAAACTCGTCTTCCTTTATTGGATTATCAACAACTTTATTACACGTCTCAAGTTTAAAATTCAAAGTTGGTGTATTCAAATTTTCAGAAAAAGGAAGATCGAAATTTAAATCGAGTTTCTCACCCTCAAAAGAATTGAAATCCAACTTAATTACCGTATTTTCAACAACTTGATTAAGATCGTCATTATCAATTTCAAAAGTTTTCATTTGAAAATCATCGATTTGGGTAAAAGATGGATTATCGTTTGACTCGTCACACATTGAAATTTGAGTTTGTTTCTCACGAAAATTTTCCAGTGTTTTAATCAACAAATTTGTGTGATCATCATAAATTTCATTCATTTGCTCAACAAAGTCAAATTTGTAATTATTAACTTGAAATTTTTTGATTTGGACTTGTTGAGAACAAGAATTGTCACTCGTAACATGGTTAAGATTATTTCCATTGCCCAATTTGTTTGAAAAGTTGTTTTCATTTTCATTTTGAGTTTGAAATTCATTTTCGAGTTTGAAATTGAAGTGGCATGGGTTATACTCGAAGTCATTTGAATTTGAAGTGAATTCAAATTTTGATTATTTTGAAAATTTTGACTTAAGTTATCACACAAATATGAATTGCACCACTCATTTATCTCTTGATTTTGCTGTGTAGCGATTTCAAGTAAAGATGAAATACTATTTTCAAGATCTGAAGCTTGGTCATCGTTTTGAAAATTTTGTGGTTCAAAATTCAAATCGTTTAAAGAATAGTTGTCGTTAAAATATCCATAAGAATTTGAAGTGAAATTATGTGGATTATATCGATTTTCACAACTACTGTAAAATTCACGTAAGTGAGGAAAGTTGGACATTTTCAATATATTTTTTTTTGTTGTTTTTTTATAAAGAAAAATATGTACAAGTAGAATTTATTTTTCAAAATGGAAAATTAATTTTTTGTTTTTTGGATTTCAAACTTTTTTGTTTTTGAAAAGATTTTTTTTGGATTTTTGATTTTAAATTTTTTTGGATTTTTGAATTTTGATTTGAAAATTTTCAAAGGAAAAGGAAAAAAAAAACTAAGTTAAGAAATATTTACAATTTTTTTTAGTTTTGGATTTTGAATTTTTTTTTTTAATATGTATGAACTAATGCAACTAAATGAATGCATGGTTTTAATTACAAATGATTTATCCTAAGTTAACCCAAAATTGTATAATCACAAAATGTCTTAAATCAACAAGATAGTTCTCAGCCAGGTAACGGGCAGGGGTTATCGGTGCACCACGAATCACCGTAGCAATGCAACCGAAGGTTTAAGTACCTTCAGAGGAACAACCACTATAATTTTTACGAATCACCGTAATATTTATAAATGGTTATTACTCTGCCGTAGCCTAGACACCAAGAAATTAAATTGTTCAAAGAAGACAAATTGTCGATATACAATTAAGTGTTGTCGATGTCTAACCGTTTTTATTAATCAAAATCTAGGATGACATGCAAAGCAAAAAATAAACGTGCATTAACAATGCAACTACGAATGAAATTTGTTTTGTTTTGTTTTTTTGGAATTTTTTTTAAAGTATATAAATGCAAATGCAAGCAATCAAGTATGCAAGACAAACAAAAACAATAGATATATACAATGCAAGGCAAATAAAAAGAAAATTATAAATAAGCACGCAGTTATTTTTTTTGGCAAGCTTAGCGAAGCTAGCAATTTATTCTTCCTTATCTGCTTCTACAACCTGAAATAAAGACCAGATATATATACAGGTTTTTTCAATATATAAGGAACTTAAAAACAAACTGAAACAAAACAAATTTACAACTAACTTTTTTTTTAAAAGGGTAAAGCAAAATTAAACTAAAAACAAATTAAACAAAACAAACAAAGCAAGCTCTTTTTTTTAAAGAGAAGAAAAACTAAAAGCTAAACAATTTAAAACAAAGAAGAAAAGGAAAAAAAAAAGGAACCAAAATGCAGCCCGGCCCAGTTGAAATCAAGACTAATGAATTCCCGAAAACAAATGCAAAGCAACCCACTTTTTTTTCTTTGTAAACTTCTGCTCTAAACTTCTAATTCACCCTAATTAACAAATTCCCCATTCTAAAAGTCAACTGTTCGAGAGTGGTCGGTGAAGATTGATGAAGGAGTTTGCTAACTGGGGTTGCGATTTGAACTGTAGGGTGGAGTGAATCGATTCAGCTGATTTCGAAATCGATGACAGTGAAGTGACGAGGTAATTTGGTCGCCTTGAGTTCGTGGAATTCCCGAGTAGCGATGGTTAAGAAGGTTGTGGAGAAGTTCGATTTCAGGCTAGCTTTTTGGGGGTTGCTGAACTTGGTGTTCGGCGATTTGGGAAGGTTGTTGTCGACGGTGTGGAAGATTGGTGGTTTGTATTCGAGGTGGATGAGGTTGTTGTTGCAAATTCATGTGGTGGTGAGGGAAGGAGTTGAAGTTTGTTTGGGTTGTCAGTTTTGAATGTAGTTTGTGGATTGTTGTGATTTTTGGGAAGAATGTCAGTGAGGAGTGGTGAACTTTGGTGGTTTCACTGTTTGGAATTTTGGTGAGGGGACGGGGAATGTGTTGAAGACTGTTGTAATGGCAGATTGGAGTTCACTCGTGATGGTAGATGGCGATTTAGGTTCGGTGTGGTTGCTGTAGTGGTGGAGCTTTTGGTATGAGGTATGTCAATGGGGAGTGATGACATCAGTAGAAGAAGTAGGCAGGCACTGTTTGAAGGCAGGGTGAAGTTGGCTTTGCAGTTGTATGTTGTGGCAAGAGTGTGAAGGAGAGTGTTCGTTGAGGTCACTGAAGTGCAGTGTTGTCTAGTAGAAGTTGTTGCCACTGAGGTATGTTGAAGAAGTGGTTGGTGAGGGGTTCACAAGCAGTTGCACGGCAGAGCAAAAACAGTAAGACGATGTGAGATGTAAGTGATAGAGGATGTGCAGGAGGATACAATGTCTTTGAATTGAATGGATGATCACAGGCAGGTAATTTGATTTGATTGTTGCAATGAAGTGTATGTGTGGAGTTTTGATTGTTGTCGAGTTGCACAACTGAGAAGGTTTTATTGGTGTAGTGCATAGGAAATAGTAGCAGGCAGTGGGGAAAGGTATGATGAAATGTTTAGGGGATAGAGAAATGTAACAGAAATGTAACAGAAATGTGAAACTAAAATGCAAATGAAATGAACGTTTGTACACAATGCAGCATGCAATGAATTTTTGTTTGTTTTTTTTTCCATATATTCAATGATTTTTTTGTATGCAATGACCAAAACAAAAAAAAACAAAAAATTGAAATTGCAGAAGTGAAATATGAGGTAACAGAAGTGAGAAGTGTTAGAACTCAAATATGAACAAAAAATGCAGACTATCACAGAGAAATAAAATGCAACTTTTTTTTTAACAAACACACAAAATAAAGCACACAATAAAAATGAAATTAATTCGAAGAATAGAAAATCAAAATCAAAAAAACTCCCCGGCAACGGCGCCAAAAACTTGTTCGTCGACGGAAATTCTATCGGTTTAGAAAACCGTCGAACGGATTTAAATTAAAAATAACCGCAAGCGCACGGTGTACGAATGTAGCACGCGGCGAATACGGGTCGATCCACAGGGAATTGATGATTTTAAAATTCTATTCAATCAAATTATACCGAAGTCGAGAGTGAATAGCTAGAAATGTAAGAAACTAACAAAAACTAGCAAAAGAAAATGATAAAAATATGAGAGTGTTAAGACAATTTAGAGGCGATTTCCACTCTCTAGATCACATAAATCAACAAATTGAAGTTATGATCTCTCTTTTCTTGTCATTAGTGAATTAGTTGATGTGCTTATTATAAGTATGGTATAATTGTGCTATTAATTAGCTCAATATAAACCATCAAACTATAACACAACCACTAATACACATTTAACTCTCATGAAATATGACAACAAGTTGAAATAGAAATCTATTTTAAGCATAGCCTATTAACTATTGTTTAGAAATATAGGCTATCAAATTTCAATTTCAACATTCACTTCTTTGCCATAGTCATATTTAGATGAAGAGGCAATTTGTGTTATGTTTGTTTAAGCATAGCCTATTTGTTATGAACAACATAGACTATCAAATTCAAAGCTAAACAACATCATTAAACCACTTCAAATGTTTCCATTAAAGCATAAAAAGAGAGTATAAACATCAAAATGTTGCATCTACATACTAGAGAGCTTCATTACCCCTAAGTTGTAGGGATTAAGCTCTCATATTTTGTTATCAAATCAACAAATGTAGAAAGCAACATGAAAGCAAAAAAGAAAGAAAAAGAGAGCAAAGCAAAGAAACAAAACTAATCTACTTGCATGAAATAAGAGAAACCTACACTACAACATGAAAGTAAATGAACATGAAAAGGAAAGAGCATGTATTAAATTGCATAAAATAAAAAAGATTACAAGAATTAAAAATTGGCTAAGTAGCCATTAAAAGAGAAAGAGAGCTTTCTTTTATTTGATCTAAACTAAACTAAAGAGAAGGAGGCCTAAGAGAAACTAAGAGAAGAGATCATGTTACATGAAACATATGGGTATTTATACATGTATGAAACCCTAATTCATATTTTTGGGGAATACCCAAAATGCCCCTGAGGAAGTGTGGAGGCCAAGTAACCATTAACATGTCTTAATCCCCCATTAAGTGTACATGAAACCATTAAGTCCAAAAGCATGTGCATTAGCCTTTAATTTGTACATTAAGGTAGG
Source organism: Allium cepa (assembly GCA_030765085.1). Classification (NCBI taxonomy): domain Eukaryota; kingdom Viridiplantae; phylum Streptophyta; class Magnoliopsida; order Asparagales; family Amaryllidaceae; genus Allium; species Allium cepa. Next base: position 118,134,366 of record CM060943.1, read on the forward strand.
TGGGTAGGTGGGGTCCTCCATGTTCTTCACTTTGAATTATTTCCATCTTCATTCCTTTGTATTAATTTTGTGCATGCATATCTTCATGAAACCACTTCTATTTGAGATCAATTTCCTACGAAAATATATACAAATTTTCAATTAATTTTTCTCAAAGAAATATATGCACTTAAATGACCATTTTGCCCCTATATGAAGATGAATATATGAAAATTTGGAATTAATATGAATTTTGATTAAAACAAGTTAAAATACCCAATATGATCATTTATTTAATTTAAATAGAATAAATATGGTGGTAAAAATATGCACATTTACGTGCACATCAATGGGAAATTCAAAAATGAAATCTTAATTCATAAAAGAAGTTATAAATTGTTGAATGGGATTATAAATAAGTATACTGGGTTTTGGAAATTGTTAAAGGGAATTTATTAATGATTCTGGAGAATTATGAGATAAGTTACGACATATTCTCTGAAAGCATTGATATTTGAGATGATTTTGGGAAATAAGACTTATAATATTTTCTTAAGTATTAAAATGGAAATTTTAAAATATTTCTAAGTGTTGAAATGGTCTGGGAACATCCTGTTATGGATTTAAGTATTTGAAATTGTTTTCAAATATTGGAATATGGAAAGGAATTTGAATATATATCTTTGAAGTGATATTTTTAAATGAATGTTCAAAGATTTATAAAATAAGGCTTAGTGTCTGCTTATGGATGTTATTTGATAGTTAAATAACCGACTATCAATATTGACCAATTTCATTAACCGTTTCGAAGAGACCGGGATTGGCTTTAATTATTCAAAAATCACTTCGATCTGGTTTGAACGTTACGAACGGATATCTTGAAGATAGTGATTCGGTTTGTCCAGACCCAAGACAAATTGTATGGACGAATGTCGTCAGAACATTGTTATTGGAGGATGATGAGCGTTTTAAATAAAATTGTTCTTGAAAGGTAATCATAACCTCAAGCCACATCAATCGGAATGACTGAAAATCAGGGAAGATGCAGCAAGGCTAAGTGGGTCGCACCCAATTCAGGTATGTTATCACCTTTCTAGATACCCTTGGAAAACTATATAAATTATGGATATGGTTGTGCATGGAAAAGTGAGTGCTCGATTTTTAAGGGTGGGAACACCCAGGTTATAACATACTCGGTTCTATCCAGGTTAGGGAAAGGGCCGGACCGTAGGATCGATTTCACCCTAGAGGGGGAAGGGGTGAATAGGGTGATACTATTAATTATGAAAATTATTGCGGAAGTTCATATAAAATAATTTCAACACATATCACAGCAGAATAATGGCAGCATATAAAAAATAGAAAATAGAACACACAGATTTACCCAGCTTTGGGAAAACCTGCCTACGTGCTACCCTCAAGATTTCTACTAGAAATTAAGCAGTTAGACGCTTATACACGTAAATTCGCGACACCTGCTATCGACTAACCTAACTCTACGCTCAAAACCCTACCACAACTCAGTCACTGAGTTGCGAATTCTTAAACTACACCACCGTAGTTCGTCCCCCAGTCACATAACTAGAAATCAAAAAAGTAAAAAAAGTAATTACAAAATAAAAACAATTAAAAACAAAAGAAACCCTAATCTTTAAAATTTAAAGCCCAAAAAATAGTTAGGCCCAAAATAAAATCCCTTTTTCTTTTCCTTTATTCGGCCGGTTCCTTTTCTCGTATGTGATAATGGCTGCTTATTTTCGTTCGTTCCTCTTCAGCTAAGTTAGGGCTTCTGATAAAATTAAATCGCCGCATGCATATGATCAATCGCAGTGATTATCTCCTCTATTTGGCTTGGTCAATTGATCCTCTAGCTGTGATGATTTCGGTCGATTCAACCTAATTGAGTTCGAACTGAATAATCCTTGTATGTAATTCCTTTGTTCCTTACGTTGATTTGCTTTGAACTCAGTTTGACCTAACTCATTGATTTTATCTTATCTGTTGTTGCTTGAACTCGAATGATGTCGAATTGCCGATGATGTTAATAGTTAAATAGGGTTTAACCCTTATAATTTCATTAGTATATTTTATACGAATTCGTCCGATAATTTTAAGCTTGGTCGTATGATTGTGATTTAATGTTGGCAATTATGCTTGACTTGTTCAATTCATATATTTTTTGATTACTTGGTTATCACGGTTTTGGTCACTGACTTGTTCAACTTCCTTGATTTCCATGGCTCTGACTTTGCTGATAATCTGGAAGTTTTGATTTTTTTTTTATTGTCTATTTTTTAATCTAACTTGATTGACCTCTACCTTAATTGACTTGCGGCTTGACATTGACTCTGTTCAAATTAGTGTTACATGCTACATGTTTGGACCCACGACTTCTTACTGTGTTGATTGATTGTAGTTACTTGCTGGTTTTGCTGTATTGATTTGAAGCTGCAACTAGATGTTGCATTGCATCATGTGTATACATACATACATGTATATATATATGTATATTAGATTGAATTTTGAACTACTCTGATTATCTGCACTATTACATAGATATTGTGAGGTTTTGCGTACTTGTGGTCTTTGGTATCAGTGTAGCTTTTGGTCTAGTTGATGATACTGCATGTATATGTACATGTGATGTTTTGGAGCTGCAGTCTTCTTGAACCAGTTAGCAACTGTTGTTTTCACTTGAGTTTGAGCTTGTGTTCATGTACATTTGGGTTTCACTGTGTTTGCTCTGCACTGTCTACTTCCTCTTGGTTCCACTCCATATATATGTTCATGCATGTGTATATTTTTCGTCTTGCTTTGAGTCTAGTTATTGCTGTTTTATTTTGCATTGAGTACATGTCTACATGTTGCCTTGATGGATGTGTTATTCATTGTGTAGTCAGGTTGTACTTGCTGTGTGGTCTCAATATGCAAACTGTATTGTGCTATTATTTGCAGTGCACCACTTCTTATGTGCATGTTGCATATTCACTTATACTTGACAATTTGTAATGCACCTACGTTGAATCCAGCTTATAGCTCGGGTTTGACCTTGTGCTCGTATCGTAACTTAATTTGTATTTCACTTGAGTTGAACCCGGCTTTTGATTTGGGTTTGACCTTGTGCTCACCTATCTCTATAATCTTATCAAGTGTATATTAGTGTGCACAGCCTTGTGGCACATACAGCGATACACTGTGCATGTCACAAGCCGTTCGTGTATGATGAATTCAAAATTAAATGATGCCGAATAACCCAAATAACTAAGGCAAATAATATTTTCAAAATACACATTTTATTTTTTGTTGCAAAAATATTTCCTTTTCAACTTTACCACGACAGTGTGCATTTTTGCAGATAGCTCTGATGCTGTATTCAATCTGGAATATAGTTAAAGACAAATACGAGTGAATGAGTGATATGTAGCGAGGTGCATTTGTAAATGAAAAATTGTGATGTGATTGAAATTGTAACTTGTATATATATAGTGTGAGCTCAAATTTGTACCATTCAAAATTGTAATAAATATTTGTTTGAATAAAATATCTGTTTGAATTTAAATTCTGTGTTATTTATTTTATTCAGCAAATATTTATTTAATTATGTGAGAAACAAAATAGTAAATTAACAAATACATTAATATATATATATATATATGTTTATTATCATCAAACAAAAATCATATACTCGCATATTCAACAATCTCCTCTTTTGATGATAACAAACATATATTTAAAATTTTGAATTTGTTAAATGTATTTGATCATTCAATTTACTCCCCTTATTTGAATGCTCCTTCTCTATACAAAGCTCCCCCTTCATATATGCATGAATAAAAATATGAAAATGTGCCTAGATGCAAATAGAAAATAATTTTTTTTTGACCTTTATTTGCTTTTATTTGATAAAATCTTAACTTTTCTCTCCCCTTTTTGTTACCCGCAAAAGAGTAATAATGTTAGTAAAATAAAGGTAAAGTGATAGACATTAATACACATTAATACACAATCGAGTATAAATATCAAATTTCAATAAAAAATCAAACAAAAATCATAAATACTCTATTTGACGCATATTCCACTTTAGAATGATACGTATGATGTCATCGTATAAAATCATATAGTTGTGTCTATTTGTGGTATATTTATATCAAGAATTTGAATATTTACTAACATGAATAATCGTTCGGACATTTAAATGAGATTAGTAATATTCCAAATTTTTATTTAAAAAAAAAGAATTTCAAGCATCTTCTAACCACGCATAACCGTGAGGACTTTTAAATGGGATTAGAATCAACTTGTCTATTTAGTCACCAATTTAGATATGCATTCCGAATATGCATAACCGTGAGGACTTTTAAATGAGCATGGAAGCACGTAATTAAAAATCCAAGCAATTCAACCATGCTTAACCGTGAGGACTTTTAAATGAGTGTGAATTCTTTAGATGTTTTTATTGCTAAAAATATATGAACAACGAATAATTTCCCATTTAAATTACCACATATTGACATACTATATTGGATTATGATGAGTGATGGTCGATAGAAATATGATAAAAATAGAAATGGTCATGGATTATTTTACCAATAAGAAGTTTTACAACTCTTGTTTGAATTTCTAAAGAAATTTACTAATCATACTATCTCAAGTTATAATATATGATCAATATCAACACTCATCAGTTTTTCAATCACTATTTATGTTTGCGATAATCAGTAGGGAGTCAGATTAGTCAATGTAGTCATTTAAAATCAAATCCAAAAATAATTATGAATTCAGAATTTTAAAATGACTAATCTGAAACAAGGTCAACAAAAATATTTTCTAGAACGGGTTTTATAAAATAAAAATGTCTGCTAATTAAAAATTATTTGAAGTGAAAAATATGCAGATGTTTTCTTTGAAAAACGATGCAGTTATTGAATGTCTCAACATAAATCACGTTCCACTAGTAATTTTTCTATCAACTAGATTACCAGTGTAATCTGCATCTGAATTTCTTTTGACTCAAAATTATCATTCGTTGAATGTCATAGACCAGATGGTGAAATGTGCAACAAAATATCTCAAAAACATTTTTAAAAGCTTTTAATTGAAACTGAATTGAAACCATGCAAACAATGATCATAGTGTTAGTAGTAAAGTAACCAAATATATCCGAGAGTAATCATCAATAAACCGCCATCATTAATCCAAGAAATTCTATGTGAAATAGTTCATAGATAATTGTTCAATATTTTGAATAAGTCAGAATCAAAATCATCATTCATCTCTTTTTAACATAATTGGCCGATTTAAATTCAGATTATGGTGCAGATTATCACATTTATCATTCAATATGAATATACAATTACCTATTTTACCTTTACCGATAAGATTTCATTGTTTCCCATTGTGATTCTGCCACCTTTATACTAGGCTAAGGAACTTTGATTTGTCGCCCGTTGTGTGTCTGGAATAGCTAAAATCCAAATAGCATTATTGTTGTCCCTTAGCCTACCACCACACCTACACGAGAGAATATTTTGTGACCTATTTGTTTTTATAGGTCCATGATTGTTAGTGGCAACAGATTTTGAAAAATAATTCTATGGAGACCAAAACTATTTATATATGTTCCTTTCGGCACCCAGATTTGTTTAACTTTAAGGGATTTTATATTTGTGCCTTTTAGAACCCAAACTGGAATGGTTTTCACATATTTGGGTTTATACCGACAATTATTTTGATTGTGTCCAAATTTTCTGTAAATTGTGCACATAGAATTGACTTGTTTAATTACATTTCTAGCAAGTTCATATTGATTATACCCACGTCCTTGTCTAACAGTATTTACAGTTTGGTTCCCTAATAGCATATTCAACGATTTTTCACTTTTGGAAAATTTTTCTAAAGTAGTAGACAATTGTTGGACTTGTGTTTTAAGAGATTCATTTTCATTCAATAATTGATTGCACTTTTTAATAAAATTTCTCTCTTAGTATTTTCACTTTCTTTCAAAATCAGAATCTCATTTTCAAGTGTTTTAATTTTAGTTTCTAATTTTTTAATTTCTTCTTCAAGTGATGGACACATATCACACTTAGGGCTCCTACTTTGATAGTTATTAACTAATTGGTCAAGTTGTTTATTTGATTCTATTAAAGTATCACTTTGTGATTCAATTTTAGTGTATTTCTCCTTAAGTCTTTCAAAACAGCCATTTACTTTGTGGAAATATATAAGTAATTCTAGGTGAGTAAGTTTTGATTCCTCGCTTGGCTCATCATCATCGCTATAAGTTATATCACCTCGAAGGCACAAATCTGCTTTCACTCTCACTGCTAGTGTTTTTATTATCATCATCACTTTTATTCCACGTGGCTGCAAAACTTCCCCTTTTATGATTTCTTTTCTAGGACATGTTAATTCTTAGGACAATTGGGCTTGATGTGGCCACATTTGTTGAACTTGTAACAGATAATCTCATGCTCTTCTGGGTTGTCTAGTGCTTTGATTATTCTGCTTTTTAATTGTTGATTTAGAGCTTGATTTCCTTATTTGCGGTTCTACTTTTTGAATCTCTTTATTAGTAGCGCTAGCTCAGCTGCTCCATCATCATCATGATCATCACTACAGCCTTTTGCCAATCCTGCTAAGCATGTTTCTATGTCAATTATGGGGGTTCTCTCACGGTTGTTGACTTTTGCTCCATATATTGCATCAAAAGTATTCCAGATTTCCCGTGCATTTTCACAATGAGAGATAAAGCTAAAATTATCTTGATTAACATGAAAATATAGCATATGCATAGCAAGAGCATTAATCGAAGGATTTTTCTCATCTATTATATCACACCCATTTTCAATAATATCCCAACATTTAAAAGTAACAGATTCTAAATATTATTCCATTTTTAATTTCCAATTCAAAAAATCCGTTCCATCAAAAAAAGAAGGAATAATATTGGACCGACCCTCAGCAAAAGAAGCCATTTTAGAAATTTAATGTGCAAGAAATATTGGTCATTGAAAAATCAAACTTTTCAAAACAAAAATGGCTTTTGTTCCTAGCTCTGATACCACTTGTAGGATTGATTTCACCCTAGAGGGAGGGGGTGAATAGGGTGATACTATTAATTATAAAAATTATTGAAGAAGTTTATATAAAATAATTTCAACACGGATAACAACAAAATAATAGCAGTATATAAAAAACAGAAAATAGAACGCACAGATTTTTCCAGCTTCGACAAAAGCCTGCCTACGTGCTGCCCCAAGATTTCTACTAGAAATTAAGTAGTCAGATGCTTACACATGCAAACTCGCAATACCCGCTATCGACTAACCTAACCCTACCACAACTCAGCCACTGAGTTGCGAATTCTCGAACTACACCATCGTATTTCGTCCCCCAGACACACGACTAGAAATCACAAAAGTTAGAAAGTAATTACAAAATAAAAACAATTAAAAACAAATGAAACCCTAATCTTTAAAATTTAAAGCCCAAAATAAAATCCCTTTTTTTCCTTTATTCGGCCGGTTCCTTTTCTTGTATGTGATAATGGCTGCTTCGTTTTCGTTCGTTCCCCTTCAACTAAATTAGGTCTTCTAATAAAATTTAATCGCCGCCTGTATATGATCAATCGTAGTGATTATCTCCTCTGTTGGCTTGGTCAATTGATCCTCTATCTATGATGATTTTGGTCGATTCAACGTGATTGAGTTCGAACTGAATAATCCTGATATGTAATTCCTTTGTTCCTCACGTAGATATGCTTTGAACTCAATTTGATTCGAGTTATTGAATTTATCTTATCTTTTGTTGCTTGAACTCAAATGATTTCGAAATGCCGATGATGTTAACAATTAAATTGGGTTTAATCCTCTATAATTTCATTCGTATATTTTATACAAATTCGTCTGATAATTTTATGCTTGGCCGTATGATTGTAATTGAATGTTGGCGATTATACTTGACTTGTTCAATTCGTATATTTTCTGATTACTTAGTTATCACGGTTTTGGTTTCTGACTTATTCAACTTCCTTGATTTCCACGACTCTAACTTTGTTGATAATATTGAAGTTTTGATTTTTATTATTGTTTGTTTTTTACTCTAACTTGATCGACCTATAACTTGATTGACTTGCGGCTTGACATTGACTCTGTTCAATTTTGTGTTACATACTACATGTTTTGACCCACGACTTCTTGCTGTGTTGATTGATTGTAGTCACTTGCTGGTTCTGTTGTATTGATTTGAAGCCGCCACCAGATGTTGCATTGCGTCATGTGTATATATACATACATGTATGTACGTATGTGTATGTTAGCTTGCATTTTGAACTACTCCGATTATCTGCACTATTACATAGATGTTGTGAGGTTTTGTGCACTTGTGGTCTTTGGTATCAGTGTAGCTTTTGGTCTAGTTGATAATACTGCATGTATACGTGTATGTGATGTTTTGGAGCTACTGTCTTCTTGAACCTGTTTGCAACTGTTGTTTTCACTAGAGTCTGAGCTTGTGTTCATGTACATTTGGGTTTCATTGTGTTTTCTCTGGACTGTCTACTTCCTCTTGGTTCCACTCTATATATATGTTCATGCATGTATATATACTTCGAGTTGCTTTGAGTCTGGTCATTGCCATTTTGTTTTGCATTAAGTACATGTCTACATGTTGCCTTGATGGATGTGTTATTCATTGTGTAGTCAGCTTGTACTTGCTGTGTGGTTTCAATATGCAAACTGTATTGTGCTATTATTTGTAGCACACCACTTCTTATGTTCATATTGTATATTCACGTATACATGACAATTTTGTAATGCACCTGCGTTGAATCCAGCTTATAGCTCAGGTTTGACCTTGCGCTCGTATCATGACTTAATTTGTATTTCACTTGAGTTGAACCCGGCTTTTGATTTGGGTTTGAGCTTGTGCTCACCTGTCCTTGTAATTTTATCAAGTGTGTATTGGTGTTGGCCTTGTGGCATGTACAGTGATACACTGTGCATGTCACAAGCTATTAATATATGATGAATTTGAAATTAAATGATGGCGAACAACACAAATAACTGGGGAAAATAATATTTTCAAAATACACAATTTATTTTATACTGCAAAAATATTTCCTTTTCAATTTTACTATGACTGTGTGTATTTTTGCAGATAGCTCAGATGCTGGATTCAATTTGGAATAGAGTTAAAGATAAATATGATTGAATGACTGATATGGAGTGAGGTGCATTTGTAAGTGAAAAATTGTGATGTGATTGAAATTGTAATTTGTATATATATAGCGAGAGCTCAAATTTATACTATTCAAAATAGTAATAAATATTTGTTTGAATAAAATATCCATTTGAATTTAAATTCTGTGTTATTTATTTTATTTAGCAAATATTTATTTAATTATGCGAGAAATAAAATAGTACACTAATGTAACGACCCGTAATTTTAACGGCTTTAGTAACGTATTTAATTGAAATTTTGTGAAATTTTAAACGATAAAATTTTGAAATATAAATTTGATATTTGGAATGCGTCTAGTTAAACATAGCAGCTGGTAAATTTTCGTCCGAAAATATAAAAGTTTATTTCGTGCGTAAATTTACTTCAATTTGATCAGTTAAAAATCGATGAAAATAAAAAGTCTTCGAAACCCAAATATTTTTACATAGAAAAATTCTAAATCGTCTTCTGAGCATGTAATATCCCAAAATTTTGAATTTAAAATTCAGTAAAGTATTCGAATATTTGAATTTAATTTGAGAAATTTCAACCGAAATTAAATATTGTTGATATTAATATTACGAAGTTCTATGGAATTAGATAAATATTGGTAGTTAAGTTTACATAGATATTTATAATAATAATAATTTAAGAAAAGAACAAATTATAGACAAGAAATAGTTTAAAACAATAAAAATAAAATATGTGATGAATTAAATGTTAAAACAAACATTTTCATTTAGCAAATTAAAACAAGACCAAATGTACTTATAAAAAAAAGAAAAAAATAATAACAACAAACATTAGCTAACAGAAATATGTAGACATAAGAAAACAATAACTAAAACATTTTTTTCCTTTCAATTAGCAATGTAAGCAAACAAGTGTTTGTGAATATCGTACAAGTTGCTTTGGAAGTTTATAAACAAGAAAAAAATAAATTATAAAACAAAACAGTACTTACATGGGAAAAAAATAAAAAAATAAAATAAAATAAAAGCTAGCATCATATGCTTTAAACAAAAACACAAAGCATGAGCATGACATGCTTTCATTTTGTGCCATTTACTCTAGTAACATCAAGCAACATATTAGCTGCAAATACATGCTTTCATTAAATGCTTTCAAACTCACGCATACACAAGTACAAATGAAACAAAAGAAGGAAAAAAAACTTGCTTCAGTAAACCTCAGCCTGTACACAGTCTTTATATACATGTATAAATCCATAAACCCTGAGTTCGTTCAAACAAAAGAAAGAAAAAAAATTGCAAAGGCAGAAAGGGAAAAGCAAACATCAATTTTTATTCAAGTTAAAAGCAATTTACTGAAGAGAAAAAAAGAAAGAAGAAACTGCAGATTTTCTAAACAAATAAAAGTGCTCTCTCTGTTAATCCATAATTAGGTGAGTAAACATCAACTATAAAACTTTAAACTAACAGTAAGATAATTTATTGATTTTACATAGTACTGTATGTGTTTTGTTTTTTTTTGATAACATTCTGCATATATAGGACGCTCTGCATATTTATCTTCTCTGTTATTAATTACAAAGTTGATCATTGATTCAAAAATTTAATTTATTTGCATTTGATCTTTGTTAAGTATTGAAGTCTTCAATCAAACAAGAAGTAAATTAGTAATCAAGGTTTTTAAAACCTGTTTCAACATGATTAGAAGAAAGATACCACTGTCATCTTGACTTTCAGTGAATCAAGTAAAAAACTTGATAAATTCGATTGTTACAAAAAGTCAATTTAAATTCATAGCTCGAATCTCTACTTCAAGTTATGATTTTTAAACAAAAAATAAAGGTTTTCAGTTTAGTATTCATAGAGTAGTTAGTTTTTGAACGAAAATCGCATTTTTTCGAATTTCCAGTGATTGATTTAATGATAAATGTTGAAACTTGGATTGAAGCTAGTTTGTGAATCGATGGTTTCAGGAAAATTGAAGAAATTTTTTCTATTGCGTAATTTGATGAATCAAGAGCGATTTAGGGTATAAGAACCCATTTCTGTTGAGTTCGAGAATGATGGTGCCGCGCCACCCACGCTTGATCGTACTTCGAGTAACCAGTGCCGACCGCGGCGTTGCACGATGACGAGGCTAGGGCCTAAAGTTGGTGGCCAATAATGGCCTGGGGTGGTGGAGAGGTTTTTTTTCCTGGTGATGTACTGTTGAGTTCGTTTGGTTGTGACGACTCGATTTTTCTCTTGAGTTTGATTCAAGATTCTGGGTTTTGATTTCTAATGTAGGGATGAATCGCGACTTGTTGATGGTCGCGATGCCCACCGGAGGGGCGGCGCGGTGATGTGCACGTGCACGTCGTGTTTGGGTATCGGTAAGTTACTGATTTGGGACTCGAGTTGAAACTCGAGAAATTTCGTGAAGTGCTTCGGGTTTCTCTCCCGTTCGAATGGTGTTGGCCCTGCAGTAGTTAAGTTTTAAACTTAGCTAAAGAGAAAAAAAAAGAAAAAAAGAAGAAACATGGGCGAGAAGAGGAGAGGAAGACGCGGGGAAGTTGTTGGGAATACTCGAGCTCTACTCGAGTCAAGTACCCTTTTTACTCGGGTTTTAGTTTAAATGCTGAAAGGCTAACATTTTTAATATAAATAGTTTTGTTTAAATGCAAGAAACAAGCTTTGATTTAAATTAATGGCAAGATGATTAAGAGTCTGTGAAGTAATTTAAGATTTAAAATTTAAGATCAAATAAATTAGTAGTTAAGAATTTTATTTATAATTAAATGATTAATGGCTTTGAAATTAAGATTTTTTTTATTTAAAGTTAATTCATAATTAAGAGTTAACTAATTGAAAAACTTAAAGTAAGAAATATTAACTAATGGGTTAAGTAATAAATTAAGTAATTTAATCTAAAATTAGAATTTAAGTTAATTTACATTAAAATTTACAGTGTAACAATAAACTGATTTTTTTTAAAGTGAAAGCAGATTCTCAAATGATAATTGAGGTAAATAATTTTATAAATCAACGATTTTGAAAAGAAATTAAGCATGATATACCATTTGTAATTGATTGATAAACAATTAAGTGTTCAAATTGATTTGTAAATTGAGAATTTGTTATTCAGATAAATTAAAATAGACAACTCAAATTTAGAAGTTAATTAAAATAACTAATTATGAAACATTAAATCGAGTTAATTAAGATTTAATTTATTTTACCCAAATTTAAATAATTGATTTTAAACGTCACTACAAATAATTGCGTAGTTAATTTAAACCACATTGGAAAATAATTAATTATGGCTGTGCACGATATTGATATTTCTATTCTGCTTGTGATACTAGTGACGTAAATTGCCATGTACTGCACTATGATTGTGGTTTATTTTGTATTGATGTGAAAAACCTGTTTGCCCGTAAAACGGCATTTAAATTTCGATGCGACAGGGAAATGATTTTCGGTTAGTTATCCGAAACCCACATCGAACCTGTGAATTTTTGAGAACGACATATCCACATGTTTTTAAAATTGACACTTACTATTCGGTTTAGCCGGGAAAGGACCTTTGTGTCGTATAAACCCATTCCGAATATGTGATTCGACGTTATGGATAGCATTTGAAGACCGGTGATGAAGACCAGTATTTTGCGAGAGCGATAGGATGACCTATCGATTGTCTCTGCACCGAGTAGCTACGGTATAGAAATTCCCTAAGTAAGGGGAAGTCTGATCGGGATTGTGAATACCCGGATTGCAAGGACTTCTTTGGAAGTCCTTCGGTTCTGTTCGAACCCAAAACAGACTAGTATGGATTGTATATCTATCATTACAAATTGAGATATAAAGCAGATTTCTTTCAAATACATTTCTGTTGGTGGCAGAGAATTTATTCTCTTAGCTTAACACCCTTCTCTGAGACGTACGAGCTCAGAGGTTATGTAGTTGAAGGTTATCAGTAATATATTCCCAACTTGGTAATGTGGCATACTGAGTATTGTTGATCATTTGTTGATCAAAGCGTGGCTTTTGTGAAAAGCGTAGCTTTTGTGAAAAGCGTAGCTTTGTGGACGATACTTCGTCGAACCTCACACCCCGGAGTGGTCAAAACAGGAAATATGCGACAAGGTTATTGGGGGTAGAAACCCTTAGGGTTTGTGCATTTCCTTCTGGATAGAAGTGGTATCATGGTATGGATCCCAGATACTCAACTTATGTGATTTGTTGCTGGGGCCCCGGAAAAAGGTTGGTTACAACCAGGGGATGGCATACTCGTGTCAGTAGTTACCCAGTTAGGGGTAATCCGGCCTTGTGTTGGAAGAGATCCGGTTAGGTTCTCGGGTCGTCCCTCCAGAGGCGTACACATGTGGCCAAGGAAGTTCCTTAGCCTGACTATTGTTGGAAATCCAATTCCCAATACAAAACCCTGTACAGTTTTAGTTGTAGAACCTGCCATTTACTTATGGTGGCGCCCCACTGTTTAGATCGTAGCTACAGTAGGCATACGATAATGGTCGTATGTTGGCTAAGATTAATATTTTATTTTCGAAATATTTTCTACACTACGCACTAGTAATAATATTAAAGAAATTTTCCCCGTACCAAGCATATTTGACTATCATAAGAAGAAATCTCCTCCAGTTCTGCATTTGCATTGTGTGTGTGGCGGGAGGTCTTATGGTAGTTCCATTTTTAAAAGCATACCGAAAATTATTTTATAAATCTAATTTCTTTGAAAGCAACTGTTTTTGTTTACTCATACCAATCCCATGACTGACCTGGAGTTTACTGTTTCTTTCCTAAACTCTGGGTGCCCATAAATTTTTACTCGGGCAGCCTAGTAGCAGGTTTTTCGTATTTTAGAGCTGGCTTGGATTTGAAGTCTTCTGAAAGCTTTGGATTAGGAAATCTTTTGAAGTATGTTGGGAACTTTTTGAATTTTCTGTTATCGTATTATTGTTGTATCATATGTATCACTCTGATATTTGAGATCGATGTTGTATTGGATATTGTATCATGTGTATCTGTGTTGTTATATGACATTCGTTTTGTTTGCGCTATTTTATATTCATCTATTGTTGTTATAAGCTCCATCCAAAGTGAAATTTGATGTTCGAATCTCCGGCAGTTGAATACAAGTGTGGTATTTGATGTCGACTTTTGAACGATGAATTTTGGGTCGTGACAAATTGGTATCAGAGCTTCTGGTTGAGTAAGAAATTTAGCTACGGAGTATAACACATTAGATGGCTCATTAGAGAAAGGGTGAATTATATCCTAGAATGAGTATAACCGAGACTGAAAACTCTAGATTTTCTTAGTCTATTTCTTTTTACTACTGATATTCCTTAAGGTATTTCGTCCGTATATTTAAATCAATTTTCTTACTAATTTCAAATTGTAAGAATGAGCGGGCGTAGAGGAAGAACTAGGGGTCAAGGGAATGCCGCAGCACCTAATCAAATTCCCCCAATCGCAGAAGCAGTAATAGATATCCAGCAGCAACTGAATCTGGCTGATTTGTATAAAAATTTCTCAAAGCTTGGTGGCAAACCGTTCACCGGCAAGGAGTCAATTATTGAGGCTCAAGCATGGGTAAGATTATGTGAGAAATTTTTTAAAGGGCTAAAGCTGCAGGACGAGCAGAAGAGACTTATAGCTTCTTGGCAACTCCAAGAAGAAGCCTCAGCCTAGTGGGAAACAGTCATTGTAGATGAACCAGAGGAAGAGTTTACTTGTGATCGTTTTAAAGAGCTGTTTGAAAAGTGTTATATGCCGTCGGCGGGAATTTCCAGAATGTATCAAGAATTTCTGGATTTGAAACCAGAAAGCTTATCATTTGAGGAGTACTTAAATAAGTTCAACGAACTATCTCGTTTTGGTCTGGAGTTGTTAAACACGCCTCTTAAGAAAAATGAAAGGTTTATCCGTGGAATGAACCAGAAGTATTATGAAAGGATGACAGCACATGTCAAAGAATCTTTTTCAGATCTTATTGATATGGGATATAGGTATGCCACACTGGATATGCAGGAGATTCGAGGGAAGGAGGAAATTCGAATAATCATAATTGTAAGAAAAGAAAGTTTGGGGGAAAGAGCCACAACAAGACAAAGATAAGAAGAGCAGTCAGGGAAATTCGGCTAGGAACATGACTTGTTACAATTGCCAAGAGAAGGGCCATTATTCAAACAGCCGCACAAAACCGAAGAAGCAAGTTAAGAAGGAACAACCTGCGAGAAATGATCAAGGAGCTAAAGAATGCTATAATTGTCACAAGCCTGGACATTTTGTTAAAGATTGCCCGGTAATGAAGCAAGCACAGGTGGCAAATGTTTATGCGATAAAGAAAGACCCTTCAACTTCAAAAGCAGATAAAGGAAAAGGTGTTTTGGAAGGTAACCTTACTATTTATGATAGAACTGTTAGAATTTTATTTGACACAGGAGCTTCACATAGCTTTATCTCTCAACAAACGGCAAATGAATTAGAACTTAAAACTAAATTTGTTGATGATCCTATTTGCGTGAAAAATCCGGTTGGAGGTCCCGCAAATCTTTGTTTGTATTGTAAGAGAGTTCCTATTTCATATGCTTGCTATCAATTTTCTATCAACCTTTATGTCCTCGAATTTAATGAATTTGAAATTTTACTCGGAATGAACTGGTTATCCAAATATGAAGCTAAATTGGATTGTAATAATCGGATAGTTTTAGTCAAAACAAGTTTTGGAAATTTTATTGAAATCTCTTGTGAGGATCCGAGTCCAAGGAGAGATAGATTGATGTATACTTAGGTATATCCTGAACCCAGTTTGCAGTCTATACCTGTTGTTCGGGAATTTTCTGATGTATTTGAAGAAGTAAAATCCTTACCTCCACGCAGAGAAATAGAATTCCGAATTGACTTAGTACCTAATGCCCGTTCTGTTGTTCACACAAGTCGCAGGATGGCACCTAGGGAAAAAATTGAATTAGTCGATCAAACTCGAGATTTGCTAAAGAAAGGATTGATTCGCTCTAGTGTTTCTGAATGGGGTTCAGCCGTTGTGTTCGTAGCTAAATTAGACGGATCTTTGAGATTGTGTGTAGATTACCGCGATCTCAATAAAAAAACATTCAAGAACAAATTCCCTTTACCTAGAATTGACGATCTATTCGATCAACTTCATGGCGCTCGATTCTTTTCTAACATGGATTTAGCTCAGGGATTCCATCAGCTGCGAATAGCCGAGGATTATGTACATTTAACTGCCTTTAGGGGTCCTGGCATGTTCAAAGAGTGGTTAGTTATGCCTTTCGGACTAACCAACGCTCCCGCGTACGTCGTAGATTTAATGACCCGAGTGTTTCGAGAAGTATTGAACAAATTTGTCCTTGTGTTTATTGATGATAGCTTGATTTTCTCTAAAACCAAAGAGGAGCATGCTGAACATCTCAAAACTGTTTTGGAGTATTAAGGAGGAATGTCTTATTCGCTAAATTTTCTAAGTGTTACTTTTAGGTCAAAGAAGTCAGATTTCTCGGTCATATTGTTAATGAAGAAGGGAAATTCTGTTGATCCAAGCAAGATTTCTGCAATTATGGACTGGAAGCAGCCCACTACTCCTAGAGAAGTTCGAAGTTTTCCGGGTTTAGCGGAATATTATAGAAAGTTTGTACATGATTTTTCTAAGTTGGCTAGCCCATTGACTAAGCTAATAATGAAGAATTCTAAATTCGTTTGGACTCCAAGATGTGATGAAGCTTTCCAGGAACTGAAAAAGAGATTGACTGCTGCTCCTGTTCTCGCTATCATTAACGGGAACCAAGGCTTATCTGTCTATACTGATGCGTGTGGTGATGGGGTAGGTGCAGTATTAATGCAGAATGGGAAGGTAGTTGCCTACGCAAGTAGACAATTACGTCCACACGAGAGAAACTACCCAACACATGATTTGGAGCTTTTGGCTGTTGTTTTCGCTTTAAAAATTTGGCGACACTATCTTCTGGGTAAGGATCTTTTCAGCTTTCTTAACAATTTACAAAATTAACTTAAATAAATATACTTAATAAACTCTCTTTGTTTTAGGTGAAAAATTTGAATTATTCACCGACCATAAATCCTTGAAATATCTCTTTACCCAGAAGGATCTGAATCTGCGACAACAACGTTGGTTGGAATTTCTAGCATCTTATGACTTAGATATTCTATATACACCCGGAAAAGCCAATGTAGTTACCGATGCCTTGAGCAGAAGACATATTGTTCTCGCATATCATGTTATTACTCCTACTCTTCTTAAAAAGATTGCAAGACAGTAGACTGAAGACAAGTTTCTTCGGGAAATTCGTAGAAGAATATGTCGAGGTGAAGATTCTAGTTTGAAATTGATGATAACGGAGTTATAAGGATGAAAGGAAGAATTTGTGATCCAGACTTCCCTGATCTGAAATGTGAAGTATTGGATGAATGCCACAAATCAAAACTCAGTATTCATCCAGGAGTTAATAAAATGTACCGGGATGTTAAAAGAACGTTTTGGTGGAAGACAATGAAAAGAGACATATCGATATATGTAATTCGCTGCGCTACTTGTCAGCAAATCAAAAGCGATCAAAAGAAAGTGGCCGGTTTACTTCAGCCTTTGGAAGTACCGAAGTGGAAATGGGATCAGGTATCGATGGATTTCATCGACGGATTGCCACGAACCAAGAAAGGAAATGAAGCGATTTGGGTTATAGTGGACCGTCTAACCAAAAATGCTCATTTTATTCCAGTGAAATCCACTCGGACTGCAGCAAGCGTAGCAGATATTTATAAAAAAGAAATAGTTCGTCTCCATGGTATTCCCAGCAGTATAGTGAGTGATCGTGGCCCGATCTTCACTAGTAGATTTTGGGAAGCATTCCAAGACGCTTTGGGAATGAAATTAAATTTCAGTACTGCTTATCACCCACAATCTGATGGACAGACTGAAAGGGTTAACCGAATTCTAGAAGACCTTTTGCGTACTTGCATTCTCGATTTTGGTGGTTCTTGGGAGGACCATTTACATCTCGTTGAGTTCTCATACAATAACAGCTATCTGGCCAGTATAGAAATGGCTCCTTTCGAAGCTTTATATGGTCGTCCATGTCAATCACCTACATGCTGGATCGAATCAGGTGATAGACTCGTCCTGGGACCAGACATGATTAAAGAAGCCATAGAGAAGGTAGATTTTATTCAAAAGAAATTAATAACCTCTCAAAGTCGTCAAAAGAACTATTATGACCGCCGAAGAAGGTGTTTGGAATTTCAAGTTGGAAATTCTGTATTTCTAAAAGTGTCTCCGATGCGGGGTGTATTAAGATTCGAGAAAACTGGAAAGCTAGTACTGTATTATATTGGTCCTTTTCCTATTCTGGAAAGGATTGGTCCTCTAGCATATCGAGTACAGTTACCCAGCTGATTGTCTTGCGTGCATGATGTATTCCACATTTCCAATCTTTGAAAGTATGTGCACGACCCAGATGATATTATTGAAGAAGCTGCTCAGTAGGATCTTGAAATCACTCCTAACTTGGCAGTAAAGAGGGAACCGATAAAAATTATAGATCGTGATGAGGAGCGATTGAGGAACAAAGTTGTGAAACTGGTCAAAGTTCAGTGGAGTGGCGATCCAAAGGACTGTACTTGGGAAACTGAAGATAATATGAAGAAATCATATCCCAATTGTAGAGTAGACATCTCGGCTTAAACTGTAAGTCATTTCTTTATTTTTCTGAATTCGTATATTCTTTGTTTACTTTTCTCTCTCTTTCAATTTCGAGGATGGAATTTCGTTAAGGAGGGAATATTGGAACATCCCAAAATTTTGAATTTAAAATTCGGTAAATTATTCAAACTTTTGAATTTAATTTGAGAAATTTCAATCAAAATTAAATATTGTTGATATTAATATTACAAAGTTCTATGGAATTAGATAAATATTGATAGTTAAGTTTACATAGATATTTATAATAATAATTTAAGAAAAGAACAAATTATAAACAAGAAATAGTTTAAAACAATAAAAATAAAATATGTGATGAATTAAATGTTAAAACAAACATTTCCATTTAGCAAATTAACACAAGACCAAATGTACTTATAAAAAAAAGAAAAAAATAATAACAAAAAACATTAGCTAACAAAAATATGTATACAAAAGAAAACAATAACTAAAACATTTTTTTTTCTTCCAATTGGCAATGTAAGCAAACAATTGTTTGTGAATATCATACAAGTTGCATTGGAAGTTTATAAACAAGAAAAAAAATAAACTGTAAAACAAAACAATACTTACATGGGAAAAAATAAAAAATAAAATAAAATAAAAGCTAACTGCATATGCTGTAAACAAAAACACAAAACATGAGCATGGCATGCTTTCATTTAATGCCATTTACTCTAGTAACATCAAGCAACATATCAGCTGCAAATACATGCTTTCATTAAATGCTTTCAAACTCACCCATACACAAGTACAAATGAAACAAAAGAAAAAAAAACTTGCTTCAGTAAACCTCTGCCTGTACACAATCTTTATATAGATGTATACATCCATAAACCCTGAGTTTGTTCAAACAAAAGAAAGAAAAAATTTTGCAAAGTCAGAAAGGGAAAAGTAAACATCACTTTTTATTCAAGTTAAAAGCAATTTACTGAAGAGAAAAAAAGAAAGAAGAAACTGTAGATTTTCTAAACAAATAAAAGTTCTCTCTCTCTTCATCCATAATTAGGTGAGTAAACGTCAACTATAAAACTTTAAACTAACAGTAAGATAATTTATTGATTTTACATAGTATTGTATGTGTTTTTTTGATAACATTCTGCATATATAAGATACTCTGCATATTTATCTTCTCTGTTATTAATTACAGAGTTGATCATTGATTCAAAAATTTAATTTATTTGCATTTGATCTTTGTTAAGTATTGAAGTCTTCAATCAAACAAGAAGTAAATCAGTAATCAAGGTTTTTAAAACCTGTTTCAACATGATTAGAAGAAAGATACCACTGCCATCTTGACTTACAATGAATCAAGTAAAAAACTTGATAAATTCGATTGTTACAAAAAGTCAATTTAAATTCATAGCTCGAATCTCTACCTCAAGTTATGATTTTTAAACCAAAAGTAAAGGTTTTCAGTTTAGTATTCACAGAGTAGTTAGTTTTTGAACAAAAATCGTATTTTTTCAAATTTCCAGTGATTGATTTAATGATAAATGTTGAAATTTGGATTGAAGCTAGTTTGTGAATCGATGGTTTCAGGAAAATTGTAGAAAAAAATTTCTATTGTGTAATTTGATGAGTCAAAAGCAATTTAGGGTATAAGAACCCATTTCTGTCGAGTTCAAGAATGATGGTGCCGCGCCACCACGCGTGATCAGACTTGGAGTAACCAGTGCCGACCGCGGCACTACACGATGACGAGGCTAAGGTCTAAAGTTGGTCGCCAATAATGGCTTGGGGTGGCGGCGAGGGTGTGTTTCCTGGTGATGTACTGTTGAGTTCGTTTGGTCGTGACGACTCGATTTTGCTCTTGAGTTTAATTCAAGATTCTGGGTTTTGATTTCTAATGTAGGGATGAATCGCGACTTGTTGATGGTCGCGATGGCCACCGGAGGGGCGACCTGGTGATGTGCACGTGCACGTCGTGCTTGGGTATCGGTAAGTTACTGATTTGGGACTCGAGTTGAAACTCAAGAAATTTCGTGAAGTGCTTTGGGTTTCTCTCGCGTTCGAATGGCATTGGCCCTGCAGTAATTAAGTTTTAAACTTAGCTAAAGAAAAAGAAAGAAAAAGAAAGAAGAAGAAACAGGGAGGAGAAGAGGAGAGGAAGACGTGGGGAAGTTGCTGGGAATACTCGAGCTTTACTCGAGTCAAGTACCCTTTTTACTCGGGTTTTAGTTTAAATGCTGAAAGGCTTACATTTTTAATATAAACAGTTTTGTTTAAATGCAAGATACAAGCTTTGATTTAAATTAATGGCAAGATGATTAAGAGTCTGTGAAGTAATTTAAGATTTGAAATTTAAGATCAAATAAATTAGTAGTTAAGAATTTTATTTATAATCAAATGGTTAATAACTTTGAAATTAAGAATTTTTTTATTTAAAGTTAATTCATAATTAAGAGTTAACTAATTGAAAAACTTAAAGTAAGAAATATTAACTAATGGGTTAAGTAATAAATTAAGTAATTTAACATAAAATAAGAATTTAAGTTAATTTACATTAAACTTTTCAATGTAACAATAAATTGATTTTTTTTAAAGTGTAAAGCAGATCCTTTTTTTTTGGCAAAGCCAGCGAGGTTGACTGGACCCCTACCAGTTTTATTGCAACACAATAAAAGCGGACAGTACAAGAGAGAAGAAAAGGAAGAAAAATAAATAGAAAATTAATACAATTGAGGAAACAACAGAAAACATCAACCCCAACCATGAATCAAAGCATCTGGGAATTTGGTGTTGCAGTTCATCATTTGC
This sequence comes from Allium cepa, assembly GCA_030765085.1. Lineage (NCBI taxonomy): Eukaryota > Viridiplantae > Streptophyta > Magnoliopsida > Asparagales > Amaryllidaceae > Allium > Allium cepa. The sequence goes on from CM060943.1 coordinate 118,156,032, forward strand.
CAGTGGGTGCTTCTCCTAACATGTTGCCATAAAAATTCAGTCTTCCTCCTGTGGTTATCAAAGACAACAATGTTCCTTTCCTTCCATACAGCAGTACGATATTTTTTCAAACACACAGCCAAGATTCTGGACTCAGACTTTCTCCACTTTATAGCTTTGTAGATGATACTCCATATCATTGCAGAACCCCCAGCAGTAAGATTGACTCCAGTGTTGGAACTGATTCTGGCCATCAATATTTTAAGAGCCGGGAAATCAAAAAAATGTGGTCTACTGTTTCCTCATGCAGCTTACAAAAGAGATAAAAAGAGGAGCATGCCATACCAAAATGATTCAACTTACTTCTAGCCAGGAGAGCTTGGTCTATGACTTTCCACAACATCAAGTTATCACATGGAGGAGAATCATCAGTCCATATCACTGAATACCATTTGGAAGCAGGGAGAGTATCATACACAGAAATAGTTTTGTAGACACCCCTGATAGTGTGTGGCCTCAGGTCCCACGTAACAGCCTGCATTTGATTGGTAGTGCTGTACTTGTTTTGGATCTCAGTCCATAATTGCCCGATCATTTGGTTACTAGTACCTGGCAATAGCAAAATCCCATCATGTACATAGTCATTGGCTTTAGCATCATAATGAATACCAGACTGTTGAACTTGAAGGTAGTCACAAACTTTTGAAAGGATAAGACCTTTGCCCGGCCAAGGGTCATGCCAGAAGCTCACTCCAGATTTTGCAGTTACATGGTATTGTATGAAAGGGAGGTAAACATCTCTTAATTTCAGAATGCTTCTCCAGATCCAACTTCTATTTTGAGGGATCTCAATGCACCAAAAGTACTTTGTCTTAATGTAATATTGCCAAACCCAATTAGCCCATATGCTGCTTCTTCTGTTGATGAGGTCATCAAAATGGGAACTTATGGTAGCACGGTTCCACTTGCTTGCATTAATAGCACCTAGCCCACCAAGTTGAATTGGAGTTTCAAATTTAGAAAATGTGCACGGGATCAACTTCCTGTTGTGTATGCTTCCAGTCCAGAAATACCTATGCATAGCTGACCTCACCATTTGCAACAGCTTGGTAGGGAGGATAATGCACCGAGCCTAGTAAACTAAAGAGGAAAAAACTACAGATTTAATAAGGACAAGCCTTCCACTTTGAGTCAGTTGCCTATTAGACCATGCACTCATAACAGATGTAATCTTGTTGTATAAGGGAACACAATCAGCATTAGTAATTCTTTTGGTGAGTAAGGGAAGACCAAGATACCTCATATCATTTTCCATGCTAGTGTAGCCAATGTGCAGATAAAGGGCAGCAGCTTGGGTAGCACTAACTCCAGCAAGTAACATGGAAGATTTTGCTTTGTTGATAGATAGACCAGTCATGCAATAAAAAGAATGGAGAGCCTCCATAATACCAGTCATGGAGGGAATATCAGGTTTAGAAAACAGCAATACATCATCAGCAAACATTAAGGATTGTATTTGGAGAGCAGAGCACTTAGGGTGGTACTTGATTATCTTCTGAGAGTAACTGGAATTAAGAAAAACTGTGAAAACTTCCATGACCAACAAGAAAAGGTAAGAAGATATGGGATCACCCTGGCGAATTCCTTTACTACTTTTGAAATACCCAACAGGTCTACCGATCAAACCAACAGAGAATGTTGGAGTGGAGATGCACACATATATCCATGACACAAAATTTTTGGGAAACCCCATGACCGCCATGATCCTCACAATTGAAGCCCAGTGAATAGAATCATATGCTTTAGATATGTCAATTTTTAGAGTAGCAGCAGGAGACACATTACCTCTAGAATAACCTTTTAGCAATTCTTGAGCAAGCAGAACATTATCAAGAATGTTTCTAGCAGGTAGGAAGGCTGCCTGATTCATGGAGACAACAGATGGCATAACACTAATCATACGTGTGGCAATAATTTTCGTGATACATTTGTATATGACATTACAACAGGATATGGGCCTGAACGAAGAGACACAAGTAGGTGGATAAACTTTAAGTATTAGTGCAATGTTAGTACAATTCACTTCCCTAAGCAGTTTGCATTTTGTAAAGAAATTGTGGATAGCTTGGCAGAATTCTTGTCCAAGCACACCCCAAGTAGCTATGAAGAATGTAACATTTAGACCATCAGGCCCGCCAGTAGATTGTTTATTCATTGAAAATAGCGTATCTTTTATTTCCTCGTTAGTTATAGGCCTTATTAATTCAAGAGCCGCCTGTGGTGATATACTTGGCAAGGAAAGAGTTGAAATACGTTCAAGGTCAGGGGAGAACCCAGAATCATTGCCAAGCAATGAGGAGAAGTATTCAACAAAAGCCTGGTCAACATTTTCAACAGTGTGACAATGGTTACCCTGATCGTCAAGGATACTAAATATGTTATCTCTGGTATGTTTGACCTTTATTGCATCATGGAAGAACTTGGTGTTCTTGTCTCCTTCAACAGTCCACTTGGCATGCAGTTGTTGCTTCTTCATGTTTGCTTCCAAGCATAAGGCATTGTTCACATCACTAAATAGCTTGCTTTCATCAGCCGCAGCTTGCTCATCAAGGGGGTGCTCCATCATGTATTCTTGTTGCTTCTTCAGTTGATCCTTAAGAGTTGTGGAAAGAAGGCTGCCAGCTCCAAAGTTTGTATTGGCCCACAATTTAATTTCCTGCTTGAATCTTTTCAACTTCCTGCAAAAATTATACATGGGGTTACCGTAGCAATTAAATTCAGTGCTAACTTGTGAAACTAAATCAAAAAAGTGGTCATGCTTGAGCCAAGCATCAAAAAATTTGAAACTTCTCTTTTCCTTTCGCAAATGGGGACCCAGAGTTAATATTAAGGGAGAATGGTCAGATAATATAGGTTGAGGGAGGAAAACAGATAAGGTGGGACATTGGTTGAGAGCTTGGATGTTGCAGAAAGCATGATCAATAGTCGTGAACGTACGAACTCCACTATGACTTCTATTATTCCATGAATATTTAGCTCCAGACCTATTAACCATGATTAAGTCAGATTGTTCAATAGATAAGTTGAAAGTAGCAATGTCTGTAGGAGTAAGAGGATTACCCCCACATTTGTCAGAGAATTCAAAACAGGAATTGAAATCGCCTAGCACAACCCAGGGATGTGAAATTGAGGTAAATAATTTTATAAATCAATGATTTTGAAAAGAAATTAAGCATGATATACCGTTTGAAATTTAAAATTGATTGATAAACAATTAAGTGTTCAAATTGATTTGTAAATTGAGAATTTGTTATTCAGATAAATTAAAGTCAACAACTCAAATTTAGCAGTTAATTAAAATAACTAATTACGAAACATTAAATCGAGTTAATTAAGATTTAATTTATTTTACCCAAATTTTAATCATTGATTTTAAACGTCACTACAAATAATTGTGTAGTTAATTTAAATCACATTGGAAAATAATTAATTCTGGTTGTGCACGATATTGATATTTCTATTCTGTTTGTGATACTATATGATGTAAATTGCCATGTACTGCACTATGATTGTGGTTTATTCTGTATTGATGTGAAAATCTTGTTTGCCCGTAAAACGACATTTAAATTTTGATGCGACAGGGAATCGGATTTCGGTTAGTTATCTGAAACCCACATCGAACCTATGAATTTTTGAGAACGACATATCCATATGTTTTTAAAATTGACACTCACTATTCGGTTTAGCCGGGAAAGGACCTTTGTGTCGTATAAACCCATTCTGAATACGTGATTCGATGTTATGGATAGCATTTGAAGACTGGTGGTGAAGACCTGTATTTGCGAGAGCGATTGGATGACATATATCGATTGTCTCTGCACCGAGTAGCTACGGTATAGAGATTACCTAAGTGATGGGAAGTCAAATCGGGATTGTGAATACCCGGATTGCAAGGAGTTCTTCGGAAGTGCATTCGGTTCTGTTCGAACCTAGAACAGACTTGTATGGATTGTATGTCTGACATTACAAATTGAGATATAAAGCAGATTTCTTTCAAATACATTTCTATTGGTGGCAGAGAATTTATTCTCTTAGCTTAACACCCTTCTTTGAGATGTACGAGCTCAGAGGTTATGTAGTTGAAGGTTATCAGTAATATATTCCCAACTTGGTAATGTGGCATACTGAGTGTTGTTGATCATTTGCTGATCAAAGCGTGGCTTCTGTGAAAAGCGTAGCTTTGTGGACGAGACTTTGTCGAACCTCACACCCCGAAATGATCAAAACAGGAAAGATGCGACAAGGTTATTGGGGGTAGCGCCCCTTGGGGTATGTGCATTTCCTTTTGGATAGAAGTGGTATAATGGTATGGAGTCGAGATACTGAACTTATGTTGATATCGCAGATATATATATATATATATATATATATATATATATATATATATATATATATATATATATATATATATATATTACTTTGTGATTTGTTGCTGGGGCCTTGGAAAAAGGTTGGTTACAACCGAGGGATGGCATACTCATGTCAGTAGTTACCCAGTTAGGGGTAACCCGGCCTTGTGTTGGCAGATATCCGGTTAGGTGCTCGGGTCGTCCCTCCAGAGGCGTACCCATGTGGCCCAGGAAGTTCCTTAGCCTGACCATTGTTGGAAATCCAATTCCCAATACGAAACCCTGTACAGTTTTAGTTGTAGAACCTGCCATTTACTTATGGTGGCGCCCCACTGTTTAGATCGTAGCTACAGTAGGCATACGATAATGGTCATATGTTGGCTAAGATTAATATTTTATTTTCGAAATATTTTCTACACTACGCACTAGTAATAATATTAAAGAAATTTTCCCCGTACCAAGCATATTTGACTATCATAAGAAGAAATCTCCTCCAGTTCTGTGTTTGCATTATGTGTGAGGCGGGAGGTCTTATGGTAGTTCCATTTTTAAAAGCATACCAAAAATTCTTTTATAAACCTAGTTTCTTTGAAAGCAACTACTTTTATTTACTCATACCAGTCCCATTACTGACCTGGAGTTTATTGTTTCTTTCCTAAACTCTGGTTGCCCATAAACTTTTACTCTGGCAGCCTAGTAGCAGGTTTTTCGTATTTTGGAGCTAGCTTAGATTTGAAGTCTTCTGGAAGCTTTGGATTAAGAAATCTTTTGAAGTATGCTGGGAACTTTTTGAAGTTTCTATTATCGTATTATTGTTGTATCATATGTATGACTCTGATATTTGAGATCGATGTTGTATTGGATATTGTATCATATGTATCTATGTTGTTATATGACATTCGTTTTGTTTCCACTGTTTTATATTCATCTATTGTTGTTATGAGCTCCATTCGAACTGAAATTTAATGTTCGAATCTCTGGCAGTTGAATACAAGTGAGGTATTTGATGTCGACTTTTGAACGATGAATTTTGGGTCGTGACAGAGCAAGATGTCATTTTCCGTTTTACCAAATTCGGGCTTCTTTAGCTTCGTCGATCTTATTTTTCTGCGTTTTCCTTGCATTTTCCGCTATTACAAAATTCAAATTTTTATAATTCAATCGAACAGCTAATATCTGTATACCGTTTTGATCGTCTAGTCTTGCTGATCCCTGCGGTATATTTATTTTGTGTTTCAGAGCCCGGTACGAGTCGGAATCCGCAAACAATTACCGACATCGGTACCGTTCAAGCCTTTTGGTCTACCCGTGACCATTCATTTTTCCATGGTGCAAAAGCTGTACAACAACTAGTTTTTCTCAAAATTCGATAAGGTGCCTCACACTATTCCCAACTGTTCATTTATTACATTTGCTTTTCAAAAGAAAAATTAAAATATTTGGTTTACAAGCTCTGTACGTTTTCTCCTCCCATATTCTTCTCCCTCTTCTCAAAATATTTGTTGCCAATCTATTAATTTTTTTACAAATCTCAGAAGAAAAAAAAGAAAAAAAAAGAAAATGAACTTCAAAACACGGTACTCATGTGCATTATTCAACATGTAGGTTGCGTATACACATTTGATCCAGCCTGTGCAAAATGCAAGTGTTCTCTGACAAGCTAAACTATGCATGAAAATATTTGTCTTTGACCTGTAGCTAATCTAAACCCATCACCACCCAGACCCGAGTTCCGCCCTCCTTTCCTAACATCTCTTCCCTGACGAGTGCATCGCCTCCGTCCACATCAGTTGAGATCCCCTCTCCACCCTCATCCGATGGCCGCGGCCGCCACATGAACCACAAGAGTCGCTCTCTCTCCTCCAGCCAGCTACAGCCGATCCAAGCCGAGCATCCTTCCCTCCGCGCCGACCTCCTCAACCCGAGCCTCAAGCCAACTGGCCTACCAACTTCCATTCGCGCCCATCACTTCGCCACCCACCACCTTCAACTCGCCACCTCTTCTCTAGCCTCGGCCACCAACCGCCGTATATCAAAACTTCTTTCACCGCCTCAACAGCCTCCTCACTGGCGCGCAACCCACGTCGACAGTCCATGCAAGTATTACTCTATTTTCCTTGCTTCGCCATTACCTACTTTCTGGCTTCCATTTTGTATGTAAGCTATATTTATAACTATATGTTGAGTTTTACATAAGTATAATAGTTCCTATTTACAAATCTGTTTGTACAGTATAAGGAATATGTTAGTTTAGTATATTTATGATGCATATGAATCGAAACTATAGTTTGTGTGGTTAGTTTATTTAAGTTTATAATATTTCATCTTATATATTTTCGTATAGAATACAATTCTGTTTTATATATATTGTTTTCGAATTTGATACTGTTTAGGTATAAGGCATATAAACTTAAATGACCATTTACGTGTATATTTTATGTGATAAATGAGAAAGAGTATTTTGTTTCTTTGGTTGTATATTATATAAATATGTATGTACATTATAATTTTGTTTTGGTTATTTACATGTAGTTGTATCTATATATAGATTTCATTTTTGTATATGTGCCTCAAGGATAAATATGGGTTCAGGTATGGGTTTTTAGAATATAACATAATGAATATACTATTATTTTAATTTTTTCTATACATATGGTAGCAGATTGCTTGCGCAGGTTGGTTTGCTGCATCATTCATCTTACCTATGATGAAGCTAGCATCATGTCTTCTTTTTTGTTATTATGTATAGAAGGGTCGGTGTATATACATTTAATTTTCACTTAATACATATCAAGTTATAGACATGAAAATGTTTGAAGAATTTACTTTAATTTATAGTATGTTCAACATATTTATGTTATGTACTTAAATTTAATTTATTATGAATGTTTAGTGTATTTACATATTAGTCCAATTCCATTTTACGTTTAATGTATTTATAGAATAGGTTATCTTGTTAGTATATAGTAGGCTTTAAGAAGTTATATATAGCTTTTGGTAAGAACCGTATATGTATAAAGTATTGATGTGTAAGTGGGTTTATATAAAAAAATTATGTACATATGTAAATAAATTGTTATATCGATTTATGTTAAACAAATTTTGATTTGTTCTCATCGATTTTCCATTCATCAGGTTTGTCCGTCGTGCATGTTTTCTTCATCGAATTCGTGTCCATCTCACTTTGCTCTAGATTCGTGGCTCATTTCTGCATCCAAATTTCTCCAGCCTCGAAAGGTGAATAATCACTCATGAGTAATGTTCTTTTTTTTATTAAATTTGATTTCAATTGAAACGACAATTGAAATATACCATGTTAGCTATTTACACTGTTGTGTATGCTATTACCTGTATCAGTTCACCTGTGGCATCTGACACCATTATATGTTATTTATGCAATGTTAATCCAGTTTGGCTGATAAATGATTGATTGTTTGATGTTGACATTGGAGATTAAATTGTTAATGTAGTAAGTGATAAATAATTTGAAATTGAAATTGACGTAGTATAATTAAAAATTTGAATCGACATATGTGTTGAATTTGATCAGTTAAATTTGTAAATATGACCCCTTTAAATGTTTAAACTAATTGACATGTAGAACAGTGTTAGCTACACCTTGAACCATTGAATGTATATTGTATAAATTTATGTAGTATGAAATTGAATAATAGATGTCAAGCGAAGAACCGTATTAGTATTAGTGTAATAATCTTTAATCTACATGAAATGATAATGTAGATTCTAGAAATAATTATATTAATTTGCACAAACAACAAATGTAAATTAATAAGATTATTTTAGGATATTTGAATAAATTATTGGTTGTTATTGATGTTTGCTATTGCGTGTTTATTTACTTTGACACCATCCCAATTATCACACTGCAAGTTCCCTTTGCTATGCTTTGATTTTTGAATTGAAATGAAATTGGGTTGAAATGATAAATACCCAAATGAACTTGACTTGGGATAGAAAATTAATAAATCCTATTGGTCAATAATTTTTAGCAAAGGCTAGCGGGGTTAACAGGGCCCCTACCTGATTTTATTGCAGCAACACAATAAAATACATAAGCTTGTCCAACGAATTGGAACAAGCAATAAGAAAAAAAACACACAGAGAGTAACAAGGAAAGTAAAGAAGTTAAAAACAAGCACACCATGCAAACAAGAGAAGAAGAAAAAACACTGACAACCAAACTAACTCCACACATCGCTGAATCGAGTGGGAATTGTTGGTATAATCATCATTGCCTGGTAAATATCCTTCTTCAAAACGTCCCATAACACATCCCCGTCCCTCCTCTTCTTTTCAAAGCATATCAAATTTCTCTCCAGCCACATAATTGACATATACTTTTTCAGACAGATTGTAATGCATCTAGCTTTCAAAGTCCGCCACCTAGTAGCTTTTTATATCATATCAAGATCCACAGCCCTGAGCCCAGACAGCATATTACAACCAGCAACCCTCATCATTTTATCAAAGAGTACAAAGGTATATGAACATTGAAGAAACAAGTGGTGAATAGTCTCCGCAGCAGTGTCACAGAAAAGGCAGTTCAAACCAGAATCAAAGCCCAACTCCATTAACCTGCTTCTAGTTAACAATGCACTCTGAACAACTTTCCAAAGCATCAGGTTGTCCTTAGGAGTAGAATCAGCAGACCATATAACATCACACCATTTAAATGCAAGACAACCAGGTCTTTGCAAATGCTTATACACAAGTGAAACAGAGTGAGGTTTGGCATCCCAATACAATGCATCAACATCAACAGCAGGGTAGAGTTTTCTTTGTATTTCATTCCAATAAGACCTAATGACTTGATTAGTTGATAAAGGCAGTTGCAAGTGACCAAAGTTAATGTAGTCAACAGCAAAAGCATCAGTGGGGATGCCAGTTTGAATCATTTGCTGATTGGTGAGAAGCTTAATCAATAACACCCCCTTGTCAACCCAGGGATCAAACCAAAATTTAACAGCAGAAGAGATGGACATCTTGTGAACAAGGAGGGGAATTAGAGTTTCACGCAGACTAAGCATCTTTCTCCATGTCCAACTGCATGTATTAGGCACTGCCATAGTCCAGAAATTAGACCTACCAATTCTGTATGACCAAACCCACTTAACCCAGCTAGAGTTCTTCCTGACTAGTATAGCGTTCAAATGTGTACTGAAGGCAGCAATATTCCAATTGATAATATGCATGACTCCCAAGCCACCAGATTTCAAGTCCTTCTCGAAGAGACTGAAAGAGCGTGGAAGTGGTTTCCTATTGTTGATGGAATCAGTCCAAAAGAATCTGAGCATAGCACTTCTAACCATATGCAGAAGCTTAACTGGGAGAATGTAGGCTTTGGACCAATAAACAAGCATGGAAAATGCAACTGATTTGATAAGCACTAGCCTACCAGCCTGTGTTAAGAATCGATTGGACCACTTGTCAAACAAGGAAACAATTATAGTGTAAAGTGGAAGGCAATCAGCAGTCTTGAGTCTAGAAGTTAAAAGAGGGAGGCCAAGATACGTCATATCCGTATCCATACTCTGAAGACCAGAAAGTTGCTTTATTGGGTTTGAGATAGCAGATGTTATCCCAGCAAATGTTATACCAGACTTTGAACAATTAAGTTGCAAGCTAGTCATCATAAAAAAATTAAACAAAGTATTTAAGACACACTGGATTGATGGAAGGTGAGGCTTTGTAAATATCATGATATCATCAGCGAACATGAGAGTAGTAGCATTAGTGAGCTTACATTTAGGGTGATACCTGATTAAGCCAGAAGAGTACTTGGAATTTATGTATCTTGTTAAAACTTCCATCACAATAATAAATAAGTAGGATGAGATTGGATCGCCCTGCCTAATTCCTTGTCTACTTTTGAAATATCCAACCGGTCTACCATTCAAGACAATGGAAAAGCTCGGAGTTGATATGCATTCATACACCCACCCAACAAAAGGCTTGGGAAAATTCATTAAGGCCATAACTCGAACTATTGAGGACCAGTGTATGGTGTCATAAGCTTTGGTAATGTCTAACTTTAACATTGCAGAAGGAGTTGCATTTGATCTGGCATACCCACATAGCAGTTCTTGGGCAAGAAGAATGTTGTCAAAGATTGAACGGTTAGGAAGGAAAGCTACTTGATTATTCGATATAATATCAGGGAGAACAAGCAAAAGTACTGAAGCAATAATTTTCGAAATACACTTGTACACCACATTACAACATGATATAGGTCTAAAGGAAGTAACAGAGTTAGCTTCGGGACATTTTGGGATGAGAGCAATGTTAGTAGAGTTAACTTCTGATAAGAGAGTGCATTTGTTAAAAAAGTTGTGAACAGCTTTGCAAAAATCAACATGAACAATATCCCAGCAATTAACATAGAAATGAACGTTAAATCCATCAGGGCCACCACTCAATTTTCTGTTCATAGCAAAAAGAGTTTCCTTTATTTCCTCATCAGTAACCTGTTTAATAAGCAACTCAGCTTGGAAACAGGATAATGATGGAAGTGATATTTCATTCAACATATCAATTTCAGGGGTAAAATTGGAGGAGTTACCAAGTAAGTTTTCAAAGTAATCAATGAAAGCTGCATCAATGTCGTCAGGGGTGGAGTGTAAAGTTCCATCAGGAGATAGTATAGTATGTATATTCTCTTTAGCTTGCTTTATTTTGATCGAGGAATGAAAAAACTCAGTGTTACGATCACCAAAATTAAGCCACTTACAGTGCAACTGCTGTTGTTTCATTCCACTTTCAATATCAAGGGCTTTGTTGAGAAGCACACAAAGCTTGGCTTCCTCCTCAGCAGCAACCATGTCATGAGGGTTGTTCATCATAGTTTCCTGAGCTTGTTTATAATTAGTCTTCAAAGCAGTAGTTTTTTTAGAACCTTACCTTACTTTTCAGCTGACCATACCCTCAATAGCTTTTTAACAAAGTTGAGTTTCCTGCAAAGAATAAACATTGGGTTACCATAACAATACGTGGACCAAGCTTTACTGAAATTGGTTTAAATTAAGGGGAGAGAGTCCAGTCATTAAAAAATTTAAAACTTCTTTTTACATTTTTAACATAGGGACCATTTGTAAGAATCATAGGGGAATGATCGGAGAGGATTGGGTGGATTAGGTTAACAGAGAGATTAGGCCAAGCAGAGAGCGCTTTGAAGTTAATGAATGCATGATCAATAGCGGAGAAAGTTCTGAGACCACGCCTACTTTTGTTATTCCATGAAAATCTAGCTCCAGAAGTATGAAGCTTGAAGAGGTCAGAATCAGTTATGGCAACACTTAAAGGTAAGATGTGCTTAAGGTGTAAAGGTAGGCCACCAAATTATCATCTAGCTGATAGCAACAGTTAAAATCACCAATGACCAGCCATGGATGCGATTCTTGCCTAAGGAAAGGCAAGAAATCAAAAAGTTTTTGCCTTGAAGCAGTGGAGTAGTCTGCATAGATGAAGGTAAGGTAGAAAGAAGTTTTGGATGTGAGACAGTTGATTTTTGTGTGGATATGTTGTCTTGAAGCTAGAACGGAGGTAACAGTATAAACAGATGGATCAAAAAGGATTAAAATCCTACCATATTCAGCTCCAGATAGGTTATGGAGGAACTTCCAGTCAGGGTTAACATAAGAAGCAGCTCTTAAAGATAAAGGGAGATTGAATTTTGTTTCAAGAATAGCAAATATTTTGAGATTGTGGGAGAAAATAAGACTTTTAACTTGATCAAGCTTCAAATGACTGTGAGCACCCCTAATGTTCCACACACCAATATTTTGTATCATCATAATCTAAAGAGATTGGTGGGAAATGTTTTTTCTACTCCTAGTTGCAGGAGATTGCGAATCAACAGGTAATGTCTTGTTTTTTGGAAGTTTTTTGGTTGTCATTCTGGTATTATTGTCTTTGCTACCGTGGCTAGTTACCTCACACAATTGCTTTTCTTTGTCACACCATCCTGGTATAGTAGCATTATGAACATAAGGGAAATGAGTAGCAGTAGAAGGTAAGGAAGGTGACAAGTTATGGTTTAGGGGATCAGGAGAGATAGAAGCAGAAAAAATTGGGTTTAAAGAAGTAGATGACAAATTTCGTTCATTTGGAGCAGGAGGAGATAAGAATACTTCAGAGATATTTAGAAGTCTTGATGATGGAACATTCTGCATTTCACAGACGAGGTCAAAAAAGATTTTAGCAAAAGAGTTAAAAAAATTGGATTCAGATGAGGTTGTGTGATGGATATTTATGTCAAGTGGTGCTTCCTTTAATGTCTGATCATTGTACTTATGTGGAAGTATAACTTCATGCTGAAATATTACAGGACTGTTGTGTACATGCACAGGTGACACACCATGCACAGAGACAATACCATGAGAATTCCCACTTTTAGTTACTTGGAGGCAGTTAGCTGAAACAACCAGGCCAACTTCGAGTATTTCTCCTTCCTCAATACTAACAACATCATCTGTTGCTTTTTCCTTAACTTCTAGAGCTGTTTCATCAACTACCCCAAAAAATTCCTCATCAAGCACTTGAAAACTGTTCACCATGCTAATATTTTTCCATGAAAAGCAGGAGGTATTTTTTTATGTTTTAATGCTCCATCCACAGTACCTCCCTCAACATTTGCAGACGAGAATTGCATTTTCTTGGTGCCAACAAACTCTGCATGTTTATCTCCAACTTGCAGAACAATAGCCTCCTTGTTCTTACTTTTGGAATTGTTAACTTTTGTCCATACCTGTTTGAGATTACTTTTTATACCTGACTTACTATACTTCTCCTTAACTGTATCCTTAACACTTTGAGTGACTGGTACTTCATGGTTTGCATCCTTTGCCACTTTTGATGCAAAAGAGCAATTATGTTTCGTGTGTCCAAATTCACAACAACTAACACACACCTCTGGTTTCCACAAGTATTCAACTGAAACCAGTTGATCACTGCCATCCATTAGCTTGACAAGAAAGTTATCAACTAATTCCTTGTCAGGAGATACCTCAACAAGGCATTTTGCAAAATTTATCCTCTCCAATCTCTCAGTTGACTGATCCATGCACAGAAACTTTCCAACCCTATTTGCCAACCAATTAACTCCATGATGCGACCAGGCGTACAAGGGTATATTATATAACTTGATCCAAACTGGAACAGAGCGTATTGTCCCACAACTATTGCCCACTGTAACATCCCAAGGCTTAATGATAAACAACTTATTTTTCATGATAATTGGATCTGCCTCAGAGATTCTATGCTTATCCTCAGATGAAGAAAAGCTGAAGAGAAAAAGGAAACCATCAGATTTGACTTTAACTTCACCTTTAAGCTTCCAAACTCTCTTCAGGTGATGCACAACAGAGACATACGATAGGGGATTATCCAGGAAAAACCCCACAAGGTAGTCTTTCCAAACTGCAGTGCCAGCATTAATTATTTCACTAGAAGGCACAAGCACGTCACCAGAGAAAATAAGAGGAATATCCTGGGCAATGTAAGAGCCAGCGTTACGAGGTTTGGATTTAAATAGAGAAGACCAAGGCACCGAGTCAAGCGAAGGAGGTTGATTCAATGGAGAAAAAGGACAGTAGACAAGAGAAGGAGGCGAGGAAGAAGACGTCTGAACAGCGAAAGGTTGAGGAGGAGGGTCAGGAGAAGGTGGAGGAAGGATGGGATGGGGCGCTATAACAGGGACAGACTGTAGTTGCGAAAAATGAAGAATGGTTGAGGTAGACAAGGGAGCAGAAGAAAGAATGGTGTGGTCAGAAGTTCGAAAAGAAGAAAGGAAAGGAAGGGATGGAGAAGAAACAGTCCCCATGAAAAAAAGAAAATTGAAAATTATTGGTCAATAATTTGATTTAAAAATAAAATAAGATTTTATTTGAATAAATAAAAGATTTTGAAATGAAGTTGGAAGTTGAATTTTAATGAAAGGAAAATGATAATATTTAATAATCTGAAACAAAATATTGATAGAGTAATTGATGAAAGAACGTTGTTTAATTTAAGAAATGATTGAATTAAGTTTTGAAATCATTTAATAATTAAGTTTTGAAATTACTTAATAATTTAGATTGTAATTATGTAATAATTAGGGTTTGGAATTATTTAATAATCAAATTTTGAAATTATTAATTATGTTTTGAAATTATTTAATAATTAAATAAAATTGAATTATTTGATAATTAAATAAAATTTGAATTCTTTGATAGGAAAAATTGAATTTTTGAATAAGTGAGTTTGAACTTCGTTGATAAATGAAATTGGGTTCCTTTATTAATTAAGTTTGGAAAATCATTTTAAGTAAGTTAATAAGTGAAATTGAACTTCTCGAATATGTGAAATTTAGTTTCTTTATTAATTGATTTTAAATTCGTAACTAAGTAAATAAATAAATGATATTGAATTTCTTTAACAAGAAATAAATGCGTTTTATTGAAACAAATGTAAAGCTTGTAATTTAAGGAATTTGATTTGATGTATTTAACTTGATTAAATTTGTAAGCTTTGATAATGAAGTTGAACGTAAGTGATTGATTAATGAATTGGAAATTAAGTGGAAATTGTTTTAAATGATAAATTAGCTTAACGAATATTGAATGAAAACGATAAATGAATTTAAATTTGATTTGAATGTTAAATTAAATTAATTTAAACGATTTCGGAATGAAACTTATATACGAACTTGAATCAATATTTGAATTGTTTAAATAAAAATTTGAAATTGAACTACAAGATTTTGAAATAGTAATTTGGAAGTTATGAAACGTAAAATTTTGGAAATTGTTTCAGAAAGACAAATGAAATATTGATTTACAAATTCTAATCGAAATTGAATTTGATTTATTTTGAAATTTATTGAATGACCAATCAGTGTAATAATTACGAAAGTTATTAAAGAAACCAGAATCG
Organism: Allium cepa; assembly: GCA_030765085.1. NCBI lineage: Eukaryota > Viridiplantae > Streptophyta > Magnoliopsida > Asparagales > Amaryllidaceae > Allium > Allium cepa. The sequence goes on from CM060943.1 coordinate 118,171,352, forward strand.
GTTATGGACATACTCTCTGTCTAAACCGAAAACCACTTTAATAACTATACGCGGAGTGAGATCCAGAATGAAGTGGTTGGAATGATGAACGTGATGACTGAAGAAAGAGAACGATAATGGATAGCCTTGACACTTGTGTCAAATTGGAAATGACTAAAACAGGAGCCGTGCCGGGCGAAATGGGGTTAGCCACCTCGAGCGAACACACTTCTTCGTAACTACTACTCATTACTTGTTATTGATTGGTGCACCCTCGGAATTTTGGGAGTGTTGTTTCGCGGTGTTGCGATCATTACGGCGATGCATTTTCACCAGTCCGGATCAGGCAAATGGCAGTTTCACTACCTTGGGTATTGCCTCATTCGCCTTGTCATACTTGTATCCCTATATAACGACCACTACGAATTTGTTTTGTGTTATACCTATGGAGTACTCCCTGATATCCCATTAGTTTACGGTGGAGTTTACAGTGTTGTATAGACTATAACGCTTATATAAATGTGTTAAGGGGGATAATGGTAATGCCTTAACACTATTTTGATACTTTATATTACTGATAGACATTATCTTTTTAGCGTACACTACTACATAGTAGATAGTTTAACGGGTCCTTAAAGGATGATTAGTCCAACGTCTTTTGAGTTACTTGTATTTCAATTGTTATTTCACTTGAGTTGGATTTATTGATATAAGAATGTTAATCCTGACTCGAGTGTTTTGGTGTTTTGCTTTACGCTCGGGTCAGACCGAGTGTACCAGTATTCGAGACTCACCTTTGGAGTTGGAGCTTCGCTTGGAGAACCGGCTATCTATCCAGCTTTCAGATATTCAATTGATTCCAGTGATGTATTCTGATTTTTGCATTTGACTATTGTATTCGATACTTCTGTTGTAACTATTTAACTCTGTTATATGTATAATAGCTTCATGAACTACTATCTTTTGCTTCTGCTGCACATTATTACTCTGTGTCTGTGATCTATGATTATTTATTTATTGTATATGCTTCGTTTTACCAAATTTTAAATTAACAATTCGGTATTTTGAATTACTCAAGTCCGAAATGTGCGAATGCGGATGGTCCAAAATAGCGGGTCGTTACAGTTGGTATCAGAGCTTTGGTAGCTCTAGGAAAAACTTAGCATATATGATAAATATATTTACAGAATCACTTCCATTCGAGTTGAATCTCTTCCTTTTTGACTCGATTTCTTTGAATCTTGGAACATTCTATGCGGTTCCAAAATTCATTCGTGTCCCTCACTTTTTGTCTTCTTTTAATTCTGGAGTATCCCATAACTACACTTCGAATGATCTTTATAATTAATCGGCGGTCTCGCCAATCTTCGAATTATTTGTAAATGGATGAAACTCCTTTACAATTAGCAGTGATTTAACGAATATTTCTGTATCCTCGGTTTACAATGCTATCTATTCCTTTACCGAAGAATTCTGTGTCCTCGGTTTACAATGCTATTTATTCCCTTCTATACCAGAATTCTATTTCTTGAGATCGAATGTCGATTTGCCTTAGAATTCTGCATCGATTTTATTCTTGAAGTCATGGTCGACCGATTAGGGATGCCCGCGTTTTATATGAGTTATCCATCTCCCGATCTGTTATTTAAATCATCTTATTTTTGTTTCGAACCTATCTTCGAATCAAAATTATCTTTGATTTTAGTCCATCAAATTTGAATCTCTATCCTTGCTTTGAAATCCATTCTTATATCATCGAGCGAGGAAGTGTAATTGTAAATTAATATTAAAAATGTTTTATATATTGTGTTGTTTGAGTTGTTGATGTTGATTTAGATTTTCGATCGATTATTCTAATCAACGCTATCGATAGGATTTCCAAAACACTTGATAAGATTAAACTGACACAATTGTTTTCAAAATGAAATGATTTTATATGACTATATTATATAAGTAAAATTTTTCTGAAATTAGATAGTTAACTGAATTGATTGATAAAATGATTTTCATTTATTATTTTGTAAGCCATTGATTTTACCAACATAAATGATTGAAAATATAAGCATGGTATATAAATTGATTTAGAGGTTAAAATGAATTTAAATAAAGAATTTGAGAATTTAATTTTCGATAATTTTGATTTATGGTTCTAAAGGGTTAAAATATATATTAGTTAAAATGTTTTCGAATATAAATGGTTTACAAAGAATTTTAAATGATTAAATCAGAGCTCTTCTCCTTTGTCGCTGGAAAATAATTTCGGTGATGACGGCCGCATCATCGATATCCATTTTCGGGTTTCGAAGTGGAGAGACTATTCTGTAGCCCTGCTACACTTTTGTTTGAAAAATTGATTTGAATTTCTAAACATGACTTGATTTTTAATATATATTGAAGATTTTAATTTTGATTTGATATTATGTATGTGTATATATATATATATATGTATATATATTTTAGTTATAAAATGGTTGAAATTAATCGGAAATTAATTCTTAAATTTGGGTAAAGGATGATTTTCAGTTATAAATGAAGCCAATTTTTTTTTATATACTTAACTTGAAATAACTGAATTCAAATTTTTTATTTATATAATACCAATTGCATTCTATTTATAACTTACCTAAATTTTCAAAAGTTAACTATATAATTGAATATAATACAGTAGAAAATGATATTAAAGGATTTTTAAATAAATTTGAGTAGTTATAATAAATGTAAATATACTTAATATATGTGATAAGATATATTGAGTAGAATAAATTTAATAATAATTTGGAATAAAGAAGAATTAAATTTGACAAATAAAGTATGATTATAATAATGACTATTCAAATTTATGATTTTGAAATTGTTAATTAAATAATTAGATAATATACGATATAAATTGTCATTATAAATAAAATTTGAGTGCGTATAAAAATGTTATACACTTAAAGTTTAATTATAAAATGATTAATAGAGATAAAAAGAATACTTGGTTAGTTGAATAATAAATGGATTAATAAAATAAATTGTTGTTTGAAATAAATTTTGAAACAAACAATGATAAATTGAAAATAAACAAATTTAATGAAATTCCTTAAGTTTAAAAAGTCAATTGTTAAATACAGATTAGTTTAAATTGAAATTTATATGTTTAAATATAATTGTTTTATTTTGTTTTTCAAATCTATTATCTTTATAGTTGTTTCTATTCTCCTACCTCCTTCCTTTTCGAGGACGAAAAGTTTTGAGTGGGGGAGAGTGTAACGACCCATAAATTTTAACGGTTTTAGTAACGTATTTAATTGAAATTTTGTGAAATTTTAAACGATAAAATTTTGAAATATAAATTTGATATTTGTAATGCGTCTAGTTAAACATAGTAACTGGTAAATTTTCGTCCGAAAATATAAAAGTTTATTTCGTGCGTAAATTTACTTCAATTTAATTAGTTAAAAATCGATGAAAATAAAAAGTCTTCGAAACCCAAATATTTTTACATAGAAAAATTCTAAATCGTCTTCTGAGCAAGACGTCATTTTTAGTTTTCCAAATTCAGACTTCTTTAGCTCCGTCGATCTTATTTTTCTGCGTTTTCCTTGCATTTTCCACTATTAGAAAATTCAAATTTTTATAATTCAATCGAACCGCTAATATATGTATACCGTTTTGATCGTCTCGTCTTGCTGATCCCTGCGGTATATTTATTTTGTGTTTCAGAGCCCGGTACGAGACGGAATCCGCGAAACAATTACCGTCATCGGTACCGTTCAAGCCTTTTGGTCTACCCATGACCATTCATTTTTCCATGGTGCAAAAGCTGTACAGCAAATAGTTTTTCCCAGAATTCGATAAGGTGCGTCGCAGTATTCCCAACTGTTCATTTATTACATTTGCTTTTCAAAACAAAAATTTAAATATTTGGTTTACAAGCTCTGTACGTTTTCTCCTCCCATATTCTTCTCCCTCTTCTCAAAATATTTGTTGCCAATCTCTTCATTTTTTACAGATCTCGAAAGAAAGAAAAAAAAAACAAAATGAACTTCAAAACACAGTACTCGCATGCATCATTCAACATGTAGGTTGCGTATACACATTTGATTTAGCCTGTGCAAAATGCAAGTGTTCTCTGACAAGCTAAACTTTGCATGAAAATATTAGTCCTTGAGTTGTAGCTTATCTAAACCCATCACCACCCAGACCCGAGTTCTGCCCTCCTTTCCCAACATCTCTTCCCTGCCGAGTGCATCGCCTCCGTCCACCTCAGATGAGATCCCCTCTCCACCCTCATCCGATGGCCGCAGCCGCCACATGAACCACAAGAGTCGTTCTCTCTCCTCCAGCTAGCAACAGCCGACCCAAGCCGAGCATCCTTCCCTCCGCACCGACCTCCTCAACCTGATCCTCAAGCCACCTAGCCGACCAACTTCCATTCACGCCCATCACTTCGCCACCCACCACCTTCGACTCGCCACCGCTTCTCTAGCCTCGGCCACCAACCGTCGTACATCAAAACTTCTTTCACCGCCTCAACAGCCTCCTCACTAGCGTGCAACCCACGTCGATAGTCCATGCGAGCACTACACTCTTTTCCTTGCTTCGCCATTACCTACTTTCTGGCTTCCATTTTGTATGTAAGCTATATTTATAACTATATGTTGAGTTTTGCATAAGTATAATAGTTCCTATTTACAAATCTGTTTGTACAGTATAGGGAATATGTTAGCTTAGTATATTTATGATGCATATGAATCAGAACTATAGTTTGTGTGGGTTAGTTTATTTAAGTTTATAATATTTCATCTTATATATTGTCGTATAGAATACAATTCTTTTTATATATATTGTTTTCGAATTCGATACTGTTTAGGTATAAGGCATATAAACTTAAATGACCATTTACGTGTATAATATTTTTTGTGATAAATGAGAAAGAGTATTTTGTTTCTTTGGTTGTATATTATATAAATATGTATGTACATTATAATTTTGTTTTGGTTATTTACGTGTAGTTGTATCTATATACAGATTTCATTTTTATATATGTGCCTCAAGTCTAAATATGGGTTCAGGTATGGGTTTTTAGAATATAACATAATGAATATACTATTATTTTAATTTTTTTATACATACGGTAGCAGATTGCTTGCGCATGTTGGTTTGCTGCATCATTCATCTGACCTATGATGAAGCTAGCATCATGTCTTCTTTTTTGTTATTATGTATAGATGGGTCGGTGTATATACATTTAATTTTTACTTTATACATATCAAGTTATATATATGAAAATGTTTGAAGAATTTACTTTAATTTATAGTATGTTCAGCATATTTATATTGTGTACTTAAATTTAATTTATTATGAAAGCTTAGTGTATTTACATATTAGTCCAATTCCATTCTACGTTTAATGTATTTATGGAATAGGTTATCTTGTTAGTATATAGTAGGCTTTAAGAAGTTATATATAGCTTTTGGTAAGAACCGTATATGTATAAAGTATTGATGTGTAAATGGGTTTATATAAAAAAAATTATGTACATATTAAATAAATTGTTATATCGATTTATGTTAAACAAATTTTGATTTGTTCTCATTGATTTTCCATTCATCAGCTTTGTCCGTCGTTCCTGTTTTCTTCATCGAATTCGTGTCCATCTCAATTTGCTCTGGATTCGTAGCTCATTTCTGTGTCCAAATTTCTCTAGCCTCGAAAGGTGAGTAATCACTCACGATTAATTTTCTTTTATTTATTAAATTTGATTTCAATTGAACGACAATTGAAATATACCGTGTTAGCTATTTACAGTGTTATGTATGTTATTACCTGTATCAGTTCACCTGTGACATCTGACACCATTATATGTTATTTATGCAATGATAATCCAGTTTGGCTGATAAATGATTGATTGTTTGATGTTGACATTGGACATTAAATTGTTAACGTAGTAAGTGATAAATAATTTGAAAATGAAACTGACGTAGGATAATTAAAAATTTGAATCAACATATGTGTTGAATTTGATTAGTTAAATTTGTAAATATGACCCCTTTAAATGTTTAAACTAATTGACACGTAGAAATAGTGTTAACTACTCCTTGAGCCATTGAATGTATGTTGTATAAATTTATGCAGTATGAAATTGAATAATAGATGTCAAGTGAAGAACCGTATTAGTGTTAGTGTAATAATCTTTAATCTACATGAAATGATAGTGTAGATTTTAGAAATAATTATATTAATTTGCGCAAACAGCCAATGTAAATTAATACGATTATTTTGGGATTATTTGAATAAATTATTGGTTGTTATTGATGTTTGCTATTGCGTGTTTATTTACTTTGATACCATCTCAGTTATCACACTGCAAGTTCCCTTTGCTATGCTTTGATTTTTTAATTGAAATGGAATTGGGTTGAAATGATAAATACCCAAATGAATTTGACTTAGGATAGAAAATTAATAAACCCGATTGGTCAATAATTTGATTTAAAAATAAAATAAGATTTTATTTGAATAAATAATAAGATTTTTAAATGAAGTTTGAATTTGAATTTTAATGAAACGAAAATGATAATATTTAATAATCTAAAACAAATTATTGATAGAGTGATTGATGAAAGAACATTGTTTAATTTAAGAAATGATTGAATTAAGTTTTGAAATTATTTAATAATTAAGTTTTGAAATTACTTAATAATTAAGATTGTAATTATGTAATAATTAGGGTTTGGAATTAGTTAATAATCAAATTTTGAAATTATTAATTATGTTTTGAAATTATTTAATAATTAAATAAAATTGAATTATTTGATAATTAAATAAAATTTGAATTATTTGATAAAAAAAATTGAATTTTTGAATAAGTGAGTTTGAACTTCGTTGATAAATGAAATTGGGTTCCTTTATTAATTAAGTTTGGAAAATCATTTAAGTAAGTTAATAAGTGAAATTGAACTTCTCGAATATGTGAAATTTTGTTTCTTTATTAATTGAGTTTTGAAATTCGTAACACAGTAATTAAATAAGTGATATTAAATTTCTTTAACAAGAAATAATTGCGTTTTATTGAAACAAATGTAAAGCTTGTAATTTAAAGAATTTGATTTGATGAATTTAACTTAATTAAATTTGTAAGCTTTGATAATGAAGTTGAACGTAAGTAATTGATCAATGAATTGGAAATTAAGTGGAAATTGTTTTAAATGATAAATTTGTTTAACGAATATTGAATGAAAACGATAAATGAATTTAAATTTGATTTGAATGTTAAATTAAATTAATTTAATGATTTTGGAATGAAACTTATATACGAACTTGAATCAATATTTGAATTGTTTAAATAAAAATTTGAAATTGAATCACGAGATTTTGAAATAGTAATTTGGAAGTAATGAAACGTAAAATTTTGGAAATTGTTTCAGAAAGACAAATGAAATATTGATTTACAAATTCTAATCGAAATTGAATTTGATTTATTTTGAAATTTATTGAATGACCAATCGGTGTAATAATTACGAAAGTTATTAAAGAAACTGGAATCGGTTATGGACATTCTCTCTGTCTAAACCGAAAACCACTTTAATAACTATACGTGGAGTGAGATCCAGAATGAAGTGGTTGGAATGATGCATGTGATGACTGAAGAAAGAGAACGATAATGGATAGCCTTGACACTTGTGTCAAATTGGAAATGACTAAAACAGGAGCCGTGTCGGGCCAAATGGGGTTAGCCACCTCGAGCGAACATACTTCTTCGTAATTACTACTCATTACTTGTGATTGATTGGTGCACCCTTGGAATTTTAGGAGTGTTGTTTCGCGGTGTTGCGATCGTTGCGGCAATGCGTTTTCACCAATTCGGATCAGGAAAACGGTAGTTTCACTACCTTGGATATTGCCTCATGTGCCTTGTCATACATGTATCCCTATATACGCGACCATTACGAATTTGTTTTGTGTTATACCTATGGAGTACTCCCTGATATCCCACTAGTTTACGGTGGAGTTTACAGTGCTGTAAAGACTATACACTTATATAAATGTGTTAAGGGGGATAATGGTGTGACGCCCCACCTCTATACCACGCTAGCCAAGAACACTACGACTAACGCGGAGAATAAGGCTGTTGAGGAGCAGCCATCAGTAGTTAGGCCTTACACTAGTATTGGTTATCTCGATAGGAGTGGTATATATATATATATTCTTTCATTTTTCACCTCTGATTTATTTACTCCCATCGACATACCCCAATTCCAGTATAAAACGAACTACGATGGTTCATAATAGTTTAGAACAGTAGGTATAATAATGTTATCCCATTTTTGATCAAAACTGGAATATCAACAAATTGGCAAGGAATGATGGATATCAGGATTGGAAATCGGTTGGAATCAAGGCTACGATCGATATCGTCAAAATTTTGTTGAACTCCGATCGGGACGAAATTGATTGGAGATGATTATAAGGACTAGGAAAGGCTATGTTTCAAATTTCAGGTTAATCGGAGTTTGTATGAAGAAAATATGATTGATTCAAGGTAGGAAAGGAATGTTGTTCGAATCCATCAAGGTGGTGCTCGGTTCGAATCCATCGGATTCGAACCCATCAGGTTCGCATCGATCGAAGGCATGATGCAGAGATGGTTCGAATCGATACGGTTCGTATCGATCAACATAGGTTCGGCTTGTTGAAGTTTGTATCGATGGTAGTTCGAATCGATGAAGTTCGTATCGATCAGGGGAGCCGGCTTCGTGGATTCGAAGGAGGGGAGCCGGCTTCGTGGATTCGAAGGAGGGGAGCCGGCTTCGTGGATTCGAAGAAGGGGAGTCGGCTTCGTGGATTCAATGCAATGGATTCGAAGGAAATGGGTTCGAAGAAGACGGACTCGAGGGAGATGGATTCGAAGGAAATGGGTTCGAAGAAGACGGACTCGAGGGAGATGGATTCGAAGAAGATGGATTCGAGGGGGATGGATTCGAAGAGAGTGGGTTCGATGTATAGGTTCGAACCAGGCAGAACACACGAAGCTTTGAACTTGAATCGATCGTATCTTCCAAACCGTTGATCCAAATGCTATGAAATTTTCACAGGAGCTTACATACATGTTGAAGAATGTTCTCACCAAATTTCAGCTCAATTGGATGATTTCTTGATCGATTCGAACCTTACTTCGAATTGATCCCAAGGTGGGCCCGAACCTCCAGATTTCGGGCGCGTGGGCCCCCTCACGTGCCTGAAGCAGTCTTCCCGGATTTTAGGAGAAATATCAGCCTCCTACGCATATAAATAGAGCCCCTGGTCATTCAGAAAAGGGGTCGAAGATTCTAGAGAGAGAAAGCACGCTCGGACACTGCCAGAATCATTCCATATCATCATTGCTGCTATTTATTTCAAGTTTTGGACTTTGTAACTGCTGTAATCGTCTGTAATCATCAAGGATAATCAATAAAAGGATTAAAACTTTGGAGTGGACGTAGGCCGGAGATAGCCGAACCACTATAAAACTTGTGTCTCTGTTCTTTACTTTGGAATTACTGTTTAATATTTGCTGAGATCTGAGATTTGTGTTTGAATATTATTGATTTGTATTCATACACTGGTGCTTTCACGGTATTCGGTGTTTGTGACCAATTTTGGCGCAAACACTTTGGTGCTTTCACTGAGAATGACTAGCACCAGCTACATCTGATTTGAAGTTTGGATTTGAAGATTTTAAAGAGTTTGGATTCAAGGGCAATGACCAGGCAAAATAGTAGAAGGCAGTGGGCTGAGAGAAGCCAACAGGAAGGAAGTCAACAAGCATCCTCCGGAGCGGGGGAAGGATAGGCTTCAATCTACATAACTCGGGATGAAATGGAGGCGATGGCAAATTCTTTGCAAGAGAGATTGTTAAAGAACCAACAGGAAATGATGCAGACTTTCTTCGAGCAAATAAGAGCTGCAGGGATGCAGAACTTAGGAACAGCTACAGCCGCTGTGGATGCAGGACAGGGGACTAGGGTCGTGGAACCCAATGGAGGACGAGATATGGAGCCACAAAGCAATCAACAAGGGCTTGGGGGCAGACCCATAGGATCCAACACAGAAGGACCTCTGGAAGGAGTTCAACAGGCTAGAACCAATGTTGCTACTAACGAGCCACATGAAGAGTATGTGCCGGAGTTCCCTCGGGGGCAACCCCCGACAGACAACGCTGGATTGGTAGAGATGATTAGGAAAACTGTGCGAGGTGGTTTGGCCAAAGGAGACTTGGAAGGAGTGAACAGGAGTCCGTTTGCTCGGGAAATAAGGATGGCTCAGAACCCACCTAAGTTTAAGTTGCCTAGCGTGGAGATATATGATGGCAAGACAGATCCAACGGATCACTTGATGAGGTACACCAGACACATGGAGGTGCTGGGGGCATCGGAGGAAGTGATGGCCCGATGCTTCCCTTTGTATTTGACGGACTTAGCTGCGATGTGGTTTAGGCAGCTGGAAGAAGGATCTATCAGGACTTGGAGGGAATTAATGGAAAGGTTTTTGGGGCAGTTTCGGGTTCATGTCAAGAGACCGAAGAACGTGATGACATTAACATCGGTGAAGCAAAGAATGGATGAATCGCTTAGAGCTTTTCTAACTCGATTCAGTGCGGCAGTTGCTTCGGTGGATCGGCCTGATCCATCGATGGTTTTAATGGCGGCGGTATCACGAGTCAGCGAGGACTCGGATTTCAAAGTATCTCTGGTACGAGACCCCCCACAAGATCTCGACGAATTCTTTCACGAGGCAGAAAGGTTCCTTCGACAAGAAGATGCAAGTACGGATTTAAAGGTAAAAAAGGTTAGTGCAATCGAGGTTGGAGCAGTATCCAGCGGTGGTTCGGATAAAGACAAAGGAAAAAGGAAATTGGATAATGATTCTGGAAACGCTAGGAAACGATGGAAGGATCCAAAGTTTTCCACATACACAGGATTGAACGAGACGCTGGAGCAGATATACATGGATACTCGGAATCGCCTTCCCTACCGGAGGCCAGCCAGGAGAGAGCATTCTGAACGAGAGAGGGCATCAGGGAGGCATTGTCTCTTCCATGACTTAGACGGACATGACACCAACAGCTGCAGGCACTTGAAGGATATAATCGAGGAGCATGTAAGGAATGGACAGTTACAGCAATATATCGGAACTCGGAATGCAACGGTGGAGCAGGAGCAACCACCGACAACCTCTCGCCGTGGTGATGGGAGGCCCAGGGATGATGGTCGATTGATCATCCACTGATCCGGATAATGTGAAATAAGTAGCGAACTACTGGCAAGCAACCAGGTCATTTACACATGTATGGGGACGGAGATAGCCCCTAGGCATGCTCTAAATGATGATAAACTGCGATGCCGTGGTTTGTGAAATCTGCTTTTCTGTTTTGGTTTGGACGCTACTTTTCTTTTCGGATTTTGGTTTTGGAGTTTGAATCAAGCTCCTGGTTTTGCTTCCTTTTGATTTGAATTTTTCTTTGGATGATTGTTTCCGGTTTTGAATGTTGGTTTGGTTTTCTGGTTTTCTGGTTTTGGATTTGGATTTTTTGAGTTTGGATGTTGGATTGGATTTTGATTGGATTTTCATCTAGTTTTTGATAAATGGTCGTCGGGTATGGATTATGCCTGGCAAGGGGTGAGTCACTTTGCCCGAACGTGGTAGATTGACTCATTCAGGTCGTTGAGTATGGACTATGCTCAACAAGGGTCCGGAGTGACCAGGATTCGGCCTAGGACTTAGGCCCTGTATTATCAATTGCTATTTTCAGGTCGTTGAGTATGGCTATGCTCAACAAGGGTCCGGAGAGACTGGGATTCGTCTTAGGACTTAAGCCACGACACTGCTCAACGTCCAGGGACACTGGACCACGGTCGTCAGGTGCGGATTGCGCTTGGCAAGAACCCAGAGAGGTTAGCTCGACGTCCAGGGACACTGGACCATGGTCGTCAGGCGTGGATTACACTTGACAAGAACTCGGAGAGGTTATGGATTCAAATATTTACCCGGAGAGGTCCTGGATCTGGTAATTGGCTATTGGATTAGGATAGATTAGGACTCGGCTATCGAGTTCGAATGGATATGGAATTGGCTAAGGCTTTGGTTATGGGATTTGGAATTGGACATCGGCTCGAAGCAGTCAGGGATGGCATAATCTGGTGATATGGCTATGGACTTTGGATATTGGATTCGGAACTACTCAAAACACGCCTTGTTATCAGAAGGCATGTTTTGGAGGGCAAAGTGTTATCCCATTTTTGATCAAAACTGGAATATCAACAAATTGGCAAGGAATGATGGATATCAGGATTGGAAATCGGTTGGAATCAAGGCTACGATCGATATCGTCAAAATTTTGTTGAACTCCGATCGGGACGAAATTGATTGGAGATGATGATAAGGACTAGGAAAGGCTATGTTTCAAATTTCAGGTTAATCGGAGTTTGTATGAAGAAAATATGATGGATTCAAGGTAGGAAAGGTATGTTGTTCGAATCCATCAAGGTGGTGCTCGGTTCGAATCCATCGGATTCGAACCCATCAGGTTCGCATCGATCGACGGCATGATGCAGAGATGGTTCGAATCGATACGGTTCGTATCGATCAACATAGGTTCGGCTTGGTGAAGTTCGCATCGATGGTAGTTCGAATCGATGAAGTTCGTATCGATCAGGGGAGCCGGCTTCGTGGATTCGAAGGAGGGGAGCCGGCTTCGTGGATTCGAAGGAGGGGAGCCGGCTTCGTGGATTCGAAGAAGGGGAGTCGGCTTCGTGGGTTCAATGCAATGGATTCGAAGGAAATGGGTTCGAAGAAGACGGACTCGAGGGAGATGGATTCGAAGGAAATGGGTTCGAAGAAGACGAACTTGAGGGAGATGGATTCGAAGAAGATGGATTCGAGGGGGATGGATTCGAAGAGAGTGGGTTCGATGTATAGGTTCGAACCAGGCAGAACACACGAAGCTTCGAACTTGAATCGATCGTATCTTCCAAACCGTTGATCCAAATGCTATGAAACTTTCACAGGAGCTTACATACATGTTGAAGAATGTTCTCACCAAATTTCAGCTCAATTAGATGATTTCTTGATCGATTCGAACCTTACTTCGAATCGATCCCAAGGTGGGCCCGGACCTCCAGATTTCGGGCGCGTGGGCCCCCTCACGTGCCTGAAGCAGTCTTCCCGGATTTTAGGAGAAATATCAGCCTCCTACGCTTATAAATAGAGCCCCTGGTCATTCAGAAAAGGGGTCGGAGATTCTAGAGAGAGAAAGCACGCTCGTACACTGCCAGAATCATTCCATATCATCATTGCTGCTATTTATTTCAAGTTTTGGACCTTGTAACTGCTGTAATCGTCTGTAATCATCAAGGATAATCAATAAAAGGATTAAAACTTTGGAGTGGACGTAGGCCGGAGATAGCCGAACCACTATAAAACTTGTGTCTCTGTTCTTTACTTTGGAATTACTGTTTAATATTTGCTGAGATCTGAGATTTGTGTTTGAATATTATTGATTTGTATTCATACACTGGTGCTTTCACGGTATTCAGGGTTTGTGACCAATTTTGGCGCAAACAAATAATAACACAGATAATATCAATAAATGCGAAACACAGATAAAACATAAAAGTCTCATATATATAACTGATGTCAGTTACAATACATTTGACATAGAACATATGATACAACAACAACTGTCGACCCAAGAAGTTATATATATACAAGTACATTATCGACTAACATACATGAATACATATCAACCTATGCTATGACACGACAACTCCCAAAAGATAAGAAAAGTTTTCATAGCTCAAACAGCTACCCAAAGCATGATATCTACGACCTGAAATAACTCGGTCTGACCCGAGTATTAAACTCAAAAGAAAATAATACGCGGGTCATTCTAATTCAGACTCAGTTATTAGTGCACAGAAGCAATAATAATTAAATAATGAATAGACGACAGTCACAATAAATCTCGTCTATCCGATCCTTAAATAAAGAAATCGGATAATGATAAATATAACACGTAATAGTGTTAAACAAAAAATCAGCAAATTAAACCAAATCAGAATACAATTCAGAATATTGAATTGAATAAACAAAACAGTTTAAACCATTGAAATATCAATTAAAATATTAATTCGAGTAGGGCTGCAGTACACGCACGCGTGCACTGCCTCGCCACTACAGCATATGGAATATGCAAAAGATCAATAAATCAAGACAAGATAGAATATCATAAAAGCCATACCGTGTGGCTGCAGTTCACACTTACGTGCACTGCCATGCCACTACAGTGATAATGTACCCAAAAAATCAATTCTGTGTGGTTGCAGTTCACGTTTGCGTGCACTGCCTTGCCACTACAATAATGATGTACACAACCGGGCACAAGGTCAAACCCGAACTATTAGCTGGATTCAACACAGGGGAGGTGTACAGGCTACGACTTCAAGCATAAAGTAGTTAAATATCCAAGCAACAATGAAAAACAATGGAACCAACTCAAAATAGTCACAATATGAAGGCAGCAAGTAAAACTGCAATGCTCAAACTCAGGTGGACAACACTGACTTAAGTACACAAGTGACACAACAATGCATAGAACCAAGACACAAAGGAATGTCAAAATGATAGTGAAGTGGTCAAAGAATAGCCATACACAAAGATAAAGCACAATCCAGACCAGGTAGTACAGGTATCAAGACCAAAGTCAGATGAAACAATGCCCAAAATGCAACATGCTCAAAGACCAATGCACAATATGCAATAGTGGCACAACACTAAAAATTGCAAATACGAACCACTACAGTGATACAAGGTCAAACCCGAGTTATCAGCTGGGTTCAACACAGGGAAGTCGTACAGGTTACGACTTTAAACATGCGAACAGGAAAACCAAAACAATGCCCAACTCAAATGAACACAGCGAAATGCACAAAGGCATGGCAACTGCACCAAGACCAAACAGTGAACCAATTCCAGAACAGGTAAGCCTGAACCAAGTCCAGAACTGGTAAGCCCAAATAAATGCACAGACTCAAGTTAAACAAAGTTTCTAATGTAAATACAAGGACCAGTGATTTCAAATATGTCACAAGAGAAGTCTTGGGACAAGTCAAATACAACTGAAAATTTCAAATCATTAAAAGCTAAAAATCAGTGATGTCAAGTGACCAGAGTTAAATACAAGTATCCACTTTAAACAAGACATTACTGCCGAGGTCATGCAACAGCAGGAAGTAGTCAAATTCAATGTAGACAACAGATTTTACAATTCAAAAGTTCTTAAACAAAATTGAGACAATGCTCCATTACTACCATGATTCCATGCAACTCAAAATTAAATCAAATGCACTGCATCACGAGCGCAAGATACAGTGGACTACAAATAATACAAGTGATGTGCAAAAGTATTCCAGATTTGAACAACACAAGTGCACAGGCAGTTTTACCAAAATAGACAATACAACATCTCACAGCAACATGACTTAGTGCATAAGCACTATGTAGAGTTCGAGGCTACCAAGATGAACGATTTGCCTCAAAGTAAAATGAAACAGTTACAAGATGAAATGTAAATGCCACTGCAGTTGCAAACCAGTGGTTTGCCAAAATCAACCAGGCTACACAATGAACCCAAACTCATGTGAATATAAATCAAAATACAACAAGTTACAACATAACTTAATTGCTCAAAGCAACTCAAGTCAGAAATTTAGAAACCAGCATCAAGTGGACAAATTAACAAGTCAAACACCAAGACCCAATTCAAAACAAGGTCAACGGCAGTGTAATCAGCCAGTGACGAATAAAGTCGAAGCCGACCAAAATTCACGCAACAAAACAAAATCGAACGAGAGGCATAGTACTAATTTGAAAAGAATCCCAAAACCAATCGATCGAAATTAACCAGAAACAAAAACGAACTTGAAGAAGTCATAAAAATCTCGAGCAAACAACATATATCGAACGGCAAGAAAAATGAATCAACAACCTTAAACAATTGAATACGAACGAAAATCACTGAATTCGAACCATAAATAAACATGAGGTATGAATTAGATGTGAGTAAGTAAATTTACTCACCTTGACCGAGGCGAAGGCGAACTCGATCGAATTTGAAGCCGCGACGATCACAAATCAAGCGGCCGCAAGCACCATAAGAGACGAGCAACGATCAAACAATTGAAAGTGGCATCTTTGATTTTTATACAAAGCCCTAATTTTCGATCGAACGAAGAAAAGGGACGGAGTCGCCACCATTTTAGTTTCTTTCATTCGTATGTTTTTAGGTTTGCGAAGAGAAATGAAAATAGAGGGGGAAATTTGGGTTTGCCTTTGTGTTTAGGGTTTGCCACTGAAAATTGAGCAAAGATAGGAACCGGGTTATATAAATTAAAATGGAATGGGCCGAAATGATAAAGATAGAGGAAAGAGGGTTATTGGGCCAAGGTTCGACTGAAAGCCCGAATCAATCTCTAGCATCCAAGCAACATCGACTGACTGAGCAAGATAAATTGGCAAAACTAAATGATTATTTTAAATCCCACAAATCTTTATCAATTTTAAAAGAATTTCATCTCGATTAAACACTACCCAAAGCAATAAGCCATCGCCATTAAATATTTAACGATGATTATAAATTGGTGAAAAATCTCGGGTTGTTACAGACTTCCCTCCTTAAAGAAATTGCGTCCTCGCAATCGTACGGAATAAATGGACAAAACGTAACAACCATAAATGCATATCATCACAAAATGAAGAAATTTGAAATAGGAAGTTCACAAAACAACAATATCTAATTATCGATACGACAATTAGAAGACAGCAAAATCAGCAAATCTAATTATCAACAAAGGTAATTAGAAAACACAAATCACAAATATCTAACTATCAAAAACGATAATCAGGAATTACCACAACGGTAATCAAATTTCAAATCAAAAAATATTCAATTATCAAAACGATAATCAAATCTTAAATCATAAATATATAATTATCACAAACGATAATTAAATCTCAAATATCTAATTATCATAAGCGATAATCAGAAACAACAAATATCTGATTATCAAAAACGATAATCAGAAATCACAAATCAACGAATATTTAATTATCTCAATTGATAATCAAATCTTAAATCACAAATATTTAATTATCACAAACGATAATTAAATCTTAAATCACAAATATTTAGTTATCCCAAATGATAATTAAATCACAAATATTCGATTATCAAAAACGATAACCAGAAATCGCAAATATCTTATTATCAAAAATGATAATCAGAAACCACAAATATCCAATTATCAAAAACGATAATCAGAAATCACAAATATTTCAATTAACGAGTCCGGAATTAACCGAAATTGCAAACGCACATGTCCCATAACCACGAGTTTTACTAAATCGTTTAATTTACTTCATCGTTTCCTTGAAAGTGCAAAATTGTGTATTCTAGAAATAACATTTCACATTCTCAAACAGACAAGTCCGGATGAAGCGAATCAGTAAAAGAAAGGGGTCATAGTCCTCGATTTTTCTGAAACGTTTAAATCGCTTCATCATTCTTTTGAAAGCGCAAAGTGCAAAACTTTTGAAAACGATTTTCATTTATTTTATAAAAATAATAATTTACATTCTCAAACGAACAAGTCAGGAATTAAGCGAATCAGCAAAAGAAAGGGGTCATAGTCCTCGATTTTTCTGAAACGTTTAAATCGCTTCCACATTCTTTTGACAAAGTAAACCGTAAAAATTTTGGAAACGATTTTTATTTTGAAACAATTTTTAAAACACGTGATTAAAACAGCAACATCAGTAACAACCTCGACAAGGAAATCGCACTTCTCAAAATACCGTAAAAACGGACAACAAAATAAGCATCGCGGAATAACCGCTTGAAAATCCATTTTAAAATCGACGGTTACTGAAGTTAATACGTAAAAACCTCATCAAAATAATTGGCATAAAAATATAATACCAATGAATTTTCGTCCGTCAAAAATGTCACAAGAATCTTCTCAAAGATTGAAAGGGGTATCATACCCTAAACTTGTATTCATAACAAGTCAATGACACACGAATTCACCATTGCACAAAAATTGATAAAACTTATCAATAGAAATCATAAAAATTGGTGAAGCACAAATTCTAGAAATCATCACAAGAAATCCAGAAAACACAAATTCTAGAAATCTACACAAGAAATCTAGAAAACACAAAGAGGGAAAGAGGCCTATCACATGACGGTCCGAAGACCATGGGGAGCTACCCCATATGGGTGAGTCAGAATCACCTAGATGAGGTCTAGGCTAACCAAAAAGCAAAAAGGTATGTGTGAGTGGAATCACACAAATGGTGTCTAGCCTAACCTCGCAAACAAAAAGGTATGTGTGAGCGGAATCACACAAATGGTGTCAAGGCTAACCAAAAAGCAAAAAGGTATGTGTGAGTGGAATCACACAAATGGTGTCTAGCCTAACCTCGCAAACAAAGAGACGTCTCACAATTGCTAGTCTAAATCATAAAAAGAGGAAGGCCTAACACAAAATGGGAGCATGAAAACTCACCAACCGGTATCACAAAACGAGACGCTATCTTATGGTGGCCAACCATTAAATTTTTGACACACGAATGGTCCGAAGACCGTGGGGCGCTACCCCACATATGTGATGGTGAAACATCACACAAATGCGATGGCGAAACATCACAAGAGCGGGGTCTAGTCTCCTCGCAGACAAAGAGACATCGCACAGTTGCTAGTCTAAATCACAAAAATGATCGTCATGATCATCAAGAAGTGTCAATTACACTAAGTTAGTAAATATTAAAGTTTAGCTTCATGTCCCATAACTACTAGCTTAACTCAAATATTTACGAACAAACTGTAGATCTTCACTAGAAAATTGTCACAAGAGTTTTCAATCGAACAAGTCCAAGAGTTAACCGACGAAGCAAACGTAAGCGTTTCATACCACTTGTTTTACTAAGCCGTTTAATTCGATTTCTCATCCGAGTGAAGTAAAGGCTTGTATATACTAGTAGATTGGAAAATGGTTTAAGTAAAGTTTGTAATAAAATAGTTTTGAAATTGTTTGGAGAAAAGGGTTTTGATATTTACTACTAGTATAGAAAACCTTTATATTTTTAAAGTGACAAAGCATAAAAGTGATTGTAGAAACAATCAATCACAAGAATTCACATACGAAGATGTGAATAGAATCCAAAGAAATCGATACTGAATCCTTCAAAAGGTATGTTCACGAAAATCCCGAAGAAAATGTCACTAAAGTCGCTAATAAATGATAGCAACAAATCGAGGAATTAACACGAGTCGATTAAATTTGGAAACCAAATCAATTCACTAAAATTCACATTCAAAGACGTGAATAAAATCCAAAGAATTCGATTCTAAATCCATCAAAGTAGAAATACCCAAAAATTCCGGAAATAGAAGTTATAACAACTAATCGGAAAAGAAGAATCGATTAACAATTGGAAAAACAAAGCAAAACGAGCATAAATGCATAAATGACTTCAACAAAAATAAAAATCAAGTCAACGCTAAAGTCAACAATTATTTTCCACAGTCGAGTACAAAACGAATCAACATCCTCATCAAAGAATTCAACGGCAAACAAAGCCAGAGCCTTAGAAATCAAGAAACTAGCAATTTCACAAAAACAAAATCAAATGCACATGAATAAACGTTAGAAATTCATACCTAACAATCAAAAATAATCATAAGCAAAGATGAGAGATAAAACATCGACAATTAGTTGTAACACATGTTCCGTCTAAGTTATGTTTTATATTATGTGCATAAACCCCAGGCTCCGATACCAAGCTGCGACGCCCCACCTCTATACCACGATAGCCAAGAACACTACGGTGCAATGCTGTCAACTAGCGCGGAGAATAAGGCTGTT
Organism: Allium cepa; assembly: GCA_030765085.1. Classification (NCBI taxonomy): domain Eukaryota; kingdom Viridiplantae; phylum Streptophyta; class Magnoliopsida; order Asparagales; family Amaryllidaceae; genus Allium; species Allium cepa. Next base: position 118,191,274 of record CM060943.1, read on the forward strand.
GAGGAGCGGCCATCAGTAGTTAGGCCTTACACTAGTATTGGTTATCTCGATAGGAGTGGTATATATATATATATTCTTTCATTTTTCATATCTGATTTATTTACTCCCATCGACATACCCCAATTCCAGTATAAAACGAACTACGATGGTTCATAATAGTTTAGTACAGTAGATATAATAATAACACAGATAATATCAATAAATGCGGAACACAGATAAAACATAAAAGTCTCATATATATAACTGATGTCAGTTACAATACATTTGACATAGAACATATGATATAACAACAACTGTCGACCCAGGAAGTTATATATATACAAGTACATTATCGACTAACATACATGAATACATATCAACCTATGCTATGACACGACAACTCCCAAAAGATATGAAAAGTCTTCATAGCTCAAACAGCTACCCAAAGCAAGATATCTACGACCAGAAATAACTCGGTCTGACCCGAATATTAAATTCAAAAGAAAATAATACGCGGTTCAGTCTAATTCAAACTCAGTTATTAGTTCACAGAAGCAACAATAATTAAATAATGAATAGACGACAGTCACAATAAATCTCGTCTATCCGATCCTTAAATAAAGAAATCGGATTACGATAAATATAACACGTAATAGTGTTAAACAACAAATCAGCAAATTAAACCAAATCAGAATACAATTCAGAATATTGAATTGAATAAACAAAACAGTTCAAACCATTGAAATATCAATTAAAATATTAATTCGAGTAGGGCTGCAGTACACGCACGCGTGCACTGCCTCGCCACTACAGCATATGGAATATGCAAAAGATCAATAAATCAAGACAAGATAGAATATCAAAAAAGCCATACCGTGTGGCTGCAGTTCACGCTTGCGTGCACTGCCTTGCCACTACAGTGATAATGTACCCAAAAACTCAATTCCGTGTGGCTGCAGTTCACGTTTGCGTGCATTGCCTTGCCACTACAATAATGATGTACACAACCGGGCACAAGGTCAAACCCGAACTATTAGCTGGATTCAACACAGGGGAGGTGTACAGGCTACGACTTCAAGCATAAAGCAGTTCAATATCCAAGCAACAATGAAAAACAATGGAACCAACTCAAAACAGTCACAAGATGAAGGTAGCAAGTAAAACTGCAATGCTCAAACTTAGTTGGACAGCACTGACTTAAGTACACAAGTGACACAGCAATGCATAGAACCAAGACACAAAGGAATGTCAAAATGATAGTGAAGTGGTCAAAGAATAGCCATACACAAAGATAAAGCACAATCCAGACTAGGTAGTACAAGTATCAAGACCGAAGTCAGACGAAACAATGCCCAAAATGCAACATGCTCAAAGACCAATGCACAATACGCAATAGTGGCACAACAATAAAAATTGCAAATACGAACCACTACAGTGATACAAGGTCAAACCCGATTTATCAGCTGGGTTCAACACAGGGAAGTCGTACAGGTTACGACTTTAAACATGCGAACAGGAAAACCAAAACAATGCCCAACTCAAATGAACACAGCGAAATGCACAAAGGCGTGGCTACTGCACCAAGACCAAACAGTGAACCAAGTCCAGAACAGGTAAGCCTGAACCAAGGCCAGAACTGGTAAGCCCAAATAAATGCACAGACTCAAGTTAAACAACGTGTCTAATGTAAATACAAGGACCAGTGATTTCAAATATGTCATAAGAGAAGTCTTGGGACAAGTCAAATACAACTGAAAATTTCAAATCATTAAAAGCTCAAAATCAGTGATGTCAAGTGACCGGAGTCAAATACAAGTATCAACTTTAAACAGGACATTACTGCCGAGGTCATGCAACAGCAGGAAATAGTCAAGTTCAATGCAGACAACAGATTTTACAATTCAAAAGTTCTTAAACAAAATTGAGACAATGCTCCATTACTTCCATGATTCCATGCAACTCAAAATTAAGTCAAATGCACTGCATCACGAGCACAAGATACAGTGGACTACCACTACGCCATAGACGACCTTCTGCAACATTTTTGCAAGGTGTTGCTAACTAAAATGTTGCGACAGCTATAAATTTTTGGTCCTACTGCAACGTTGTATTCTTGGTGTTACCTTAGCCATAAAAATGTGTTGCTCTAGCTAAACAAGTGTAACACGATGCAACATTTTTATATAGTGTTGCCATAGATATATTCTAATTAAAAAAATTTAAATTTTTTTTACACCTCAGCGATCCACACCACCATTTAAAACAAAATCTCAACCGTCGATTCACACCATCGATCCACACCTTACCAATTTCCATTTCCCGCTTTACTTTTCTTTCTCATTCCTCTCTCTGTGAAAATTAGGGCACGCGATTTTTCTTTCTCCTTCCTCTCTGTGAAAACTAGGGCACGCGATTCCAGTTGCTTTGATGCTCTGATTGATCGAATCTAGTGTAAGAAACGTTCCTGGTAGCTTGCTTCTTCATTCTCCTTGATTGATTGCTCGAATTGCTTTAACTTCGTCGTCGGGTGCGATGTGATATTATTTTGTATGTTTTCTGCCTTCTGGTTTACTTGATTATTCTCAATTTTGGTTACACTCGCACGCTTTTGCCGATGATGAATTGGGATTTATTTATAGGCTTTATTTCCTATAATCTCGAGTTTAATCTTTCTGTTGGACTTTGAGAAATCTGGTATGTTGGATTGCGATGATGTATTGGTATGTTGGATTTTGGTCCACTGGCTTGATTTTGCTTTGCCGATGATGAATTGCGATGTGATATTATTTGGTATGCTGGATTTTGGTTCACTAGCTTGTTTTTGATTTCTGATCTGAGCTTGTTAGCTCCTTCTGCTGCATTTGTTAAACCAGAACTTGAACCTTTGTTAAACTTGTTCACATACCTTTGTACCTTGCTGCATTTGTTAAACCAGAACTTGCAGTATTTGTATTCTGCTGTCCTCTTGAAAACTGCTTCACTTGAAAACTTCTGCATTTTTGAAAATCAGAACTTTGAAAGTGATCTTTGGTTTTATTAAACTGTTGACTAATCTGAACATTGAGTTTTGGTTTCCACGATATATACAAACATATGTGTGTTGAGCTTTGTTGGTTTTGCTTGGTATGGACTGAACTAGTACCATGCTAACCTTGTTCTTTAACATGAACTAATGCTCCAAGTCCTCTGTATATCATATTACTGCCTATGTTTCTCTTGTACATGCTTGATGCATTCACTGTTTTTGCTTGATGGGCTGCCTATGTGTACTGCTGTGCTTCTTGCACTAGCTTGTCTACATTTTGCTGAACCTGGTTCTTGTTTATTTTGTTGGTTGCTTTGCCCTGAGTTGAATCCAGTCGATGACTCGGGTTTGACCTTGTGCCGTGTCCATTTTTTTTGGCTTGTCTACATATCTGGCTGCACTTGAGTATGAACCTGCACTTGAGTAGTTGCACTTGAGTAGTTTCTTGTACCAAGCCTTATGATGCATGTATGTTCATCCATGTACATGCATTTCTTGGTCATGTTATGTTGCTTGCTGTGTTAAGTACTACTTTGTGCACTTGGCTTCTCCTTTGTGCATTTTTGCCTCAACTGTTGCTTGCTGTCTTCCATATTGTCTTGTATCCATGTGTTGCATTCATGTTTGGCTTATGCACTTGTGAACAGCTGACTTGTGCATTCACAGGTTGTCCGTGCAAATATTTGGTCCCTGTCAGAAAAAAATATGAAAAGAAACAACCCAAATACCTGAGGCAAATAATATAACAAAAATATTTTCATTTTCTGTTCGAGTTAAATATTATTTTCCAGATTACTGCTTTTGAATTATATGTGACAAGTATTGAAGACTGGACATCTGGATACAAGCTTGAAGATAGAGTCAAATCAAATGTGCTTGAGCTTGAAGACTGGACCCGCTACTCGGCTCGCCTTCGTCTCAGCACTCGGCTCGTCATATATTTGTCAGTGTCGGTGTCTGTATAAATTGAAACTGCATATGTAATGAGTGAACAGAGTGATGTAGTGAGGAATATCTGTATATGTTAATATCAGTGTTATATATCATTGAATTGTAAAATAGTGGAGTCAGGAATTTGTACTATTTCAAATGTTGAAATAAAATATTTATTTAAATAAATTACTTTTTGAATATCAAATTCTGTGCAATAGCATTTTATTAAATAAATATTTATTTCTATTAAAAAATCAAATATGCTCTACATTGTGGGCCCCACAAATTCAGAAAGTTAATATTTATAGCAACATTTTGGAATGTTGCTACAGACACATATGGATGTTGCTATAAACCCAAATAGGGTTCTATTGCAACAATATTACTTATGTTGCCTTAGATAGTCAAAATGTTGCCTTTGAGGTCTAAGGCAATGGCAAAAATTGCATCACCCGAAAAGTGTTGCCATAGACCTATGGCAACATTTTTTGGGCCTGACCCAACATTTTTTTTGGGTTGCAGAAGGCCATTTATGGCGTAGTGTACAAATAATACAAGTGATGTGCAAAAGTATTCCAGATTCGAACAACACAAGTGCACAGGCAGTTTTACCAAAATAGACAATACAACATCTCACAGCAACATGACTTAGTGCATAAGCACTATGCAGAGTTCGAGGCTACCAAGATGAACGATTTGCCTCAAAGTAAAATGAAATAGTTACAAGATGAAATGTACAATGCCACTGCAGTTGCAAACCAGTGGGTTGCCAAAATCAACCAGGCTACACAATGAACTCAAACTCATGTGAATATAAATCAGAATACAACAAGTTACAACCTAACTTAATTGCTCAAAGCAACTCAAGTCAGAATTTGACAAACCAGCATCAAGTGGACAAATTAACAAGTCAAACATCGAGACCCAATTCAAAACAAGGTCAACGACAGTGTAATCGGCCAGTGACGAATAAAGTCGAAGCTGACCAAAATTCACGCAACAAAACAAAATCGAATGAGAGGCATAGTACTAATTTGAAAAGAATCCCAAAACCAATCGATCGAATTTAAACAGAAACGAAAACGAACTTGAAGAAGTCAGAAAAATCTCGAGCAAACAACATATATCGAACGGCGAGAAAAAGGAATCAACAACCTCAAACAATTGAATATGAACGAAAATCACTGAATTCGAACCTTAAATAAACACGAGGTATGAATTAGATGTGAGTAAGTAAATTTGCTCACCTTGACAAAGGCGAAGGCGAACTCGACCGAATTTGAAGCAGCGACGATCAGAAATCAAGCGGCCGCAAGCACCATAGGAGAAGAACAACGATCAAACAATTGAAAGTGGCATCTTCGTTTTTTATACAAAGCCCTAATTTTCAATCGAACGAAGAAAAGGGACGGGGCCGCCACCATTTTATTTTCTTTCGTTCGTATGTTTTAAGGTTTGCGAAGAGAAATGAAAATAGAGGGGGAAATTTGGGTTTGCCTTTGTGTTTAGGGTTTGCCACTGAAAATTGAGCAAAGATAGGAACCGGGTTATATAAATTAAAATGGAACGGGCCGAAATAATAAAGATAGAGGAAAGAGTGTTATTGGGCCAAGGTTCGATTGAAAGCCCGAACTAATCTCTAGCATCCAAGCAACATCGACTGACTGAGCAAGATAAATTGGCAAAACCAAACGATTATTTTAAAGCCCATAAATCTTTAACAAATTTAAAAGAATTTCATCTCAATTAAACACTACCCAAAGCAATAAGCCATTGCCATAAACATTTAACGATGATTATAAATTGGTGAAAAATCTCGGGTTGTTACAAATGGTAACGCCTTAACGCTATTTTGATACTTTATATTACTGATAGACATTATCTATTTAGCGTATACTACTACATAATAGATAGTTTAACGGATCCTTAAAGGATGATTATTCCAACGTCCCTTGAGTTACTTGTATTTCAATTGTTATTTCACTTGAGTTGGATTTATTGATATAAGAATGTTAATCCTGACTCGAGTGTTTTGATGTTTTACTTTTCGCTCGGGTCAGACTGAGTGCACCAGTATTCGCGACACACCTTTGGAGCTGGAGCTTCGCTTGGAGAACCAGCTATCTATCCAGCTTTCAGATATTCAGTTGATTCCAATAATGTATTCTGATTTTTGTATTTGACTTTTGTATTCGAGACTTCTGTTGTAACTATTTAACTCTGTTATATATATAGTAGCTTCATGAACTACTATTTTTTGCTTCCGCTACATATTATTACTTTGTATCTGTGATATGTGATTATTTATTTACTGCATATGCTCAGTTTTGCCAAATTTTAAATTAACAATTCGGTATTTTGGCTTATTCAAGTCCGACATGTGCGGATGCGAATTATCCAAAATAGCAGGTCGTTACAATTAACGAATACATTTAAATGAATATATATATATATATATGTTTATTATCATCAAACAAAAATCATATACTCGCATATTCAATACGGACTTGTGTTTTAAGGAATCTCATCGAAGTCCTCGATACATGTCTCTAGACGTGTACTGTGATAGGTGGTACCCCGACGCCTAGCCATCGTATGGAATCCTTTCTCCAATAAGTGCTGTACGGTTTTATTTGTGCCCAATTATGATGAAACGTGAGATGCAACCATATCAACTATTTTTTATTTATTTTATTTAGACACTATTTTAATATTAGATGATTTTGATAAAAATGTTTTGGTTATCGTAAAAGAAAAACCCATCGTGTTTATGTGTGACGTGGTCTTACGAGATACCTCTATTTTCAAAGGATTTTGATAGCTTTGATAAATTAAACTGAGTGTGTTTTCTCATGCTGGTTTTCCAGACTTACTTGGTTATTATTTAATTATAATGCTCGGGTCAGACCGAGTATTAAAAATTCAGGTTAGAATGCTTGGAGCTCAGGAGATGAAATAGAGGAGTTCAGACGTATATCACGTACTTGGTTATTTCCGCTGTGTGAGTTATGTATGAGGACAAGTTATTATAATTTTCTAGATTGATGTATTGATTTTTGTACTCTGATGATTATAAGTATCAAAACGCTTACAGATATTATATTTAAAATCTGTTATTATATATTATATTTGGTTTCGTTACGATTGTGAGATTCTGTATTGTCATTTTATGTTTCTTCTTCTACCTTTTCTTCTTTACCCCTAAAGATTCATATTTCAGTTCAATTTGAGTTGAACTGATGTGAATTATGGTCGACTTAAAGGGCATAGATTTGTGGGCCTTTACACTTGGTATCAGATCTGAAGGTTAAGTAAGAACCTTGGCTTTGGTGGGGATTACTCATTAGAGATAGGGTCAGTAGTACTCAAGAATGAGTTTGAGTGTATTAATAGATATGAGCGCGTATTTATTAGTGAATATAAAATGTTTTATATTGTGTTGATTTATCAGTTGAGTGGCATATAAATTCTGATTGAATAATGGGATGCCACTAAGTCGATAGGTGTTTCTAAATACTTGAACATGATAAACCGGCACAGTATGATTTTGAAGAGGGTAAATGAGATAATTTTACCAAAATTATATTTTGATATAAAAGGAATAATTTTCTAGAAATTATTATTGTAGATTGATGTGGTTGGTTATTATTATATAGCCATAATAGGATTTTAAAATTGAAATAGTTTATAAAAACCAAATTAGATTGTATAAGAATGAATTATACAAGTGAATTAAAAACTAAAAATGGATTCATACTAGAAATTGGAAAATTAAATTCCAGAGAATTTTTTGAATATTTTGAAATAAATAATAGTAATATTATTTTGAAGATATTTTTTGAAAGAAAATTGTTTTAAATGGATTTTGGAAGTGATATAGCACTGAACTCAATTCAGTCATTGGAAAATAATCCTAGTGATGACTGCAGCATCATCAATATTCATTTTCGATTTTCTAGGTGACGGATTGCTACTATAGTAATTTGATATTGAGATTTGCATTTAGTAAACATGTGTTGTTTGGAAATTCCAAGGGAATTGTTTTGGATAAAAAATCAAGTTTATTTTTGAAAGTTGAAGAAAATTATTTGTTAAAACAAAGTTATATATTTATATATACATATGTGTGTGTGTATATATATCACTTCAATGATTTGAAATAAGAACCGGGTTTTGAATTATGAAATTTCTAATTAAAAGAGAAGTGAAATCAGAAGAGAATAAGTTTTCGAAATAAAACCTGGAAAAAGTGAATTTCAAGATGAAAATTTGTATAAGTTAAATAAATTAGATTTGTAAAAGAAAATATGTAGGAATTGGAATTTAACTTAAGCAAAAGTTAAAGAAAATAAAGTAAATGAAGTGATTATAACAAATAGAATGTGATGAAGTTAACTAAATATAAGTGCATACGAATGTGTAAGTTAATGGAACAAATAAATATAAGTAAGCAAGTGTGAAAAAAAGTTGAAATTTGAATTAAATTCTTACTTGATAAAATTGAATGAATTAAAAATATATTTTTTTGGATTGAAATTTAATTTTAAGTATGAATAACTCGAATATGGTTTTGAAATGTTGGTTAAAAGGAATTGAAATTTAAATTAAATTGAATTGGATTGGATTAGAAATAATATCAAACTAAAGTAAATATAAATTTTGAGTTGTGAACTAATTATATAAACATAAAGTATAAATTTTTGAATGGAATAAAACTTAAGGAAAAATAATTATGGAATGGTGAATAAATAGCTATATAGCTTATAAAATTTGAAACTAATGGGATAAAGGTATATTTAAGCTATAAAGTGATGTACAATCTTGAATTAAAAATAAAATGTGGATGTACTCGAGTACAAAATTGAAGGAAATGTGAGAAATTAAGTTGTGTAACTTATAAAAATTGGAAAGTGGAATAGAAAACCAAAAGTAAAATTGGAATGATGTTCTAATAAAGAGATAAAAATCCAAACTTTAATTTTAAGATGAGTTTGAGCTCAAGTAAATTAAGTGAAGTGATTTTTGAAATAAAATTCAGAGATTGAATTGTAAAATGGAAGTTAACTAATTAGACAAATTAATTAGTTAATTGAATATGGAAATGGAATTTAACTTGATCAAATAGAATGAATGTGGAATGAAACTGAAGATGTATATGGAACTTGAGTAATAAACAAAATTCAACTTATATATATAACCTGATTAAATATATATTGAATGTGATCTAATAAAATAGAATTGGATTGAAATGGTGATGACTTGAGTTATAAATAAATTCATTTAAAGTGAAAATAAAATGGAATATGGCTATGGATATTATTCAAATAAATTCGAGAATGAATTTGACTATGGAATTAAAATTTGAAGTGGATCAAGGAAATGGACTGTTTAAATAACTTAGTAAATGGAATGGAATATGATCGAATAGTAACTGTTTGCATAAAAAATGGTCACAAACACCTAATACCGTGAAAGCACCAGTGTATGAATATAAATCAGCGATATTCAAACACAAATCACAGATCTCAGCAAATAACCCAAATACGTTTGCACAAAAGATGGGCAAACAACTCCAAGTTGTATGATTTAGTTGATTTTATGTTGTTCGTAATGATTTAGGTGGTTTATGCAAATACGTAAAAAGCAGGGACTGAATTGTAAAAGACACACAGATTTATAGTGGTTCGGCCAAAATGTGCCTACGTCCACTTTATAGGTTATTCTCCTTTTCCAATCCGATTACGAGTACAAAGCTTGTAGTACAAGTGTATGAAAGTTGTTTGAAAGTTCCTTCCAGGTTTGAGCTCTCAAACTTCTCCTCCATTGTTGTACCCCTGCCCCTTTATTTATAGAGTGAGGCTGGGGGCGGAGGTCTTGGATGTATATAGCTGCTGGTGGGCTTGGGCTGATGCAATCTGGCCTTGCAGCATTCTGGTTCGGCAGCGTCTTGGTTCGGCGGTGAGTGGTAACATGGGTGATTTGGCAGGTAGTGGAGATAGGGGTTCGGTGGTAGGTTGGACCGGTGGTAGCATGGAGATGGAGCTGGACCGGTGGTTGGTTCGGTAGTATGGTAGGTAGAGGAGGTTGGTTCGGCAGTAGTTAGTCCGGCAGCTGGTTCGGTATGGTTGGTTCTGTAGGTAGTGGAGACAAGGGTGATTCGGCAGTGGAATGGAGGCAGGGGTGATTCAGCAGTGGCGTGGAGAGGTGGTGGTTCGGTGAGGGTACTACCGAATGGAGCTTATAGAATGCCGAATGATCCCTTCATATTCGAGAATGCCGAATGAACCTTCGGATCCGAGAATGCCGAATGAACCAGGGGGAGTTCGAATACCGAACGAACTCTTGCCTCGCTTCCAATCGATTTTCAATCCCGACATCCATCATTCCTTGCCAGTTTGTTGATATTCTAGTTTTGACCAAAAAATGGGATAACACTTTGCCCCCCAAAACATGCCTTGTGATAACAAGGCGTGTTTTGAATAGTTCCGAATCCAATATCCAAGGTCCATAGCCATATCGGCAGAGTAGATCATCCTTGACTGCTTCGAGTCGATATCCAATTCCAAATCCAATAACCAAAGCTTGAGCCAATCCCATGTCCATCCGAACTCGACAACCGAGCTCCAAACCATCCTTATCCAATAGCCAATAACCGAATCCAGGACCTCTCTGGGTCGATATCCAAATCCATAACCTCTCCAGGCTCTTGCCAAGCGCAATCCACACCTGACGGTCGTGATCCAGTGTCCCTAGACGTTAAGCTAGCCTCCTCGTGTTCTTGTCGAGCGTAATCCACACATGACGACCTTGGTCCAGTGTCCCTGGATGTTGAGCTAACCTCTCCGGGTTCTTGCCAAGCGCAATTCACACTTGACGATCTTGGTCCAGTGTCCTTGGACGTTGAGCTAACCTCTCCGAGTTCTTGCCAAGCGTAATCCACACTTGACGACCATGGCCCAGTGTCCCTGGGCACTGTACAATGCCATGGCTTAAGTCCTAAGCCGAATCCTGGTCTCTCCGGACCCTTGCCGAGCATAGTCCATACTCGACGACCTGAAAATAACAATTGATAATATAGGGCCTAAGTCCTAGGCCGAATCCTGGTCACTCCGGACCCTTGCCGAGCATAGTCCATACTCGACGACCTGAATGAGTCAATTTACCACATTCGGGCAAAGCGACTCACCCCTTGCCAGGCATAATCCATACCCGACGACCGTTTATCAAAAATCAGATAAAAATCCAATCAAAATCCAATCCAAAATCCAAATCCAAATCCAAAATCCAAATCCAGAATCCAAATCCGAAAATCCAAATCCAGAATCCAAATTCAAAATCCAAATCCAAAACCAAAAAACTAGAAATCCAAATCAGCATCCAAAGTTGAAAATAATCGTCCAGAGGAAAATCCAAATCAAAAGGCGAGAAAAACCAGGAGCTCAATCCAAGCTCCAAAACCGAAAACCAAAAAGAAAAGCAGTGTCCAATCCAAAAGCAAAAGATAAATTTCACAAACCATAGCATCGCAGCTTATTATCATTCAGAGCATGCCTAGGGGCCATCTCCGTCCCCGTACATGTGTAAATGACTTGGTTGCTTGCCAATAGTTTGCTACTTATTTCATATTAACCTGGTCAAGGGACGATCAACCGACCATCATTCCTGGGCCTCCCACCATCGTAGCTTGAGGCAGGCGGCGGTTGCTCCTGCCTCGCTGTTGCATTCCGAGGTCCAACATATTGTGGCAGCTGTCCATTCCTCACATGCTCCTCAATTATGTCCTTTAAGTGCCTGCAGCTGTTGGTGTCGTGTCCATCCAAATCATGGAAGAGACAGTGCCTTCCCGATGTCCTTTCCCGTTCTGTTGGTTCTCTCCTAGCGACCTCCGGTAGTGAAGGTGATTTCGAGTATCCAGGTATATCTGCTCCAGTGTCTCGTTCAATCCTGTGTATGTGGAAAACTTTGGATCCTTCCATTGCTTCCTAGCATTTCCAGAATCACCGTCCAACTTCCTTTTTCCTTTGTCTTTATCCGAACCATTGCTGGATGGTCCTCCCACCTCAACTGCATTAACCTTTTTCAATTTTAAATCCGTACTCGCATCTTCTTGTCGAAGGAACCTTTCTGCCTCATGATAGAATTCATCGAGATTCCGTGGGGGATCTCGTTTCAGAGATACCTTGAAATCCAAGTTCTCCCTGACTCCTGATACTGCTGCCATTAAAACCATCGATGGATCGGGCCGATCCACCGAAGCAACTGCGGCACTGAATCGAGTTAGAAAAGCTCTAAGCGATTCATCCATCCTTTGCCTTACCGATGTCAATGTCATCACGTTCTTCAGTCTCTTGACATGAACCCGAAACTGTCCCAAAAACCTTTCCACCAATTCCCTCCAAGTCCTGATAGATCCTTCTTCCAGCTGCCTGAACCACATCGCAGCTAAGTCCGTCAAGTACAAAGGGAAGCATCGGGCCATCACCTCCTCTGATGCCCCCAGCACCTCCATGTGTCTGGTGTATCTCATCAAGTGATCCGTAGGGTCTTCCTTGCCATTGTATACCTCCACGCTAGGTAGCTTGAACTTACGTGGATTCTGAGCCATCCTTATTTCCCGAGTGAACGGACTCCTGTTTACTCCTTCCAAGTCTCCGTTGGTCAAACCACCTTGCACAGTCTTCCTGATTATATCTACCAATCCACCGTTGTCTGTCGGGGGTTGCCCCCGAGGGAACTCCGGTACATACTCTTCGTGTAGCTCGTTAGTAGCAACGTCGGTTCTAGCCTGTTGAACTCCTTCCAAAGGTTCTCCTGTGTTGAATCCTGTGGGCCTGCCCCCAAGCCCTTGTTGATTGCCACCTGGCTCCGTATCCTGTCCTTCATTGGGTTCCGTAACCCTAGCTTCTTGTCCTGCATCCACAGCCGTTGTAGCTGTTCCTAAGTTCTGCATCCCTGCAGCTCTCATTTGCTCCAAGAAAGTTTGCATCATTTCCTGTTGACTTTTCAACAACCTCTCTTGCAGTGAATTTGCTATGGCTTCCATTTCATCCCGGGTTATGTAGATCGAAGCCGGTCCTTCCTCACCTCCGGAGGATGCTTGTTGACTTCTTCCTTGTTGGCTTCTCTCAGCCCTTAGCCTTCTACTGTTTTGCCTAGTCATTGTCTTCCAAATCCAAACTTCTATCCGATGTAGCGGGTGCTGGTCCTTCTCAGTGAAAGCACCAAAATGTTTGCGTAAAAAATGGTCACAAACACCCAATACCGTGAAAGCACCAGTGTATGAATATAAATCAGCGATATTCAAACACAAATCACAGATCTCAGCAAATAACCCAAATACGTTTGCACAAAAGATGGGCAAACAACTCCAAGTTGTATGATTTAGTTGATTTTATGTTGTTCGTAATGACTTAGGTGGTTTATGCAAATACGTAAAAAGCAGGGACTGAACTGTAAAAGACACACAGATTTATAGTGGTTCGGCCAAAATGTGCCTACGTCCACTTTATATGTTATTCTCCTTTTCCAATCCGATTACGAGTACAAAGCTTGTAGTACAAGTGTATGAAAGTTGTTTGAAAGTTCCTTCCAGGTTTGAGCTCTCAAACTTCTCCTCCATTGTTGTACCCCTGCCCCTTTATTTATAGAGTGAGGCTGGGGGCGGAGGTCTTGGATGTATATAGCTGCTGGTGGGCTTGGGCTGATGCAATCTGGCCTTGCAGCATTCTGGTTCGGCAGCGTCTTTGTTCGGCGGTGAGTGGTAACATGGGTGATTCGGCAGGTAGTGGAGATAGGGGTTCGGTGGTAGGTTGGACCGGTGGTAGCGTGGAGATGGAGCTGGACCGGTGGTTGGTTCGGTAGTATGGTATGTAGAGGAGGTTGGTTCGGCAGTAGTTAGTCCGGCAGCTGGTTCGGTATGGTTGGTTCGGTAGGTAGTGGAGACAAGGGTGATTCGGTAGTGGAATGGAGGCAGGGGTGATTCGGCAGTGGCGTGGAGAGGTGGTGGTTCGGTGAGGGTACTACCGAATGGAGCTTATAGAATGCCTAATGATCCCTTCATATTCGAGAATGCCGAATGAGCCTTCGGATCCGAGAATGCTGAATGAACCAGGGGGAGTTCGAATACCGAACGAACTCTTGCCTCGCTTCCAATCGATTTTCAATCCCGACATCCATCATTCCTTGCCAGTTTGTTGATATTCTAGTTTTGACCAAAAAATGGGATAACAGTAACCAATTTAAATAAAATGGATACGAATGTAATGAAGGTGGAAATAAATGGAATGCAACTGACAGGGAATCAATTTGAAATGGGAAAAATCGAATATAAATTGATTTGGAATCAAATTAAAATAGCTATAAGCTTAAATGGTTATTTTATTAAATGAATATCGTAGAATTTGCATAGAAATATTGTTATTTGCCGCAAACGAAAATAAATAAAATTCTATGAATAAATAGGAGGTGAATAAATTGATTTCTAAATCAATTTGGAATGGATATGAATTTGTTTGGTACAAATGTGAATTTAAATGCAAGTAAATTGGGTTGCAAATCATCCAAATTGAATGTGAATCGGTTTAAAGCAATTAAATTAGTATCAAAACCTTATAGTTGCTTATAATACATGTTTACCATGATTGGGTTATGAAGCTTATATGTTTTAACCATTTAATTGAAAGAAAAGTGATTAAATTTCATGTTTTTGCACTTATGGGTTTAAATTGAGTAAGTACAGGTACCCGGAGGCCGTTTGGTTGGTATTTGGTCGCGCAAAATTGCATATAAAATAAACTGCTTGCTTAAAACGCTAATATAAGGTACGTTTTCGGATTAAATACAACAAAAATAAAATTATTGATAGATATTGTATTTTCGACCGTATGGGTCGATGTATATATTTTTATCTCTTGTCATATTGCGAAAGCTCTCCATACAAACGAGACTCTACGAAAATTTTTTGAAAATTTAGGGTGTTAGAAAAGTTTTGAAAATTTTTGAATTTTTTTGTTAACGACAATTTGATTTCAAATTATAATTGGAATAAAGGGTTTTGGAATTAGAATTGAGAACTAATTGTTTTGGTTGGAACTAAAAGATTAGAAAAGTGAAATATCGAGTTTCAACTAAGTGGGTTTTGATAAGTAAATGGTTTGGAGCATTTTTCCTATCTTAGCAATTTCCGGGATGAAATTCTTTTAATGGGGGAGGAATGTAACGACCCGTATTTTTCAACATTTAATTTTGAATTTTTAAACGAATTTAAGTATTGAACATAGATCGATTGTGGATATAAATATTTTTGGTTGGGAATATAGAATGAATTTAAAATTTAAATATATCAATTTATCGAAATATGAAAATAGTGAATAATCGGAAATTGGAGTTGAATATGAAATGAAACAATTTCTATTACTGATATAAATTCTATTGAAATTATAGTTAAGTAAATAAGTTTTTAAAACTAGGATTTCAATTTATGTCGTTAATTTTGAAAATCATCGATTTAATCAACGTGTTAAAATAGCGATCTAGGACACAGTCTTGAAATTCGATGAAACTTGTTCCACTAGATCCATAATAGTGTATTATTATCAGATTTCAAATTTCGTAGCGTTTAGGTTTATCGTTTGGTCGTACGATCTGAAAACGCCTCGAAATAATTTAATTGTACTTGATTTTAATGGATGATTTGAAAAGCTATATTCCACATATGATCGAGTTGGGGCTCGAGAATTGTTTCTTTGAGTTTGCAATAGAGATATAACGTTATGAATGCCTGGCGGCCTGCCTTGATAGGGGTTCAGGATTCATGTTGCCTTATACTAGATATTTTAATATTATATATATATATATATATATATATATATATATATATATTCAAAGTCGAACGCTCAATCCCTTACTCGATACGCTTGCCAGTTTAAAACGCTTATATCTTATACTATCTTATCTTCTTTACGAGTTCAAGCTGAGAGAAAAACATTAAAATCAACTTCGTATAAAAAAATTAATCCGCGATCGAATCATAATCGCACGTATGAGAAGCTGAAGCATGACCAAAAGCAAGGTGGAGCATGACATCGTGAGATTTGGTTTTTTGATTTTTGCATTGGCTAGAGAATGCGACATGGAGGGGTTTGTGATGGCAAGGTGAAGGAAGCGGTGAACCGCGGCCAGGGAGGTACACGTTGACATGGTGATTTGGGTTTGGCTTGGGGGTTTTAAGTCACATTCGTTGTCCTGGCAGTGGATCGATTTGGGTTCTCCAACTGAAGTGGATAGAGGTGGCGAGGAGGCAAGCTCTGGTGGCTTGTGTGACGCATAATTGTGGTTCGAAGTTGAAGGGTTGAAGGTGCGATCCTGGAATTCGTAGCTGGGAAATCTACATGACGGAATTAAAATTGGAATGAATTGCAAATAATATCAAGATGAGAAAATTCTCACTCACTTGGATTGCCAAATTTAATTTTAAATAGTTAAAATTAATTATTGGATAGTTGAATTTATAAATTTTTATCTGTTGAATAATATATATATGTATATATATAGTAGTATATATATTAGTAGTCGGATTGTTGTTCCCGCATATTTTAGCGGATGAGACCCTATGCGCCCCGCATAATAGCGGATGACCCTCTATACCGTGATATCACCCTCGAAGTGGGATTGGTATTTTTATGTTGCGTTAACATCTGTGGATGCAGGGAAATAGGTTGGAGGGATCCAACTGGATTCCTCAAAATTTATATTTATTGTTTTTCATATATGGTAATATATGATGTGTTAGAATAATCTGTTATAGATTATTATTATGATGTGAATTATTCGATGCTATAGCAGTACTGGCCTTACTTTTGGTATTTTAAATACCGTAGATATTATTTTTGGAATTTGAAAAGATTTGAAAGGAGATTTTGAGTATAAAAATATTCATATAGAAATTTGGATTATTTTTAAGAAATTGATCTGGATAAAAACAATAATTCATTTTGGTTTGTATTTAACTATTCGTAAAATATTTTAAATTGAAATTTTAAATAAATTATATAAAGGATTTTTAAACGATGGATTTTTAAATGATATTTCGGGAAAATATGGATAGAAGTTGAAATCGAGATTAAAAATAGATTGGCAGAAATGAATAGAATTTATAAGGAATTGAATTTACATAATGGAATTTTATAAATGAGATTATTTTTATAAAAGGTGAAAACCCAGACAAGTTATATATTTATAAACAATGTTCATAAATAAAGGAAATCGATAACAGATGAAAATTTGGGAATATAAAATTCATAGGGTGAATTTATATTAGAATATGGAAATAGTGTTGGGAAAAAATAGCAGATACTATTTTTGAAAAGTGGAAATGAATAGGATGCTGAAATGGAATCGATGGGTTATAAATCGAGAGGATTTATAAATTAAATTGGTTAATAGAATTTATTTTTTAAAAATATATTTAATTCTTGGAATTTAAGTTTGTTTTAAGAGGAAAATGTTATATAACAAACTATGAAATTTTGAACTAGTAGGACTAAAGTACACAGAAAAGTGAATTTCTCAAATATTTAATATTTGTTTTAATAAATTCTAATTTTAAAAATCAGCTTTGAAATTGATTTTATTGATGTTTATAAAAAGGGTTTCGATATTTTTAAATGACTACTTAAACTTGTTTTTAAGGATAAATTATTATTCTTTTAAATACTTATTATATATATATATAGTTTTGAAGTGATTGAAAATTTTATTTATAAAATTCTCCTAAGATTCATAAACGGGGCTTATAAAGAGATATGATTTTGAGGAAAGGAATTTTATAAAGGATTTGGAGGAAATGGAATTTCAAAATGATGAATATGGGAACTTCGAAAATGAAATCTGAATTCATAAAAAAAGTTATAAATTGTTAAATGGGATTATAAATAAGTATACTGGGTTTTAGAAATTGTTAAAGGGAATCTACTAATGGCTCCTGAGACATATGGGAGAAGTTACGAAATATTCTCTGAAGTTTTGATATTTGAAATGATTTTGGAAAATAAGACTTAAAATGTTTTCTAAGTACTAAATTTGAAATTGGAAAGTATTTTTATGTTTTTAAATTGTTCGGGAATTTCCTGTTATGGATTTAAGTATTTGAAATTGTTTTCAAATATAGGAACATGGAAAGGAATTTGAATATATATCTTTGTGAAGATATTTTGAAATAAATGTTTGAAGATATATAAAATATGGCCTAGTGCCTACTTATGGATGTTATTTTATAGTTAAATAATCGACTATCAATATTGACCAATTTTATTAATCGTTTCGAAGAGACCGGGATCGAAATTAATTATCCAAAAACCACTACGATCCGGTTTGAATGTTACGAATGGATATAGTGAAGATAGTGAATACGGTGATTCAGTTTGTCCAGACCCAAGACAACTTGCATGGACGGATGCTATCAGATCATCGTCAATTGAAGACGATGAGCATTCTAAGTAAAATTGTTCCTGAAAGGTAATTGTATCCTCAAGCCTCAACAACCGAAATAACTGAAAATCAGGGAAGATGCAGCAAGGCTAAGTGTGTAGCACCCAATCAGGTTATGTTATCAACCTTTTGACATCCTTGGAAAAATATATAAATTATGGATATGTTTGTACATGGAAAAGTGAGCGCTTGATTTTTAAGGTTGGGAACACCCGCGGCGATAACATATACGGTTCTATCCAAGTTAGGGATAGGGCCGATCTTGTTTTGTAGGGGATCCCGGCGAGGTCCTCGACACATGTTTCTAGACACGTACTATGATAGGTGGTACCCCAGTGTCTAGTCATTTTATGGAATCCATTCTCCAATAAGCACTGTGATGACCCGGAATTTTGGGCAATGAAATTTGATAATCTTCATTTATAATAATTTGAATTGGCAATATTTAATTGATAATCTTCTTTTAAAAATTATTTTTAATAGGCCTATTTATATTTTCAAAGATAATAATATATAATTTGGCAAAATTTATCTTTACAAAACTAATAAAAGATAAGTTTTCAAATTATAATATATAGATGTATATATATTGTGATTTGGAAATTATGTTTTAAATTCAATATAATACTTTTCAAAGGCCATTTAAAGTTAAACTTTATATTTCTTAGCAACAAATATAATATATATAAATAATTATTTATTTAAAAATATTTTAGCTTAAGTTTAAAATTTAAATAAGATTAATAAAAGACTTGTTTTATTTTCTTTTTAAACTTGCTTTTTAGATTTGTAAACGTATATAAAAGATTAAAAACACTTTTCTTTTATGCTTAAAATAAAACATAATTTGTATATATTTATAGTTTAAAAACATAACACGTGAAATTAAATATAAAGACATATATTAATAAAAACATATGGAATAATTTATAAAACTTAAGTAATTAAGAGAGAAATATTTAAATAAAAGTTTTGGCATTTGTTAGATAATAAACACTTGTAGACATATAATACATACATTAAAGACATTTATAACTTTGGATGTCATGCATTAAGAAGTGGCAACATTTGTATCTTTAAAAAATTTAATTTTATTAATAACATGTACTAGAGACAAACTTGGCCATTCTTTTCAGTTCAAAGTTTTTACTCTTCCTTTTATTCTTCTCTTTTCTCTCATCTTCCGAACCAAAAACTAAAAAATTTATACTAAACAACTACTTCAAGATCGAAGCTTCAAACTCAGCAATTCAAGTTGCTGTTTCATAGACCAGTTTCAAAATCTAGTACAAATCAAACTCAAGCTTCAGATCAATTCAAAAACAAAATTCTAGATAAAAGAAAGCTGTTCTTTGTTTTTAAAATGTCAGGTGAATAAAAAAATTTTTAAAAGTTCAAAACTGGTTGAATATTGTAATGCATGTGTAAAATCTGTAAAGTAAGGTTGTAAGTATGGCTTGCATGGATGATTTTAACTGAATTATAGATGAATTACATTATATATATTCGTATACATGGCGGTGTGTATGTGTACTTGTCACTATTGTGTTCACAGGCTCTTGAATAACACATAAAAATTCATATCTGCCTATATGGACAAATGCAAGCTTTGATCTTTAAAAAGAAAACTTTTGTAACATTATATCTTCATTTTTAAAAATATTTCCAAGAAGAAATATTTAGAATTTTTTTAGAAAATGGAATGTCATAGAGAAATCTATTTATAACAGAAAAATTGATGGTTTTAATTTCCTGATTTGATTTAATAGTGTGATTTGTATTGGAAAATTATGAATTTGGGTAAAGAAATCATGATTTTTAAGTAAGTAAATGGTGTGATATATCGGGATAAACGAGAAATGCATTTTTGTCAATTCCCGTTGATCGGCGAAATTGGTGAGTCATGATCATTCCTGATGGAAACTGGCGTGATGTTGATCATTGGAAAAATGATCGCTTGATTTTTAGATCGACGTGAAGGTTAGGTGACGTCGAACTAGGGTTCGAAATCTGGTTGTGGTCGAGGTGATAGTCGAGTCATTTGCGACGTCGAGGTTGAATTGGACTACATCACGAGGGGTGGGATCGTAGCGTGGTGACGTGATACTGCTCAGGACGTGGTGGCATGAGTTATGGTGGACGGGATCGTCGTCGGCTTGGAATTTTGTCATTCAGGTTTGGTTTCAAGTATTGATCGACTAGCTCGATTTTTATTTCCAATCGAATCGATGGTGATGGTTAGTCAAGTCATCGGAGGAGATGATCTTCTATTTATGTGTGGCCTCCACAAGGGTCGGAGGCGATCAGGTGGCGTGTGCACGTGCATGTGCACATTTTCATGTCTGGGTTGGTTTGATGTTTTGGGAAAGAAGAGTTGATCTTGGGTCGATCTCGAGACGGTTGCGAGTTTGTCTCCAAGCAGAGTGTAGTTCGCATGTGCACGTGAATGGCTCGAGAATTTGAAGCTTGGGCTCCGGTCGATTTTTGTTTCCACATTTTAAATTTTAAAGGAAATCAAGTACAGGTTTTAAAAGCAAAAGCAAGTTTAATTAATCAAGTTTTCAAAAAGGAAGTTTCAAATATAAAATAACCAAGATTTTAAAAGTAGTATAAACGTAAATCTAGTTTCCAAAGTAAATTTATTTAAATGTTTCAAACAAATTTCCAAAATTTAAAACGTTTAATTTAAAAGTTTTAAAATTTGTTTTGTTAATAGTAATTATGTTAGATAATTATGTGACTAAATTCATAAGTGTTTTCAAATATAATAAGATGATGTTTGAAAATTAAGATGTGATTAAGGTAAGGGTATTAAACCATAAATTAATAATAATAAAATATTCTCAAATGTTTTGCATAAATTGTTTTCGAGCAAATAAATGTACTAGTCCAAAGTTTTTAAGCAAAGAAATTTTAAAACAAGTTTTAAAGGCTGGTAATATATTTTCAAAGGAGCGTAGACCAAGATTCAAGGGTAAATCCATTAAACAAGTTTTAAACAAGTTTTTAAAACTAGTTTCAAAGATGTAATTTTAAAGTTTTCTTTAAAATTGTTTTGTTTAAAAGTAATTATTAGGTTAATTATGTAACTAATTCCCAAATGATTTTCAAAATAAGATTAATGATGTAATTAAGTAATTAATTAAGATAAAGAATTTATTTTTAATTAATTAAGGTTGTGATTAATAGGGGAAATTAATTAGTGAAATTTATTGAAAGTTAATCACTTAATGTAATTAATAAGGGTTTATTAATTTATGTTAATAATCAAAGGATAATTACTTAATGGAATTACTTAAAGGAAGCAATTCAGGATAGTTAATGAATGTAATTAATGTAAGGATCATTAACTAGTGATAAAGGGAAAATTAATTAATGTAATTAATTTAAGATAATTAATTAGTTTAATTAATTAAGGATAATCACTTAACGAAATTGATTAAGTATAATTACTTAATTTAATTTATAAAGTATAATTACTTAGTGTAAGTAATTAATGGATAATTACTAAGTGTAATTAATGAGTAGTTACTGAATGTAATTAATTAAGAAAAATTACTTAATGGAAGTAATTAAGGTTTAATTACTTAATGTAATTGATTAACAAGATAATTACTTAATTAATTAAAAGATACTTAATTAATGTGATTAATTAGGGTTAATTAATGAATGTGATTAATTAAAAGATTAGTAATCAATGAAAGTGATTATGGAATAATTAATTAATGTAATTAATTAAACATCAATGTAAAAAATTATAGTTAATTAATCAATGAAAGTAACTAAAGGTTAATTAATGTGAATTCTTAAAGGATAATTAATTTGTGTTATTAATTAAAGGCTAATTACTTAATGTAATTAAAAAATAATTAATTAAGGATGATTAATTAAGATAATGATTAAAGGATGATTAATTAATTGGTTTGTATTTAATTAATGTTAAGTAAGCAGGATTTAAAAGTGATTGAAGTAATCAATTTAATTTATTTAAATTAATTTGATATAGTGTGACTAATTAATCTTGCTTATGGATGATTGAACGGTGTTAAATGCCTTGGATTATTTGATAACCCTGATATGTGATATGTGCTGCTCTGTGATATGAGATACTTTGGTTGAATTGTGATTAAATGGATTATCTATCTGTGTGTATATATGTCACAACCCGCATATTTTGCGATTGTATATTTAAATGTTTTATTTAAATATAACATAGTTAGTCGGATTTAGTTTCGAAATGTCACTTTTTGCAAACAGTCGAATCAGGACCCGAGACCCCTTCCACTGAGTCCAAATGGCGTTTGCGACCTTTTTAAGTATAAACATCGATATGTTGGAGTTGAGTAGAATTTTGATATTTTCATTTAGGGCTTTGAGTTTGGGTTTCAGCCCACTAGCTTAACAAATAACCCAACTCCACTACTTTTCATTCATTCCACTCCTCATTTCCTAACACTCTCAAGCTAAGGTAAAAATGGGGGAGAGAAGAGGAAATTAAAATTCTAAGCCCTAATTCTCTTAGGAATTATCAACTTCAAGCTAGAAATCAAGGAGAAGCTTAGGTAAGCATTCTCTTCATCTTCTCCATCTCAATCTCTCTTTAGTTTTCACAAATTTCTATAACCTAACTTAGGAAATACTTCACCTTTGATAATAGATTAAAGATTCTAGAGGTGTTGTTGAAGAGATATCAATCTTTGCTTGTTATAGGGCTTCTCATTTGTTGTTTGGGGGTTAAAATGTGAGTTTTTGAACTCACTTCTATGTCTATATCTTTGATAGTTATTAGGTTGTAATTCCTAACATCTATTCCTTGTCCGTTGCCTTTGAATTGAATTGGTTTGATGAATATTGCAATTTTGGTGTTTTGAAGTCAAAATCTTTAAAATCCTATCTTTGATGTTTGAACATATTTTTGGGGAGTATCGAAGTGCCTATAAGGCTTGGTTGTCGTAGGCATAAATCCCTAGTCTCCATTGCTCGTTCGATCACTTCCGGTTAGGAGTTTGCCCTTCTTTGGGGCTGGGCTGAAAATACTACAAATGACAGTTCAGTCGACTGAACTGTAAGGTCAGTCGACTGAAACTAGGAACAAAAAGTTCCTCGGCCCGTATCAGTCGACTGACCATACAGTTCAGTTGACTAAACCTAGAAACTGAAAGTTTCTGGGCATAGAGTCAATCGACTGAACCTGCTTTTCTCAGCCAAATTTTCCGTTGTGTGGATTTCCAATTTTAAATCGATTCTCGTTGATCCGATTAGTTGTTATCACTTTTGTTGACTTTGATAATTACTTTTCTGGATTTTTGGGAACATCCATTTTGATGGATTCGGTATCAGTTTCTATGGATTTGATTCACGTCTTCGTATGTGAATTTTTGGCGATTGATTGTTTTTACAATCATTTTTGATGATTTGTCACTTTGAAATACAATGGTTTCTATACTAGTAGACTCTTTCACATAGAAGATTTCAACTCTATTTTAATATAAAGCTCGTTTATAAAATCAGTTTCCAATCTATTAGTATATATAAACCTTTTCCTCAATCGTTCGAGAAATCCACTTAAACGACTTAGCAAAACAAGTGGTATGAAACGATTGCGTTTATTATGTCAGTTAATTCTTAGACTTGTTCGATTGAAACTCTTATGACAATCTTCGAGTGGAAATCTACAATTTGTTCATAAATATTTAAGTTAAGCTAGTGGTTATGGGACATAAAGCAAAACTCATTTATTTACTAGCTTAGTGTAATCGAAACTTCTCGATGATCGACGATTATCATTTTGTGATTTAGACTAGCGATGCGCGATGTCTCTTTGTTTGTATGGGGTACTAAGCCACGTTTTCGAAGTTTCGGCTCAAAATTGATGGGGTAGCGACCCATGGTATTCGGGCCGTTTGTGGAGCCTCGTCTCAAAATTGATGGTTAGCTACCATGGAATAGTGTTTTGTTTGTGATGCACGTGTTGGTGAGTTTTCATGCTCCCGTTTGTGATAGGCATCCCCCATTGTGTTCTGGATTTCAAATTGTTGCTTTATGGAACTTTTGTTTCACCAATTTTTGTGATTTCCATTGATAAGTTTTATCATTATTTATGGTTTAGTGAATATGTTAAAGAATATGACATTCTTTTTGGTGTTTGAGTACATTCGAGATATTATATGATTATATTTGTTATCTAATGTATGCTTGTCACGGTATGACATTATTGTTATCACACATTTTTGGCCCTCGTATCCTATCTCATTTTATATGATATTTATAGGTAGACTGATCTGTTTATTATTTTCTTCTTAAATAATACTCGGGTCAGACCGAGGTGTTACAGGTGCTTCTACTTGACTTCTTAGCAGGGACTAGCTTTTTACTTTTGGCTAACTACTTAGTTTAGCAGTTTTTGTTTTATACACTCGAGATAGAGACTCCTTGATGTATACATATTCTTTTGTCTAGCACTTGTACGTATTCTTTTGTGATGTAGTGGATCTTGTATGACCACTACTATGATGTAAACTTTTATGTGATATATTCATATCTATTTCCATCTTAGTGATATGAATATCTGTGACTGATTTATGTCATGTCTATTTCTATATTTGTTTCTAAGTCCATATAGCCACTATGTAGTAGCTTTGAGTTTGTACTTGATATGTCTGATTTCCTCTTGAAATGAAATATGTGTTATACAATCTGGCATATCGGCACTCACATAAAGCAATTACATGGATGATCGCTCCTCAACTATCTTATGCTTCATGCTAGTCGACGGCATTACCCCGTTGTGTCCTTGGCTAGTGTGAGTATAGAGGTGGGGCGTCACAGCTTGGTATCCGAGCCAAACTTCTTAACAATATAGAATATTATAGCAAGGATAATTGTCCTACGTCCCTCTTAGGAATCGTGCCTTAGGATTTAATTCGAGTCATTGGACCCATTCTATCCTATTTTCTATTATGATGCCTTGTTTTATCAATAATAATTGTTTGATATTCATTTTGAGAATAACTGTTTTCCTCTTCTTTCTTTTTTTCTTAAAAAAGAGAAATGGTTAGACTAGGCCATCCCAGCGCCGGTCAATCCAGTGTTACTCCTCAGGATGGAGTATTTATGTCTGCCCAACAGCTCTTAGATCTCGTAAAGAACGCTCAAGCTATCAGACCCATTCTAGAGCCTGCTCACTCTAAATCTGTGTTTACACGCTTGTGAAGTGATTATACCAATTTGGGTGGAAAGCCATTCAAGGGTTCCGAAAGTGTTATAGAAGTTCAAGCTTGGCTTAGAACATGCAATCACATCTTTTCTTGCATGAATCATATTGATCTATTTCGTGTCCACGTGGCTTCTAGTATGCTCCAAGAAAGAGCATTAGATTGGTATGAGCTTTTGGTTTTTGAGATTATTGAAGCGGATCTTACTTGGGAGCAATTCCGAGAAAAGTTTGAGTTGAAGTTTGTGCCGAAAGCTGAAAAAGTAACTTCAGTTCGTCGCTTTATTGACCTTGTTCAAGATGAATCTTCTATGATGGATTACGTCGCATCTTTTGAAACCCTCTCTAAATATGGGGTCGAGTACATTAATACCCCATTGAAGAAGAATCGGAGGTTTATTTATGGGTTGAATAAGAACATCAAAAATCCATTACTTCTAAAATTAGAAGTTTCATTCAACTAGCTTGTCGATATCGCTCTTCAACTTGAAGAGGCCGACAAAGTAAGTGATGTTGAAGTTATGGGTGTCAAACAGAACTTCAACAACAATAAGAATAGGCATATTAAGTTCAACCCTAATTCCAACAAGAAAGGAAAACAAGAAACTTCGGTAGTAAAGACTCCTACCTCTAGTCGTGGACAATGCTACAATTGTGGTTCTAAGGACCATTACGTAAATAAGTATCCAAAGCCCCTTACTTGTCGCAATTGGCAAAGTTCGGGTCATTATATATCTTCATGTCCCAAACTTTAAAGCAAGAATGAGGGAATGCTAAATGTTGTGCAAGCCCCTTGTAACACTTATTGTGGTAAAGGTATTCTCATTCTCTCCTTGATGGCATTATTATGTTTCATGATCTTCCTATTCGAGTTCTTTTTGACAAGGATGCATCCCACTCTTTTATATCAAAAGAATTTATTGATACTTTTTCTTTAAATGTTATGGGCTTGATGACTTCATTGATAATTGCAAATCCGGTTGGTGGATCCGCAACACTCAGTTTACTTTGTAATGATGTTGAAATTATTTTATGTGATTATTTTTTTCGAGTCAATTTGCATGTCATGCATTACAAGCTTCAGAATGATTTTGGGAATGGATCGGCTTAACCGTTATGAAGCCCATATCCTATGTCCTGAGGGGACTATTCATCTTCGACATCCTCAATCTGTTAAGCAGATTTCTATTATTTTTAAAGATTCAGATTCCAATTTGGCAGCATCCTTATATTCTCTAAACCCTCAGGATGACGATAATGATGATGTGGAAAATGTCATTTCTCTCATTCACGTTATTCGTGAATTTCCCGACATATTTGAGCCTGTTTTAGGATTACCCCCTAAGCGAGCAATCGAGTTTAGAATTAATCTAATCCTTGGAACTCTACCTATAACTTGTCCTCCTTATCGTATGTCCAATAAGGAAAATGATGAGATGCGTAAACAATTATCCGAATTGGAAATAAAGCAGTTTATTCGTTCTAGTTCCTCTCCTTGGGGAGCTTCAATGATTTTTGTGAAGAAATCCGATGGTACGCTTAGACTTTGCATTGACTACCGCAAGCTTAATGATCTCACCATTAAGAATAAATATCCCTTACCTCGGATTGATGATCTATTCGATCAACTTAGTGGTGCTAGAGTCTTTTTACAGTTAGACTTAGCAACCGGTTTTCATCAGCTTCGTATTGCAGAGGACAGCATTCCTTTAACATCGTTCCGTACTCGTTATGGGTCTTATAAATGGCTTGTTATTCCATTTGGTTTAACGAATGCTCCAGCTTATTTCGTTGACCTTATGAATCGAGTTTTCAAAGACTTGATAGATTTATTCTCACCTTTATAGATGATATTCTTGTTTATTCTAAAACTGAGGAAGAGCATGAAAAGCATCTTCAGATTGTGTTGGAAACTCTTAGGAGCAATCAATTGAAAGCAAAATTTTCTAAGTGTCACTTTTGGCTATCTCGTGTGAAATTTTTAGGACATATCATTTCTGAATCCGGAATTTCCGTAGATCCTTCAAAGATTGAAGAGATTCAAAATTGGAAGAGACTGGAGAGTGTGACGGAAATCCATAGTTTTCTTGGATTGGCGGGCTATTACCGTCATTTCATAAAAGACTTTTCTAAAATTTCCATGCCTCTTTTGGCAAAGAAGGGACTAAAACACATTGGTCAGACAAATGTGAGGCTTCTTTTCAAAGATTAAAAGAACTTTTCGATGTTCCTATTCTTGTGATTTCCGAAGGGAACCAAGACTATATTGTTTATACCGATGCTAGTCATGTTAGTTTGGGAGTTGTTCTCATGCAAAAGGAACGTGTTATTGCTTATGCTTCTAGGCAATTAAAGTGTGCGGAGACTAGTTATGCCACTCACGATTTAGAATTTGTTCTCTATATCCGAGTGGAATGATCTCAAGACATTGTATACATGTGAGATTCGAGATCGTGAACCCAAGTCATGTTCATCTATTGTTTTATGTAGCCTTGAGGCTCATCCATCTCTTTTAGACCGTATTCTTGATGCTCAAAGGCATGATCCCGAATTGGCTCATCTTAGCCAAAGTTGTCGGGATAGTAATATTGATGGTTTGAAAGACTTTGAAATCGATGCTCGTGGAGGCATTCGAAAATTTGGTAGACTTATCATGCCAAATATTAGTGATTAGAAGATTCTCATCTTTCTAAATTTACCATTCATCCCGCTAGTAGTAAAATGTAATGGATATGAAGAGACTTTATTATTGGGATGGAATGAAATCGGATATTGCTAACTTCATTAAGTGTTGCATGACTTGCCAACTCATAAAGGCCAATCGTCAAAGGCCCAGTGGGTTATTGCAACCTCTAGATATTCCTATTTGGAAGTGGGATCAAGTCTCCATGGAATTTTTTGATGGTCTTCCCCGTTGTCGTTCTGGCCATTACAGTTTATGGGTGATTATGGATAGACTTACAAAATCCGCCCATTTTATTCCCGTTTGGTCTAATCGGACCGTACCTCTTTTGGCCAAACTTTATGTTAAAGAAATTGTTAAATTGCATGGAGTTCCTACTTATATTGTTATCGATCGTGATCCATTATTTACTAGTGGATTTTGGAAGAATCTTCAAAAAGCTTTGGGAATGAAGCTTAATTTTAGCACCGCTTATCATCCTCAGTCCGATGGACAAACCGAGCGTGTGAATCAAATTCTTGAAGATCTTCGTGCATGTGTTCTTGGTTTTGGTGGAAGTGCAAAAGGTCATATTCCCCTTTTTGAGTGTTCCTATAATAATAGCTTCTAATCTAGTATTGATATGGCACCTTTCGTGGTACTCTATGGAAGGCCATGCCGATCTCTTTCTTGTTGGCTTGAAGCTGGTGAGAAGCTAGTTTTAGGTCCAGATTTTATTTGTGATTCCATAGAAAAGATTGACCTTATTCGTCATAGGATGAAAGAAGCTCAAAGTAGACAAAAATCCTATGCCGATAATCGAAGAAGGAATTTGGAATTTTCTGTGGTAGATTTGGTGTGTATTCGTGTTTCACCTATGAAGGGTGTTGTAACGACCCTAGATTTTAATTTAATTTAAATTGATAATTTATCGAATTTTTGAATTAAAATTTGTAAAATTGATTATAAATGATGCGAGTTTCCCCGATTCAAATAGAAATTATATTAAGTCGTAAGAATTTTAAAATTTGTATATATGTGAATATATATGTATATATTGGATTTTAAATAAATTCTTAAATAAATGATTTTTGAAAAATAAATAATATACTTTAGACACAAGTATAGAAATAAATAAATAAATTGATTTAAAAATTTATAAATGATGATAATTTGAGTTATATAAAATATATGTGTATAAAGAGAAATGTAAAACAATAATTTTTAAAGTAAAATTTATGATAAATATTTAAACTAAAAATAGAAGTAAAATAAATATTTGAGTTATAAATAAAAGTTAAGTATCGAACCAAACAAACAAGACAACAGGTATAAGTTGTAAACAAAATAACAAACAAATACATAAGTATTAGCAATAAATGTTTCAAATAAATTTATGGTTAGAAATAAATGTTAAAGTTAAATTAGAATTCAATACATAAGTAAAATGAACTACAAGCAAAGTATAAAATATAAATCTAAGAAAAAAATGACAGTAAACAAAACAAAAAAAAAGACACAAACAAAAGAAAAAGTAACAAATCAAATACGAGAGCTTATAAATTAAATCAAGCAAGTTAAAATTTATCTTAGTAAACAAAATAATAAAGTACAAAAGCATGTTAAAGCAAGTAATGCAGCATCAACCTGGGTAAGGCAAGGAACAAGAGAATAGAAAACGTAATATGTACAAAGTATGGTCAGCAAAGTAAAGGTAAAGTAATAAACAAAGTAAAATAAGAAGAAAATGTATACACTCAAGTACAATGGCCATAAATGCAAGCATACCAAAGCAAGTACATTTAGCCACCAAAAGGAACTATCAGCCGAAGTACATACAACAACTTCAACCATGCCTAGAGTACAAAACAATATTTTAACCTGTAAGCTTTCTTTATATTTATCAAACTACTTCATTTCCTATATCAAACATCTTTCATCATTTCGTTCCATTCTAGCTGACAAAATCTAAAGTAAACTTCAACTAGAACGTCAAACAAATCAAGGCAACCAGAGATCAAAAGGGAGGGCAACTCAAAGCAAAGATCAGTTTTCAAATGCAGAGTCTGTTCTCTGCTATTCAAACCATCCAGGTGAGTGAACACTTTAAAAAAAAAACCTGGTTCATGCTTGAAGTATGTGAAGTAAGTGGTGAAAATTGTCTGCATAGAAGTAAAAGTGTTGTATATATGTATATTCATACAAATATAAGCATGAATGTCTGTGAACAGGGTATATTTATACCTGTTCTTAGTTTACATACAAATATAAGATTTAAAAGTTCAAAAATTCAATTCCACCTTCCTCAATCCCTTTTAGCCAGTGATATTAAAACAAAGTATGTTTAAAATCATCATATCTTAATTTTAAAAATATTTTCAAGTAAAATAAGTTTGAATATTTTCTGGAAAAATAGAAGAACAGTGAAAACTTGATGTTATCAAAAACTCCAACATGATTAAATCGTAGATTCAGACCTGTAATCTATTGTATCTTTAAAAACTACGATTTTTAGAATAAAAATCAAGTTTTTTTGTTGAGTATTGAATGTGCATTTCGACTTTGACCTGAGAATGGGTTTTTGGCTATTTCGAATGGTCGGAGGGGCTATGGTGATCGGGGTCCCTACTGGAGATGGACGTGCCTACGGTGGTGGTAGAAAAATTAGTCGGAGGTGCAAACGATGGCGGTGGCGACAGCGGCGTGAGGCTTTAATCTGGAAACCTAGTTTTAACTGGGTTGGATGTTTTGATTTTTTTCGTCTGCCCTAGTTGATCGAGTGTAGCGTAGGTTTGGGGAATAGGAGCTTGGACGTACACGAAATGGCGACCGGTGGTGCTGGTGCTCCGGGGGTCGGAGGAGTGAATGCGAGGCGTTGACAGGTTCGAACATTGTTTGATTTCGAGTTGCCAGGTTTTGCTTTGGGAGCTCGAATTTGATTTCGAGTTGCAGGCGAGGTTCTGGTGGTAGGGGAGAGGAGTATGGATAATCGTTGACGTGTGCGACAACGCTGCGATGCCGGAAGATCGCCAGAGGCGACGTGCACGTGCACCGTGCATTTGTTTTGAAGTCTGGAAATTTTGGGAAGTGGGGAAGAAGCAGGGTGAACTCGCGTGTGTTGACTCGAGGCTTTACTCGAGATTTTGAGGGGTAGAAGTCGAAGCAGAAGAGTGTTGCTTCGGGTTGATGCTTTGGTTACAGGTTTTACAGGAAACCTGTTATCCTGTTTTACAAATTCCAGATTTTGAAATTAAATAGTTTTATAACTTTAAATGTTTACATAAGTTAAGATTTTAAAGTAAATCTCTAAAAATGTTAAATTTAATTAAGGGATTTGATTTTAAACTGTTTTAAAATTCTTTCATAACCAAATATTACTTTAACATGTGAATTTAAAATGGATAATTTAATCATTTAAATTAATTAATGACTTGTAATTTAATAAGTAATTAAAGGTTCAAATCATTAATTAAAGTAATTATTTTGAGAAGAATTTATTCAGTAAAGGTTAATTAATAAATGAAAGTGATTAATAAATGATTTTAAGGATTAATCACTTATTGAAATTAATGTTGGATATTTTGATTTAGTAAGGTTAATGAATTATGAAATTGGTTTAAAGGTTAATTTAATTTAATTTCTTAAAGTTATATAATAAATAATAGTTAACTAATTAAGGGATAAATTAAGGATAATTAATATGGTTAATAAATTAAAGCAATTAATTTGAAGATAATTAATCAAAGATTAATTAATCATTGTAAATTGTTAAATGTAATTACTTAATGAAAGTAATTAAGGATTTATCACTTATTGTAATTAAATTTGGATATTTTGATTAATAAAGTGAATTAATTTAGTTTAATTAATTTAATAAAACCATTAGATAAATTAGTAACAAATGATTTGGAATTAATAAATCAGAATTGGATAATTAATTCATAAGTAAATAAAATTTAATTGGAAATAGATTGAGTTGATTCGGATTGAAACAATTAATTAATCCTGTTTATGAATGAGTATTAAATGCTTAACCTTACTTATGGATGTTTGCATTCTATTGGATGATTGTTTTGTTTGAACCCCTGATATTTGATGCTTTGTTTTGAGCTGTGTGACTTATTTATCTGTGATATATATATCTGTGATCTGTGAATAGAGGATAAGCGTTATAGTTTATACCGCTTATCAACTATATTTCTGTATTTTGATCTATGATGATTGAAATGTGTGGCACTATTGTGTTAAACCCTTGACCACACTTATACACACACAATTATGGATTTCACGAGGAAATCGATTAAGTCACAGATTTTTAAATGATTTTAAAATGATTTTTTAAAGTTGAATATTTAAATTCAAATGTTTTGGAAATGGAATCATAATAAATGTGAGAAGCTTTTGGAATGAAATTTCAAGTTAAAATTTATTTTAATTTACTTGATTAAGTTTTGAAATTTAAATAATTCAATTTAAATTTGAATTCGATATTTGGAATTGAATTCAATGATTGGAAAGTATGGTTAAAGATATTATAAACAGGTTGTATGAATTTAAACCATTTTAAAAGATATGGTTTTGGGAATTTGAATTTAACCCAAGGATTTCAACTCGTATAAATGAATCAGATTTCCAAAATGAAAACGGTTGTTTTCAAATGATAAACACTCTTAAATAAGAACTGAGATTCCAGTTAATTAGGGGAATTTCAAGATTGAATGGAGAAATCATTTTCCTAAGTTATGAATGAATTCTTTTTGAAAGCTATGAATTAAATCTGTTCATTTTTAACAGATTTAAATTGATGATTTGTTTAAATCAAATTGAAATGAAATTGTTTTGAAGGCTATAAGTTAAATCTTTGATTTAGAGATTTAACGAGTTAATCGAATTGAAATGAAAATTGATTTGGAAAAATCTGTGAATGAATCTTTTGTTTAAAAGATTAAAATGTGAAAATTGTTTAAACCGTTAAAGGTTGTGAAAATGAATCTTTTTGTTTAAAGATTGAAATGGTAATTGGATTAAACCATTTGAAAGAAAGTTTTGAATTATTAAGTTGTGACTTAATTGAAATCCCATTATCCATTTGTTTTTGAAATATCGTGCTCACTATTCGGTTTAACCGGGAAAGGACCTTTGTGTCGTATAACCCATTCCGAATATATGATTCGACGTTACGGATAGCATTTGAAGACCGGTGTTGAAGACTGGGTATTTGCGAGAGCGATAGGATGACCTGTCGATTGACTCTGCACCAAGTTGCTCCGGTATTGAGTTCTCCATATGTGATGGGAAATCCGATCAGGATTGTGAATATCCGGATTGCAAGGGCTTCGTAAGAAGTGCCTTCGGTTCTGTTCGAGCCCGGAATAGACTTGTATGGATTGTATGTCTGACATTACAAATTGAGATATAAAGCCGATTTCTTTCAAATATATTTCTGTTGGTGGCGGAGAATTTATTGTCTTAGCTTAACACCCTTCTCTGAGACGTACGAGCTCAGAGGTTATGTAGTTGAAGGTTATCAGCGATATATTCCCAATTTGGTAATGTGACATGCTGAGTGTTGCTGTAAATGATCATTATGTTGATTATTTGTGATAGGATCATTTGTTTGATTGTCTATCCTGGTGATCATTTCTATGATCAATTGTTGACCCAAAGCATGGCTTTTGTATAAAGTATGTTTTTGTGGACGTGACTTCGTCGAGCCTCACACCCCGGAATGGTCAAAACAGGAAAGATGCGGCAAGGTTATGAGGGGTAGCGCCCTTTAGGATGTGTGCATTTCCTTCTGGAAAAGGGTGGTATCATGGTATGGAGCCCAGATACTTACTCATGTTGAAAACACTTTATGATTGTGTGAATTGATTATGAGATCTAGGATAAAGGTCCCAAAGGACCGGGGGATGGCATATTCGGTCAGTTGTTACTCAGTTAGGGGTAACCCGGCCTTGTGTTGGTAGAGATCCGGTTTGGTTCTCGGGGATGTCCATCCAGAGGCATTCTCATGTGGCAATGGGAAGTTCCTTGGCCTGATCATTCGTTGGAAATCCAAAGAAACAATACGAACCTTGTACAGTATTAGTTGTATAACCTGCCATGGAATGTGGCGGTAACCTGCTATTGAACATGGTTAGCTATAGTAGGCATACGATAATGGTCGTATGTTGGCTAAGATTTATATTCTACTTTCGAAATGAATTTTTCCTACACTATGCACTAGTAATAATATCAAATGTTTCTTTTAATGCGTATCAAGCATCTTTGACTATCATAAGGAGAAATCTCCTCCGATTCTGCGTTTGCATTGTGTGTGTGTGCGGGAGGCCTTATGGTAGTCTCATTTTTAAAAGCATTGCGAATTGACTTTGGAAATCTTTTGTTGAATGTTTTAAAAGATAAACTGTTTTTGTTGCTCACACCAGTCCCACGACTGATCCGGAGTTTATTGTTTCTTTCCTAAACTCTAGGTGCTCATTATATTTCTACACGAACAGTCTAGAGTTGGGTTTTTCAGATAGTCAGATGTAGTAGATTATCTGGAGTTAGTTCAGTCTTTGGATCGCACCAGTCTTGCTTATGCTAGGTGAATCCTTATTGGGGGTTCGAGCTATTGCTGGATTGATTCTTGGAAATGGAGTTGCAGTTCTCGGAGTTCTCTTTTGAAGACTATCTCAGAGTTATATTGTTCCGCTGCTAGATGTTATCTATTTTTCTTTTCCGCTGCTATTTTATTGTATCATATCTCTGATGTATATTGATATCTATTGGATCATCTGTTGTATCAGACATGTCATCAAAGCTGTATATCAATGTATTATTCTTTTTTTTCCACTGTGTTATTTACTTAATGTTGTTATAAGCTCCGGCGAATCGGATTTGAACGGTCGAATCTATGGCATTCGAATACGATTTGAAGTATGGATGTCGATTTTCGAGCGGGCAAAATCTGTATCATTACATTTTGGTATCAGAGCTAAGGGTTGAACTTTAGCTCAGGAGTGTAACACATTAAGTAACTCATTAGAGATAGGGTGAAGTAAATCCTAGAATAAGTAATCCTTAAGATATCCGTTTGAACGCTTCAGTAAATTCTCTTACTATCCACTGATAGTAAGTATGAGTGCAAGAAGAGAATGAGATAGGGGACAGGGAATGCGACTATAATTGGTCAATACTCTGTAACAACAGTGGAAATAACTTTCTCTATCAATTTTCTTTGATTCGTTTCCAAATTCTTTTGATTGCTTCGTACCAGCTACAAGAAGAAGTTTTGGTGTGGTGATGCTCTACGAATCGTTGTAGGAAATTCTTACTTCATATCTTCATCGGTTTCTTATCAGCTTTTCGATTTAAACCTTAATGAATTTGGAATTAGAAATTTTAAATTGAGTTAACTTGATTAATAGAATATGAAGAATGATTAGAATTGTATCGATAAAATGATTTGGTTTAAAACCAAAATTTGAAATTTTATTATAATTTCTTGTATCTATTGTTGATGTTCTGATTTGGTGAGCCAAATGCAGAATTGGTATCCAGCTTGATTTGAAAAAATATTTCTCTATCTAGCTATCTCTGTGTTGTTTTCGTGCCTGCGAATTTCGAGGACGAAATTCTTTTAAGGGGGGAAGTTTGTAACGACCCTACATTTTAATTTAATTTAAATTGATAATTTATCGAATTTTTGATTTAAAATTTGTGAAATTGATTATAAATGATGCGAGTTTCCCCGATTCGAATAGAAATTATATTAAGTCGTAAGAATTTTAAAATTTGTATATATGTGAATATATATGTATATATTGGATTTTAAATAAATTCTTAAATAAATGATTTTTGAAAAATAAATAATATACTTTAGACACAAGTATAGAAATAAATAAATAAATTGATTTAAAAATTTATAAATGATGATAATTTGAGTTATATAAAATATATATGTACCAAGAGAAATGCAAAACAATAATTTTTAAAGTAAAATTTATGATAAATTTTTAAACTAAAAATAGAAGTAAAATAAATATTTGAGTTATAAATAAAGATAAATAAAAGTTAAGTATCGAACCAAACAAACAAGACAACAGGTATTAGTTGTAAACAAAATAACAAACAAATACATAAGAATTAGCAATAAATGTTTCAAATAAATTTATGGTTAGAAATAAATGTTAAAGTTAAATTAGAATTCAATACATAAGTAAAATGAACTACAAGCAAAGTATAAAATATAAATCTAAGAAAAAAATGACAGTAAACAAAACAAAACAAAAGACACAAACAAAAGAAAAAGTAACAAATCAAATACGAGAGCTTGTAAATTAAATCAAGCAAGTTAAAATTTATCTTAGTAAACAAAATAATAAAGTACAAAAGCATGTTAAAGCAAGTAATGCAGCATCAACCTGGGTAAGGCAAGGAACAAGAGAATAGAAAAAGTAATATGTACAAAGTATGGTCAGCAAAGTAAAGGTAAAGTAATAAACAAAGTAAAATAAGAAGAAAATGTATACACTCAAGTACAATGACCATAAATGCAAGCATACCAAAGCAAGTATATTTAGCCACCAAAAGGAACTATCAGCCGAAGTACATACAACAACTTCAACCATGCCTAGAGTACAAAACAATATTTTAACCTGTAAGCTTTCTTTATATTTATCAAACTACTTCATTTCCTATATCAAACATCTTTCATCATTTCGTTCCATTCTAGCTGAGAAAATCTAAAGTAAACTTCAACTAGAATGTCAAACAAATCAAGGCGACCAGAGATCAAAAGGGAGGGCAACTCAAAGCAAAGATCAGTTTTCAAATGCAGAGTCTGTTCTCTGCTATTCAAACCATCCAGGTGAGTGAACACTTTAAAAAAAAAAACCTGGTTCATGCTTGAAGTATGTGAAGTAAGTGGTGAAAATTGTCTGCATAGAAGTAAAAGTGTTGTATATATGTATATACATACAAATATAAGCATGAATGTCTGTGAACAGGGTATATTTATACCTGTTCTTAGTTTACATACAAATATAAGATTTAAAAGTTCAAAAATTCAATTCCACCTTCCTCAATCCCTTTTAGCCAGTGATATTAAAACAAAGTATGTTTAAAATCATCATAGCTTAATTTTAAAAATATTTTCAACTAAAATAAGTTTGAATATTTTCTGGAAAAATAGAAGAACAGTGAAAACTTGATGTTATCAAAAACTCCAACATGATTAAATCGTAGATTCAGACCTGTAATTTATTGTATCTTTAAAAACTATGATTTTTAGAATAAAAATCAAGTTTTTTTGTTGAGTATTGAATGTGCATTTCGACTTTGACCTGAGAATGGGTTTTTGGCTATTTCGAATGGTTGGAGGGGCTATGGTGATCGGGGTCTCTACTGGAGATGGACGTGCCTACGGTGGTGGTAGAAAAATTAGTCGGAGGTGCCAACGATGGAGGTGGCGACAGCGGCGTGAGGCTTTAATCAGGAAACCTAGTTTTAACTGGGTTGGATGTTTTGATTTTTTTCGTCTGCCCTAGTTGATCGAGTGTAGCGTAGCTTTGGGGAATAGGAGCTTGGACGTAGACGAAATGGCGGCCGGTGGTGCTGGTGCTCCGGGGGTCGGACGAGCGAACGCGAGGCGTTGACAGGTTCGAACATTGTTTGATTTCGAGTTGCCAGGTTTTGCTTTGGGAGCTCGAATTTGATTTCGAGTTGCAGGCGAGGTTCTGGTGGTAGGGGAGAGGAGTATGGATAATCGTTGACGTGTGCGACAACGCTGTGATGCCGGAAGATCGCCAGAGGCGACGTGCACGTGCACCGTGCATTTGTTTTGAAGTTTGGAAATTTTGGGAAGTGGGGAAGAAGCAGGGTGAACTCGCGTGTGTTGACTCGAGGCTTTACTCGAGATTTTGAGGGGTAGAACTCGAAGTAGAAGAGTGTTGCTTCGGGTTGATGCTTTGGTTACAGGTTTTACAGGAAACCTGTTATCCTGTTTTACAAATTCCAGATTTTGAAATTAAATAGTTTTATAACTTTAAATGTTTACATAAGTTAAGATTTTAAAGTAAATCTCTAAAAATGTTAAATTTAATTAAGGGATTTGATTTTAAACTGTTTTAAAATTCTTTCATAACCAAATATTACTTTAACATGTGAATTTAAAATGGATAATTTAATCATTTAAATTAATTAATGACTTGTAATTTAATAAGTAATTAAAGGTTCAAATCATTAATTAAAGTAATTAATTTGAGAAGAATTTATTCACTAAAGGTTAATTAATAAATGAGAGTGATTAAGAAATGATTTTAAGGATTAATCACTTATTGAAATTAATGTTGGATATTTTGATTTAGTAAGGTTAATGAATTATGAAATTGGTTTAAAGGTTAATTTAATTTAATTTCTTAAAGTTATATAATAAATAATAGTTAACTAATTAAGGGATAAATTAAGGATAATTAATATGGTTAATAAATTAAAGCAAATTAATTTGAAGATAATTAATCAAAGATCAATTAATCATTGTAAATTGTTAAATGTAATTACTTAATGAAAGTAATTAAGGATTTATCACTTAATGTAATTAAATTTGGATATTTTGATTAATAAAGTGAATTAATTTAGTTTAATTAATTTAATAAAACCATTAGATAAATTAGTAACAAATGATTTGGAATTAATAAATCAGAATTGGATAATTAATTCATAAGTAAATAAAATTTAATTGGAAATAGATTGAGTTGATTCGGATTGAAACAATTAATTAATCCTGTTTATGAATGAGTATTAAATGCTTAACCTTACTTATGGATGTTTGTATTCTATTGGATGATTGTTTTGTTTGAACCCCTGATATTTGATGCTTTGTTTTGAGCTGTGTGACTTATTTATCTGTGATATATATATCTGTGATCTGGGATCTGTGAATAGAGGATAAGCGTTATAGTTTATACCGCTTATCAACTATATTTCTGTATTTTGATCTATGATGATTGAAATGATGTGGCACTATTGTGTTAAACCCTTGACCACACTTATACACACACGATTATGGATTTCACGAGGAAATCGATTAAGTCACAGATTTTAAAATGATTTTAAAATGATTTTTTAAAGTTGTATATTTAAATTCAAATGTTTTGGAAATGGAATCGGAATAAATGTGAAAAGCTTTTGGAATGAAATTTCAAGTTAAAATTTATTTTAATTTACTTGATTAAGTTTTGAAATTTAAATAATTCAATTTAAATTTGAATTCGATATTTGGAATTGAATTCAATGATTGGAAAGTATGGTTAAAGATATTATAAACAGGTTGTATGAATTTAAACCATTTTAAAAGATATGGTTTTGGGAATTTGAATTTAACCCAAGGATTTCAACTCGTATAAATGAATCAGATTTCCAAAATGAAAACGGTTGTTTTCAAATGATAAACACTCTTAAATAAGAACTGAGATTCCAGTTAATTAGGGGAATTTCAAGATTGAATGGAGAAATGATTTTCCTAAGTTATGAATGAATTCTTTTCGAAAGCTATGAATTAAATCTTTTTATTTTTAACAGATTTAAATTGATGATTTGTTTAAATCAAATTGAAATGAAATTGTTTTGAAGGCTATAAGTTAAATCTTTGATTTAGAGATTTAACGAGTTAATCGAATTGAAATGAAAATTGATTTGGAAAAATCTGTGAATGAATCTTTTGTTTAAAAGATTAAAATGTGAAAATTGTATAAACCGTTAAAGGTTGTGAAAATGAATCTTTTTGTTTAAAGATTGAAATGGTAATTGGATTAAACCATTTGAAAGAAAGTTTTGAATTATTAAGTTGTGACTTAATTGAAATCCCATTATCCATTTGTTTTTGAAATATCGTGCTCACTATTCGGTTTAACCGGGAAAGGACCTTTGTGTCGTATAACCCATTCCGAATATATGATTCGACGTTATGGATAGCATTTGAAGACCGGTGTTGAAGACCGGGTATTTGCGAGAGCGATAGGATGACATGTCGATTGACTCTGCACCGAGTTGCTCCGGTATTGAGTTCTCCATATGTGATGGGAAATCCGATCAGGATTGTGAATATCCGGATTGCAAGGGCTTCGTAAGAAGTGCCTTCGGTTCTGTTCGAGCCCGGAACAGACTTGTATGGATTGTATGTCTGACATTACAAATTGAGATATAAAGCCGATTTCTTTCAAATATATTTCTGTTGGTGGTGGAGAATTTATTCTCTTAGCTTAACACCCTTCTCTGAGACGTACGAGCTCAGAGGTTATGTAGTTGAAGGTTATCAGCGATATATTCCCAATTTGGTAATGTGACATGCTGAGTGTTGTTGTAAATGATCATTGTGTTGATTATTTGTGATAGGATCATCTGTTTGATCGTCTATCCTGGTGATCATTTCTATGATCATTTGTTGACCCAAAGCATGGCTTTTGTATAAAGTATGTTTTTGTGGACGTGACTTCGTCGAGCCTCACACCCCGGAATGGTCAAAACAGGAAAGATGCGGCATGGTTATGAGGGGTAGCGCCCTTTAGGATGTGTGCATTTCCTTCTGGAAAAGGGTGGTATCATGGTATGGAGCCCAGATACTTACTCATCTTGAAAACACTTTATGATTGTGTGAATTGATTACGAGATCTCGGATAAAGGTCCCAAAGGACCGGGGGATGGCATATTCGGTCAGTTGTTACTCAGTTAGGGGTAACCCGACCTTGTGTTGGTAGAGATCCGGTTTGGTTCTCGGGGATGTCCATCCAGAGGCATTCTCATGTGGCAATGGGAAGTTCCTTGGCCTGATCATTCGTTGGAAATCCAAAGAAACAATACGAACCTTGTACAGTATTAGTTGTATAACCTGCCATGGAATGTGGCGGTAACCTGCTATTGAACATGGTTAGCTATAGTAGGCATACGATAATGGTCGTATGTTGGCTAAGATTTATATTCTACTTTTGAAATGAATTTTTCCTACACTATGCACTAGTAATAATATCAAATGTTTCTTTTAATGCGTATCAAGCATCTTTGACTATCATAAGGAGAAATCTCCTCCGATTCTGCGTTTGCATTGTGTGTGTGTGCGGGAGGCCTTATGGTAGTCTCATTTTTAAAAGCATTGCGAATTGACTTTGGAAATCTTTTGTTGAATGTTTTAAAAGATAAACTGTTTTTGTTGCTCACACCAGTCCCACGACTGATCCGGAGTTTATTGTTTCTTTCCTAAACTCTGGTTGCTCATTATATTTCTACACGAGCAGTCTAGATTTGGGTTTTTTAGATAGTCAGATGTAGTAGATTATCTGGAGTTAGTTCAGTCTTTGGATCGCACCAGTCTTGCTTATGCTAGGTGAATCGTTATTGGGGATTCGAGCTATTGCTGGATTGATTCTTGGAA
The DNA here is from genome assembly GCA_030765085.1 of Allium cepa. NCBI lineage: Eukaryota > Viridiplantae > Streptophyta > Magnoliopsida > Asparagales > Amaryllidaceae > Allium > Allium cepa. The sequence goes on from CM060943.1 coordinate 118,232,987, forward strand.
ATGGAGTTGCAGTTCTCGGAGTTCTCTTTTGAAGACTATCTCAGAGTTATATTGTTCCGCTGCTAGATGTTATCTATTTTTCTTTTCCGCTGCTATTTTATTGTATCATATCTCTGATGTATATTGATATCTATTGGATCATCTGTTGTATCAGACATGTCATCAAAGCTGTATATCAATGTATTATTCTTTTTTTTTTCCACTGTGTTATTTACTTAATGTTGTTATAAGCTCCGGCGAATCGGATTTGAACGGTCGAATCTATGGCATTCGAATACGATTTGAAGTATGGATGTCGATTTTCGAGCGGGCAAAATCCGTATCGTTACAGGTGTCGTGCGTTTCAATCGATCAGGAAAGTTAGCACTTCGATTTATAGGTCAATTTCCCATCATCGAACACATTGGTTCAGTGGCTTATCGCCTTTTATTATCGGCTCAATTCTCTGCTATTCATGACATTTTCCACGTCTCTCAACTACGAAAATCTCTTAGGGATTCCGATTCTATTCTTGAGCCCGATGTTATTGAAGAAGTCGAAGTGTCGCCTAATTTGACTTATGAGCAACATCCTATTCGTATCATTGCTACGGAGGTAAATGTCTTCGTAATAAAGATGTCCTGCTTGTGAAAGTTCAGTGGTCCTTAAATCCTAAGGATTGCTCTTGGGAATCCAGAGAATTCATCGAGCAAACACATCCAAACTTACTCTCTCGAGCTCTTTGAGGTAAACTTCTTATTTCAAATTTTCTTTTGTGTTGATATGCTTTTGTGGTTGTTACTATTTGTTTTCTTCTTAAGTATTGCGAGGATGCAATTTCTTTAAGGAGGGGAGTCTGTTACAACCCGCATATTTTGCTATTGTATAGTTAAATGTTTTATTTAAATATAACATCATTAATCAGATTTATTTGTGAAATGTCACTTTATGCAAACAGTCGAATCAGGGCTCGAGACCCCTTCCATTGAGTCCAAAAATGGCATTTGCTACCTTTTCGAGTATAAACATCAATATGTTTGGAGTTGAGTAGAATTTTGATGTTTTCATTTAGGGCTTTGGGTTTCGGTTTCAACCCACTAACTCAACAAATAACCCAACTCCGCTCCTCTTCATTCATTCCACTCCTCATTTCCTAACATTCTCAAGCTAAGGTAAAAATGGAGGAGAGAAGAGGAAATTAAAATTCCTAAGCCCTAATTCTCTTAGGAATTATCAACTTCAAGCTAGAAATCAAGGAGAAGCTAAGGTAAGTGTTATCCCGCCTTTTGGCAAAGCCGGGATACCTAAAAATTAACTGAAAACCAATTATTACTAGTCATGAATGTCAATCATGCATCGCAGGTTCACTGTGGATATCAATGAATTTTGTCCAAGTCCAGATCGGGCTATAATCGGCAAGAAATGGCAAGCAAAGCTATAAAAGCCAACTTTCAAATTTTTGGTTAATCGGAGTTCGTATGAATGAGATATGATCAATGGAAGTAAGAAAAATAAAAAATGTTCATATCCATAGAGGGAGGTTGAATTTTGAATCGATCAAGTTCGACTCGATCAACAACATGATAACGATCTGTTCGAACCGACCGGCTTCGAGTTGAACCTTGGCCGGGCTATTCGAATCCATCGGGTTTGTGTCGATCAGTGTGGAACTATTCGTATCCACTATGTAAGGTTTCATTCATATTCAACTATCGACCTTATTCGTATCCGTGCCCAACTTCGTATCCATCGGCTTACACCATCCTCGTACCGATCCTTCACGCATCATCCAAGGCCCCTTCGGATCGATCAGCATGTATAAGATCGATGCAAAACGCGCTACATGCATCGATACGAGACGCTGGACATGGACCGAAATTGCGGATGGGGGTCGAGGTAGATGAATGCGAATGAAAAGACGTGGATGGATCTGGGTGGAGTTCAATTACTAACGAATCGGTCGACTCGGAAAAAAAGGTGGAGTGATCCAAAAATCTCACACCACATCACAGGAGCTTACGTACAAGCTAAAAAACATTCCTGCCAAGTTTCAGCTCGATCGGATCATTTTTTGATCGATAGGAAATTGGTTTGTTTCGATCACGAATCGAGTCGAAACTTTCTGGGATCGGTCGCATGGGCCCATTCACGTGCCAGAAGGAGTCTCCCGAAGTTTGAGCGCAATAACAGCCTCCTACACCTATAAATAGCCCCTTGAAGCCTATATAAAAAGGGGCTTTTGGGCTATTGGATATCCAGACTCTGCCGGATTCAATTCTATATCTCACCATTGCTGTTATATTTGAATTCCTTCATTGTAACTGTTGTAACCATCTGTAATCAGTGAAGGACATCAATAAAAGACAAACCTTTGAAGTGGACGTAGGCCGGAGATAGCTGAACCACTATAAATCTTGCGTTCCTGTTCGTTATTTCTGAATTGTTATTTGTTATTGTTATATCTGAGTTTGTGTTTGGAATATTGTTGATCTATATTAATAACTTGGTGCTTTCACGATGCTTGGGGTTTGTGACCAATTTTAGCGCGAACACTTTGGTTCTTTCACCGAGAAACAGCTAGCACCTTCTATACCTGATTCGGAATCCAGATTTGAAGGCTTGAAGGAATTATATTTGCTCGACAGACAAGCAGAAGACAGAGAGCTGAGAGAAGCCAACATGAAGGAAGTCAAGAAGCATCCTTCGAAGCTAGAGAAGGACAAGCTTTGATCTACATCACCGGGGATGAGATAGAGGCTATGGCAAATTCGATGCATGAAAGAATAATGAAGAGTCAACAGGAGATGCTGCAGAACTTCTTCGAACAGATGAGAGCAGCAAATGCACAAAACCTTGGGCCAACTACTACAACTGCGAATGTGGAACAGGGAGCTAGGGTTAGGGAACCCAATGGAGGATAGAATATAGAACCAGAGGGAAATCAACAAAGGCTTGGGGGAAGACCCTCAGGCTCTGATACTGGAAGACCAATGGATGGAGCTCGACAGGCTAGAGCCAATGCTAGTACTAACGAGCCACATGAAGAGTATGTACCAGAGTTCCCTTTGAGAATTGGGGGGCAAGATAGAAACATGACAACAGGGCAAACCCCGGACAAAGATGAAAGAATGATTGGTCTAGTGCGACAAATCATGAGAGGAGGATTGTCGAGTGGAGGATTGGAAGAAGTCAGTCGGAGTCTGTTCACTCCGAATATCAGAAATGCAAGGAACCCTCCAAAGTTCAAACTACCAATGCTGGAACCTTATGACGGGAAGTCAGACCCGACCATGCACATTACCAGATACATCAGACATATTGAAGTGCTGGGAGAATCCGAGGAAGTGATGGCATGATGTTTCCCTTTAGTTTTATCCGATTTGGCTGCACTTTGGTTCAGACAACTAGAAACTAGATCGATCAGAACATGGGGCGAGCTCGTAGATTGCTTCATGAGACAGTTTAGGGTCTACGTGACGTGACCCAAGAGTATGATGACTTTGTCTTCGATAAAGAAAAGGACCAGAGAGTTCATAAAAGATTTTCTACTACGATTCAATGCAGCAGTGGCTTCTGTAGATCGCCCGGATCCATCATTGATTTTAATGGCAGTAGTGGTAGGAGTTGGGGAAGGCACCGATTTCAAATATTCTTTGGCAAGATATCCACCACAAGATCTGGGGGAATTCTCTCATGAAGCTGAAAGATTCATTTGACTAGAAGAATCACGAGCCAAGTGGCAAGAAGCAAACGCTGTGCAGGGCAAAGGAACCACTAGGGAACAGTCTGGAGCAGACAAAGGAAAGAGAAAGCAGGATGACAGACGTGATGGTCCTGATAAATTCTTTCCGAGAGCCTAGATTCAGGTAATACACATATATGACAGCAAGCCTGGAACGGATTTACATAGAAACTCGGGGGGCAACTCCCCTATCGAAAACCACACAGGAGAGATCCCACAGAGCGGGAGCGAAGTAATGGAAAATATTGCCTATTCCATGAGCTGGATGGGCACATTACCGATGAATGCCGCCACCTGAAAGATGAGGTGGAAAAACATGCCAGGAGTGGTAGATTGCCACAATATACCAGAGAACGGACGACAACCGTGAGACCTGAACAACTATCGCCTCCACCTAACAGAACTGATCTTGGATCGGGATCGAGACTCGTCATCAACTGATTATGATGGCAAGGGCCAAGTTCAGGATTTGGATTTTGGTTAGTTATATTTCTTAGATTTGATTTTAAAAATAAAATAGCTATCCCACTTACATATGCACGGGAACAGAAGAGATCCCTAGGCATGCTCTGAGATGGAGATAGATCGATTTGCTCGGAGAGGCATTGTCTAGATTTTTCTAATATTTGAGATTAAACATCTAGGATTTGAATTCAATAAATGAACTTGAATTTCTTGAAATAAACCTTTGACCAGAGAGTTAAAGGATGAACATTATAAACCAGTTTGAACACGATCGCTTTATGACCCTAACTAGAGAGGCGGGGACCGGAGTGCAAGAAGTGAGTTGTTTCGCCAGAGAGCGACAGGATCGACTCACTTAACGTCGTTTCCCATTCACCGAAGAGTGATTGGATTGGGATTCGATAAGTTCCCGAAGAGGCTGTGATCGGCCCACGATTTAAGCCATGACATTGTTTAATGTTCAGATACACTGAACCAAAGTGCAAGAAGTGAGTTTCTTCGCCGGAGAGCAACATGATCGACTCACTTAACGCTATTTCCCCTTCACCGGAGATTGACATGATGGGATCCAGCAAGAACCCAGAAAGGCTACGGTCGGTCTAGAACGATCAATACATCGCTATACGCCCTAGCTAGGGCCAGAGTGCAAGGGATAGAAGGCAACGTCAGAGTGCAACACGATCTTTCTATTCGATCGCTAAGTCTTGAATGGACATGGTAAAGGTCCGGAGTGACCACTGATAGTCCGGAGAGACTGTAGAATTTCATTCTTAACTTCCACAGGAAGAAATGGATAATGATTTGGCTACGAGCAGCCGGAAACTTGATTGAAAACGCTATTAGCTTTGAATAAAACATGGACTCACTACATTCGATTTGAAGCTATTCAAAACACACCTTTTGCCAAAAGGCATGTTTTGGGGGGAAAAGTGTTATACCGCCTTTTGGCAAAGCCGAGATACCTAAAAATTAACTGAAAACCAATGATTACTAGGTTCACTGTGGATATCAATGAATTTTTTCCGAGTCCGGATCGGGCTACAATCGGCAAGAAATGGAAAGCAAAGCTATATAAGCCAACGTTTCAAATTTCAGGTCAATCGGAGTTCGTATGAATTAGATATGTTCGATGCAAGTTATAAAAAGAACACAATGTTTGTATCGATAGAGGGAGGTTGAATTTCGAATCGATCAAGTTCGACTCGATCAACAACATGATAACGATCTGTTCAGATCGATCGGCTTTGAGTCGAACCTTGGCCGTGCTATTCGAATCCATCGGGTTCATGTCGATCAGTGTGGAACTATTCGTATCCATCATGCTTTGAATCGATCTTGTTTGGTGAATAGTTCGAACCCATCGACACTACAGACCTCTGTCGTATCCACCAGGCAAGGTTTCGTTCATATTCAACTATCGACCTTATTCGTATCCATGCCCCACTTCGTATCCATCGGCTTACACCATCCTCGTATCGATCCTTCACGCATCATCTAAGGCCGCTTCGGATCGATCAGCATGTATAAGATCAGTGCGAAATGCGCTACAGGCATCGATACGAAACATTGGACATGGACCGAAATTGCAAAGAGGGGTCGAGGTAGATGAATGCGAATGAAAAGACGTGGATGGATCTGGGTGGAGTTCAAATACTAATGACTCGGTCGACTTGGCAAAAAAGGTGGAGCGATCCAAAAATCTCGCACCACGTCACATCACACACACATGCCTCAATCGAGTCGAACAGGATGGATACGAAACATGGATTTGAACGCGATAATGCCCACGAATACACAATTTTGCATCGATCATATCTCCTAAACCACAGGTCCAAATGCTACCAAATTTTCACAGGAGCTTACGTACAAGCTAAATAACATTTCGGCCAAGTTTCAACTCGATTGGATCATTTTTTGTCAATATGAAATTGGTTCTTATCGATCACGAATCGAGTCAAAAATTTCCAAAATCGGTCGCGTATGTGATATCCCGGAAATTTTGGCAATATCAATTTAATAATCTATATTTAAAATTAAATTGATTTGATAAAATTTTGTTAATAAAATTTAACTTGATTTAATAATCCAATTAAATAGAAGTTTAATTTGGTGAATTTTTATCTTTTGAAAACTAATAAAATGTTTTCCTGTTTATAATGTATATATATATTTATATATATATATATATATATGTATGTATGTATGTATATATATATTGTGAATAGATAAGTTTGATTTGAAGTTAAATAAACAAATAAATCTTGTTTTTAAATTCTAATATTCGTTTTGATAATTTAGAAATTATATAAGTAAATTTAAAATACCATTTATATATTAAAAACATTAATGCATTTAAATAAGTTAAATAAGATAAGTAATTTATGATTTCTTTTATAAATTATTTAAATTAATAAATATGTTATTTTCAAATAATGATAAATGTATAAACATAGACATATTTTAAAAGACAATATTATTATTATTTTAAAATTAAATACGTTAATATAAATTAGTTTTAAAATTGGATTTTAAATGTATGAATTGGATTTGAATTTGAATTTATTTTGAATTCAAATGAATAAACCTATCTAAATCTTGTAAGTAAGCTTTCATCTTTATATAAATTGTTTTATGTCATTTTCTTTAAAAAGTGATGCATATGAAAATAGGTTATATATATATTTGTATTTAATAAATAAAGAAAAGAGGATTTCATTTATCTTTTGATTTAATAAATAAAGAAAAGAGGATTTCATTTATCTTTTGATTTAATAAATAAAGAAAAGAGGATTTCATTTATCTTTAAATTAAATCAAAATAAGTAACATATGTATAAAACAAGTGTTAGCATCTTAAGTAACTAATGAGACAATTGTAAACAATTAATCTACTTAATTTGACAAGTGTTAGTTCTTTTTACATGTGTCCTTCTATTTTTAATTTTTCTTTTATTTTCAAAAAATCAATTACACTCATTTAAAACATGTTTTCATTAAGCTCTACCTTTTCTAATCTTTTTTTTTCCAAAGTTAAGAAAAAGAAAGGTTTCTGCTGGAAATTTATTCAAACATATCTACAACTATAATACTCTCTCAAAACCAAATTTCATATTCAAATTCAAAGATCTGAACTCCTCTCTAACCAAAATCTGAAGTTCTCTTCATATTCACCAACCTGCAAAGCATTTTAACCTGTAATTTCATCAACCTAAAATCCATTTCCAAAAGCCTGCAACCTGAAATTCATTTCAAAAGCATAATGAAAGCCCATTTCAACATTCTGGAAATCAAAAGCAAGCTTGCATGCATTCTTTAAACCAGAGGCCTGCATGCAAGTTTTTAACAGTAAGCACTCAAGTTTTATCAAGAGCAATGTAGTATGGCATTTCAGATTAAAGATTTCATAAGCAACTCAAGTTTTAAAATCTTCAACTCAGTTTTAAAGTATAGAAGAAAGAGCTTTCAAAATAGTTTTCAAATTTAAGGCTCTGTCATCATTTGTTCAGGTGAGTAACATTACTAACTTAAAAAGATTAAGTGTGAATCTGTTGCATGTTTTTTTCTTCTAAGTTAAATATGTTTGTGTTAATGAATATTGATGGATTTTAATGTATTTGGATGTTTAATACACGCATGTATGTGATTGTACTTACTCTGATTCTAGTTTCAGGTCCCGTTTCTAAAAAAAAATCCTCTTGCTCTAGTTAAATATTTTGTTAAGGTCTTGAAATAACTATGTTAAAGATACCATAGTTTAGTTTAAAAAAACTTACTAAGTAAAAACAAAATTGGTGATTTACTCTGTAAAATTCGAAACATCAGAGTATGTTAAATAAACTTGAAAACTCAAACATTATAAATTATAAATTCAGTATTGTAAAATGAAAACTTAAACAAAAAGATGATTTTTAAAACTAAAATCATATTGTTTAGTTAGGAATTGGGATTGCAGTACTCATTTGAACAGGAATTGGGTTTTGGTCAATCTATGATGATCAAGTTGATTAGAGTGTTTGGGGTTCATGGTGGTGGTAGTGGGGTGATTAGGGGGTGTGGCAAAAATGCCAAGAGAGTGAATAGGGCTCGGTAGAGGCGATGGGAGGTTGACGAAGTCTATAAACCTAGTTTTGTTTGGTCTGGCAATTTTGATCATATCGCCCATTCCAGTGGATCGAGTGTGTTGGGATTCAGGGTATTCGAAGCTAGACTATTGATGTAGGTGTGGTTAGAGTAGCAGTCGACATGGTGGTCGAAGTTGAGGAAACGAGCGGTTTCCAGGTTGGGGGGGTTAATCCATACTGTTGCTGCCAGGTTGGTTTGGGGGAACTCGAATTTGATTTCAAGTGCATTGAGGGAATTTGACGGTTGCGATGTGATTCAGGAATGAACGTCGGCATGATCGTTGACTGGGTGGTGGCTGGAGGTGGCCAAGACCACCATGCATATGCACGGTGTAGAGGAGTGTGTCCGGTGGACTTGTGGGTTTGCAGATTTGTGAGACTCGAGTCATACTCGAGAAATTCGAGTAACAGCTCGAAGTTATAGAAGGGTTTGCTCGAAGTTATAGAAGGATTTACTCGAAGTAATATAAGAGGAGACTCGGGTATCTTAGAGGTTACAGGTTTCTTTAGAAACCTGCATGTTTTCAGCTCTAAAATTAAAAGCAAAATTTGAATCAAGTTTTAAAATAAACTTTAAGGCTTAAATTCTGAGTATGGATTCAAAACTAAGTTTGAATCCCAGTTTAAAATGAAATTTAAATTTTATAAATTAAAATGTTTAAACAATTTTAAAAAGGGGTTTAAATAGTTTAAGTTTAAAGTAAAGCTTAAAAATAAAAGTAAAGATTTAACTTAAGTTCAAATCTAGATTCAAATTCAGATTTGAATCATTATTTAGAAATAAAGGGATTTTTAAATTTTAATTGTTTTTAAAAAAACAACTTTGAATGTTTAAGTTAATTTAAATTTGGATTTGTATTTTAAATGAAATTGAGTTTAAATTTCCTTTAAACTTCTTTATAAAATGAGAAATTATTTAGTAGAAGTTTTAAAAAGGTTTTAAATTGTTTTTAAAACTTTGTTAAGTTTATGTTTGGTTTTCATTTTAAATTTTAAATTTTAAATCTAATTTGAAACAAATTTTAAGTTAAGTTGTTTTAAATTACTTTGCTAATGATAATGTAATCATTAACAAGAGATGTTTTATTTTTAAGTAAATCAAAGAATTTAATGATTTTCGAGTCATTAAATTAATAAGGTAATTTAAATAACATAATTAATTTAATTTATTTAATTAATTAAGAATTGGAATAAATTAATTAAGCTTAAGCTAAGTAATTAAGATGAATTAAATTTGTAGTTAGTATTAATTTAAGATAATTACTTAGAATAAAGGTAATTAAAGAATTAATGATAAGTTGATGAAGGTCATTAACTTGGGATTATTAATTAATTAATTAATGTAATTAATTTTGATAATTAATTGGATTTATTAATTTAGATAATCATTTATGGAATTTGGTTAAGTATGATTACTTTATGGAAGTAATTAAAGATATTAATTACTCATTGTAATTAATTTTTTAATTAGATTAGTTAAAATTAATTAATTAAGTTTAATTAATTTAGAATAATCATTTGATGGGTTGATAAGAAATTAATGAAGGATAATTACTTAGAGAAGTAATTAAGATTGAAGTATAAAGAGATTTGGAATTAAGTACTTGTATAATTAATTTAAGCATTGATTAATTAAGATTTGAGAATAATTAAGAAATGTAATTAATTAAAGGAAATTAATTACTAATGAAATTAATCAAGGTTGATTAATAAATATAATTAATTATTAAATGTAATTAATTTAGTAGTAATTAATTTACCCAATAAAGTAATTAAGGTTAGTTAATTAACTAAATGTGATTAATCAAAGGTGATTAATAAATTTGGTTTAATTATGGTTAATTATTTAATATAAGAAATTAATTAAAAGGTAATTAAGAATCATTAATTAATATAATTAATGATGTAATTAAGGATTAATTAATTAAGATTAATTAATCAATGGTAAGTGATTAAGGAAGTAATTAATTAAGAATTAATGTAATTAATTAATTAATTAATTAAGTAAATAAGATTAATTACTGATTTTGGTTAAGGATTATTAATTTGTAAAATTAATTAAGGATAATTACTTGAATGTAATTAAGGGATAATTAATCAAGGGTGATTAATTAAGGCGATTAATTTGAGGATAATTATTTAATTGATTGGTAATCAATTAATGGTTGAGTAAGCAAGATTTAAAATGAGGAAGTAATTAATTTAATTCATTTTAAATTAAGTAAAGATAGGTAATTAATTTAATTCATTTTAAATTAATTAGAGATGGAAGTAATTAATTTAATTCATTTTAAATTAATTATAGTATGACTAAGTAAATCATTGCTTATGAATGGATGATATGGTTTGACTTAAATGCTTTGAATCTCAGATATGAGATTAGTATTGTGTGATATGGATCATTGGTTGCATTATGATGATGATATGAATTATCTATTAATGATGATAATGTAGATTATCTATTTGTAATGATAATATAGATTACCTGTTTGTGATGATAATGTTGACTATCTATTGTGATGATGTGAATTATCTATCTGTGTGTTTGTAGATAATTAAATTGAATTGTTTTAAACTTAAAAGAACTTGGACCTAAAAGACACGCTTTGGATTTCGATGAGACCGGGATCGGGTTTCCATATTTAGATATCCGAAAACCACATCGATTCCAATTAACGTTAGGTCGTGAATCTAAGTGGAGCAAGTCAAGACTCGAGATGTAAGAACTATACGTCAGTATAACTCTGTGGGTGATTCCGTAATGAGTTTGATGGAATAGTACTTATAGGTTCGACATAGTGATTCAGAGTGCAAGGGTTATCGTTGTTAACTCTGAGGGTGATTCCAAAATGAGTGTAACGAGATAATGCCTTCGATTTCGTTCGAACCCGGAACGAACTTGTATGGATTGAATGCTTTCAAAACATCGTCAGGTGGACGATGAGCATTCTAAGATAGATGTGTTCTATAAAGGTAAATAAAGAAAAGAGGATCTCATTTATCTTTAAATTAAATAAAAAAAGTAACATTTGTATAAAACAAGTGTTAGCATCTTAAGTAACTAATGAGACAATTGTAAACAATTAATCTACTTAATTTGACAAGTGTTAGTTCTTTTTACATGTGTCCTTCTATTTTTAATTTTTCTTTTATTCTGAAAAAATCAATTACACTCATTTAAAACATGTTTTCTTTAAGATCTACCTTTTCTAATCTTCTTTTTTTTCCAAAATAAAGAAAAAGAAAGGTTTCGGCTGGAAATTTATTCAAACATATCTACAGCTATAATACTCCCTCAAAACCAAATTTCATATTCAAATTCAAAGATCTGAACTCCTCTCTAACCAAAATCTGAAGTTCTCTTCATATTCACCAACCTGCAAAGCATTTTAACCTGTAATTTCATCAACCTAAAATCCATTTCCAAAAGCCTGCAACCGGAAATTCATTTCAAAAGCATAATGAAAGCCTCTGCATTTCAACATTCTGGAAATCAAAAGCAAGCTATCCTGCATTCTTTAAACCAGAGGCCTGCATGCAAGTTTTTAACAGTAAGCACTCAAGTTTTATCAAGAGCAATGAAGTATGGCATTTCAGATTAAAGATTTCAAAAGCAACTCAAGTTTTAAAATCTTCAACTCAGTTTTAAAGCATTGAAGAAAGAGCTTTCAAAACAGTTTTCAAATTTAAGGCTCTGTCATCATTTGTTCAGGAGAGTAGCATTACTAACTTAAAAAGATTAAGTGTGAATCTGTTGCATGTTTTTTTCTTCTAAGTTAAATATGTTTGTGTTAATGAATATTGATGGATTTCTGTTTATTTGGATGTTTAATACATGCATGTATGTGACTGTACTTACTTTGATTCTAGTTCCAGGTCCTGTTTCTAAAAAAAATCCTCTTGCTGTAGTTAAATATTTTGTTAAGGTCTTGAAATAACTATGTTAAAGATACCATATTTTAGTTTAAAAAAAACTTATTAAGTAAAAACAAAATTGGTGATTTACTCTGTAAAATTTGAAACATCAGAGTATGTTAAATAAACTTGAAAACTCAAACATTATAAATTATAAATTCATTATTTTAAAATGAAAACTCAAAAAAAAAAGATTATTTTTAAAACTAAAATCATATTGTTTAGTTAGGAATTGGGATTGCAGTACTCATTTGAACAGGAATTGGGTTTTGGTCAATCTATGATGATCAAGTTGATTGGAGTGTTTGGGGTTCTTGGTGATGGTGGTAGGGTGATTAGGGGGTGTGGCAAAAATGCCAGGAGAGTGAATAGGTCTCGGTGGAGGCGATGGGAGGTTGACGAAGTCTATAAACCTAGTTTTGTTTGGTCTGGCAATTTTGATCATATCGCCCATTCCAGTGGATCGAGTGTGTTGGTATTCAGGGTATTCGTAGCTGGAGTATTGATGTAGGTGTGGTCGGAGTAGCAGTCGACACGGTGGTCGGAGTTGAGGAAACGAGCAGTTTACAGGTTAGGGGGGTTATTCCATACTATTGCTGCCAGGTTGGTTTGGGGGAACTCGAATTTGATTTCAAGTGCATTGAGGGAATTTGACGGTTGCAATGTGATTAAGGAATGAACGTCGACATGATCGTTGACTGGGTGGTGGCTGGAGGTGGCCAAGACCACCGTTCATATGCACGGTGTAGAGGAGTGTGTCAGGTGGACTTGTGGGTGTGTAGATTTGTGGGACTCGAGTCATACTTGAGAAATTCGAGTAACAGCTCGAAGTTATAGAAGGGTTTACTCGAAGTAATATAAGAGGAGACTCGGGTATCTTAGAGGTTACAGGTTTCTTTAGAAACCTGAATGTTTTCAACTGTAAAATTAAAAGCAAAATTTGAATCAAGTTTTAAAATAAACTCTAAGGTTTAAATTCTGAGTATGGATTCAAAACTAAGTTTGAATCCCAGTTTGAAATGTAATTTAAATTTTATAAATTAAAATGTTTAAACAATTTTAAAAAGGGGTTTAAATAGTTTAAGTTTAAAGTAAAGCTTAAAAATAAAAGTAAAGTTTAACTTAAGTTTTAATATAGATTCAAATTCAGATTTGAATCATTGTTTAGAAATAAATGGAGTTTTTAAATTTGAATTGTTTTAAAAAAACAACTTTGAATGTTTAAGTCAATTTAAATTTGGATTTGTATTTTAAATGAAATTGGTTTTAAATTTCCTTTAAACTTCTTTATAAAATAAGAAATTATTTAGAAGAAGTTTTAAAAAGGTTTTAAATTGTTTTTAAAACTTTGTTAAGGTTAAGTTTAGTTTTCATTTTAAATTTTAAATTTTAAATGTAATTTGAAACAAATTTTAAGTTTAGTTATTTTAAATTACTTTGTTAATGATAACGTATTCATTAACAAGAGATGTTTATTTTTAAGTAAATCAAAGAATTTAATGATTTTTGAGTCATTGAATTAATAAGGTAATTTAAATAAGATAATTAATTTAATTTATTTAACTAATTAAGAATTGGAATAAATTAATTATGGTTAAACTAAGTAATTAAGATGAATTAAATTTGTAATTAGTATTAATTTAAGATAATTACTTAGAAGAAAGGTAATTAAAGAATTAATGATAAGTTAATGAAGGTCATTAACTCGGGATTATTCATTAATTAATTAATTAATGTAATTAATTTTGATAATTAATTGAATTTATTAATTTAGATAATCATTTATGGAATTTGGTTAAGTATGATTACTTTATGGAAGTAATTAAAGATATTAATTACTCATTGTAATTAATTTATTAATTAGATTAGTTTAAATTAATTAATTAGGTTTAATTAATTTAGAATAATCATTTGATGCGTTGATAAGAAATTAATGAAGGATAATTACTTAGAGAAGTAATTAAGATTGAAGTATAAAGAGATTTGGAATTAAGTACTTGTATAATTAATTTAAGCATTGATTAATTAAAACATTTGAGAATAATTAAGAAATGTAATTAATGAAAGGAAATTAATTGCTAATAAAATTAATCAAGGCTGATTAATAAATATAAGTAATTATTAAATGTAATTAATTTAGGAGTAATTAATTTACTCAATAAAGTAATTAAGGTTAGTTAATTAACTCAATGTGATTAACCAAAGGTTATTAATAATTTTGGTTTAATTAAGGCTAATTATTATAATATAAGAAATTAATTAAAAGGTAATTAAGAATCATTAATTAATACACTTAATGATGTAATTAAGGATTAATTAATTAAGATTAATTAATCAATGGTAAGTGATTAAGGAAGTAATTAATTAAGGATTAATGTAATTAATTAATTAATTATTTAATTAAGTAAATAAGGTTGATTACTGATTTTGGTTAAGGATAATTAATTTGTAAAATTAATTAAGGATAATTACTTGAATGTAATTAAGGGATAATTAATCATAGGTGATTAATTAAGGTGATTAATTTGAGGATAATTATTTAATTGATTGGTAATCAATTAATGGTTAAGTAAGCAAGATTTAAAATGAGGAAGTAATTAATTTAATTCATTTTGAATTAAGTAAAGATAGGTAATTAATTTAATTCATTTTAAATTAATTAGAGATGGAAGTAATTTATTTAATTCATTTTAAATTAGTTATAGTATGATTAAGTAAATTATTGCTTATGAATGGATGATATGGTTTGACTTAAATGATTTGAATCTCAGATATGAGATTAGTATTATGTGATATGGATGCATTGGTTGCATTATGATGATGATATGAATTATCTATTAATGATGATAATGTAGATTATCTATTTGTGATGATAATATAGATTACCTGTTTGTGATGATAATGTTGACTATCTATTGTGATGATGTGAATAGCTATCTGTGTGTTTGTAGATAATTAAATTGAATTGTTTTAAACTTAAAACAACTTGGACCTAAAAGACACGCTTTGGATTTCGATGAGACCGAGATTGGGTTTCCATATTTGGATATCCGAAAACCACATCGATTCCAATTAACGTTAGGTCGTGAATCTAAGTAGAGCAAGTGAAGACTCGAGATGTAAGAACTATACATCAGTAAAACTCTATGGGTGATTCCGTAATGAGTTTGACGGAATAGTACTTATAGGTTCGAGATAGTGATTCAGAGTGCAAGGGTTATCGTCGTTAACTCTGAGGGTGATTCCAAAATGAGTGTAACGAGATAATGCCATCGGTTTCGTTCGAACCCGGAACGAACTTGTATGGATTGAATGCTTTCAGAACATCGTCAGGTGGGCGATGAGCATTCTAAGATAGATGTGTTCTATAAAGGTAATCGTAGCCTCAAGCCTCATCAAACGGGAATGGCTAAACCAGGGGAGGTGCAGCAAAGCTTAGTGGGTAGCCCCCACAGGAGAGCGAGATTTACCTCTGTCTAGAAGTCCCTTTTTATTCGGCTGTGTAGGCGGTTGGTTCGCGACAACCGCCGGGGTTTTCTTGTTCGGAACTGTCCAGTAAGGGATGGTTCCGGCCTTGTATTGCAAGGGAGCGGGCGTACTCCTCGGTACGGTGATCTAGGCCATATACTGTGACGGGCGGTACCCAAGTAGCCCTGCCATTGTATGGAATCCAAAATCCAATAAGTGCCAACGGTTTTGATTGTATTACCCACTTTTGTGGCTAGTAGCTGGAATTTAATAGATGTAACAATTTCGGCTATTTCATATTTACTGGAAAACCCTAGACACTATTATAATATCATCGGATTTCCTATCAAATGTTTTGGTTAGCGTAAGGTAAAAACTTTTCCATGTTTATGTGTGGGAAGTCTTACGTGATACCTTTCTTTTAAAAAGTTTATTTTGTTTTTTTCAAACTCTTGTCTTCTCTGTGTTGGTATCTCTTTGTTGATGTTGTATTGAGTTGTAATAACTAGATAGGTGTTTATAACTGTCTAGTACGTGTTGTATTATCTATGTAACTCTGATAGTTGTTGTATATCTATGTAATACTTATGTTATTAATATAATTTATTCGTTCCACTGTTTAGATTCTGATGTGTTGTTTTCCTCTTCTTCTCTTTCTTTCTATTCTCTATCCCTTTCTTTCTTATTAATGATGCGTCATTCTGTGGAGATGAATGGCGGGTCGTTACAACATAGGCCCACACACGTGCCAGAAGGAGTCTCCCGAAGTTTGAGTACAATATCAGCCTCCTACACGTATAAATAGCCCCTTGAAGCCTATAGAAAAAGGGGATTTTGGGCTATTGGACATCCAGACTCCGCCGGATGCAATTCTATATCCCACCACTGCTGTTATATTTGAATTCCTTCATTGTAACTGTTGTAACCATCTGTAATCAGCGAAGAACATCAATAAAAGTTAAACCTTTGAAGTGGACGTAGGCCGGAGATAGCCAAACCACTATAAATCTTGCGTTCCTGTTCGTTATTTCTGAATTGCTATTTGTTATTGTTAGATCTGAGATTTGTGTTTGTAATATTGCAGATCTATATTATAACTTGGTGCTTTCACGATACTTGGGGTTTGTGACCAATTTTGATGCGAATAGTAAGCATTCACTTCATCTTCTCCATCTCAATCCCTCTTCAATATTCAGAAATTCCTATAACCTAACTCAGAAAAAACATCACCTTTGATAATAGATTGAAGATTCTAGAGGTGTTGTTGAAGAGAGATCAATCTTTTCTTGTTCTAGGGCTTCTCATTTGTTGTTTGGGGGTTAAAAGGTGAGTTTTGAACTCACATCTATGTTTGTATCTTTGATAGTTGTTAGGTAGTAATTCCTAACATATATTCCTTGTCCATTGCCTTTGAATTGAATTGGTTTGATGAATATTCCAATTTTGATGTTTTGAAGTCAAAAATCTTTAAAATCCAATCTTTGATGTTTGAAAATGTTTTTGGGATGTATCGAAGTGCCTATAAGGCGGGGTTGTCGTTGGCATAAATCCCTAGCCTCCATTGCTCGTTCGATCGCTTTCGATTAGGAGTTTGCCCTTCTTTGGGGTTGGGCTGAAAATACTGCAAATGATAGTTCAGTCGACTAAACTATAAGGTCAATTGACTAAAACTGGGAACAAAAAGTTCCTGGCCCAGTATCAGTTGACTGACCATATAGTTCAATCGAATGAAGCTGGAAACTGAAAGTTTCTGGGCATAGAGTCAATCGACTGACCACTGAGTTCAGTCGACTCAACCTGCTTGTCTCAGCCAATTTTGCCGTTTTGTGTGGATTTCCAATTTTAAATCGATTCTTGTTGATTCGATTAGTTGTTATAACTTTATTTGACTTTGATAATTTCTTTTCGAGATTTTTCGGAATATCCATTTTGATGGATTCGGTATCGATTTCTATGGATTTGATTCACGTCTTCATGTGTGAATTTTTGGTGATTGATTGTTTTTACAATCATTTATGGTGATTTGTCACATTGAAATACAAAGTTTTCTATACTAGTAGTAAATATTCAAACTCTTTCACATAGAAGATTTAAGCTCTATTTTAATACAAAGATCTTTTAAAAAATCGTTTTCCAATCTATTAGTATATACAAACCTTTTCCTCATTCATTCGAGAAATCCAATTAAACGACTTAGCAAAACAAGTGGTATGAAACGTTTGCGTTTACTATGTCGATTAATTCTTAGACTTGTTCGATTTAAACTCTTATGACAATCTTCGAGTGGAAATCTACAATTTATTCGTAAATATTTAAGTTAAGCCGGTGGTTATGGGACATGAAGCAAAACTCATTTATTTACTAGCTTAGCGTAATCGACACTTCTCGATGATCAATGATTATCATTTTGTGATTTAGACTAGCGATGCGTAATGTCTCTTTGTTCGTGTGGGGGACTAAACCCCATTTGCAGAGTTTCAGCTCAAAATTGGTGGGGTAGCGACCCATGGTCTTCGGGCCGTTTATGAAGCCTCGGCTCAAAATTGATGGTTAGCGACCACGGAATAGCGTTATGTTTGTGACACAAGTGTTGGTGAGTTTTCATGCTCCTGTTTGTGATAGCCCTTCCCCTTGTGTTTTTTGGATTTCTAATCAATGATTTTTGGAATTTGTGTTTCATCAATGTTTGTGATTTACATTGATAAATTTTATCAATATTTGTGGTTTAGTGAATATGTTAACGAATATGACATTCTTTTTGGTGTTTGAGTATATTTGAGATATTGTATGATTTTTGTTTGTTATCTAATGTACACTTGTCACAGTATGGCATTATTGTTATCATACATTTTTGGCATATCTCCTGTCCTATCTCATTTTATATGATATTTATAACTAGACTGATCCGTTTATTATATTCTTCCTAAATAATACTTAGGTCAGACCGAGGTGATAGAAGTGCTTCTACTTGACTTCTTACCAGGGACTAGCTTCTGATTTTTGGCTAACTACTTAGTTTAGTAGTTTCTGTTTTATACACTCGAGATAGAGAATCCTTGACCTATACATATTCTTTTGTCTAGCACTTGTACCTATTCTTTTGTGATGTAGTGGATCTTGTATGACCACTACTATGATGTACACTTTTATGTGATATATTCATATCTTTTTCCACCTTAGTGATATGAATATTTGTAACTGGTTTGTGTTGTGTCTATTTCTATATTTGTTTTTGAAGTTCACATAGCCACTGTGTACTAGATTTGAGGTTGTACTTGATATGTCGGATTTCCTTATGAAATGAAGTACGTATTATATTATTTGGCATATCGGCACTCGCACAAAGCAATTACATGGACGGTCTCTCCTCAACAGCCTTATTCTTCATGCTAGTCGACGGCATTACCCCGTAGTATCCTTGGCTAGTGTGAGTATAGAGGTGGGGCGTCACAATATAAATAATAAATTGAATTGTTAAAACCTAAAACAACGTGGCTTTAAAAGATGGCATTTGGATTTCGATGAGACGGGGATCGAATTTCCAAATTGGATATTCAAAAACCACATCGCTCTAAATAAACGATAGGTCATGAAATCTCAAGTGAAGTTCAAGATGAAGACTCGAAGTGTAAGGGCTATCTGTCGTTAACTCTAAGGGTGATTCCAAAATGAGTGTGACAGAGATAGTACTTTCAGTTTTCGAGATGAAGATTCAGAGTGCAAGGGCTATTGTCGTTACCTCCGAGGGTGATTCCAAAATGAGTGTAGCGAGATAGTGCCTTCGGTTTCGTTCGAACCTAGAACGAACTTGTATGGATTGAATGCTTTCAGAACATCATCATTGGAGGATGATGAGCATTCCAAGCTATGTGTTCTAAAAAGGTAATCGTATCCTCAAGCCTCATCAGCCAGGAATGGCTAAAACATGGGAGGTGCAACAAGGCTAAGTGGGTAGCACCCAAGTAGGAAAAGATTTCCCCGTCTAGAGGTCCCTTTTTATTCGGCTGTATGGGCGATTGGTCGCGAACAACTGCGGGGTTGTCTTATTCGGGATTATCTAGTAAGGGATAGTTCCAGTCTTGTGTTGCAGGGGATCAAGGTGGATCCTTGAAACTCTGATCTAGACTAGGTACTGTGACGGGCGGTACCCCAGTAGCCCTGCCATTATATGAAATCCAATCTCCAATAAGTGCCGCACGTTTTGATTGGGCCCAACTATGTTTGTATGTGAGATGTAAGCATTCCAGCTATTTTCTATTTTACTTGCAAACCCTAGACATTATTAAAACATCACTGGATTTCCTATCAAATGTGTTGGTTATCGTAAGGTAAAAACCCGACATGTTTATTTATGGCGTGGTCTTACGAGATACCTTTGTTTTCAAATGATTTCCAAAGTTAAACAACTTTAACCCGTTTACTCACACTAGACCCATGTCTGACCCAGAGTTTATTTTCTGTTTTCTTATACTCTTGGATACTCAAATTTTTATGAGTAGCCAAGGGATTTAGGTTGGCTTTGTCGAATTATGGGGGAGATTTGGAGCAGGAGGCTCCAGCATATATAGACATATATGTTTCCACTATGTTGAGATCCGTATTGTGTCTTGAGTTGTATGATAGACAGGTTTTCATAAATAGCTAATGTGTTGTGATGTAAAGCTATGTAACACTGATAGATGTTGTATATTATGTAATAACTATGTGATTAATATATTTTATTCGATCCGTTGTGAGGTTCTGATATTGTTTAGTTCTTTCTTTCCTATCTTTTCTCTTTTCAATCACTTTCTTTCTTAATGATGATGCGTCTTTCTATGGAATGAAAGATGGGTCATCACAGCTGGTATTAGAGCTCTAGGTTGAGATAATACCTAGGATTTGGAGTGATATCAATCTTGAGAGAGCGTATTTGTGTGTGTGTGTGTGTGTGTGTGTCTATATATATATATATATATATATATACACACACACGTCTACCTATCTGAGTTACCTGTCTGGGTTACCCACATGAGTTAGGCTGGCAGCTTGAGTTCTAGAGGTAGGAGGGTTAGTGGTGTATGTAACACGACTACCACAAATGGAAGAAGTCCAAGTATTGAGGTTGGAAGAGTATTTGCTGAGGCTATAAACCCAATACCGCCTCGAGTGAGCTTTGCAGTGGTGTGATTTCACCAATCTCGTAGGAAATCCTTTTAAAGATATAGAGTCCGTCTTTGGAGTATAAGCTTGGTTGTGCTCTTGTGAGAAGATTTTCAAGAATTTGGATCTGTCAGATGAGCAAAAGCGAGTACGACATCTTGGCCACTTCAGGAGGGAGTAGTATGTGGTAAGACGCAGTGACCATGGATGTTCCCAAAAATGTTTTCTCTTGGAGCCAGTCTAAGGAAGTATTTGAGGAGCAGTTTTACCTACCACAGGGAAGACTCGGCTGTATAGGAATTATCCGAATCTTAAGCAAGGTAAAGGGAACCCGGAGGCAGCAGTGCAACTTGGAAGTGCTTTGTATGCCAACAGGAAGATCTTTTGGCTTAGTAGTATCCTAGCAGTGGAGTTCTGAAGCAACAGAGTGGATTCATTTTTTAGATGTTCAGAAGCCTTTGTGTTTCAACTATCAACATCCTGGGCATTTGGTGGAAGCTTGCCCACTTCCTAGAAGGTTCAACAGGACTAGGTGTTTTCTTTGAGGGTGGACCATCAGTTTCTTCTAGTAAGGATAAGCAAAGGCGTTCTTGAAGGATTTGACCCTATTTTGGAATTTCGGTGGATTGGTTAGAAAATCTAAGCTATTTTGATTTGTTAAGAGAGAACTGAATCTTTTGGAAATTGAACTGGATAGGATCATAAAAGTGACTTGCGATAGTTTGAGTGTTCTTATGGGTAATCTTTTGCTTGGAATTGAGGCATCTTATAAGGAGGTGGAAGCTATCGAAGTTGTTAGAGATTTTTCGGATGTCTACGAAGAAGTCAACAGTTTGCCGCATCAGGAGATTAAGTTCCCATATCGACTTGATTCCTGGAGCATTACCGATGGTTCAGCTAAGTAGAAGGATGGCTCCTAGAGAAAGGATTTGGTGAAGCAGCTCAGGATTTCATAAAACTTTCGTGTTTTCTCTTTTATCGATCTAATTAACCGTGTTTCCCGGAATATGTTGATCAAGTATGTGCTCGTATTTATTGATAACATTCTCATCTACTCCAAATCAGAGTTGCGCAGCGGAAGCGTGATAGCAGCTGTTCTAGAATGGAAGCAACCGCAGACTCCTACGGTAATTCACATTTGTTTTGATTAGAGGGTTTCTACAGGAAGTTCATCCGGGACTATTCTGAGGTATCTTGTCATTTTACCAAGCTGACTAGGAAGGGAGTGAAGTTCAAATGGACCCCTAAGTGTGAAGAAGTTTTTCATGATCTGAAGGTGAGGTTATTAAGTGCACCTTTTTTGGCTACTCTAGACTGGAGAAGTAAGTTCGAAGTCTACTGATATTTGTAAAGTAGAGTTTGTGTTCTGGATTTTCGATAGATCCTGAAAGGACCATCTTGTTGAGTAGAATTCGAAGATCATCTTATTCTTGGTCCAGATTTGTTTGAGAGGCATCTGCGAAGGTTGAGCTGATCAAGAAAGGATGAGGGCAGCCCAGGATCGTCGAAAGAGTTGTGTGGATAAGAGATGAAGGAATTTGGAATTCGAAGCTGGAGATTTGGGTTTTGGATAAGGTTTTCTCCGGTCAAAGGAGCAATAAGATTTGGTAAGACTAGAAGGCTAGCTTGGAGATATATTGGACATTACTGTATTCTCGAAAGGATAAGTACTTTGGCCTACAGGATTGAATTGCCAGTTTGGATGGCTGGAATTCACAATGTATTTCATGTATCTCATTGAGTAGTACATGCTTGATCCATCACTGATTGTAGAACCTGCAGTTCAGGAAGATTTGGAAGTTGAGCCAGAATTGACTGTAGTCAGAACATCCTATTCGTATTGTAGGTCAAGATAAGGAAGCTTAGGATCTTAGTGGTAGTGATTGTACCTGGGAAACTCTAGATAGTATTAGGAAGTCCTATCCTGAATTGTGTAACATCCCGCCTTTTTGTACGTTTTAAATTGACGATAAACCACACACGTCAGACTCAAACCATACAAAAGAGCGGATTGTTATTGGGGTGAATAAGAAAAAGGAAGAAAGAAATAAACAAAATAGAATCTTACAATGGAACGATAAAATATAATAATCAAATAAATAGTTCATGAAGCTGTTTTACAAAATATTCGATTATACTTATACAATACATATCAGAGGTACACATACTAGAGATTAATAAATAATGCAGCGGAACAATGTTGCAATGGAATAATATAATAAATAATAATAATACAATCTTCATCTTCGTCCTCCAGAAGGAAAGTCTTCAAATCCTGAACTACTCAGGCTAACCCGAGCGAATTGAAAAGACAAAAAACTCGAGTCAGAGCTAAAAAATCTTATGTAAGTTAAATCAATGGTTAAATAAATATGATTGTAAACGGCGTCGGAGATGTTTACGGGATTTTACATCTCTTATCTAGTGTCTAACGTGAGTGTAATAACTTAAGAGATGCTTGGGATTCACATCTCCTAAGGATCCGTTAAACTATTTACTATGTAGTAATATTTCGCTATTATAATAATGTCTATAGTAAAAAAACTTACTTTTAAATAGCATTAAGGCTTTACATTTTCCACCTTAACACGTAATAGTCCCAGAAGTCCATCCAGTACCATGGTCCCTCTTGATCGGGAAGCCACCAGAGAATACCTCACGGGCTACGGGAGAAAACCAAACTCATACAAGGCTCGCTAGGGTAGGTGACACGGCACACAAGGCAATGTCAGGGTAGATATACTAATTACCATCCGGACTGGTGGTGACGCATAGCGCGCAGCTACCGCCCACCTTGAGCCACACCCCCAAAATCAAAAATCAAAAGTGACTTCCAAATCATACTCAAAGTCAGAATATAATATCGAAGGAGTGTGTCCGATAAGATGAGCTACCTCACTCGCTCGAAATCGCTCCTATTTTAGCCACCTTATTCCAACTCACGGCAGTCGGGTCCACGTATATACCTCAAAGGAAACGCCTCCACCATCCTACTTCATTCTGGAATCTCCACCGCATACACGGTTGTTAAAGTGGTTTTTGGAGTTGGCAGAGAGTATGACAACTTTCGATACCGGTCTTTTTAACAAACAAACGTTATTATAACACCACGGTCATTTCAAAATATTTATACATCAAAACCGGAATATAATTTCCATTCAAAACCATATAAATACGATATAATTTCCACTTCGAAAACCAAATCAATATGATATCATCTTTATTAAAACCCAAATCAATATAGTATCATTTTTTATTTCAAATATATCCCTTTCCAAAATAATAGCACTTTCAAATTTATACATTCCAAAACCAAACATTTGAAATTATAACACTCGTAAACATAATACTTTGAAATTCATAACTTAGAAACATTTCAATTTCGAAAAAACATTTCAATTTCGATATATTTCAAGGCTTTAAATATTTCAAAATTTCAAAACTGAGTTTGATATTTTCGATTCAACAATTAATTTTTGTTATCATTTAGTTTCGAAATATTTTACATAATAAATCCCTTATCATTTAAATAAAACTCAAATTACAAATAATGAAATATTTCCTTCAATTCACTTATACTTAAAATGCTTATTTAATTCACCCTAAATCCAAAACCAAGTTATAAAAATCATACCTTTAGAATTTCAAAAATTTTACATCAACTTATTTGAGTTAAATTCTTAAATAAACTCAATTTCAGATATATTTTCAATTTACCTTCCAACCTTAATTTATTTAAATCATTATAACCTCTATATTAAAGTATGATTTAAATACTTAACCATATTTTGTTTTAATAAAATCAAACTCCACTATTAAACTTATTTTTTTTAAACAAATTTATACATAGCTTAAATTTAAGAATTTAACTATATGTAAAAATAATATTTATATAATATTAAAAATCAGTATTTATTAAACCATATATTTCTTTCCAAAACCATTGAAATCATTCTCAAAATATTTATATATAGACCACGGTGTCTGTATACAATTTTCTACCCTATGGTCAAGTGATACAGATATTTATCATTTCAATCCGTAATTTAAAATAAAAATACGGTTATATATCATTTCCAACCGCAATCCCGAATGAAATGAAAATGCATGCAACTTGCAATTTATAACAATATAACATACAACGTCCATTCATCCAATAAAAATCATCAACCATTTATCACAATCATCATCCAATTAAATCAATAACACTATATAAATAGATATTAAACAACAGGTATTCACTGGCAGCTTATATTCAATAATAAATTAAATAACAATTTAACTGGCAGTTTATATGCAATAATAAATTTAACAACAATTTAACTGGCAGTTTATATGCAATAATAAATTAAATAACCATTTAATTCAATAAATTTAATTTAACTGGGATGATGATTAAAAATATGCCAAACAGTCATAAATAAATTTCTAAACACATCAGAAATTAATTTAACATACATAAGAAATTTTAGAAGTTGTTAGTGGGTTAAAACACTCACCTTTCGAATTTAAATCCAATTCAAACCCAAAATTTGAATAGTCTTAGAATTCATCCAAACCAGCGCTAAAATGTTTGGAATTCCAATATGAACCTAGCGGAAAAAACCGCGTGTAAAATGGATCTCGTATGCGAAAGTTACACGTGTTAGAACAATTATAGTTTGAATTAAAAAAAATAAAAAAATATCTACCTACACGTTTGAAGCATCCATGTCACCCCATTAACTCAGAAAAACCCTATCTATACAAAAAAAATCATGCAACTCCTGATGAAGCCGCCGCCCATCATCGCAAAATGCCACTCAACCCCGTCGCCGCCCAAGGCCACCCACCACGCCGACCACACTAACCCATGCGACCTTCACCACGACCATCACGGCAACCACCTCGCCACCAAAAGCACGTAGCCGCCACCCCTATCATG
The DNA here is from genome assembly GCA_030765085.1 of Allium cepa. Taxonomy (NCBI): domain Eukaryota; kingdom Viridiplantae; phylum Streptophyta; class Magnoliopsida; order Asparagales; family Amaryllidaceae; genus Allium; species Allium cepa. The sequence goes on from CM060943.1 coordinate 118,258,742, forward strand.
AACCCTAATTGAATTAAATACAACGATCTGGCCGTTGAATCGACCAACTACCCACGCCGATGATCTCCATTGATTTGATGATCGGATGATGTCGATCAACAAGCGATGAACGACCATAAATTGTTCTTCAATTTCTGGACAAACAATGCATCAAACTGAAAAAAGAAACATAGAATTGATTTTTGCTTTTCGAGAGCTTTCTGAAGATATAAAATATGATATAGTTTGTGGAGTTTGAAATTTTGATTTGATTTTGAATTGCAATTGGATCTAGAATTTGTTTGTCTGCTATGGAGGAGGAGAGACAACTGAATTATACATACAGAACAATGAACAAAAGGAATGGGACAGGGTTTACAACGAGGTATATATCGATAGAACAACATAGAAGCAAATGGGCCTGATTGGTTTGGAAAAATCGAACGATAATGGCCCAACAAGCCCGTTTCGACTCTGGTACGAAACTGGGTCAACCCATATATCAAATTAGATGTTTTTAAATATTTTAAATGCAATGGAACAGGTTTCAAGTCCAAATTCCATCGTATGAAGAAGTTATGCTAAAATCAAGTTATTTCAAATTGATTTCAATTGATTTCAATTAAATTGATTTTAAGGCATTTCGAGCCGTACGATCAAAGGACAAGTCCTATCACTACGAAACTTGAAATCCTACAATAATTCACCGTTACGGATCCGACGAAACTGGTTTCGTCGAAATCCGAGTCAGTGGCCAAAATGGCTATTTTTCAGTTAATTAAATAAATTAATAATTAATTAAATCAAATTTTCAATTTCAATTCTATAATTGACAATTTTAATCATTTTAAAATTTCTTAATCATTCACTAATTTAAACAATTTAGATGTCCATCTAGAGTTAATTAATTTATCAATTTTAGCGTTAACCTCAATTTTAAATTCATAATTTATAAATATAATTCCCAATAATTACATTCAATTAAGTAAATTAATAATTATTCTATTCATTATTGTCAAATAGATGTATTTAACATTGGATTCAAAACTATTACATTAATATTCTCACATTCCGTCTTAATTTCAAATAACGTAATGGTTAGGTATTTTAATTTCATTAAATTTCAATTAATCCAATTATTATAGTTCAAATCCCAATAAATTGATAAATCTTTATTTCCTTTCTTTTAAATTCCACAAATTGTCCTATTATAAATAACATCAACATTATTTCCAAATAATATTATAATTACTATTTACTATTATTATTATTTCATTAGTTAATTCAATATCTACGTTTGTTTTCTTGTTTTAAATTTATTACCAAGTATACATTTACCATTTTTCAACTAATTGGGATTTCATTCAAGTTCATAATAATTAACTATAAATAACACTATTGCATTTCACTTTAGTTATTATTTCATTAAATAAATTACAAATTATTTATGTCTTCCGATATTTATTCACAATTCTTAATTAAATTAACATTTTTAATTATCGAAGATTACAGGCGGTTACAAATTGTGTTAGGATAGTTAATTTGTTTGTTTGTTTGAATAGATTGGTTGCTATGGCTGATATGTATGCTTTGTTGTTTGGAAATAAAAATGTTTGTTGGATTATTAAATTATCTTTGCTTTTAAATTTCGGGGACGAAACTCTTTTAAGGAGGGAGGAATGTAATGTCCCAGAATTTTGGGTAATGGCAATTGGATAATCTTCATTTATAATAATTTGATTTGGCAATATTTATTTGATAATCTTCTTTTAAAAATTATTTTTAATAAGCCTATTTATCTTTTCAAAGCTAATAATATTTAATTTGGAAAAATTAATCTTTACAAAACTAATAAAAGATATGTTTTCAAATTATAATATATAGATGTATATATATTGTGATTTGGAAATTAAGTTTTAAATTCAATTTAATAATTTTAAAAGGCTATTTAAAATTAAACTTTATATTTCTTAACAACAAAGATAATGTCTATAAATATTTATTTATTTAAAAATATTTTGGCTTAAGTTTAAAATTTAAATAAGATTAATAAAAGGTTTGTTTTACTTTCTTTTTAAATTTGCTTGATCTAAAACGATTTGTAAATGTATATAAAAGATTAAAACACTTTTCTTTTATGCTTGAAATAAAACATAGTTTGTATATATTTATAGTTTAAAAACATAAAACATAAAATTAAACATAAAGATATATATTAATAAAAACATATTGCATAATTTATAAAACTTAAGTAATTAAGAGAAAAATAATTAAATAAAAGTTTTGACATTTGTTAGATAATAAAACACTTGTAGACATATAATACATATAGTAAAGACATTTGTAACTTTAGATATCATGCATTAACAAGTGGCAACATTTATTTCTTTAAAAAATTTAATTTTATTAATAACATGTATTAGAGAGAAACCTGGCCATTCTTTTCAGTTCAAAGTTTTTACTCTTCCATTTTAATTTTCTCTTTTTTCTCATCTTCCAAACGAAAAACTAAGAAAATTATACTAAACAACTACTTTAAGCAAGCTTTAAACTCAACTATTCAAGTTACTGTTTAATCGATCAGTTTCAAAATCTAGTGCAAATCAAACTCAAGCTTCAGATCAATTCAAAAACAAAATTCTAGACAAAAGAAAGCTGTTCTCTGTTTTTAAAATGTCTGGTGAGTAAACAAATTTTTAAACGTTTGAACTGGTTGAATATTGTAATGCATGTGTTAAATCTGTAAAGTAAGGTTGTAAGTATGGCTTGCATAGATATTTTTAACTGAATTATAGTTGAATTACATTATATATATTTGTATATGTATGCTTGTCACTGTTGTGTTCACAGGCTCTTGAATAACACACAAAAATTCATATCTGCCTATACAAACAAATTCAAGCTTTGATCTTTAAAGAAATGTTTGTAACATTATAATTTCATTTTTAAAAATAGTTCCAAGAAGAAATATTTAGAATTTTTTTAGAAAATGGAATGTTACAGAGAAATCTATTTATAACAGAAAAATCGATGGTTTTAATTTCCCGATTTGATTTCATAGTGTGATTCATATTGGCAAATTATGAATATAGGTAAAGAAATCATGATTTTTAAGTAAGTAAATAGTGTGATATATCGAGATGAATGGGAAATGCATTTTCCTCAATTCTTGTTGATCGGTGAAGATTGGTGAGTCGTGATCATTCCTGGTGGAAGCTGGCATGGTGATGATCATTGGAAAATGATCGCTTGATTTTTAGATCAACATGGAGGTTGGGTGACATCGAACTAGGGTTCTAAGTCTGGTTGTGATCGAGGTGATAGTTTAGTCATTTGCGACATCGAGGTTGAATCGAACTCGATCGCGAGGGGTGGGATCATAGCGTGGTGACGTGATGCTGCTCCGGACACAGTGGCATGAGTTCTGGTGGTTGGGATCGTCGTCGGCGTGGATTTTGGTCGTTCAGGTTTGGTTCCAAGTATTGATCGACTAGCTCTATTTTTTTTTCCAGTCGAATCGATGATGATGGTTGGTAAAGTCATTGGAGGAGGTGATCGTCGATTTGTGTGTGGCCTCGGCGAGGGTCTGAGGCTATTAGGTGGCATGTGCAGTTGCATATGCACATTTTCGTGTCTGGGTTGGTTTGAAGTTTTGGGGAAGAAGAGTTTGTTTCGGGTCGATCTGTAGACAGTTGCATGTTTGTCTCGAAGCAGAGTGTAGTTCGCGTGTGCACGAGAATGGCTCGAGAATTTGAAGCTTGGGCTTGGGTCGATTTTTGTTTCTAGGTTTCAAATTTTAAAGGAAATCGAGTACATGTTTTAAAAGCAAAAGCAAGTTTAATTAATCAAGTTTTCAAAAAGGAAGTTTCAAATATAAAATAACCAAGGTTTTAAAATTAGTATAAATGTAAATTTAGTTTCCAAAGTAAATTTATTTATTTCAAACAAGTTTCCAAAATTTAAAACTTTTAAAATTTGTTGTGTTAAAAGTAATTATATTAGATAAGTTACATGATCAAATGCATAAATGTTTTCAAATATAATAAGATGATGTTTGAAAATTAAGATGTGATTAAGGTAAGGGTATTAAACCTTAAATTAGTAATAAAAAAATATTCTCAAATGTTTTGTATAAATTGTTTTCAAGCAAATAAATGTACTAGTCCAAAGTTTTTAAGCAAAGAAATTTTAAAACAAGTTTTAAAGGCTAGTAATATATTTTCAAAGGAACGTAAACCAAGATTCAAGGGTAAATCTATTAAACAAGTTTTTAAAACTAGTTTCAAAGATGTAATTTTAAAGTTAAATGTTTTCTTTAAAATTGTTTGTTTAAAAGTAATTATATTAGGTTAAATATGTAATTTATTCCCAAATGATTTTCAAAATAATATTAATGATGTAATTAAGTAATTAATTAAGATAAAGAATTTATTTTTAATTAATTAAGGTTGTGATTAATTAAGGTTAATTAATTAGTGAAATTTATTAAAAGTTAATCACTTAATGTAATTAATAAGGGTTTATTAATTTATTTTAATAATCAAAGGATAATTACTTAATGGAATTACTTAATGGAAGTAATTAAGGATAGTTAATGAACGTAATTAATGTAAGGATCATTAACTAGTGATTAAGGGATAATTAATTAATGTAATTAATTTAAGATAATTAATTAGTTTATTTAATTAAGGATAATAACTTAATGAAATTGATTAAGTATAATTACTTAATGTAATTAATAAAGTACAATTACTTAGTGTAAGTAACTAATGGATAATTACTAAGTGTAATTAATGGGTAATTACCGAATGTAATTAATTAAGGAAAATTACTTAATGGAAGTAATTAAGGTTTAATTACTTAGTGTAATTGATTAAAAGGATAATTACTTAATTAATTAAATGATACTTAATTAATGTGATTAATTAATGTTAATTAATGAATGTGATTAATTAAAAGATAAGTAATCAATGAAAGTGATTATGGAATAATTAACTAATGTAATTAGTTAAGGATCAATGTAATGAATTATAGTTAATTAATTAATAAAAGTAATTAAAGTTTAATTAATGTGAATGGTTAAAGGATTAATTTGTGTAACTAATTAAAGGCTAATTACTTAATGTAATTAAAGAATAATTAAATAAGGATAATTAATTAAGATAATGATTAAAGATGATTAATTAATTTGTTTGTAATTAATTAATGTTAAGTAAGCAGGATTTAAAATGATTGAAGTAATTTATTTAACTTATTTAAATTAATTATAAATAGTGTGACTAATCAATCTTGCTTTTGGTTGATTGAATGAGATTAAATGCCTTGGATTATTTGATATTCCTGATATGTGATATGGATGCTCTATGATACAAGATACTTGGTTGAATTATGATTAAATGGATTATCTATCTGTGATAATGTGAATTATCTATCTGTGTGTATATAAATAATAAATTGAATTGTTAAAACTTAAAATAACTTAGCCTTAAAGGAGAGCGTTTGGATTTCGGTGAGACTGGGATCGGATTTCCAAATTGGATATCCGAAAACCACAACGATCCAAATTAAACGATAGGTCGTGAAATCTCAATTGAAGTTCAAGTTGAAGACTCGAAGTGTAAGGGCTATTTGTCGTTAACTCTGAGGGTGATTCCAAAACAAGTGTAAGGGAGATACTACTTCCAGTTTTCAAGATGAAGATGCAGAGTGTAAGGGCTATTGTCGTTAACTTTGAGGGTGATTCCAAAATGTATGTAGCGAGATAGTGCCTTCGATTTCGTTCGAACCCGAAACGAACTTGTATGGATTGAATGCTTTCAGAACATCATCATTGGAGGACGATGAGCATTCCCAAATATGTGTTCTAAAAAGGTAATCGTAGCCTTAAGCCTCATCAACCAAGAATGACTAAAACAGGGGAGGTGCAGCAAGGTTAAGTGGGTAGCACCCAAGTAGGATAAGATTTCCCCGTCTAAAGGTCCCTTTTTATTCGGCTACGTGGGCGGTTGGTCGCGAACAACTGCGGCGTTGTCATATTCGGGATTATCTAGTAAGGGATAGTTCCGATCTTATGTTGTAGTGGATCAGGGAGGATCCTCGGTATTCTGATCTAGACCAGGTACTGTGATGGGCAGTACCCCAGTAGCCCTGCCATTTTATGGAGTCCAATCTCCAGTAAGTGCCGTATGTTTTGATTGTGTCCAACTATGTTGGAACGTGAGATGTAAGCATTCCAGCTATTTTCTATTTTACTTGAAAACCTTAGACACTATTATAATATCACTGAATTTCCTATCAAATATTTTGGTTATCGTAAGGTAAAAACCCAACATGTTTATTTGTGGCGTGGTCTTACGAGATGCCTTTATTTTCAAATGATTTTCGAAGTTAAACAACTTTAAGCCATTTACTCACACCAGACCCTTGTCTGACCCAGAGTTTATTTTCTGTTTTCTTAAACTCTTGGATGCTCAAATTTTTATGAGTAGCCAAGGGATTCAGGTTAGCTTTGACGAACTCTGGGGGAGATTTGGACCAGGAGGTTTCAACGTATATAGACATATTTGGTTCCGCTGTGTTGTGTCTTGAGTTGTATGATAGACAGGTTTTCATAACTGTCTAATGTGTTGTCATGTAAAGCTGTGTAACTCTGATAGATGTTGTATATTATGTAATAACTATGTGATTAACATATTTTTATTCAATCCGTTGTGAGGTGCTGATATTATTTAGTTCTTTCTTTCCCATCTTTTCTCTTTTCTATCCCTTTCTTTCTTAATGGTGATACATCTTTCTATGTAATGAAAGGTAGACCATCATAAGCACCGTATGGTTTTGATTATGTCCAACTATGCTGAAATGTGAGATGCAAGCATTTCAGCTATTTTCTATTTACTTTGTTTCGACGATATTATAATATCAGACGATTTTGATAAAAATGTTTTGGTTATTGTAAGGGAAAAATCCATCGTGTTTATGTGTGACGTGGTCTTACGAGATACCTTTGTTTTCAAAGGATTTTGGTAAATTTAATAATTCAAATTGAGTGTGTTTTCTCACGCTGGTTTGCCAGACTGACTCAGGTGTTATTTAATTATAATGCTTGGGTCGGACTGGGTATTACAGATTCAGGTTAGAATGCTATGGAGCTCAGGAGACGAGCTGGAGAAGTTTAGATGTATATCACATACTAGGTTATTTCCGCTGTGTGATTTATGTATGAGGACAAGTTATTATAACTATCTAGATTAATGTATTGATTTTTGTACTCTGATGATTGTAAATATGAAAATAGTTACAGATCTTGTATTTAAAATCTATTATTATATATTATATTTGGTTCCACTGTGATTGTGAGATTCTGTGTTGTTATTTTCGGTTTCTTCTTCTACATTTTCTTCTTTACCACTAAAGATTCATATTTACGTTCAATTTGAGTTCAACAGATGTGAATTATGGTTGACTTAAAGGGTACCGATTTGCGGGCCTTTACAGAAATCCATTTATTTGTAATTAGATTAGAGAAATTGAATTCTGATAGCCATATCTTTTCAAATTTAAAAGTTCTATTAATATTTTTTTGGTGATCACACGTAAAAATGATAGGATAATGACCGGAATAAGTACAAGGCAAACCAAAAACTCTACAAATGGGAAATATATCCTCAATTTCATCACTGATAAAAAATCTATCTAGAAGGGCCATAGAAGGGGACTCTTTAGTATTACTCTATGTGAATTTTCTATTACTAATAGGTATTTCAATCAAATTAGAATTAATAATAAATTGGTCAAATTCTTTCATAGAAGAGAAATCATCTTCCCTTGGGAACACTCTCCTAGAAAAGGCGCAACATTGAAGTCACTCTCTATAATCCAAGTGCAAGAGGAAATGATCTAAATTCTATACATTGATTCCGTAGAATTCAACGACCAATTTTGAGTTTGGCCTACGGACATTAGATATATTTAATAAAGAGTTATCACTAAGGTTAATGAGAATAATATATAAAGAGTGTTGCTTAGAAATACATTGAAGAAGTTTAAAAGAATTTTCCGGCTACCCTATAAGTAAACTCCCAGAAGCTAAAGTGATAACCATCTAATCTTCTATAAAAACGAATGTCAAGACACTCTATTTTAGTTTCCTGTAAGAGTGCAATATCAATAAGATAATCTTTAATAAATGCTCTAATTTTATCACATTTATTTAAATCATGCAGTCCCCTAATATTCCAGCTAGTAATCCTCATAAACCAGAAAATCTAGCCCTCTTTATTTACCTATTCCTTATATAAGCAGTATCCAATTCAAAATCAGTAAAAACAAAAGTGGTATCCCTAGCTAACTGACATAACTCAGTGGAAGACAAACTACCTAGAGCATAAGAAGAATAAGTACTGCCTAAATCAGAAGTCATACCTGAGCCTGAATTCGTAGTGCCACTCATGGCACTCGAATCAGGTAACTCACCCAAAGATAGAGAATGACCAGTACGGATCCTGGCACTACGACGAACAGACCCACTTACAACAACAGATTTCCTACGCCTTCCTTTCCTTGATGATGAAGAAATAAAAGAGGCTTTTCTGTCATTTATGTGCTCATCTCCTTTTGCTGAATCAATACTCTTCGAACATTTAGAAAAATCCACCAACATATTGCCTCCCTTTAACTCAGCAAATTTAGAGATAGCAGTAATTTCACATTGAGAGATATACGTTGTCTCATTGCCACCCTTAATCATCGCAAACTTTGACATGTCGTTAACCACAATGCATTTATTACAAGAAAATATGCTATTGATAATGCAATTTAATAGCGCATTATTCTAAGCGTTATTATTTAGCCTTTTGATTTGTTTTGTACGTGATTAACTTGTACTGTAGCTATGTAACGCCGATCTCAAAACTTTCGACTCCCTCCAAAAACACTTCACCATTTCGTCTCCCTTCCTTAACACTTTTCTTCTCCCTCCAAAAATGAAGAAAGCCCTAATCCATGTTCTACTCTATTGCCATCTCCTTTTCGTCTCCCTCGCACTAATCTCCAATTTTCGACTTCAATTTCACTCAGGAACAAACTCGAAGGTATATTATCAAACATATTAACTTATAATCGATTTTTCTCTTAATCAATCTCCAAACTAATTGATTCTTCTTTATTCTTACGATTGTTAGTTGAACCAGTTTGTTAAACCAGTTTGTTGAGTTTGAATTCATAATTGAACCAGTTTTTTGAGTTTGAATTAATGATTTAAGGAATGCATAATTTTGTTAATTCATAATTCATAATTGAACCAGTTTGTTAATTAAATGATTGTTAGTTAAACCAGTTTGTTGAGTTTGAATTCAAGGTTTAAGAAATTCATAATTTTGTTTAATACTGCAAGAGCTCTTAAAGATATTATTTTTTCCTTCATATTTTACTTTCTATGTTTTATTTTTAATTTTGGTATATTTTGTTATGGTAAATGATATCACTTTTATTGATATTTGACACGGGAGCTTCACATAGCTTTATCTCTCAACAAACCGCAAATGAATTAGAACTTAAAACTAAATTTGTTGATGACCCTATTTGCGTGAAAAATCCGGTTGGAGGTCCCGCAAATCTTTGTTTGTATTGTAAGAGAGTTCCTATTTCATATGCTTGCTATCAATTTTCTATCAACCTTTATGTCCTCGAATTTAATGAATTTGAAATTTTACTCGGAATGAACTGGTTATCCAAATATGAAGCTAAATTGGATTGTAATAATCAGATAGTTTTAGTCAAAACAAGTTTTGGAAATTTAATTGAAATCTCTTGTGAGGATCCGAGTCCAAGGAGAGATAGATTGATGTATACTTAGGTATATCCTGAACCCAGTTTGCAGTCTATACCTGTTGTTCGGGAATTTTCTGATGTATTTGAAGAAGTAAAATCCTTACCTCCACGCAGAGAAATAGAATTCCGAATTGACTTAGTACCTAATGCCCGTTCTGTTGTTCACACAAGTCGCAGGATGGCACCTAGGGAAAAAATTGAATTAGTTGATCAAACTCGAGATTTGCTAAAGAAAGGATTGATTCGCTCTAGTGTTTCTGAATGGGGTTCAGCCGTTGTGTTCGTAGCTAAATTAGACGGATCTTTGAGATTGTGTGTAGATTACCGCGATCTCAATAAAAAAACACTCAAGAACAAATTCCCTTTACCTAGAATTGACGATCTATTCGATCAACTTCATGGCGCTCGATTCTTTTCTAAGATGGATTTAGCTCAGGGATTCCATCAGCTGCGAATAGCCGAGGATTGTGTACATTTAATTGCCTTTAGGGGTCCTGGCATGTTCAAAGATTGGTTAGTTATGCCTTTCGGACTAACCAACGCTCCCGCGTACTTCGTAGATTTAATGACCCGAGTGTTTCGAGAAGTATTGAAAAAATTTGTCCTTGTGTTTATTGATGATACCTTGATTTTCTCTAAAACCAAAGAGGAGCATGCTGAACATCTCAAAACTGTTTTGGAGATATTAAGGAGGAATGTCTTATTCGCTAAATTTTCTAAGTGTTGCTTTTAGGTCAAAGAAGTCAGATTTCTCGGTCATATTGTTAATGAAGAAGGGAAATTCTGTTGATCCAAGCAAGATTTCTACAATTATGGACTGGAAGCAGCCCACTACTCCTAGAGAAGTTCGAAGTTTTCTGGGTTTAGCGGAATATTATAGAAAGTTTGTACAGGATTTTTCTAAGTTGGCTAGCCCATTGACTAAGCTAACAATGAAGAATTCTAAATTCGTTTGGACTCCAAGATGTGATGAAGCTTTCCAGGAACTGAAAAAGAGATTGACTGCTGCTCCTGTTCTCGCTATCATTAACGGGAACCAAGGCTTATCTGTCTATACTGACGCGTGTGGTGATGGGGTAGGTGCAGTACTAATGCAGAATGGGAAGGTAGTTGCCTACGCAAGTAGACAATTACGTCCACATGAGAGAAACTACCCAACACATGATTTGGAGCTTTTGGCTGTTGTTTTCGCTATAAAAATTTGGCGACACTATCTTCTGGGTAAGGATCTTTTCAGCTTTCTTAACAATTTACAAAATTAACTTAAATAAATATACTTAATAAACTCTCTTTGTTTTAGGTGAAAAATTTGAATTATTCACCGACCATAAATCCTTGAAATATCTCTTTACCCAGAAGGATCTGAATCTGCGACAACAACGTTGGTTGGAATTTCTAGCATCTTATGACTTAGATATTCTATATACACCCGGAAAAGCCAATGTAGTTACCAATGCCTTGAGCAGAAGACATATTGTTCTCGCATATCATGTTATTGCTCCTACTCTTCTTAAAAAGATTGCAAGACAGCAGACTGAAGACAAGTTTCTTCGGGAAATTCGTAGAAGAATATGTCGAGGTGAAGATTCTAGTTTGAAATTGATGATAACGGAGTTATAAGGATGAAAGGAAGAATTTGTGTTCCAGACTTCCCTGATCTGAAATGTGAAGTATTGGATGAATGCCACAAATCAAAACTCAGTATTCATCTAGGAGTTAATAAAATGTACCGGGATGTTAAAAGAACGTTCTGGTGGAAGACAATGAAAGGAGACATATCGATATATGTAAGTCGCTGTGCTACTTGTCAGCAAATCAAAAGCGATCAAAAGAAAGTGGCCGGTTTACTTCAGCCTTTGGAAGTACCAAAGTGGAAATAGGATTAGGTATCGATGGATTTCATCGACGGATTGCCACGAACCAAGAAAGGAAATGAAGCGATTTGGGTTATAGTTGACCGTCTAACCAAAAATGCTCATTTTATTCCAGTGAAATCCACTCGGACTACAGCAAGCGTAGCAGATATTTATAAAAAAGAAATAGTTCGTCTCCATGGTATTCCCAGCAGTATAGTGAGTGATCGTGGCCCGATCTTCACTAGTAGATTTTGGGAAGCATTCCAAGACGCTTTGGGAACGAAATTAAATTTCAGTACTGCTTATCACCCACAATCTGATGGACAGACTGAAAGGGTTAACCGAATTCTAGAAGACCTTTTGCGTACTTGCATTCTTGATTTTTGTGGTTCTTGGGAGGACCATTTACATCTCGTTGAGTTATCATACAATAACAGCTATCTGGCCAGTATAGAAATGGCTCCTTTCGAAGCTTTATATGGTCGTCCATGTCAATCACCTACATGCTGGATCGAATCAGGTGATAGACTCGTCCTGGGACCAGACGTGATTAAAGAAGCCATAGAGAAGGTAGATTTTATTCAAAAGAAATTAATAACCGCTCAAAGTAGTCAAAAGAACTATTATGACCGCCGAAGAAGGTGTTTGGAATTTCAAGTTGGAAATTCTGTATTTCTGAAAGTGTCTTCGATGCGGGGTGTATTAAGATTCGAGAAAACTGGAAAGCTAGTACTGTATTATATTGGTCCTTTTCCTATTCTGGAAAGGATTGGTCCTCTAGCATATCGAGTACAGTTACCCAGCTGATTGTCTTGCGTGCATGATGTATTCCACATTTCCAATCTTCAAAAGTATGTGCACGACCCAGATGATATTATTGAAGAAGCTGCTCAGTACGATCTTGAAATCACTCCTAACTTGGCAGTAAAGAGGGAATCGATAAAAATTATAGATCGTGATGAGGAGCGATTGAGGAACAAAGTTGTGAAACTGGTCAAAGTTCAGTGGAGTGGCGATCCAAAGGACTATACTTGGGAAACTGAAGATAATATGAAGAAATCATATCCCAATTGTAGAGTAGACATCTCGGCTTAAACTGTAAGTCATTTCTTTATTTTTCTGAATTCGTATATTCTTTGTTTACTTTTCTCTCTCTTTCAATTTCGAGGACGGAATTTCCTTAAGGAGGGAATATTGTAACATCCCAAAATTTTGAATTTAAAATTCGGTAAATTATTCAAACTTTTGAATTTAACTTGAGAAATTTCAATCAAAATTAAATATTGTTGATATTAATATTACAAAGTTCTATGGAATTAGATAAATATTGATAGTTAAGTTTACATAGATTTTTATAATAATAATTTAAGAAAAGAACAAATTATAAACAAGAAATATTTTAAAACAATAAAAATAAAATATGTGATGAATTAAATGTTAAAACAAACATTTCCATTTAGCAAATTAAAACAAGACCAAATGTACTTATAAAAAGAAGAAAAAAATAATAGCAAAAAACATTAGCTAACAAAAATATGTAGACATAAGAAAACAATAACTAAAACATTTTTTTCTTCTTCCAATTGGCAATGTAAGCAAACAATTGTTTGTGAATATCATACAAGTTGCATTGGAAGTTTATAAACAAGAAAAAAAATAAACTGTAAAACAAAACAATACTTACATAGGAAAAATAAAAAATAAAATAAAATAAAAGCTAACAGCGTATGCTGTAAACAAAAACACAAAACATGAGCATGGCATGCTTTCATTTAATGCCATTTACTCTAGTAACATCAAGCAACATATCAGCTGCAAATACATGCTTTCATTAAATGCTTTCAAACTCACCCATACACAAGTACAAATGAAACAAAAGAAAAAAAAACTTGCTTCAGTAAACCTCTGCCTGTACACAGTCTTTATATAGATGTATACATCCATAAACCCTGAGTTTGTTCAAACGAAAAAAATTTGCAAAGTCCGAAAGGGAAAAGTAAACATCACTTTTTATTCAAGTTAAAAGCAATTTACTGAAGAGAAAAAAAGAAAGAAGAAACTGCAGATTTTCTAAACAAATAAAAGTTCTCTCTCTGTTCATCCATAATTAGGTGAGTAAACGTCAACTATAAAACTTTAAACTAACAGTAAGATAATTTATTGATTTTACATAGTATTGTATGTGTTTTTTTGATAACATTCTGCATATATAAAATACTCTGCATATTTATCTTCTCTGTTATTAATTACAGAGTTGATCATTGATTCAAAAATTTAATTTATTTGCATTTGATCATTGTTAAGTATTGAAGTCTTCAATCAAACAAGAAGTAAATCAGTAATCAAGGTTTTTAAAACCTGTTTCAACATGATTAGAAGAAAGATACCACTGCCATCTTGACTTACAATGAATCAAGTAAAAAACTTGATAAATTCGATTGTTACAAAAAGTCAATTTAAATTCATAGCTCGAATCTCTACTGCAAGTTATGATTTTTAAACCAAAAGTAAAGGTTTTCAGTTTAGTATTCACAGAGTAGTTAGTTTTTGAACAAAAATCGCATTTTTTCAAATTTCCAGTGATTGATTTAATGATAAATGTTGAAATTTGGATTGAAGCTAGTTTGTGAATCGATGGTTTCAGGAAAATTGTAGAAAAAATTTTCTATTGCGTAATTTGATGAGTCAAAAGCGATTTAGGGTATAAGAACCCATTTCTGTCGAGTTCAAGAATGATGGTGCCGCGCCACCACGCGTGATCAGACTTTGAGTAACCAGTGCCGACCGCGGCACTGCACGATGACGAGGCTAGGGTCTAAAGTTGGTCGCCAATAATGGCCTGGGGTGGCGGCGAGGGTGTGTTTCCTGGTGATGTACTGTTGAGTTCGTTTGGTCGTGACAACTCGATTTTGCTCTTGAGTTTAATTCAAGATTCTGGGTTTTGATTTCTAATGTAGGGATGAATCGCGACTTGTTGATGGTCGCGATGGCCACCGGAGGGGCGACGTGGTGATGTGCATGTGCACGTCGTGCTTGGGTATCAGTAAGTTACTGATTTGGGACTCGAGTTGAAACTCAAAAAATTTCGTGAAGTGCTTTGGGTTTCTCTCGCGTTCGAATGGCGTTGGCCCTGCAGTAATTAAGTTTTAAACTTAGCTAAAGAAAAAGAAAGAAAAAGAAAGAAGAAGAAACAGGGAGGAGAAGAGGAGAGGAAGACGTGGGGAAGTTGCTGGGAATACTCGAGCTTTACTCGAGTCAAGTACCCTTTTTACTCGGGTTTTATTTTAAATGCTGAAAGGCTTACATTTTTAATATAAACAGTTTTGTTTAAATGCAAGATACAAGCTTTGATTTAAATTAATGGCAAGATGATTAAGAGTCTGTGAAGTAATTTAAGATTTGAAATTTAAAATCAAATAAATTAGTAGTTAAGAATTTTATTTATAATTAAATGGTTAATAGCTTTGAAATTAAGAATTTTTTTATTTAAAGTTAATTCATAATTAAGAGTTAACTAATTGAAAAACTTAAAGTAAGAAATATTAACTAATGGGTTAAGTAATAAATTAAGTAATTTAATATAAAATAAGAATTTAAGTTAATTTACATTAAAATTTTCAATGTAACAATAAATTGATTTTTTTTAAAGTGTAAAGCAAATTCTTTTTTTTTGGCAAAGCCAGCGAGGTTGACTGGACCCCTACCAGTTTTATTGCAACACAATAAAAGCGGACAGTATAAGAGAGAAGAAAAGGAAGAAAAATAAATAGAAAATTAATACAATTGGGGAAACAACAGAAAACATCAACCCCAACCATGAATCAAAGCATCTGGGAATTTGGTGTTGCAGTTCATCAATTGCCAGTGGGTGCTTCTCCTAACATGTTGCCATAAAAATTCAGTCTTCCTCCTATGGTTATCAAAGACAACAATGTTCCTTTCCTTCCATACAGCAGTAAGATATTTTTTCAAACACACAGCCAAGATTCTGGACTCAGACTTTCTCCACTTTGTAGCTTTGTAGATGATACTCCATATCATTGCAGAACCCCCAGCAGTAAGATTGACTCCAGTATTGGAACTGATTCTGGCCATCAATATTTTAAGAGCTGGGCAATCAAAAAAATGTGGTCTACTGTTTCCTCATGCAGCTCAAAAAAGAGACAAAAAGAGGAGCATGCCATACCAAAATGATTCAACTTACTTCTAGCCAGGAGAGCTTGGTCTATGACTTTCCACAACATCAAGTTATCACATGGAGGAGAATCATCAGTCCATATCACTGAATACCATTTGGAAGCAGGGAGAGTATCATACACAGAAATAGTTTTGTAAACACCCCTGATAGTGTGTGGCCTCAGGTCCCACGTAACAGCCTGCATTTGATTGGTAGTGCTGTACTTGTTTTGGATCTCAGTCCATAATTGCCTGATCATTTGGTTACTAGTACCTGGCAATAGCAAAATCCCATCATGTACATAGTCATTGGCTTTAGCATCATAATGAATACCAGACTGTTGAACTTGAAGGTAGTCACAAACTTTTGAAAGGATAAGACCTTTGCCCGGCCAAGGGTCATGCCAGAAGCTCACTCCAGATTTTGCAGTTACATGGTATTGTATGAAAGGGAGGTAAACATCTCTTAATTTCAGAATGCTTCTCCAGATCCAACTTCTATTTTGAGGGATCTCAATGCACCAAAAGTACTTTGTCTTAATGTAATATTGCCAAACCCAATTAGCCCATATGCTGCTTCTTCTGTTGATGAGGTCATCAAAATGGGAACTTATGGCAGCACGGTTCCACTTGCTTGCATTAATAGCACCTAGCCCACCAAGTTGAATTGGAGTTTCAAATTTAGAAAATGTGCACGGGATCAGCTTCCTGTTGTGTATGCTTCCAGTCCAGAAATACCTATGCATAGCTGACCTCACCATTTGCAACAGCTTGGTAGGGAGGATAATGCACCGAGCCTAGTAAACTAAAGAGGAAAAAACTACAGATTTAATAAGGACAAGCCTTCCACTTTGAGTCAGTTGCCTATTAGACCATGCACTCATAACAGATGTAATCTTGTTGTATAAGGGAACACAATCAGCACTAGTAATTCTTTTGGTGAGTAAGGGAAGACCAAGATACCTCATATCATTGTCCATGCTAGTGTAGCCAGTGTGCAGATAAAGGGCAGCAGCTTGGGTAGCACTAACTCCAGCAAGTAACATGGAAGATTTTGCTTTGTTGATAGATAGACCAGTCATGCAATAAAAAGAATGGAGAGCCTCCATAATACCAGTCATGGAGGGAATATCAGGTTTAGAAAACAGCAATACATCATCAGCAAACATTAAGGATTGTATTTGGAGAGCAGAGCACTTAGGGTGGTACTTGATTATCTTCTGAGAGTAACTGGAATTAAGAAAAACTGTGAAAACTTCCATGACCAACAAGAAAAGGTAAGAAGATATGGGATCACCCTGGCGAATTCCTTTACTACTTTTGAAATACCCAACAGGTCTACCGTTCAAAACAATAGAGAATGTTGGAGTGGAGATGCACACATATATCCATGACACAAAATTTTTGGGAAACCCCATGACCGCCATGATCCTCACAATTGAAGCCCAGTGAATAGAATCATAAGCTTTAGATATGTCAATTTTTAGAGTAGCAGCAGGAGACACATTACCTCTAGAATAACCTTTTAGCAATTCTTGAGCAAGCAGAACATTATCAAGAATGTTTCTAGCAGGTAGGAAGGCTGCCTGATTCATGGAGACAACAGATGGCATAACACTAATCATACGTGTGGCAATAATTTTCGTGATGCATTTCTATATGACATTACAACAGGATATGGGCCTGAACGAAGAGACACAAGTAGGTGGATAAACTTTAAGTATTAGTGCAATGTTAGTACAATTCACTTCCCTAAGCAGTTTGCATTTTGTAAAGAAATTGTGGATAGCTTGGCAGAATTCTTGTCCAAGCACACCCCAAGTAGCTATGAAGAATGTAACATTTAGACCATCAGGCCCGCCAGCAGATTGTTTATTCATTGAAAATAGTGTATCTTTTATTTCCTCGTTAGTTATAGGCCTTATTAATTCAAGAGCTGCCTGTGGTGATATACTTGGCAAGGAAAGAGTTGAAATACGTTCAAGGTCAGGGGAGAACCCAGAATCATTGCCAAGCAATGAGGAGAAGTATTCAACAAAAGCCTGGTCAACATTTTCAACAGTGTGACAATGGTTACCCTGATCGTCAAGGATACTAAATATGTTATCTCTGGTATGTTTGACCTTTATTGCATCATGGAAGAACTTGGTGTTCTTGTCTCCTTCAACAGTCCACTTGGCATGCAGTTGTTGCTTCTTCATGTTTGCTTCCAAGCATAAGGCATTGTTCACATCACTAAATAGCTTGCTTTCATCAGCCGCAGCTTGCTCATCAAGGGGGTGCTCCATCATGTATTCTTGTTGCTTCTTCGGTTGATCCTTAAGAGTTGTGGAAAGAAGGCTGCCAGCTCCAAAGTTTGTATTGGCCCACAATTTAATTTCCTGCTTGAATCTTTTCAACTTCCTGCAAAAATTATACATGGGGTTACCGTAGCAATTAAATTCAGTGCTAACTTGTGAAACTAAATGAAGAAAGTGGTCATGCTTGAGCCAAGCATCAAAAAATTTGAAACTTCTCTTTTCCTTTCGCAAATGGGGACCCAGAGTTAATATTAAGGGAGAATTGTCAGATAATATAGGTTGAGGGAGGAAAACAGATAAGGTGGGACATTGGTTGAGAGCTTGGATGTTGCAGAAAGCATGATCAATAGTCGTGAACGTACGAACTCCACTACGACTTCTATTATTCCATGAATATTTAACTCCAGACCTATTAACCATGATTAAGTCAGATTGTTCAATAGATAAGTTGAAAGTAGCAATGTCTGCAGGAGTAAGAGGATTACCCCCACATTTGTCAGAGAATTCAAAACAGGAATTGAAATCGCCTAGCACAACCCAGGGATGTGAAATTGAGGTAAATAATTTTATAAATCAATGATTTTGAAAAGAAATTAAGCATGATATACCGTTTGAAATTTAAAATTTATTGATAAACAATTAAGCGTTCAAATTGATTTGTAAATTGAGAATTTGTTATTCAGATAAATTAAAGTCAACAACTCAAATTTAGCAGTTAATTAGAATAACTAATTACGAAACATTAAATCGAGTTGATTAAGATTTAATTTATTTTACCCAAATTTTAATCATTGATTTTAAACGTCACTACAAACAATTGTGTAGTTAATTTAAATCACATTGGAAAACAATTAATTATGGTTGTGCACGATATTGATATTTCTATTCTGTTTGTGATACTATATGATGTAAATTGCCATGTACTGCACTATGATTGTGGTTTATTCTGTATTGATGTGAAAATCCTGTTTGCCCGTAAAACGACATTTAAATTTTGATGCGACAGGGAATCGGATTTCGGTTAGTTATCTGAAACCCACATCGAACCTGTGAATTTTTGAGAACGACATATCCATATGTTTTTAAAATTGACACTCACTATTCGGTTTAGCCGGGAAAGGACCTTTGTGTCGTATAAACCCATTCCGAATACGTGATTCGATGTTATGGATAGCATTTGAAGACTGGTGGTGAAGACCGGTATTTGCGAGAGCGATTGGATGACCTATCGATTGTCTCTGCACCGAGTAGCTACGGTATAGAGATTACCTAAGTGATGGGAAGTCAAATCGGGATTGTGAATACCCGGATTGCAAGGAGTTCTTCGGAAGTGCATTCGGTTCTGTTTGAACCAAGAACAGACTTGTATGGATTGTATGTCTGACATTACAAATTGAGATATAAAGCAGATTTCTTTCAAATACATTTCTGTTGGTGGCAGAGAATTTATTCTCTTAGCTTAACACCCTTCTCTGAGATGTACGAGCTCAGAGGTTATGTAGTTGAAGGTTATCAGTAATATATTCCCAACTTGGTAATGTGGCATACTGAGTGTTGTTGATCATTTGTTGATCAAAGCGTGGCTTCTGTGAAAAGCCTAGCTTTGTGGACGAGACTTTGTCGAACCTCACACCCCGGAATGATCAAAACAGGAAAGATGCGACAAGGTTATTGGGGGTAGCGCCCCTTGGGGTATGTGCATTTCCTTCTGGATAGAAGTGGTATAATGGTATGGAGTCGAGATACTGAACTTATGTTGATATCGCAGATATATATATATATATATATATATATTACTTTGTGATTTGTTGCTGGGGCCTTGGAAAAAGGTTGGTTACAACTGGGGGATGGCATACTCGTGTCAGTAGTTACCCAGTTAGGGGTAACCCGGCCTTGTGTTGGCAGATATCCGGTTAGGTTCTCGGGTCGTCCCTCCAGAGGCGTACCCATGTGGCCCAGGAAGTTCCTTAGCCTGACCATTGTTGGAAATCCAATTCCCAATACGAAACCCTGTACAGTTTTAGTTGTAGAACCTGCCATTTACTTATGGTAGCGCCCCACTGTTTAGATCGTAGCTACAGTAGGCATACGATAATGGTCGTATGTTGGCTAAGATTAATATTTTATTTTCGAAATATTTTCTACACTACGCACTAGTAATAATATTAAAGAAATTTTCCCCGTACCAAGCATATTTGACTATCATAAGAAGAAATCTCCTCCAGTTCTGCGTTTGCATTGTGTGTGTGGCGGGAGGTCTTATGGTAGTTCCATTTTTAAAAGCATACCAAAAATTCTTTTATAAACCTAGTTTCTTTGAAAGCAACTACTTTTATTTACTCATACCAGTCCCATTACTGACCTGGAGTTTATTGTTTCTTTCCTAAACTCTGGTTGCCCATAAACTTTTACTCTGGCAGCCTAGTAGCAGGTTTTTCGTATTTTGGAGCTAGCTTAGATTTGAAGTCTTCTGGAAGCTTTGGATTAAGAAATCTTTTGAAGTATGCTGGGAACTTTTTGAAGTTTCTGTTATCGTATTATTGTTGTATCATATGTATGACTCTGATATTTGAGATCGATGTTGTATTGGATATCGTATCATATGTATATGTGTTGTTATATGACATTCGTTTTGTTTCCACTGTTTTATATTCATCTATTGTTGTTATGAGCTCCATTCGAACTGAAATTTAACGTTCGAATCTCTGGCAGTTGAATACAAATGAGGTATTTGATGTCGACTTTTGAACGATGAATTTTGGGTCGTGACAGAGCAAGATGTCATTTTCCGTTTTACCAAATTCGGGCTTCTTTAGCTTCGTCGATCTTATTTTTCTGCGTTTTCCTTGCATTTTCCGCTATTAGAAAATTCAAATTTTTATAATTCAATCGAACTGCTAATATCTGTATACCGTTTTGATCGTCTGGTCTTGCTGATCCCTGTGGTATATTTATTTTGTGTTTCAGAGCCCGGTACGAGTCGGAATCCGCAAACAATTACCGACATCGGTACCGTTCAAGCCTTTTGGTCTACCCGTGACCATTCATTTTTCCATGGTGCAAAAGCTGTACAACAACTAGTTTTTCTCAGAATTCGATAAGGTTCCTCACACTATTCCCAACTGTTCATTTATTACATTTTCTTTTCAAAAGAAAAATTAAAATATTTGGTTTACAAACTCTGTACGTTTTCTCCTCCCATATTCTTCTCCCTCTTCTCAAAATATTTGTTGCCAATCTCTTAATTTTTTTACAAATCTCAGAAGAAAAAAAAAATGAACTTCAAAACACGGTACTCGTGTGCATTATTCAACATGTAGGTTGCGTATACACATTTGATCTAGCCTGTGCAAAATGCAAGTGTTCTCTGACAAGCTAAACTATACATGAAAATATTTGTCTTTGACCTGTAGCTAATCTAAACCCATCACCACCAAGACCCGAGTTCCGCCCTCCTTTCCTAACATCTCTTCCCTGATGAGTGCATCGCCTCCGTCCACCTCAGTTGAGATCCCCTCTCCACCCTCATCCGATGGCCGCAGCCGCCACATGAACCACAAGAGTCGCTCTCTCTCCTCCAGCTAGCTACAGCCGATCCAAGCCGAGCATCCTTCCCTCCGCGCCGACCTCCTCAACCCGAGCCTCAAGCCACATGGCCTACCAACTTCCATTCGCGCCCATCACTTCGCCACCCACCACCTTCAACTCGCCACCTCTTCTCTAGCCTCGGCCACCAACCGCCGTATATCAAAACTTCTTTCACCGCCTCAACAGCCTCCTCACT
The DNA here is from genome assembly GCA_030765085.1 of Allium cepa. Lineage (NCBI taxonomy): Eukaryota > Viridiplantae > Streptophyta > Magnoliopsida > Asparagales > Amaryllidaceae > Allium > Allium cepa. Next base: position 118,280,665 of record CM060943.1, read on the forward strand.
GGCGCGCAACCCACGTCGACAGTCCATGCAAGTAATACTCTATTTTCCTTGCTTCGCCATTACCTACTTTCTGTCTTCCATTTTGTATGTAAGCTATATTTATAACTATATGTTGAGTTTTGCATAAGTATAATAGTTCCTATTTACAAATCTGTTTGTAAAGTATAAGGAATATGTTAGTTTTGTATATTTATGATGCATATGAATCGAAACTATAGTTTGTGTGGTTAGTTTATTTAAGTTTATAATATTTCATCTTATATATTGTCGTATAGAATACAATTCTGTTTTATATATATTGTTTTCGAATTTGATACTGTTTAGGTATAAGGCATATAAACTTAAATGACCATTTACGTGTATATTTTATGTGATAAATGAGAAAGAGTATTTTGTTTCTTTTGTTGTATATTATATAAATATGTATGTACATTATAATTTTGTTTTGGTTATTTACATGTAGTTGTATCTATATATAGATTTCATTTTTGTATATGTGCCTCAAGGATAAATATGGGTTTAGGTATGGTTTTTAGAATATAACATAATGAATATACTATTATTTTAATTTTTTCTATACATATGGTAGCAGATTGCTTGCGCAGGTTGGTTTGCTGCATCATTCATCTTACCTATGATGAAGCTAGCATCATGTCTTCTTTTTTGTTATTATGTATAGAAGGGTCGGTGTATATACATTTAATTTTCACTTTATACATATCAAGTTATAGACATGAAAATGTTTGAAGAATTTCCTTTAATTTATAGTATGTTCAACATATTTATGTTATGTACTTAAATTTAATTTATTATGAATGTTTAGTGTATTTACATATTAGTCCAATTCCATTTTACGTTTAATGTATTTATAGAATAGGTTATCTTGTTAGTATATAGTAGGCTTTAAGAAGTTATATATAGCTTTTGGTAAGAACCGTATATGTATAAAGTATTGATGTGTAAGTGGGTTTATATAAAAAAATTATGTACATATGTAAATAAATTGTTATATCGATTTATGTTAAACAAATTTTGATTTGTTCTCATCGATTATCCATTCATCAGGTTTGTTCTTCAATTGGGTCGAAATGATAAATACCCAAATGAACTTGACTTGGGATAGAAAATTAATAAATCCTATTGGTCAATAATTTTTAGCAAAGGCTAGCGGGGTTAACAGGGCCCCTACCTGATTTTATTGCAGCAACACAATAAAATACATAAGATTGTCCAACGAATTGGAACAAGCAATAAGAAAAAAACACACAGAGACTAACAAGGAAAGTAAAGAAGTTAAAAACAAGCACACCATGCAAACAAGAGAAGAAGAAAAAACACTGACAACGAAACTAACTCCACACATCGCTGAATCGAGTGGGAATTGTTGGTATAATCATCATTGCCTGGTAAATATCCTTCTTCAAAACGTCCCATAACACATCCCCGTCCCTTCTCTTCTTTTCAAAGCATATCAAATTTCTCTCCAGCCACACAATTGACATATACTTTTTCAGACAGATTGTAATGCATCTAGCTTTCAAAGTCCGCCACCTAGTAGCTTTATATATCATATCAAGATCCACAGCCCTGAGCCCAGACAGCATATTACAACCAGCAACCTTCATCATTTTATCAAAGAGTACCAAGGTATATGAACATTGAAGAAACAAGTGGTGAATAGTTTCCGCAGCAGTATCACAGAAAAGGCAGTTCAAACCAGAATCAAAGCCCAACTCCATTAACCTGCTTCTAGTTAACAATGCACTCTGAACAACTTTCCAGAGCATCAGGTTGTCCTTAGGAGTAGAATCAGCAGACCATATAACATCACACCATTTAAATGAAAGACAACTAGGTCTTTGCAAATGCTTATACACAAGTGAAACAAAGTGAGGTTTGGCATCCCAATACAATGCATCAACATCAACAGCAGGGTAGAGTTTTCTTTGTATTTCATTCCAATAAGACCTAATAACTTGATTAGTTGAGAAAGGCAGTTGCAAGTGACCAAAGTTAATGTAGTCAACGGCAAAAGCATCAGTGGGGATGCCAGTTTGAATCATTTGCTGATTGGTGAGAAGCTTAATCAATAACACCCCCTTGTCAACCCAGGGATCAAACCAAAATTTAACAGCAGAAGAGATGGACATCTTGTGAACAAGGAGGGGAATTAGAGTTTCACGCAGACTAAGCACCTTTCTCCATGTCCAACTGCATGTATTAGGCACTGCCATAGTCCAGAAGTTAGACCTACCAATTCTGTATTGTTGAGTCAAGATTTTTATAGAGTTTTGATTTCTGACAAAGGGATAAGCCGTGATCGACAAAAAGAAGTTATTTAGACATAAAGAACTCCATATGATTAGAGGTTGATTATTTGGTATGTTAGTAATGATTATTTATGTTAAAATCTATCCTCAAATAATCTTATGCCTTTAATCTTCGAATATATATATAAATATATATGAGTGCACATTAACTGTGCAGTCTGGACAAAACCGGTCGACCGGTCAAAAACCAGGTGGTCGACCGTAGTCTGGACAAAACCGGTCGACCGGTCAAAAACCAGGTGGTCGACCGTTTTTGCCCAGAATGCACAGATAATGTGCACAAGTGAACATAACGTGCATATATATTCAAATTCCTGTCTACCGGTCAATTTTTGACCTGTCGACCGTTTTTAAACAGAGAACAACCTTTTCCAAAAGACACTTCTTTTTCCAATGGTTGCATCTCTTACCTTTCATCAAATAATCATATCTATTAATGGCAACTGTTCACAAAGAGTTACAACTATTTTTCTCTATATATACTCATCTAAATCATTGATTCAATATACATGAAAACATATTCTTTTTACTCCAATTTTTGATATTACTTTCTAACTACTCTTGCATTCTAAAAGCTCTCAATTATTTTAATTGCTTATTGAATCATTGAAATTATTTCATATATCTTTTGATTCAATAAGTAATATACTTTCCTTAATCTTCACAAAACATCATTCGTATATTTTGAGGATAAGATTATAGGAAATTTGTACTACAAGTGACAAAACTGTGTTATCAAGAACACATACCGTCGACAAACAATTATATTCATTGTTGTTGAAGTCCTCTGTGTTGTAAGAGGCAAGTGTTGAAGTCCTTTGTGTTGTAAGAGGCAAGTGTTGAAGTCCTCGGTGTTGTAAGAGGCAAGTGTTGAAGTCCTCGGTGTTGTAAGAGGCAAGTGTTGAAGTCCTCAGTGTATTAGAGGCGTGAAATCCCGTTCGTTTGCTCGGGTGTTGTAAACCTGTTCCTCCGGGTGAAGCGAGGTAGTTAATAGTGAAAATCCAGATAGTAGTCTGGGACTGGACGTAGGAAGGTGCTCCGAACCAGTATAAAAATCTCTGGTGTGATTTTTCTATTTTTATTTACTATGCTATTATCATCTATTTCCGCATTTATATTGTAGTCCATATTACACGATCCGTGTGTACTATATTAGCACATATAATTGTATACACACCGCACTTTCGTTTTGGTATCAGAGCTTGGCTTTCTAGAGATCGTAACAACATCCTAGAATAAATGGCTACAAAGAGATCTAGTCAAGGCAATAAGAAGAGGAAGAGCAATAAAAAACAATCAAAGGAGCAAACAAACAAATGCTTCATGGCAAAAGATAACGAGGTTAGTGATCTAACTTTTGATGGTATGATAGAAATAAATTCAGAACTTCTAGACACTTTAAAAAGTTTCAGAAGAAAATATAAGGAAGCTCTGGAAAAACAGAAGAAAGCAGAATTCGAAAGAGATATGCTTAAAGACGAGAAGAGAATATTAGAAGAAGAACTTGAGAAAATTCAAGATTCAGACAATTCTCAACTCGCTCTATTAAGTCAAGAAATAGAAGCTCAAAAAGAAATGAATAATGCTCTAGCTTCTGAAAATCATGAGTTAAAAACAAAAATTAAAATTGTTGAGTTAGACAACACTAGTCTCAAAACTAAGCTTGATGACATTACTAAAAATATTCCAATTTTAATAAAGGGAGAGAAAATTTATGCAGGATTATTGAAAATTCTCAACCTGCTTCAAATAAGAAGGGATTAGGTTATGTTAAGAATTCAAAAGCTCATAATGATAGAAGTGGTGTAGGCTATAAACAAGCTAAAAGTAAAAATAGTACTAGATATGCATTCATGTATACTAACTTTAGTGCTAGTACTAGTAATCAAGATAGTTTTAAAACCAGTTATAGTCATAATAGTACTTTGTTTAGAAATGATAGAAATTATTCTTCAAGTACTAAGCTAATGACTAATAGTATTAAGATATGGATTCCAGCTAATATGATTGATCATGATAAACAACTTTATATTAGCAACTATTATAATAATGTAATTTGTAATGAAAATTATATATATAAAGGTTCAACCACACCCAAATGGGTATGGTTTCCAAAGACCTAACCCCCCGGACCCTAACATAGTAAGTGGGTACCGAAAATTATTATTATTTTTTGCAGGTACTCAGAGAAACAAAAGGAAAATGATAGATTTTGGAATTTCAAAGAATGTTCCATATGTTTAATAGAATTACGTGCTTACAATAAAATATGGACTTCGGTAAATATGGTAAAATTTATTTTACTTTTCCTTCATAATTAATAATGAGTTTATCTCGTTATATACAAGATATTTTATATAATTTTATATATTTCCCCATTCTTTTTGATAATGACAAAGGGGGAGAAATTCATATGCATAAAAATAGAGGGAGATATTATACTTAGGGGGAGATGTTATACTTAGGTGGAGCTTTAAAGATATTATCTGGCACTTGTATAAATAGTGTCGTGTTTTAATTCGTACTAGACTTGTGTGTATTATCATCTTGTGTGAATGTTACTCTTGATCTATGGTAGTAGTTTTATGTTGCTTATAATCTTTTTTACATCCTCCATTTAAACAACTCCTTTTTGTCGATGACAAAGGGGGAGAAAATTGTGCTAACAGTATATATGCAGGACACAATCTCAGGGGGATATCTTATACAGGGGGAGATTCATAAATATGTTGTCATCAATCAAAAAGGGGGAGAATGTTGAGTCAAGATTTTTATAGAGTTTTGATTTCTGACAAAGGGATAAGCCGTGATCGACAAAAAGAAGTTATTTAGACATAAAGAGCTCCATATGATTAGAGGTTGATTATTTGGTATGTTAGTAATGATTATTTATGTTAAAATCTATCCTCAAATAATCTTATGCCTTTAATCTTCGAATATATATATAAATATATATGAGTGCACATTAACTGTGCAGTCTGGACAAAACCGGTCGACCGGTCAAAAACCAGGTGGTCGACCGTTTTTGCCCAGAATGCACAGATAATGTGCACAAGTGAACATAACATGTATATATATTCAAATTCCTGTCTACCGGTCATTTTTTGACCTGTCGACCGTTTTTAAACAGAGAGCAACCTTTTCCAAAAGACACTTCTTTTTCCAATGGTTGCATCTCTTACCTTTCATCAAATAATCATATCTATTAATGGCAACTGTTCACAAAGAGTTACAACTATTTTTCTCTATATATACTCATCTAAATCATTGATTCAATATACATGAAAACATATTCTTTTTACTATAATTTTTGATATTACTTTCTAAATACTCCTGCATTCTAAAAGCTCTCAATTATTTTAATTGCTTATTGAATCATTGAAACTATTTCATATCTTTTGATTCAATAAGTAATATACTTTCCTTAATCTTCACAAAACATCATTCGTATATTTTGAGGATAAGATTATAGGAAATTTGTACTACAAGTGACAAAACTGTGTTATCAAGAACACATACCGTCGACAAACAATTATATTCATTGTTGTTGAAGTCCTCTGTGTTGTAAGAGGCAAGTGTTGAAGTCCTCGGTGTTGTAAGAGGCAAGTGTTGAAGTCCTCGGTGTTGTAAGAGGCAAGTGTTGAAGTCCTCAGTGTATTAGAGGCGTGAAATCCCGTTCGTTTGCTCGGGTGTTGTAAACCTGTTCCTCCGGGTGAAGCGAGGTAGTTAATAGTGAAAATCCAGATAGAAGTCTGGGACTGGACGTAGGACGGTGCTCCGAACCAGTATAAAAATCTCTGGTGCGATTTTTCTATTTTTATTTACTATGCTATTATCATCTATTTCCGCATTTATATTGTAGTCCATATTACACGATTCGTGTGTACTATATTAGCACATATAATTGTATACACACCGCACTTTCATTTTGGTATCAGAGCCTGGTTTTCTAGAGATCGTAACAACATCCTAGAATAAATGGCTACAAAGAGATCTAGTCAAGGCAATAAGAAGAGGAAGAGCAATAAAGAACAATCAAAGGAGCAAACAAACAAATGCTTCATGGCAAAAGATAACGAGGTTAGTGATCTAACTTTTGATGATATGATAGAAATAAATTCAGAACTTCTAGACACTTTAAAAAGTTTCAAAAGAAATATAAGGAAGCTCTGGAAAATCAGAAGAAAGCAGAATTCGAAAGAGATATGCTTAAAGACGAGAAGAGAATATTAGAAGAAGAACTTGAGAAAATTCAAGATTCAGACAATTCTCAACTCGCTCTATTAAGTCAAGAAATAGAAGCTCAAAAAGAAATGAATAATGCTCTAGCTTCTGAAAATCATGAGTTAAAAACAAAAATTAAAATTGTTGAGTTAGACAACACTAGTCTCAAAACTAAGCTTGATGACATTACTAAAAATATTTCCAATTTTAATAAAGGCAGAGAAAATTTATGCAGGATTATTGAAAATTCTCAACCTGCTTCAAATAAGAAGGGATTAGGTTATGTTAAGAATTCAAAAGCTCACAATGATAGAAGTGGTGTATGCTATAAACAAGCTAAAGTAAAAATAGTACTAGATATGCATTCATGTATACTAACTTTAGTGCTAGTACTAGTAATCAAGATAGTTTTAAAACCAGTTATAGTCATAATAGTACTTTGTTTAGAAATGATAGAAATTATTCTTCAAGTACTAAGCTAATGACTAATAGTATTAAGATATGGATTCCAGCTAATATGATTGATCATGATAAACAACTTTATATTAGCAACTATTATAAGAATGTAATTTGTAATGAAAATTATATTTATAAAGGTTCAACCACACCCAAATGGGTATGGTTTCCAAAGACCTAACCCCCCGGACCCTAACATAGTAAGTGGGTACCGAAAATTATTATTATTTTTTGTAGGTACTCAGAGAAACAAAAGGAAAATGATAGATTTTGGAATTTCAAAGAATGTTCCATATGTTTAATAGAATTACGTGCTTACAATAAAATATGGACTTCGGTAAATATGGTAAAATTTATTTTACTTTTCCTTCATAATTCATAATGAGTTTATCTCGTTATATACAAGATATTTTATATAATTTTATATATTTCCCCATTCTTTTTGATAATGACAAAGGGGGAGAAATTCATATGCATATTGTAACGATCGCGATTTTTCGTTGCCGAACAATCGAACCGTTAGGGTTTTAGAAGAAGAAAGAGGTAGAAGAAGAAAGAAAAGAAAGAGAAGAGAAAACAGAAAAACAAGTAACAGAACGAGAAACAATAACAGAATCTCACAGTCGCAGCGGAACAACATATAATAGATAAATGAATATTCATTAAAACAAAAGAACTATACATTTTATACATTACATCACATTACATTACATCAATCAGAGTGTATGACAACAACTGCGGAAAGAAATACTATATACAATAAATAATAGACTACGCTATCTGGCTCGCCTCCAGATCTGCACAGCAACTCCCGAATCCAGAATAACCTGATAACCTAACTCTAGACTGCCCGTGTGGAAAATAGTGGGCACCCAGAGTTTAGGAAAGGAACAATAAACTCCAGGTCAGTCATGGGACTGGTGTGAGAACTCAAAACAGTTAATCTTTTAAAAAAAACAACAAGAAAAATTTCAATTTTTAAATCCGCAATGCTTTTTGGAAAATGAAACTACCATAAGGCCTCCCGCCACACACACAATGCAAACGCAGAATTGGAGGAGATTTCTCCTTATGATAGTCAAAGATGCTTACTACGCGAAAATCAAATCATTTTTGATATTATTACTAGTGCATAGTGTAGAAAACAATTTCGAAAGTAGAATATAAATCCTAGCCAGCATAGACATTCCGAACTATGCCTACTATAGCTACCATCCAAACAGTGGTGACCACCATAAGTGAATGGCAGGTAATACAACTAAAACCGTACAAGGCGCGTATTGGAGGAATGGATTTCCAACAAATGGTCAGGCTAAGGAACTTCCTACTGCCACATGGGATCGCCTCTGGCGGGACGTCCCGAGAACTAACGTTACGGTTAGATCTCTGCCAACACAAGGCCGGGTTACCTCTGTAACTAGGTAACTACTACACGAATATGTCATCCCCCGGTCCTTTGGGACCTTTATCCGAGCGCTCGATACCAACAACACCACACAGAAATAGATATAGTGTTTTCCACATGAGTAAATATCTGGGCTCCATACCATGATACCACCCTTTTCCAGAAGGAAATGACATACCCTAAAGGGCGCGACCCTCATAACCTTGCCGCATATTCCTGTTTCGACCATTTCCGGGGAGTGAGGTCCTGACGAAGTCTCGTCCACAAAGCTACGCTTTGTACAACAAAGCCATGCTTTGGGTCCACAGATGACCAAAGCAATAATCACAAAGATAAATGATCAAATAAATGATCATATCACAAATGACCAACCAAAGATCATCACACAGCAGCACTCAGCATGCCACATTACCAGATTGGGAAATATCGCTGATAACCTTCAACTACATAACCTCTGAGCTCGTACGTCTCAGAGAAGGGTGTTAAGCTAAGAGAATAAATTCTCCGCCACCAACAGAAATGTATTTGAAAGAAATCTGCTCTATCTCTCAAAATGTAATGTCAGACACGTAACCATACAAGTCTGTTCCGGGTTCGAACAGAACCGAAGGCACTTCCAAGGAAGCCCTTGCAATCCGGGTATTCACAATCCCGATAAAATTTCCCATCACAAAGGAAATCTCCATATCGTAGCTAACGATGCGGAGACAATCGATAGGTCATCCTATCGTTTTCACAAATACCCGGTCTTCAACACCGGTCTTCAAATGCGATCCAAACGACGTATCGCATATTCGGAATGGGATATATGACACAAAGGTCCTCTCCCGGCTAAACCGAATAGCGAGCGCTTATTTTTAAAATAAGTGTGCATTCAATTTCAAACAATCACAACAATTACCATCCAAGGGTAAATACTGATAGTCGGTTATTTAACTATCAATAAAGATGCGCCACATCATCAGATTCCAAATAATTTTTCCAAAATTATTAAGTCCCAAAATATCTTTACAAGATATATATACACAATTTCCAAATAATTTCCCAATTTATTTGCTTTACCAAAACACCTTCACAATAAAATTTTCCACACTTTACCCATTTGAAAACCCATTTCAAATTAAACACCTTAACCATTTGAAAACAAATTTCAAATTACACAACTCAACCATTTGAAAACAAATTTCAAACCACCATTCATCCTTTATCCCTTTTGAAAACAAATTTCAAAACAACATATAAATCCTTACCGATTTATTTTTAAATTTTACGCTCCAAATTCGTGAATTTTATTTCCATCTTTAAAAATAAATCAACATTTATTTTTAAACCAATTTCCCTTCCTATTATAAATTCCAACGTGAATTAAATCCCAAATACCCATTCATATTTGATTTCAAATCGATTCCAAAATATTCGCTTACACTTTTACCTTTAAAAGGTGAATTCACAAAAACGTTCCATTCCATATTGGAAAATCATTTCTAAACTTATTTAAAAATAAGTAATTCACAATTCAATTTATTTTCAACAATTCGAAAATATTCCATATGCTTAAACCATAGTTAAGTATTAATTTCATTCCTTTAAAGAAATATTCTTTTATTCACATTTATTTGGGTTAAAAACGAATGTTGCGCAAAACATCGTTACGACAACCCAAAAACACTAGTATATGGATTTGAAATTAAAAATAGATATATAAATCCAATACTATACAAATTATCCCCTTCTGTTTCTCGAAAACGTCTATTTCAACAATCAATGTTGAAATCTATGTTTTCAATACTCAATACATTTTAAAACACCTTTAATTCGTTTTAAATTCCATTTAAAACATTCCTTTCCCAAAAACAAACCCATTTTATTTAATAATCTATTCAATATTCAAAATAGTGAATATAGCCCACTTAACAAATTCCCATATTTCAATTTATCAAATTCGATGGATTTCAAATTTATAAACATAGTTTATAAATTCCATTTCTATTATAAACCCCAATTTTATAAATTCCTTTATTAATCCGATGCAATTTACATAACCCAATTTCATACCCAAAAGCCATATTGTAAGTTAAATACTTATAATATTATTTATTTACCAAATCGTTCCTTTGAACTTCACCAATTTCAAATCTTATCACTTACAAGATTTCTTTATGGTTTATAATAATTTCAACTAATGAAATCTTCATTTATTAACAATTTCTATAAAATTCCCCTTTTTAATGCCCAAATCCATTTCTATAAGTTAATAACTTATAAACTTAAAATTTTCCAATAACCGTTCGTTTTATAAATTTCACATTTATTAATCTATAAATCCTAGTGAAATTCATGTTATACATCAACTTAACACTTTATAAATTTATTCTATAACTTCAATAATTTAATTTAAAAACATCCATTTATAAAATCCTTTATATAAACCATTAATAATAATAACTCCCCAAAAACCAAATTTAACTATTTTATAAAAACCTATTATTGTTAAAAATTTCTTTTAAGTTATATTTTATAAAAATATAAATTTTTAAAACATAAAATTTTATCCATCTATTTATTTTAAAATTTAATCAATTCAAAATTTTTTAATAAACCATATTCTTTGAAAAATCGATTTAAAACCCCTTTTAAATTCAAAACCGTTATTTTTAATTTAAAAATTAGAATCCGATGATGCAACGACATCGAATGGTCAATCACGGGAATAACATCATATATCAATGTGATTATCAACAATCAACATAATATTTATAAACAAATAAATATGTGAGGAATCCAGTTGGATCCCTCCAACCTGTTACCCTGCATCCACAGACGTTAGCACAATACCAATTCCACTTCAAGGTGGAATATCGCGGTATATGGGATTTTATAAAATATCCGCTTAATAACGGCGCAATAGGGTCTCATCCGCTATACGAGGCGGGAAATCAAATCCGATATATACATATGCCAATATATATATATCGCTATATATAGTATATATCCTACTATATCTACTAACACAATCAATCAGCAAATCAACAATCAATATTAACTATTTAAAATTTTAAACAAAACCTTTCGATTGAGTGAGGAGTTCTCACCTTGATTTTATTTCCGTTTTTCGCGTTCGTTTCGAATAAAATTAAACGAACGTTTAATTTTACCCAAAATTCAAACGAGCTCCAATCGACTCCAAACCAGCTGCATTGCGAAGAGCTCGGCGATACGAAGCCAACGCAAAAAACCGCGTCCGAATCCGACCTCGTATGCAAAAGTTATTCATTTTTAAAGTTGACACTATTTGAATTTCAAATTTAAATTAAAATCAAACAAAAGAAACCACCCTCACCCCAATACACGTGCGTGGGCCCCCCCCACACTTCTCTTCCATTCGCGTTTCATCTCCAGGAAGAAACACACGCGCACGAGAAACCCAATGCCCCGTTCAACTCCTCCAGGTCGCGACCACCCTGAGTACTTCCCCATCGATCAGAACACGCCATTAGAACGGCCTCGCCAAACCCCACTTTCGCCCCCGACCACGTGCCACTCGGTGGTCCCTGGCGCACGCAAAACGAGGTGAAACGCGCCTCCTTCTCGAACGATTTGCCAACGATCCGCTGAGTTATTCGCCACTCCACCGTACGGATCTGGAGATCTTGGAACGCTCTACAATCTTGCTTCAGAAAATTTTCGAAATCGTTGAGTGGATTTGTCGCGATTTGGAGGAGAAGATCGCTAGGTTTCGGCCATTAAATCGTTTAGAACGACGGCTGATAGCAAAGGCTAGGGTTTGGAAAAAATTGAATATAAAAAAAAAATAGTTATTATATTATTAAACTAATAAAATTCTCTTTTTAATAACTTATGCAAACGAACTCCAATCTACGCATGCCGCCAGGCGATCCTAATGTTTTTCCACATTCCGGACGCAATGGAACAGGTTTCGTAAGCTAATTCGGAAGTATGTGTGAGATACGGCAATAAACGGTCGATTTAAACTTAAACCGATTTAAACGATTTCTAGGCGTTTTGGCTTGTACCGGACAAACGGCAAATCCAAACGACTTGAAATTTGAAATCTTACAATAATATCACATTACGGATCCGATGAAACTGGTTTCGTCGAAATCCGAGACCGTTTGAAAAATGGCTATTTTAACTCGCCGAATTAAAATTAAAACGATATCGATGCGTTTCGAGCTGCCACGGTCAAACGACAACTCCGTTTGCTACGAAATTTGAAATCCGATAATAACTAACTATTACGGATCCAATGGAACTCGTTTCGTTCAATTCCGAGACTGTTCAAAAATTGGCTATTTTTCAGTCGATAATTAAATATCAAAATATTCAATTTTTTCAAATTAACTCCAAATTCAATTTTACAAGTTCTAAAACATTTCTATAACCTTAATATGATAAAATAAAATTTTCCAAACCATTTTCAATCATATTTAACCCAATATCTAATTATTTGTGGAATTTCACTATTAAATAAATCGACTTAATTACAAAATTAAATCCAAAATTCAAAATAAAATTTATTCGACTCCAAAAATTCACTTATTAATATTTAAAATTAATTAAATATTCAAATTTAAATTATTAAAAATTCTGGGTCGTTACAATCTTCCCCCCTTAAAAGAATTTCGTCCTCGAAATTGCAAGTTAAGGAGAATGATCCTAAACCGTTTATTATTTTTCCAAAGCTAATCAGTTTTATCAACTTTTCAAACAAATCTTTTTATTAAAGATCTACTATCATTTCAATTAGCTTTCCAAACTCAATTATAGGTTTCAAACAACATTGTTTACTCAACAATTCAAATTTAAATTTAAATTCAAATTTCAAACTTTCAAAATTTCTCAAAATTTTACTAACTCCCTAAATTTTCGAAAAATTTCGCCAGAGTCTCCTTTGCGCGGCTAGATCGGTACGACTACAAAACGGCACTACGGCCCCTCAGAATCAAAAAGAAAAGAGAAAGCCAAGTGGCTGGAGAAGGAAATCATCAAATCTCATATAAAAATTGAAATACGTACCTTTTGTCGAGCGTTACAAATTTTTTTAACTTTGAAATCAAAATCCCAATTCCTTTATAACCTGTATATCCTGCTAGCATAATATCCAATTATAATATTCAAACCAATTTGCCAATTCAATTATAAAATTTCCAATACATGCTTCTTATACCACTTTTAGTTTACTATTAAAGTTGCATATTCATTTTCATTCAACTTTGCATTTCAATTTTCATTTGAATTCAATTACATAGCTTTCAAATTTTACTAATTCAATTTTCATTAACACTTAATGAATTTACATACAACCAACCAACAAGCAAATAACGACCAATGTACATCCAATACAACCAAATTTTATCCATTTTACTTACATTCAATTTGGTTCAACTGTTTTAATTCCAATTGGTTTAACATTCAATTGATTTTCATCCTATTATTAAACTATTTTCAAATGAATTTACACTTGCATGCATCACTTCATATCAACTTATTCATATTCTATTGATTAACATTCAATTCATACTTTAACTCAATTGCTAGTTCTTTTTACAAATAAAATTGAATTTCATTTATATAACTTAAGTTCACATCTTTTTAACAATTTCATTTACTCACTTTATTCATTTATTTTGATATTAACATCAATTCTTTCAACATTACTTAACTTGCATTCCATTTCAACTTTATTTACATCATTTAATTCACTTGATTATTTAACTTTGATACAAATATCAATTTTTATTCAACTTTGCTTAAGTTATTCCATTTAAACATCATTTGTTAATTAAACTTAAGTTTTACTTATCAATTCAATTCGGATTTTAAATTCCAAAGTAAATCCTATTTAACTTTTACTTAAGTCAAATTCATATCAATATTCAAATTCATATTCCATTTTACTTAACTTAATTGTTTAACCACTTCAATAACTGGTTTCACTTACATTTTCCCATTCTATAAGTTATAAAACTTATTATTCAACTTCTAACTTATATTATAAGTTCAAAACCTTTTTCACTTATACTTAACAACTTCAAGTTGAATTTTAATTTCAAATTGATTTATTACAACAAAACTTCAATTTTTAAATTCATTTTTGTAGCAAATCCATCACATAGAAACTCGAAAATGATACTGATGATGCTGCAGTCATCACCCTTATTATTTCCCAGTGACAATAGTGAAATCAATGCTAATTATTCTTTCAAAAAGTTTTCTTTCTATTCATAAATCACTTTTATAAACCTTTTTACTTATATAATTTTTACTTCTTATATACATACATGATTATCTTACAATTGTAACTCATTATTAATTATAATTTCATCTTATGATTCATTGGTTTATACCATTATTCTTTTTTACAATAGTTGCTTTTATTAGCTTATTCAAACAACTTTTAATTATTTTATATATATATCATTTACAACAACCAAGCAATCAATTATATACACACTTCAATAATTCCTGAAAAATTATTTTCTTTTTTATATATAAAATATAATCGAGGTAAAATTATTTCATTTACCCAATTTAAAACAATATTGTGTCGAATTGTTCTATTCAAGTGTTTAGGAACCCCTTCGATTCAGTTTTCGAGGCTGCGCCGACGAAGGTTCATATACCACTCAATAAACCAATCATCACAATATAAAACAATTTTATATTCACTAACAAATACGCACTCATATCTATTATTACACTCATACTCATTCTAGAGTACTGCTGACTCTATCTCTAATGAGTAACACCCAACAGAGCAGGTTGTCGCTTAACCATATGCTCCGATACCAAATGTAACGAACCTCATTTCCGTCAGCAGTAACCGGTAGGCTTTTCAACCATCCCAGCCCCACCGTGGCTTACACTGGTACCCCAGACCTTGCTTTTACGGCCAGCCTCTCGACTGTCACGGCTTACGCCTAACCAACCCCGTAAAGAGGACGTGTAGGGGTAAGAGTCTCCCGTTCGCCACCTAACGCAAAGCGAGAACCCCCCATCACGTTTCACCTAGATAAGCAAGTCTGGTCCGGGTTCGAACAGAACCGAAGGCACTTCCAAGGAAGCCCTTGCAATCCGGGTATTCACAATCCCGATAAAATTTCCCATCACAAAGGAAATCTCCATATCGTAGCTAACGATGCGGAGACAATCGATAGGTCATCCTATCGTTTTCACAAATACCCGGTCTTCAACACCGGTCTTCAAATGCGATCCAAACGACGTATCGCATATTCGGAATGGGATATATGACACAAAGGTC
This sequence comes from Allium cepa, assembly GCA_030765085.1. Taxonomy (NCBI): domain Eukaryota; kingdom Viridiplantae; phylum Streptophyta; class Magnoliopsida; order Asparagales; family Amaryllidaceae; genus Allium; species Allium cepa. The sequence continues at coordinate 118,296,362 of CM060943.1, forward strand.
CTCTCCCGGCTAAACCGAATAGCGAGCGCTTATTTTTAAAATAAGTGTGCATTCAATTTCAAACAATCACAACAATTACCATCCAAGGGTAAATACTGATAGTCGGTTATTTAACTATCAATAAAGATGCGCCACATCATCAGATTCCAAATAATTTTTCCAAAATTATTAAGTCCCAAAATATCTTTACAAGATATATATACACAATTTCCAAATAATTTCCCAATTTATTTGCTTTACCAAAACACCTTCACAATAAAATTTTCCACACTTTACCCATTTGAAAACCCATTTCAAATTAAACACCTTAACCATTTGAAAACAAATTTCAAATTACACAACTCAACCATTTGAAAACAAATTTCAAACCACCATTCATCCTTTATCCCTTTTGAAAACAAATTTCAAAACAACATATAAATCCTTACCGATTTATTTTTAAATTTTACGCTCCAAATTCGTGAATTTTATTTCCATCTTTAAAAATAAATCAACATTTATTTTTAAACCAATTTCCCTTCCTATTATAAATTCCAACGTGAATTAAATCCCAAATACCCATTCATATTTGATTTCAAATCGATTCCAAAATATTCGCTTACACTTTTACCTTTAAAAGGTGAATTCACAAAAACGTTCCATTCCATATTGGAAAATCATTTCTAAACTTATTTAAAAATAAGTAATTCACAATTCAATTTATTTTCAACAATTCGAAAATATTCCATATGCTTAAACCATAGTTAAGTATTAATTTCATTCCTTTAAAGAAATATTCTTTTATTCACATTTATTTGGGTTAAAAACGAATGTTGCGCAAAACATCGTTACGACAACCCAAAAACACTAGTATATGGATTTGAAATTAAAAATAGATATATAAATCCAATACTATACAAATTATCCCCTTCTGTTTCTCGAAAACGTCTATTTCAACAATCAATGTTGAAATCTATGTTTTCAATACTCAATACATTTTAAAACACCTTTAATTCGTTTTAAATTCCATTTAAAACATTCCTTTCCCAAAAACAAACCCATTTTATTTAATAATCTATTCAATATTCAAAATAGTGAATATAGCCCACTTAACAAATTCCCATATTTCAATTTATCAAATTCGATGGATTTCAAATTTATAAACATAGTTTATAAATTCCATTTCTATTATAAACCCCAATTTTATAAATTCCTTTATTAATCCGATGCAATTTACATAACCCAATTTCATACCCAAAAGCCATATTGTAAGTTAAATACTTATAATATTATTTATTTACCAAATCGTTCCTTTGAACTTCACCAATTTCAAATCTTATCACTTACAAGATTTCTTTATGGTTTATAATAATTTCAACTAATGAAATCTTCATTTATTAACAATTTCTATAAAATTCCCCTTTTTAATGCCCAAATCCATTTCTATAAGTTAATAACTTATAAACTTAAAATTTTCCAATAACCGTTCGTTTTATAAATTTCACATTTATTAATCTATAAATCCTAGTGAAATTCATGTTATACATCAACTTAACACTTTATAAATTTATTCTATAACTTCAATAATTTAATTTAAAAACATCCATTTATAAAATCCTTTATATAAACCATTAATAATAATAACTCCCCAAAAACCAAATTTAACTATTTTATAAAAACCTATTATTGTTAAAAATTTCTTTTAAGTTATATTTTATAAAAATATAAATTTTTAAAACATAAAATTTTATCCATCTATTTATTTTAAAATTTAATCAATTCAAAATTTTTTAATAAACCATATTCTTTGAAAAATCGATTTAAAACCCCTTTTAAATTCAAAACCGTTATTTTTAATTTAAAAATTAGAATCCGATGATGCAACGACATCGAATGGTCAATCACGGGAATAACATCATATATCAATGTGATTATCAACAATCAACATAATATTTATAAACAAATAAATATGTGAGGAATCCAGTTGGATCCCTCCAACCTGTTACCCTGCATCCACAGACGTTAGCACAATACCAATTCCACTTCAAGGTGGAATATCGCGGTATATGGGATTTTATAAAATATCCGCTTAATAACGGCGCAATAGGGTCTCATCCGCTATACGAGGCGGGAAATCAAATCCGATATATACATATGCCAATATATATATATCGCTATATATAGTATATATCCTACTATATCTACTAACACAATCAATCAGCAAATCAACAATCAATATTAACTATTTAAAATTTTAAACAAAACCTTTCGATTGAGTGAGGAGTTCTCACCTTGATTTTATTTCCGTTTTTCGCGTTCGTTTCGAATAAAATTAAACGAACGTTTAATTTTACCCAAAATTCAAACGAGCTCCAATCGACTCCAAACCAGCTGCATTGCGAAGAGCTCGGCGATACGAAGCCAACGCAAAAAACCGCGTCCGAATCCGACCTCGTATGCAAAAGTTATTCATTTTTAAAGTTGACACTATTTGAATTTCAAATTTAAATTAAAATCAAACAAAAGAAACCACCCTCACCCCAATACACGTGCGTGGGCCCCCCCCACACTTCTCTTCCATTCGCGTTTCATCTCCAGGAAGAAACACACGCGCACGAGAAACCCAATGCCCCGTTCAACTCCTCCAGGTCGCGACCACCCTGAGTACTTCCCCATCGATCAGAACACGCCATTAGAACGGCCTCGCCAAACCCCACTTTCGCCCCCGACCACGTGCCACTCGGTGGTCCCTGGCGCACGCAAAACGAGGTGAAACGCGCCTCCTTCTCGAACGATTTGCCAACGATCCGCTGAGTTATTCGCCACTCCACCGTACGGATCTGGAGATCTTGGAACGCTCTACAATCTTGCTTCAGAAAATTTTCGAAATCGTTGAGTGGATTTGTCGCGATTTGGAGGAGAAGATCGCTAGGTTTCGGCCATTAAATCGTTTAGAACGACGGCTGATAGCAAAGGCTAGGGTTTGGAAAAAATTGAATATAAAAAAAAAATAGTTATTATATTATTAAACTAATAAAATTCTCTTTTTAATAACTTATGCAAACGAACTCCAATCTACGCATGCCGCCAGGCGATCCTAATGTTTTTCCACATTCCGGACGCAATGGAACAGGTTTCGTAAGCTAATTCGGAAGTATGTGTGAGATACGGCAATAAACGGTCGATTTAAACTTAAACCGATTTAAACGATTTCTAGGCGTTTTGGCTTGTACCGGACAAACGGCAAATCCAAACGACTTGAAATTTGAAATCTTACAATAATATCACATTACGGATCCGATGAAACTGGTTTCGTCGAAATCCGAGACCGTTTGAAAAATGGCTATTTTAACTCGCCGAATTAAAATTAAAACGATATCGATGCGTTTCGAGCTGCCACGGTCAAACGACAACTCCGTTTGCTACGAAATTTGAAATCCGATAATAACTAACTATTACGGATCCAATGGAACTCGTTTCGTTCAATTCCGAGACTGTTCAAAAATTGGCTATTTTTCAGTCGATAATTAAATATCAAAATATTCAATTTTTTCAAATTAACTCCAAATTCAATTTTACAAGTTCTAAAACATTTCTATAACCTTAATATGATAAAATAAAATTTTCCAAACCATTTTCAATCATATTTAACCCAATATCTAATTATTTGTGGAATTTCACTATTAAATAAATCGACTTAATTACAAAATTAAATCCAAAATTCAAAATAAAATTTATTCGACTCCAAAAATTCACTTATTAATATTTAAAATTAATTAAATATTCAAATTTAAATTATTAAAAATTCTGGGTCGTTACACATATAAATAGAGGGAGATATTATACTTAGGGGGAGATGTTATACTTAGGTGGAGCTTTAAAGATATTATCTGGCACTTGTATAAATAGTGTCGTGTTTTAATTTGTAACGACCCGTAAATTTCCGATAATTAAAATAGCTAATTTAATAAGATTTCGTGATTTAGTGTTAGAAAAAATTTGTAATTCATTTGGAATAATAATAACTAGAATGAAATGCAACAAAATTTATCTAAGTTAAGTGTTTATTAATTGAATGAAATCCCAAATCAATTGAAATAAGATGTAGTCGAAGGTAATTGAATGAATTTGTATTGTATAGGTAATTGTGACGCTTGTTTGTAAATAATAAACTTATAAGTAATTAAAAGTCAACAGTGATAATTATTTAAGTTACCTATTCATTTAGTTAGTCGAACTGAATTTGTGAACCAATTGCAATTGAAATGAAAGTATATATATTAGTTGAGTGCATTATCTCTAACTGCAGTTAAATAATAACGTGGAATTCATCTAATGTAATATAGTAAATCGACTGATAATGAAATTTTTATTTAAAAATCCAATATTGAAATCCGTCAAATATTGAACAATTAAATTGTTTAAAATTTAATATTTGGAATTTATTGAATAATTGAATAAAGGGAATTGAATAATTGTTTTAATGAAAATGGTTGTTCTATAATTTGAATGTGTTAAATTTTATAAGTTCGTTTCGAATATTTCAAAAGATACTGATTTAAGAATAATAAAATTGTTTAAATTTAATAATTACAAATGTTTGAATAATTAAATTCCGAATTGGATATGATTAATTGGATATTGAAATTTAATATATGAAAATAGAGTGAATATTTGAAATTTGATTTAATATGATTCAATTTGGTTTCCAAAGTGAATGTAAGTTATATTTCGATTTTAATAGAGTTATAAGATTTTAAAATTGGGATTTATTGGATAAATTGAATAACGGGTTTAATATGATTAAAAATGATTTGTAAAATTTTATTTTATCATATTAGAGTTATAGTGATGTTATAGAACTTTTAAAACTAAATTTAAAATTTATTTGTGAAAATTGAATATTTTAATATTTAATTAGCGACTGAAAAATAGCCAATTTTTGAACAGTCTCAGAATTGGACGAAACTTGTTCCATTGGATCCGTAATAATTTGTTATTATCGGATTTCAATTTTCGTAGCAATCGGAGTTGTCGTTTGACCATGGCAGCTCGAAACGCATCGAAATTGTTTTAATATTAATTTAACGAGTTAAAATAGTCATTTTTCAAATAGTCTCGGATTTCGACGAAACCAGTTTCATCGGATCCGTAAAGTGATATTATTGTAAGATTTAAAATTTTGTGTAAATCGGATTTACCGTTTGTCCGAGACGAGCCAAAACGCATAGAAATTCGTTTAATCGGTTTAATTTAAATTTGATCGTTTATTTCCGTAACTCGCACATACGATCGAATTAGCTTCCGAAACCTATTCCATTGTGTCCGGAACGCGGGATAAACCCTAGAAACGCCGGTCACCGCGCGCAAATCGGAGTTCGGAAAACCCGGGATGAATAGAGTTCGTCGTTTTTCTAAAGGCAACTCATTATTTTCTTTTTCCAAAAAAAAAAAAAAAAAAAAAAACTAGACCTAGGGTTACAACGCAGCCGCCACTTCCTGCAGTTAATGGCCGAAAATCAATCCCCTTCCTCCCTCATTTTCTTCAAATCCGTTCAAAATTTCAAAAAGTTTTCAACTACAATATTGTAGATCGCGATGTGATCTATCAGTTCAACGGTCAAGATCATATTTAACGAAGCGGATTGACGTGAAACCTCGTGCAAAGGTGGGCCGGTCGGCCACGTTTTCGAGCCTCCATGCTCGACCGAGTTCATCGTCCCCTTGGCCGTGGGTGGCGCACGTGGAGGCGGAGGTGGCGGCGCTCCCTGATCGACGAAAAGACGAACGTTGGGGTCGAAAATTTCCAACCCTAGTTCGCGATATGGGTTTTCTTGCGCGTGGAAATTACTGGAGAACGAGCGCGTGAAGAAGGAGAAGAAGAACGGCCGTGATCTGCAGAATGAATGGCCGTGATTAAGGTTGTAAAATAGTAAGGAAAATGTTAATTTAAATTTTATTAAATTCGTATTAACTTTTAGATATCATAACTTGTTGATGCGAGGTCCGTTTTGGACGAAACGAAGTGCGTTGGGTTCGTATGGACGAGCACTACGCAATGGAGCTGGATTGGAATCGTTTGGAGCTAGAGAAAATTTTGGGTTAAATCGAACGTCGTTCGATTTGATTTAAAATCATAAAAATCAAGGTGAGTGTTTTATAACGCTCACACCGTACTAAATATTTTTATGCTAGTTAAATTGACATTATGAAGTGATATGAATTTTATTTGTCGTTGTTTGATATAAATTTAATTGTCATATAGCTTGTTATTCGAATTAACCATTGAAAAATTTAATTGACAGTTAAATTGAAACCGAAATTGAATTGCGATTTACTTACCTGACATCGATAACTATGAAATTGCCATGAATTGTATTGCTTATTGGATGATGTATTTTGATGGATGCTATTGGTTGATAATTGAATGTTTGGATGTTTATTTGCTTATATAGATCCTGTTATGCATACATATGATACTGTGATTTAATTTAAGTAATATATACTCATCCCTGACATCTAATTGAAATAAATAACTACTTGGCCATAGGATAGAAAATTATATACGGACACCGAATTGGCTAAACTAATAATATATAATAATTTTTAAATCGTCGATTTGAAATTTATTTAAATGTTTGATGTGAAAGTTATAAATAGAAATCGAATTTATAAAAATCGAATTTATCGAAAATGTGAGTTGGAATGTTGAAATAAATTTTGGTTAAAGGGATTTTGTTAAATAATTTAAGTTGAGACTTTGAGGTTTGAAATTGGATATGATTGGATTTCGAAAATTAATTGTTTGAAGGTTTAACCTTGATTCGGGCTTTGAATATTATTAAGTAAAAGTGATATAAAAATGATATTTTGAAATCGAGCTTGGAATTGAATCATATTTGAAATTGGAATTTAGACTTGAATATTGATGGAAAATTTGTTAAGTGTTATAAATGGATATTTTGAAATCCAGCTCCAAATCGATAAAAAAATTGAAATTGAATAAATTGAAGGTGAATGTAGAATTGAATTGATTTGAAGTTAAAGTTGACGTTGTTTTGAATTGAAATCGAAATTGAATCGGTAAAATGGAAATTGAAATTGATTGGAATTGGGAAGTTGTAATTGAAATGGATTGGTTTTGAAGCTGTTTTAATTTGTTTTCCAAATTACTCTGTTATATAAACCATTTTGAATACTTAAACTATTTTAATCTATTTTTAATCTACTTAACCCAATTTAAATTATTTTAAACTAATTTATCTATTTTAAATCCATTTCAAGATTTTAATTATTTTTAACTATTTTAATTATTTAAACTACTTTTAAACTACTTAAAACTATTTTCTAAAAATTTCAAGCTGGTTAATAAGGTGGAATGTTTATGTTTAAATCTTGAATTTAAATACGAATTGGGTTAAATGAAGTTGCAACATAAAATTTAAATTCGGAATGATTTTGAAACCGAAATAAGATATTGAGACGCAAAATGATTTTTGAAAAGGAACCTTATATTTTGAATGGCTATGTCGATATTTGAAATGGATTTGATTTTGAAGTGAATATGACATTTGATATCAATCATGAATCGATTCGAAATGTAAAAGAGCCAACGGTGTAATAATACGTAGTTATTAAAGAGACCGGGATCGGATATGGACATACTCTCTGTCGATACCGAAAACCACTTTAATAACTATTATACGCGGAGTGTTGATCCAGAATGAAGTGGATGGTTTGGTGAACGCGTTGACTGAAGAAAGAGAACGATATTGGATGACCCCTGACATGACTAAAACAGGAGCCGCGCCGGGCCATTGAGGTTCGCCACCTCTAGCGGACACACTTCTTCGATACCATATCTATTACATTTGTGATGCGATTTGGGTGCACCCCTTGATTTGGGAGTGTTGTTTCGCGGTGTTGGGGTAGCTGCTGGCTATGCCCAACATCAGTCCGGATCACGCAACTACTAGTATCCTAGTTGGTATTGCCTCATGTACCTTGTCATACTGATTATCCTATTCGCGACCACTACGTTTTGATTTGTACCTTGAGTATATGGATTGCCCTCTGGTGACTTCCGGTTTTGGGGAAACTACGGTCTTGTATATGCTTTTGGGAATATAAAAATGTGTTAAGGGGGATTATGGTAACGCCTTAACGCTATTTTGATACTTTATATTACTGATAGACATTATCTACTTAGCGTACATTACTATATAGTAGATAGTTTAACGGATCCTTAGGAGATGGAAAATCCCGTAACATCTCTTGAGTTATTGCACGCACGTCGACACTGGATATGAGATGTCAAACCCCGTAAACATCTCTGACGCCGTTACACTCATATTTATTTCCGATTGATTTAACTTTTATAAGGATATTTAGTCCTGACTCGAGTGTTTTGTCTTTTCATTACGCTCGGGTCAGACCTGAGTTTTCAGATTTTGAAGATCTATTCCGGAGGACGAAGACGAAGATTTGGTATACTATTACTATTATTATCTTTGCATCATGATGTCTGCTGCATTATTTAATTGTTCTGTTGTATATGTATAACTCTGATAAATGTTGTATAATAATAATCAAATGTATTCATTTCAAATGTATTCATTTAATTAACAGCTTCATGAACTGTTATTTTATTATTATACTTTAGCCTTCCGCTGTGAGATTCTGTGTTGTTTCATTTCCTTTATTTCCCTTCCTTTTCTTTTCTTAATTACCCCAATAACTATCTGCCCTTTTAATGGTTTGGATTCGACATGGGTATTTGATCGTCGGTTTAAACTGTCCAAAAAGGCCGGTCGTTACAGTTGGTATCAGAGCTTTGGTTTAGCGATAAACCTTGGCTCTAGTGGGGAATAACTCATTGAAATAGAGGTAAACTATATGAATGAGTTGAGTGTATATGAGAGAGCGTACTTGTTAGTGATATAAAATGTTTTATATTGTGTCGGTTGTTTTGTTGAGTGGCTTATGGATTCTGGTCAGTACGAGTAATTAACGTCATTGATAGGGATCTCTAAACACTTAAACAGAACAATTCGACATAGTATTGTTTTGAAATTGGGTAAATGAAATAATTTTGCCCTAATTATATTTTGTATATAAAGAAAATTCTTCAGAAATTAGTGTGACTTATCTAGCTTACCTGGCTGTTAGGAATAAAAATATTGGTTATTATCACTAATTGGATATTGTAATTTGATAACTAAGTTGAATTACAAAAGAACAGTAATAAAATACTTGTGGAATGTTTTAAGAAAGAAATTCCTATAATTTGAAGAAAATATAAAACACTTGTGAAATCTTATAAGAATATTTTATAAAGGTGACTTATGAATTAAAATAGATTTAAATTGGAAAATATTGAATTATGTCCCGGAGGTTTTAAAATGGTTTTCCAAGCTTTGAAGAAATATATATTAATATTAGTTGGAAATTGTTTATGGAAATATTTTGAAAGGGTTTTAAAAGAAGGAATGAATTAAGTACTCCTCTCTTATGTCGCTGGAAAATAATTTCGGTGATGACTGCGCAGCATCATCGATGTTCATTTTCGAGTCTCAAAGTGGGGGAGACCTCTAAGAAGCTTTGTTTTCTTCGAAATTATTTTGGGCAAAATGGGTTTTGGTTTAAACTCCAAAGGTTTGATTTGATATATTTAAAAGGATATAAGTGTATATGTTTATTTCAAATGATTTGAAAAGAACCGGGCATTTAAATTTCTAAGTGCTGTTAATTAATAATTTTCAAATTATTTGAATGAAATGTGAATAACCAGAAATTATAAAATAAGAGGATTAAGATATCTAATCTATTGTTTGGAAAAACTTTAAAGTTAAAAGGCAAAGAGAATCTAAACAAAGTAAATTGTGAACATTCTAAATTGGTAAAATAAAATTCTATAAATTTGTATAAAACCAAAAATTACATTCTGATAACATAAAACAAGACTTACCAAATATTAAAAAAATTAAAATGATGTTTTGGGATATGTAATGAGATGTTGTAAAAATAAACAGAACCGGAAAGTAATTAAAAATATACAAGTAAGGAAAACTCAAAAGGAATTAAAATGTATATAAATGAAAAATTAGGTTGTGATAAAAATGTTATAACTTAAATATTACTTGAAACGATGAATGGATAAATGGAACAAGTAAGTGAACTTAAGAAAGATGATAAATGAATCGAATTATATTTTTGTAAATTGGTTATAGAAAATAAATATAAATTGCATAGAAAAAAAATATATAATAATAATTGAATTTGTAACCTTTAAGATAATTGTAAACTAAGAAAAATCATTTATGAGAGGTTAGACTTTTATAGGATGATTAATAAACTAAAGTGCCGGTTAATAAAATGTTCCACAAATGAATTCGTTATTTACTGAAAGTATGAAAATGAAATAAATGTAACAATGGAATTTCTTATAGCTAAGAATAAATTGGAAAATGAAATTGAATTTAATTAAATTATATAGAATGTTTAAAATGAACATGAGTAAGCAAATTCTATGATATGATGTTAAGAAAAGATAATGTTGAAGAATATGCTATGTAAAGAAATGTATTTATTAACTAAATAATGGATTGTGAATAATAAATGGTAAGTAAAATGAAAGTCAATAAAATAATTTAGTATAGATAAATTGGATAGAAATCTATTGGAAGGTAATACGTGGGATTGTACGTATATTATTTTATTCGCATAACGATTTGATCCAAATTCGAGCACAAAATTTCGAGATGATTTATATCGATCCAATTTAGGATTTTTCACTCGATTTCTGACGACGAACCCTAGATATGGATTTTTAATTTGATTCTGGAATTCTCTATCATAGTATATGGCTATGCAAGGAGAGAAACAGTTTCCAATCAAGGAACCAAATCTGAGTCCGCACTAGAGAGTCGGGTGAACGATACTAGTTTGGAAGTGAAATTGTGTGATCGAATAAGGGATTAGATTGATATTGCTCACGGATGATATATGTACGGCTTACAGAATTAGTTAAGCTAATATTGAAAATTGAAGATGCCAAATATAAAATGATTCTTTTAAATTGTATAATTGGAATTGAAGGAGATAAACCAAATTGAATGTAAAATTTATAATTTGGTTATGTTGGGTATGATTCGGTTGTTATATGATTGTTAGTGGATTGCATATAATTCATTAAATGTTATTGAATTTGAAAGCTATAAATCACTGAAATCAAATTGGAAGTTAAATGAATTTAAATAAAATTTAATTTGATTCAAATTGGAAGTGAACTAATGCAAATATAAATTAGTGAATGTTAACAAAATGAATTGAGAATGAATGTTAGAAAATCCAATGTTAATGAGTCAACTGTGATTAAAAATTGGAAACCAAGTCAATAAATATTAATGAGAAGTGAATTTATATTGATTGGTTATGGATTTGTTGGATGATAGTTGATTGATGGTTGCATTTGTTGTTTTGTTGCATTTGCTATGTTGGCACATGTAGTTGTTATGTTGCTATATTGTGTATATTGATATTATTTTCATATATGCATGTTTCTCATGGTTTGTTGAGTGTTTAGTAGGTGCGGATTGCGCTTGCTTCGCATTCGGAGCTCGCTTTCACGCTATATTATTCGTATATGCTCGCTAATAAAAATATAAGGTACATGTTTATTTTATCATTGGATTTGGTGATTTTTGATGAGCCACTTGGCTTTTGGATTTTCTTTTGTTTGTTTGGGGCCCGTAGAGGCGTTTTGTAGTTGTACCGATCGAGCCGCGCAAAGGAGACTCTGCCGAAATTTTTCGTAAATCCGGGTGTTAGAAAAATTTTCAAGTTTTAAAATTTTTATAACTTGTTTTGATAACTAACTTTAAATTTAGAAAGCCGTTGGAATAACTTAGTGGAAGCGTAGTTATAACTTTATAAATGGAATTTCATTGTTTTATAAGTTAATAACTTTGAATGAAATATATCTAATGCGAATTCTATACTTAGTTCTTTTCCCTTCTTTTTCCTTTTCGGGGACGAAAAGTTTTGAGTGGGGGAGAGTGTAACGACCCGTAAATTTCCGATAATTAAAATAGCTAATTTAATAAGATTTCGTGATTTAGTGTTAGAAAAAATTTGTAATTCATTTGGAATAATAATAACTAGAATGAAATGCAACAAAATTTATCTAAGTTAAGTGTTTATTAATTGAATGAAATCCCAAATCAATTGAAATAAGATGTAGTCGAAGGTAATTGAATGAATTTGTATTGTATAGGTAATTGTGACGCTTGTTTGTAAATAATAAACTTATAAGTAATTAAAAGTCAACAGTGATAATTATTTAAGTTACCTATTCATTTAGTTAGTCAAACTGAATTTGTGAACCAATTGCAATTGAAATGAAAGTATATATATTAGTTGAGTGCATTATCTCTAACTGCAGTTAAATAATAACGTGGAATTCATCTAATGTAATATAGTAAATCGACTGATAATGAAATTTTTATTTAAAAATCCAATATTGAAATCCGTCAAATATTGAACAATTAAATTGTTTAAAATTTAATATTTGGAATTTATTGAATAATTGAATAAAGGGAATTGAATAATTGTTTTAATGAAAATGGTTGTTCTATAATTTGAATGTGTTAAATTTTATAAGTTCGTTTCGAATATTTCAAAAGATACTGATTTAAGAATAATAAAATTGTTTAAATTTAATAATTACAAATGTTTGAATAATTAAATTCCGAATTGGATATGATTAATTGGATATTGAAATTTAATATATGAAAATAGAGTGAATATTTGAAATTTGATTTAATATGATTCAATTTGGTTTCCAAAGTGAATGTAAGTTATATTTCGATTTTAATAGAGTTATAAGATTTTAAAATTGGGATTTATTGGATAAATTGAATAACGGGTTTAATATGATTAAAAATGATTTGTAAAATTTTATTTTATCATATTAGAGTTATAGTGATGTTATAGAACTTTTAAAACTAAATTTAAAATTTATTTGTGAAAATTGAATATTTTAATATTTAATTAGCGACTGAAAAATAGCCAATTTTTGAACAGTCTCAGAATTGGACGAAACTTGTTCCATTGGATCCGTAATAATTTGTTATTATCGGATTTCAATTTTCGTAGCAATCGGAGTTGTCGTTTGACCATGGCAGCTCGAAACGCATCGAAATTGTTTTAATATTAATTTAACGAGTTAAAATAGTCATTTTTCAAATAGTCTCGGATTTCGACGAAACCAGTTTCATCGGATCCGTAAAGTGATATTATTGTAAGATTTAAAATTTTGTGTAAATCGGATTTACCGTTTGTCCGAGACGAGCCAAAACGCATAGAAATTCGTTTAATCGGTTTAATTTAAATTTGATCGTTTATTTCCGTAACTCGCACATACGATCGAATTAGCTTCCGAAACCTATTCCATTGTGTCCGGAACGCGGGATAAACCCTAGAAACGCCGGTCACCGCGCGCAAATCGGAGTTCGGAAAACCCGGGATGAATAGAGTTCGTCGTTTTTCTAAAGGCAACTCATTATTTTCTTTTTCCAAAAAAAAAAAAAAAAAAAAAAACTAGACCTAGGGTTACAACGCAGCCGCCACTTCCTGCAGTTAATGGCCGAAAATCAATCCCCTTCCTCCCTCATTTTCTTCAAATCCGTTCAAAATTTCAAAAAGTTTTCAACTACAATATTGTAGATCGCGATGTGATCTATCAGTTCAACGGTCAAGATCATATTTAACGAAGCGGATTGACGTGAAACCTCGTGCAAAGGTGGGCCGGTCGGCCACGTTTTCGAGCCTCCATGCTCGACCGAGTTCATCGTCCCCTTGGCCGTGGGTGGCGCACGTGGAGGCGGAGGTGGCGGCGCTCCCTGATCGACGAAAAGACGAACGTTGGGGTCGAAAATTTCCAACCCTAGTTCGCGATATGGGTTTTCTTGCGCGTGGAAATTACTGGAGAACGAGCGCGTGAAGAAGGAGAAGAAGAACGGCCGTGATCTGCAGAATGAATGGCCGTGATTAAGGTTGTAAAATAGTAAGGAAAATGTTAATTTAAATTTTATTAAATTCGTATTAACTTTTAGATATCATAACTTGTTGATGCGAGGTCCGTTTTGGACGAAACGAAGTGCGTTGGGTTCGTATGGACGAGCACTACGCAATGGAGCTGGATTGGAATCGTTTGGAGCTAGAGAAAATTTTGGGTTAAATCGAACGTCGTTCGATTTGATTTAAAATCATAAAAATCAAGGTGAGTGTTTTATAACGCTCACACCGTACTAAATATTTTTATGCTAGTTAAATTGACATTATGAAGTGATATGAATTTTATTTGTCGTTGTTTGATATAAATTTAATTGTCATATAGCTTGTTATTCGAATTAACCATTGAAAAATTTAATTGACAGTTAAATTGAAACCGAAATTGAATTGCGATTTACTTACCTGACATCGATAACTATGAAATTGCCATGAATTGTATTGCTTATTGGATGATGTATTTTGATGGATGCTATTGGTTGATAATTGAATGTTTGGATGTTTATTTGCTTATATAGATCCTGTTATGCATACATATGATACTGTGATTTAATTTAAGTAATATATACTCATCCCTGACATCTAATTGAAATAAATAACTACTTGGCCATAGGATAGAAAATTATATACGGACACCGAATTGGCTAAACTAATAATATATAATAATTTTTAAATCGTCGATTTGAAATTTATTTAAATGTTTGATGTGAAAGTTATAAATAGAAATCGAATTTATAAAAATCGAATTTATCGAAAATGTGAGTTGGAATGTTGAAATAAATTTTGGTTAAAGGGATTTTGTTAAATAATTTAAGTTGAGACTTTGAGGTTTGAAATTGGATATGATTGGATTTCGAAAATTAATTGTTTGAAGGTTTAACCTTGATTCGGGCTTTGAATATTATTAAGTAAAAGTGATATAAAAATGATATTTTGAAATCGAGCTTGGAATTGAATCATATTTGAAATTGGAATTTAGACTTGAATATTGATGGAAAATTTGTTAAGTGTTATAAATGGATATTTTGAAATCCAGCTCCAAATCGATAAAAAAATTGAAATTGAATAAATTGAAGGTGAATGTAGAATTGAATTGATTTGAAGTTAAAGTTGACGTTGTTTTGAATTGAAATCGAAATTGAATCGGTAAAATGGAAATTGAAATTGATTGGAATTGGGAAGTTGTAATTGAAATGGATTGGTTTTGAAGCTGTTTTAATTTGTTTTCCAAATTACTCTGTTATATAAACCATTTTGAATACTTAAACTATTTTAATCTATTTTTAATCTACTTAACCCAATTTAAATTATTTTAAACTAATTTATCTATTTTAAATCCATTTCAAGATTTTAATTATTTTTAACTATTTTAATTATTTAAACTACTTTTAAACTACTTAAAACTATTTTCTAAAAATTTCAAGCTGGTTAATAAGGTGGAATGTTTATGTTTAAATCTTGAATTTAAATACGAATTGGGTTAAATGAAGTTGCAACATAAAATTTAAATTCGGAATGATTTTGAAACCGAAATAAGATATTGAGACGCAAAATGATTTTTGAAAAGGAACCTTATATTTTGAATGGCTATGTCGATATTTGAAATGGATTTGATTTTGAAGTGAATATGACATTTGATATCAATCATGAATCGATTCGAAATGTAAAAGAGCCAACGGTGTAATAATACGTAGTTATTAAAGAGACCGGGATCGGATATGGACATACTCTCTGTCGATACCGAAAACCACTTTAATAACTATTATACGCGGAGTGTTGATCCAGAATGAAGTGGATGGTTTGGTGAACGCGTTGACTGAAGAAAGAGAACGATATTGGATGACCCCTGACATGACTAAAACAGGAGCCGCGCCGGGCCATTGAGGTTCGCCACCTCTAGCGGACACACTTCTTCGATACCATATCTATTACATTTGTGATGCGATTTGGGTGCACCCCTTGATTTGGGAGTGTTGTTTCGCGGTGTTGGGGTAGCTGCTGGCTATGCCCAACATCAGTCCGGATCACGCAACTACTAGTATCCTAGTTGGTATTGCCTCATGTACCTTGTCATACTGATTATCCTATTCGCGACCACTACGTTTTGATTTGTACCTTGAGTATATGGATTGCCCTCTGGTGACTTCCGGTTTTGGGGAAACTACGGTCTTGTATATGCTTTTGGGAATATAAAAATGTGTTAAGGGGGATTATGGTAACGCCTTAACGCTATTTTGATACTTTATATTACTGATAGACATTATCTACTTAGCGTACATTACTATATAGTAGATAGTTTAACGGATCCTTAGGAGATGGAAAATCCCGTAACATCTCTTGAGTTATTGCACGCACGTCGACACTGGATATGAGATGTCAAACCCCGTAAACATCTCTGACGCCGTTACACTCATATTTATTTCCGATTGATTTAACTTTTATAAGGATATTTAGTCCTGACTCGAGTGTTTTGTCTTTTCATTACGCTCGGGTCAGACCTGAGTTTTCAGATTTTGAAGATCTATTCCGGAGGACGAAGACGAAGATTTGGTATACTATTACTATTATTATCTTTGCATCATGATGTCTGCTGCATTATTTAATTGTTCTGTTGTATATGTATAACTCTGATAAATGTTGTATAATAATAATCAAATGTATTCATTTCAAATGTATTCATTTAATTAACAGCTTCATGAACTGTTATTTTATTATTATACTTTAGCCTTCCGCTGTGAGATTCTGTGTTGTTTCATTTCCTTTATTTCCCTTCCTTTTCTTTTCTTAATTACCCCAATAACTATCTGCCCTTTTAATGGTTTGGATTCGACATGGGTATTTGATCGTCGGTTTAAACTGTCCAAAAAGGCCGGTCGTTACATAATTCGTACTAGACTTGTGTGTATTATCATCTTGTGTGAATGTTACTCTTGATCTATGGTAGTAGTTTTATGTTGCATATAATCTTTTTTACATCCTCCATTTAAACAACTCCTTTTTGTCGATGACAAAGGGGGAGAAAATTGTGCTAACAGTATATATGCAGGACACAATCTCAGGGGGATATCTTATACAGGGGGAGATTCATAAATATGTTGTCATCAATCAAAAAGGGGGAGAATGTTGAGTCAAGATTTTTATAGAGTTTTGATTTCTGACAAAGGGATAAGCCGTGATCGACAAAAAGAAGTTATTTAGACATAAAGAGCTCCATATGATTAGAGGTTGATTATTTGGTATTTTAGTAATGATTATTTATGTTAAAATCTATCCTCAAATAATCTTATGCCTTTAATCTTCGAATATATATATAAATATATATGAGTGCACATTAACTGTGCAGTTTGGACAAAACCGGTCGACCGGTCAAAAACCAGGTGGTCGACCGTTTTTGCCCAGAATTCACATATAATGTGCACAAGTGAACATAACGTGTATATATATTCAAATTCCTGTCTACCGGTCATTTTTTGACCTGTCGACCGTTTTTAAACAGAGAGCAACCTTTTCCAAATGACACTTCTTTTTCCAATGGTTGCATCTCTTACCTTTCATCAAATAATCATATCTATTAATGGCAACTGTTCACAAAGAGTTACAACTATTTTTCTCTATATATACTCATCTAAATCATTGATTCAATATACATGAAAACATATTCTTTTTACTCTAATTTTTGATATTACTTTCTAAATACTCCTGCATTCTAAAAGCTCTCAATTATTTTAATTGCTTATTGAATCATTGAAATTATTTCATATCTTTTGATTCAATAAGCAATATACTTTCCTTAATCTTCACAAAACATCATTCGTATATTTTGAGGATAAGATTATAGGAAATTTGTACTACAAGTGACAAAACTGTGTTATCAAGAACACATACCGTCGACAAACAATTATATTCATTGTTGTTGAAGTCCTCTGTGTTGTAAGAGGCAAGTGTTGAAGTCCTCGGTGTTGTAAGAGGCAAGTGTTGAAGTCCTCGGTGTTGTAAGAGGCAAGTGTTGAAGTCCTCAGTGTATTAGAGGCATGAAATCCCGTTCGTTTGCTCGGGTGTTGTAAACCTGTTCCTCCGGGTGAAGCGAGGTAGTTAATAGTGAAAATCCAGATAGAAGTCTGGGATTGGACGTAGGACGGTGCTCTGAACCAGTATAAAAATCTCTGGTGTGATTTTTCTATTTTTATTTACTATGCTATTATCATCTATTTCCGCATTTATATTGTAGTCCATATTACACGATTCGTGTGTACTATATTAGCACATATAATTGTATACACACCGCACTTTCATTTTGGTATCAGAGCCTGGTTTTCTAGAGATCGTAACAACATCCTAGAATAAATGGCTACAAAGAGATCTAGTCAAGGCAATAAGAAGAGGAAGAGCAATAAAGAACAATCAAAGGAGCAAACAAACAAATGCTTCATGGCAAAAGATAATGAGGTTAGTGATCTAACTTTTGATGATATGATAGAAATAAATTCAGAACTTCTAGACACTTTAAAAAGTTTCAAAAGAAAATATGAGGAAGCTCTGGAAAATCAGAAGAAAGCAGAATTCGAAAGAGATATGCTTAAAGACGAGAAGAGAATATTAGAAGAAGAACTTGAGAAAATTCAAGATTCAGACAATTCTCAACTCGCTCTATTAAGTCAAGAAATAGAAGCTCAAAAAGAAATGAATAATGCTCTAGCTTCTGAAAATCATGAGTTAAAAACAAAAATTAAAATTGTTGAGTTAGACAACACTAGTCTCAAAACTAAGCTTGATGACATTACTAAAAATATTTCCAATTTTAATAAAGGCAGAGAAAATTTATGCAGGATTATTGAAAATTCTCAACCTGCTTCAAATAAGAAGGGATTAGGTTATGTTAAGAATTCAAAAGCTCACAATGATAGAAGTGGTGTAGGCTATAAACAAGCTAAAGTAAAAATAGTACTAGATATGCATTCATGTATACTAACTTTAGTGCTAGTACTAGTAATCAAGATAGTTTTAAAACCAGTTATAGTCATAATAGTACTTTGTTTAGAAATGATAGAAATTATTCTTCAAGTACTAAGCTAATGACTAATAGTATTAAGATATGGATTCCAGCTAATATGATTGATCATGATAAACAACTTTATATTAGCAACTATTATAAGAATGTAATTTGTAATGAAAATTATATTTATAAAGGTTCAACCACACCCAAATGGGTATGGTTTCCAAAGACCTAACCCCCCGGACCCTAACATAGTAAGTGGGTACCGAAAATTATTATTATTTTTTGTAGGTACTCAGAGAAACAAAAGGAAAATGATAGATTTTGGAATTTCAAAGAATGTTCCATATGTTTAATAGAATTACGTGCTTACAATAAAATATGGACTTCGGTAAATATGGTAAAATTTATTTTACTTTTCCTTCATAATTCATAATGAGTTTATCTCGTTATATACAAGATATTTTATATAATTTTATATATTTCCCCATTCTTTTTGATAATGACAAAGGGGGAGAAATTCATATGCATATAAATAGAGGGAGATATTATACTTAGGGGGAGATGTTATACTTAGGTGGAGCTTTAAAGATATTATCTGGCACTTGTATAAATAGTGTCGTGTTTTAATTCGTACTAGACTTGTGTGTATTATCATCTTGTGTGAATGTTACTCTTGATCTATGGTAGTAGTTTTATGTTGCTTATAATCTTTTTTACATCCTCCATTTAAACAACTCCTTTTTGTCGATGACAAAGGGGGAGAAAATTGTGCTAACAGTATATATGCAGGACACAATCTCAGGGGGATATCTTATACAGGGGGAGATTCATAAATATGTTGTCATCAATCAAAAAGGGGGAGAATGTTGAGTCAAGATTTTTATAGAGTTTTGATTTCTGACAAAGGGATAAGCCGTGATCGACAAAAAGAAGTTATTTAGACATAAAGAGCTCCATATGATTAGAGGTTGATTATTTGGTATGTTAGTAATGATTATTTATGTTAAAATCTATCCTCAAATAATCTTATGCCTTTAATCTTCGAATATATATATAAATATATATGAGTGCACATTAACTGTGCAGTCTAGACAAAACCGGTCGACCGGTCAAAAACCAGGTGGTCGACCGTTTTTGCCCAGAATGCACAGATAATGTGCACAAGTGAACATAACGTGTATATATAATCAAATTCCTGTCTACCGGTCATTTTTTGACCTGTCGACCGTTTTTAAACAGAGAGCAACCTTTTCCAAAAGACACTTCTTTTTCCAATGGTTGCATCTCTTACCTTTCATCAAATAATCATATCTATTAATGGCAACTGTTCACAAAGAGTTACAACTATTTTTCTCTATATATACTCATCTAAATCATTGATTCAATATACATGAAAACATATTATTTTTACTCTAATTTTTGATATTACTTTCTAAATACTCCTGCATTCTAAAAGCTCTCAATTATTTTAATTGCTTATTGAATCATTGAAATTATTTCATATCTTTTGATTCAATAAGTAATATACTTTCCTTAATCTTCACAAAACATCATTCGTATATTTTGAGGATAAGATTATAGGAAATTTGTACTACAAGTGACAAAACTGTGTTATCAAGAACACATACCGTCGACAAACAATTATATTCATTGTTGTTGAAGTCCTCTGTGTTGTAAGAGGCAAGTGTTGAAGTCCTCGGTGTTGTAAGAGGCAAGTGTTGAAGTCCTCGGTGTTGTAAGAGGCAAGTGTTGAAGTCCTCGGTGTTGTAAGAGGCAAGTGTTGAAGTCCTCGGTGTTGTAAGAGGCAAGTGTTGAAGTCCTCAGTGTATTAGAGGCATGAAATCCCGTTCGTTTGCTCGGGTGTTGTAAACCTGTTCCTCCGGGGGAAGCGAGGTAGTTAATAGTGAAAATCCAGATAGAAGTCTGGGACTGGACGTAGGACGGTGCTCCGAACCAGTATAAAAATCTCTGGTGTGATTTTTCTATTTTTATTTACTATGCTATTATCATCTATTTCCGCATTTATATTGTAGTCCATATTACACGATCTGTGTGTACTATATTAGCACATATAATTGTATACACACCGCACTTTCATGTATGACCAAACCCACTTAACCCAGCTAGAGTTCTTCCTGACTAGTATAGCGTTCAAATGTGTACTGAAGGCAGCAATATTCCAATTGATAATATGCATGACTCCCAAGCCACCAGATTTCAAGTCCTTCTCGAAGAGACTGAGAGAGCATGGTAGTGGTTTCCTATTGTTGATGGAACCAGTCCAAAAGAATCTGAGCATAGCACTTCTAACCATATGCAGAAGCTTAACTGGGAGAATGTAGGCTTTGGACCAATAAACAAGCATGGAAAATGCAACTGATTTGATAAGCACTAGCCTACCAGCCTGTGTTAAGAATCGATTGGACCACTTGTCAAACAAGGAAACAATTTTAGTGTAAAGTGGAAGGCAATCAGCAGTCTTGAGTCTAGAAGTTAAAAGAGGGAGGCCAAGATACGTCATATCCGTATCCATACTCTGAAGACCAGAAAGTTGCTTTATTGGGTTTGAGATAGCAGATGTTATCCCAGCAAATGTTATACCAGACTTTGAACAATTAAGTTGCAAGCTAGTCATCATAAAAAAATTAGACAAAGTATTTAAGACACACCGGATTGATGGAAGGTGAGGCTTTGTAAATATCATGATATCATCAGCGAACATGAGAGTAGTAACATTAGTGAGCTTACATTTAGGGTGATACCTGATTAAGCCAGAAGAGTACTTGGAATTTATGTATCTTGTTAAAACTTCCATCACAATAATAAATAAGTAGGATGAGATTGGATCGCCCTGCCTAATTCCTTGTCTACTTTTGAAATATCCAACCGGTCTACCATTCAAGACAATGGAAAAGCTCGGAGTTGATATGCATTCATACACCCACCCAACAAAAGGCTTGGGAAAATTCATTAAGGCCATAATTCGAACTATTGAGGACTAGTGTATGGTGTCATAAGCTTTGGTAATGTCTAACTTTAACATTGCAGAAGGAGTTGCATTTGATCTGGCATACCCACACAGCAGTTCTTGGGCAAGAAGAATGTTGTCAAAGATTGAACGGTTAGGAAGGAAAGCTACTTGATTATTCGATATAATATCAGGGAGAACAAGCAAAAGTCTTGAAGCAATAATTTTCGAAATACACTTGTACACCACATTACAACATGATATAGGTCTAAAGGAAGTAACAGAGTTAGCTTCAGGACATTTTGGGATGAGAGCAATGTTAGTAGAGTTAACTTCTGATAAGAGAGTGCATTTGTTAAAAAAGTTGTGAACAGCTTTGCAAAAATCAACATGAACAATATCCCAGCAATTAAAATAGAAATGAACGTTAAATCCATCAGGGCCACCACTCGATTTTCTGTTCATAGCAAAAAGAGTTTCCTTTATTTCCTCATCAGTAACCTGTTTAACAAGCAACTCAGCTTGGAAACAGGATAATGATGGAAGTGATATTTCATTCAACATATCAAGTTCAGGGGTAAAATTGGAGGAGTTACCAAGTAAGTTTTCAAAGTAATCAATGAAAGCTGCATCAATGTCGTCAGGGGTGGAGTGTAAAGTTCCATCAGGAGACAATATAGTACGTATATTCTCTTTAGCTTGCTTTATTTTGATCGAGGAATGAAAAAACTCAGTGTTACGATCACCAAAATTAAGCCACTTACAGTGCAACTGCTGTTGTTTCATTCCACTTTCAATATCAAGGGCTTTGTTGAGAAGCACACAAAGCTTGGCTTCCTCCTCAGCAGCAACCATGTCATGAGGGTTGTTCATCATAGTTTCCTGAGCTTGTTTATACTTAGTCTTCAAAGCAGTAGTTTGTTTAGAACCATTACCATACTTTTCAGCTGACCATACCCTCAATAGCTTTTTAACAAAGTTGAGTTTCCTGCAAAGAATAAACATTGGGTTACCATAACAATACGTGGACCAAGCTTTACTGACAATTGGTTTAAATTCAGGGGAGAGAGTCCAGTCATTAAAAAATTTAAAACTTCTTTTTACATTTTTAACATAGGGACCATTTGTAAGAATCATAGCGGAATGATCGGGGAGGATTGGGTGGATTAGGTTAATAGAGAGACTAGGCCAGGCAGAGAGCGCTTTGAAGTTAATGAATGCATGATCAATAGTGGAGAAAGTTCTGAGACCACGCCTACTTTTGTTATTCCATGAAAATCTAGCTCCAGAAGTATGAAGCTTGAAGAGGTCAGAATCAGTTATGGCAACACTTAAAGGTAAGATGTGCTTAGGGTGTAAAGGTAGGCCACCAAATTATCATCAAGCTGATAGCAACAGTTAAAATCACCAATGACCAGCCATGGATGCGATTCTTGCCTAAGGAAAGGCAAGAAATCAAAAAGTTTTTGCCTTGAAGCAGTGGAGTTGTCTACATAGATGAAGGTAAGGTAGAAAGAAGTTTTGGATGTGAGACAGTTGATTTTTGTGTGGATATGTTGTCTTGAAGCTAGAACGGAGGTAACAGTATAAACAGATGGATCAAAAAGGATTAAAATCCTACCATGTTCAGCTTCAGATAGGTTATGGAGGAACTTCCAGTCAGGGTTAACATAAGAAGAAGCTCTTAAAGATAAAGGGAGATTGAGTTTTGTTTCAAGAATAGCAAATATTTTGAGATTGTGGGAGAAAATAAGACTTTTAACTTAATCAAGCTTCAAATGACTGTGAGCACCCCTAATGTTCCACACACCAATATTTTGTATCATCATAATCTAAAGAGATTGGTGGGAAATGTTTTTTCTACTCCTAGTTGCAGGAGATTGCGAATCAACAGGTAATGTCTTTTTTTTTTTGGAAGTTTTTTGGTTGTCATTCTGGTATTATTGTCTTTGCTACCATGGCTAGTTACCTCACACAATTGCTTTTCTTTGTCACACCATCCTGGTATAGTAGCATTATGAACATAAGGGAAATGAGTAGCAGTAGAAGGTAAGGAAGGTGACAAGTTATGGTTTAGGGGATCAGGAGAGATAGAAGCAGAAACAATTGGGTTTAAAGAGGTAGATGACAAATTTCGTTCATTTGGAGCAGGAGGAGATAAGAATACTTCAGAGATATTTGGAAGTCTTGATGATGGAACATTCTGCATTTCACAGACGAGGTCAAAAAAGATTTTAGCAAAAGTGTTAAAAAAATTGGATTCAGATGCGGTTGTGTGATGGATATTTATGTCAAGTGGTGCTTCCTTTAATGTCTGATCATTGTACTTATGTGGAAGTATAACTTCATGCTGAAATATTACAGGACTGTTGTGTACATGCACAGGTGACACACCATGCACAGAGACAATACCATGAGAATTCCCACTTTTAGTTACTTGGAGGCAGTTAGCTGAAACAACCAGGCCAACTTCGAGTATTTCTCCTTCCTCAATACTAACAACATCATCTGTTGCTTTTTCCTTAACTTCTAGAGCTGTTTCATCAACTACCCCAAAAAATTCCTCATCAAGCACTTGAAAACTGTTCACCATGCTAATATTTTTCCATGAAAAGCAGGAGGTATTTTTTTATGTTTTAATGCTCCATCCACAGTACCTCCCTCAACATTTGCAGAGGAGAATTGCATTTTCTTGGTGCCAACAAACTCTGCATGTTTATCTCCAACTTGCAGAACAATAGCCTCCTTGTTCTTACTTTTGGAATTGTTAACTTTTGTCCATACCTGTTTGAGATTACTTTTTATACATGACTTACTATACTTCTCCTTAACTGTATCCTTAACACTTTGAGTGACTGGTACTTCATGATTTGCATCCTTTGCCACTTTTGATGCAAAAGAGCAATTATGTTTCGTGTGTCCAAATTCACAACAACTAACACACACCTCTGGTTTCCACAAGTATTCAACTGAAACCAGTTGATCACTGCCATCCATTAGCTTGACAAGAAAGTTATCAACTAATTCCTTGTCAGGAGAGACCTCAACAAGGAATTTTGCAAAATTTATCCTCTCCAATCACTCAGTTGACTGATCCATGCACAGAAACTTTCCAACCCTATTTGCCAACCAATTAACTCCATGATGCGACCAGGCGTACAAGGGTATATTATATAACTTGATCCAAACTGGAACAGAGCGTATTGTCCCACAACTGTTGCCCACTATAACATCCCAAGGCTTAATGATAAACAACTTATTTTTCATGATAATTGGATCTGCCTCAAAGATTCTATGCTTATCCTCAGATGAAGAAAAGCTAAAGAGAAAAAGGAAACCATCAGATTTGACTTTAACTTCACCTTTAAGCTTCCAAACTCTCTTCAGGTGATGCACAACAGAGACATACGATAGGGGCTTATCCAGGAAAAACCCCACAAGGTAGTCTTTCCAAACTGCAGTGCCAGCATTAATTATTTCACTGGAAGGCACAAGCACGTCACCAGAGAAAATAAGAGGAATATCCTGGGCAATGTAAGAGACAGCGTTACGAGGTTTGGATTTAAATAGAGAAGACCAAGGCACCGAGTCAAGCGAAGGAGGTTGATTCAATGGAGAAAAAGGACAGTAGACAAGAGAAGGAGGCAAGGAAGAAGACGTCTGAACAGCGAAAGGTTGAGGAGGAGGGTCAGGAGAAGGTGGAGGAAGGATGGGATGGGACGCTATAACAGGGACAGACTGTAGTTGCGACAAATGAAGAATGGTTGAGGTAGACAAGGGAGCAGAAGAAAGAATGGCATGGTCAGAAGTTCGAAAAGAAGAAAGGACAGGAAGGGATGGAGAAGAAACAGTCCCCATGAAAAAAAGAAAATTGAAAATTATTGGTCAATAATTTGATTTAAAAATAAAATAATATTTTATTTGATTAGATAAAAGATTTTGAAATGAAGTTGGAAGTTGAATTTTAATGAAAGGAAAATGATAATATTTAATAATCTGAAACAAAATATTGATAGAGTAATTGATGAAAGAACGTTGTTTAATTTAAGAAATGGTTGAATTAAGTTTTGAAATCATTTAATAATTAAGTTTTGAAATTACTTAATAATTTAGATTGTAATTATGTAATAATTAGGGTTTGGAATTATTTAATAATCAAATTTTGAAATTATTAATTATGTTTTGAAAATATTTAATAATTAAATAAAATTGAATTATTTGATAATTAAATAAAATTTGAATTCTTTGATAGGAAAAATTGAATTTTTGAATAAGTGAGTTTGAACTTCGTTGATAAATGAAATTGGGTTCCTTTATTAATTAAGTTTGGAAAATCATTTTAAGTAAGTTAATAAGTGAAATTGAACTTCTCGAATATGTGAAATTTAGTTTCTTTATTAATTGAATTTTTAAATTCGTAACTAAGTAAATAAATAAATGATGTTGAATTTCTTTAACAAGAAATAAATGCGTTTTATTGAAACAAATGTAAAGCTTGTAATTTAAGGAATTTGATTTGATGTATTTAACTTGATTAAATTTGTAAGCTTTGATAATGAAGTTGAACGTAAGTGATTGATTAATGAATTGGAAATTAAGTGGAAATTGTTTTAAATGATAAATTAGCTTAACGAATATTGAATGAAAACGATAAATGAATTTAAATTTGATTTGAATGTTAAATTAAATTAATTTAAACGATTTCGGAATGAAACTTATATACGAACTTGAATCAATATTTGAATTGTTTAAATAAAAATTTGAAATTGAACTACAAGATTTTTAAATAGTAATTTGGAAGTTATGAAATGTAAAATTTGGGAAATTGTTTCAGAAAGACAAATGAAATATTGATTTACAAATTCTAATCGAAATTGAATTTGATTTAGTTTGAAATTTATTGAATGACCAATCGGTGTAATAATTACGAAAGTTATTAAAGAAACCAGAATTGGTTATGGACATACTCTCTGTCTAAACCGAAAACCACTTTAATAACTATACGCGGAGTGAGATCCAGAATGAAGTGGTTGGAATGATGTACGTGATGACTGAAGAAAGAGAACGATAATGGATAGCCTTGACACTTGTGTCAAATTGGAAATGACTAAAACAGGAGCCGTGCCGGGCCAAATGGGGTTAGCCACCTCGAGCGAACACACTTCTTCGTAACTACTACTCATTACTTGTGATTGATTGGTGCACCCTCGGAATTTTGGGAGTGTTGTTTCGCGGTGTTGCGATCATTGCGGCGATGCATTTTCACCAGTCCGGATCAGGCAAACGGTAGTTTCACTACCTTGGGTATTGCCTCATGTGCCTTATCATACTTGTATCCCTATATAACGACCACTACGAATTTGTTTTGTGTTATACCTATGGAGTACTCCCTGATATCCCATTAGTTTACGGTGGAGTTTACAGTGCTGTATAGACTATAACGCTTATATAAATGTGTTAAGGGGGATAATGGTAACGCCTTAACACTATTTTGATACTTTATATTACTGATAGACATTATCTTTTTAGCGTACACTACTACATAGTAGATAGTTTAACGGGTCCTCAAAGGATGATTATTCCAACGTCTTTTGAGTTACTTGTATTTCAATTGTTATTTCACTTGAGTTGGATTTATTGATATAAGAATGTTAATCCTGACTCGAGTGTTTTGGTGTTTTGCTTTACGCTCGGGTCAGACCGAGTGTACCAGTATTCGAGACTCACCTTTGGAGTTGGAGCTTCGCTTGGAGAACCAACTATTTATCCAGCTTTCAGATATTCAATTGATTCCAGTGTTGTATTCTGATTTTTGCATTTGACTATTGTATTCGATACTTCTGTTGTAACTATTTAACTCTGTTATATATATAATAGCTTCATAAACTACTATCTTTTGCTTCCGCTGCACATTATTACTCTGTGTCTGTGATCTATGATTATTTATGTAATGTATATGCTCCGTTTTACCAAATTTTAAATTAACAATTCGGTATTTTGAATTACTCAAGTCCGAAATGTGCGAATGCGGATGGTCCAAAATAGCGGGTCGTTACAGTTGGTATCAGAGCTTTGGTAGCTCTAGGAAAAACTTAGCATATATGATAAATATATTTACAGAATCACTTCCATTCGAGTTAAATCTCTTCCTTTTTGACTCGATTTCTTTGAATCTTGGAACATTCTATGCGGTTCCAAAATTCATTCGTGTCACTCACTTTTTGTCTTCTTTTAATTCTGGAGTATCCCATAACTCCACTTCGAATGATCTTTATAATTAATCGGCGGTCTCGCCAATCTACGAATTATTTGTAAATGGATGAAACTCCTTTACAATTAGCAGTGATTTAACGAAGATTTCTGTATCCTCGGTTTACAATGCTATCTATTCCTTTACCGAAGTATTCTGTATCCTCGGTTTACAATGCTATTTATTCCCTTCTATACCAGAATTCTATTTCTTGAGGTCGAATGTCGATTTGCCTTAGAATTCTGCATCGATTTTATTCTTGAAGTCACGGTCGACCGATTAGGGATGCCCGCGTTTTATATGAGTTATCCATCTCCCGATCTGTTATTTAAATCATCTTATTTTTGTTTCGAACCTATCTTCGAATCAAAATTATCTTTGATTTTAGTCCATCAAATTTGAATCTCTATCCTTGCTTTGAAATCCATTCTTGTATCATCGAACGAGGAAGTGTAATTGTAAATTAATATTAAAAAAGTTTTATATATTGTGTTGTTTGAGTTGTTGATGTTGATTTGGATTTTCGATCGATTATTCTAATCAACGCTATCGATAGGATTTCCAAAACACTTGATAAGATTAAACTGACACAATTGTTTTCAAAATGAAATGATTTTATATGACTATATTATATAAGTAAATTTTTTTTGAAATTAGATAGTTAACTGAATTGATTGATAAAATGATTTTCATTTATTATTTTGTAAGCCATTGATTTTACCAACATAAATGATTGAAAATATAAGCATGGTATATAAATTGATTTAGAGGTTAAAATGAATTTAAATAAAGAATTTGAGAATTTAATTTTCGATAATTTTGATTTATGGTTCCAAGGGGTTAAAATATATATTAGTTAAAATGTTTTCGAATATAAATGGTTTACAAAGAATTTTAAATGATTAAATCAGAGCTCTTCTCCTTTGTCGCTGGAAAATAATTTCGTGATGATGGCCGCATCATCGATATCCATTTTCGGGTTTCGAAGTGGAGAGACTATTTTGTAGCCCTGCTACACTTTTGTTTGAAAAATTGATTTTAATTTCTAAACATGACTTGATTTTTAATATATATTGAAGATTTTAATTTTGATTTGATATTATGTATATATATATATTTATTTAGTTATAAAATGGTTGAAATTAATCGGAAATTAATTCTTAAATTTGGGTAAAGGATGATTTTCAGTTATAAATGAAGCCAAATTTTTTTTATATACTTAACTTGAAATAACTGAATTCAAAATTTTTATTTATATAATACCAATTGCATTCTATTATAACTTACCTAAATTTTCAAAAGTTAACTATATAATTGAATATAATACAGTAGAAAATGATATTAAAGGATTTTTAAATAAATTTGAGTAGTTATAATAAATGTAAATATACATAATATATGTGATAAGATATATTGAGTAGAATAAATTTAATAATAATTTGGAATAACGAAGAATTAAATTTGACAAATAAAGTATGATTATAATAATGACTATTCAAATTTATGATTTTGAAATTGTTAATTAAATAATTAGATATATACGATATAAATTGTCATTATAAATAAAATTTGAGTACGTATAAAAATGTTATACACTTAAAGTTTAATTATAAAATGATTAATAGAGATAAAAAGAATACTAGGTTAGTTGAATAATAAATGGATTAATAAAATAAATTGTTGTTTGAAATAAATTTTGAAACAAACAATGATAAATTGAAAATAAACAAATTTAATGAAATTCCTTAAGTTTAAAAAGTCAATTGTTAAATATAGATTAGTTTAAATTGAAATTTATATGTTTAAATTTAATTGTTTTATTTTGTTTTTCAAATCTATTATCTTTATAGTTGTTTCTATTCTCCTACCTCCTTCCTTTTCGAGGACAGAAAGTTTTGAGTGGGGGAGAGTGTAACGACCCATAAATTTTAACGGTTTTAGTAACGTATTTAATTGAAATTTTGTGAAATTTTAAACGATAAAATTTTGAAATATAAATTTGATATTTGTAATGCGTCTAGTTAAACATAGTAACTGGTAAATTTTCGTCCGAAAATATAAAAGTTTATTTCGTGCGTAAATTTACTTCAATTTAATCAGTTAAAAATCGATGAAAATAAAAAGTCTTTGAAACCCAAATATTTTTACATAGAAAAATTCTAAATCGTTTTCTGAGCAAGACGTCATTTTTAGTTTTTCCAAATTCAGACTTCTTTAGCTCCGTCGATCTTATTTTTCTGCGTTTTCCTTGCATTTTCCGCTATTAGAAAATTCAAATTTTTATAATTCAATCGAACCGCTAATATATGTATACCGTTTTGATCGTCTCGTCTTGCTGATCCCTGCGGTTTATTTATTTTGTGTTTCAGAGCCCGGTACGAGTCGGAATCCGCGAAACAATTACCGTCATCAGTACCGTTCAAGCCTTTTGGTCTACCCGTGACCATTCATTTTTCCATGGTGCAAAAGCTGTACAGCAAATAGTTCTTCCCAGAATTCGATAAGGTGCCTCGCAGTATTCCCAACTGTTCATTTATTACATTTGCTTTTCAAAACAAAATTAAAATATTTGGTTTACAAGCTCTGTACGTTTTCTCCTCCCATATTCTTCTCCCTCTTCTCAAAATATTTGTTGCCAATCTCTTCATTTTTTACAGATCTCGAAAGAAAGAAAAACAAAAAAAAACAAAATGAACTTCAAAACACAGTACTCGCACGCATCATTCAACATGTAGGTTGCGTATACACATTTGATTTAGCCTGTGCAAAATGCAAGTGTTCTCTGACAAGCTAAACTTTGCATGAAAATATTAGTCCTTGAGCTGTAGCTTATCTAAACCCATCACCACCCAGACCCGAGTTCCGCCCTTCCCAACATCTCTTCCCTGCCGAGTGCATCGCCTCCGTCCACCTCAGATGAGATCCCCTCTCCACCCTCATCCGATGGCCGCAGCCGCCACATGAACCACAAGAGTCGTTCTCTCTCCTCCAGCTAGCAACAGCCGACCCAAGCCGAGCATCCTTCCCTCCGCACCGACCTCCTCAACCCGATCCTCAAGCCACCTAGCCGACCAACTTCCATTCGCGCCCATCACTTCGCCACCCACCACCTTCAACTCGCCACCGCTTCTCTAGCCTCGGCGACCAACCGTCGTACATCAAAACTTCTTTCACCGCCTCAACAGCCTCCTCACTAGCGTGCAACCCACGTCGATAGTCCATGCGAGCACTACACTCTTTTCCTTGCTTCGCCATTACCTACTTTCTGGCTTCCATTTTGTATGTAAGCTATATTTATAACTATATGTTGAGTTTTGCATAAGTATAATAGTTCCTATTTACAAATCTGTTTGTACAGTATAAGGAATATGTTAGCTTAGTATATTTATGATGCATATGAATCAGAACTATAGTTTGTGTGGGTTAGTTTATTTAAGTTTATAATATTTCATCTTATATATTGTCGTATAGAATACAATTCTGTTTTATATATATTGTTTTCGAATTTGATGCTGTTTAGGTATAAGGCATATATTTGTGTGGGTTGTATATTATATAAATATGTATGTACATTATAATTTTGTTTTGGTTATTTACGTATAGTTGTATCTATATACAGATTTCATTTTTATATATGTGCCTCAAGTCTAAATATGGGTTCAGGTATGGGTTTTTAGAATATAACATAATGAATATACTATTATTTTAATTTTTTTATACATACGGTAGCAGATTGCTTGCGCATGTTGGTTTGCTGCATCATTCATCTGACCTATGATGAAGCTAGCATCATGTCTTCTTTTTTGTTATTATGTATAGATGGGTCGGTGTATATACATTTAATTTTTACTTTATACATATCAAGTTATATATATGAAAATGTTTGAAGAATTTACTTTAATTTATAGTATGTTCAGCATATTTATATTATGTACTTAAATTTAATTTATTATGAAAGCTTAGTGTATTTACATATTAGTCCAATTCCATTCTACGTTTAATGTATTTATGGAATAGGTTATCTTGTTAGTATATAGTAGGCTTTAAGAAGTTATATATAGCTTTTGGTAAGAACCGTATATGTATAAAGTATTGATGTGTAAGTGGGTTTATATAAAAAAAATTATGTACATATTAAATAAATTGTTATATCGATTTATGTTAAACAAATTTTGATTTCTTCTCATTGATTTTCCATTCATCAGCTTTGTCCGTCGTTCCTATTTTCTTCATCGAATTCGTGTCCATCTCAATTTGCTCTGGAGCTCATTTCTGTGTCCAAATTTCTCTAGCCTCGAAAGGCGAGTAATCTCTCACGATTAATTTTATTTTATTTATTAAATTTGATTTCAATTGAACGACAATTGAAATATACTGTGTTAGCTATTGACAGTGTTATGTATGTTATTACCTGTATCAGTTCACCTGTGACATCTGACGCCATTATATGTTATTTATGCAATGATAATCTAGTTTGGCTGATAAATGATTGATTGTTTGATGTTGACATTGGACATTAAATTGTTAACGTAGTAAGTGATAAATAATTTGAAAATGAAACTGACGTAGGATAATTAAAAATTTGAATCAACATATGTGTTGAATTTGATTAGTTAAATTTGTAAATACGACCCCTTTAAATGTTTAAACTAATTGACACGTAGAAATAGTGTTAACTACACCTTGAGCCATTGAATGTATGTTGTATAAATTTATGCAGTATGAAATTGAATAATAGATGTCAAGTGAAGAACCATATTAGTGTTAGTGTAATAATCTTTAATCTGCATGAAATGATAGTGTAGATTTTAGAAATAATTATATTAATTTGCACAAACAACCAATGTAAATTAATACGATTATTTCGGGATTATTTGAATAAATTATTAGTTGTTATTGATGTTTGTTATTGCGTGTTTATTTACTTTGATACCATCTCAGTTATCACACTGCAAGTTCCCTTTGCTATGCTTTGATTTTTTAATTGAAATGGAATTGGGTTGTAATGGTAAATACCCAAATGAACTTGACTTAGGATAGAAAATTAATAAACCCGATTGGTCAATAATTTGATTTAAAAATAAAATAAGATTTAATTTGAATAAATAATAAGATTTTTAAATGAAGTTGGAATTTGAATTTTAATGAAAGGAAAATGATAATATTTAATAATCTAAAACAAATTATTGATAGAGTGATTGATGAAAGAACATTGTTTAATTTAAGAAATGATTGAATTAAGTTTTGAAATTATTTAATAATTAAGTTTTGAAATTACTTAATAATTAAGATTGTAATTATGTAATAATTATGGTTTGGAATTATTTAATAATCAAATTTTGAAATTATTAATTATGTTTTGAAATTATTTAATAATTAAATAAAATTGAATTATTTGATAATTAAATAAAATTTGAATTATTTGATAAGAAAAATTGAATTTTTGAATAAGTGAGTTTGAACTTCGTTGATAAATGAAATTGGGTTCCTTTATTAATTAAGTTTGGAAAATCATTTAAGTAAGTTAATAAGTGAAATTGAACTTCTCGAATATGTGAAATTTTGTTTCTTTATTAATTGAGTTTTGAAATTCGTAACTCAGTAATTAAATAAATGATATTGAATTTCTTTAACAAGAAATAAATGTGTTTTATTGAAACAAATGTAAAGCATGTAATTTAAAGAATTTGATTTGATGAATTTAACTTAATTAAATTTGTAAGCTTTGATAATGAAGTTGAACGTAAGTAATTGATCAATGAATTGGAAATTAAGTGGAAATTGTTTTAAATGATAAATTTGCTTAACGAATATTGAATGAAAACGATAAATGAATTTAAATTTGATTTGAATGTTAAATTAAATTAACTTAATGATTTTGGAATGAAACTTATATACGAACTTGAATCAATATTTGAATTGTTTAAATAAAAATTTGAAATTGAATTACGAGATTTTGAAATAGTAATTTGGAAGTAATGAAACGCAAAATTTTGGAAATTGTTTCAGAAAGACAAATGAAATATTGATTTACAAATTCTAATCGAAATTGAACTTGATTTATTTTGAAATTTATTGAATGACCAATCGGTGTAATAATTACGAAAGTTATTAAAGAAACTGGAATCGGTTATGCACATTCTCTCTGTCTAAACCGAAAACCACTTTAATAACTATACGTGGAGTGAGATCTAGAATGAAGTGGTTGGAATGATGTATGTGATGACTAAAGAAAGAGAATGATAATGGATAGCCTTGACACTTGTGTCAAATTGGAAATGACTAAAACAGGAGCCGTGTCGGGCCAAATGGGGTTAGCCACCTCGAGCGAACACACTTCTTCGTAATTACTACTCATTACTTGTGATTGATTGGTGCACCCTTGGAATTTTAGGAGTGTTGTTTCGCGGTGTTGCGATCATTGCGGCAATGCGTTTTCACCAATCCGGATCAGGAAAACGGTAGTTTCACTACCTTGGATATTGCCTCATGTGCCTTGTCATACTTGTATCCCTATGTACGCGACCATTACGAATTTGTTTTGTGTTATACCTATGGAGTACTCCCTGATATCCCACTAGTTTACGGTGGAGTTTACAGTGCTGTAAAGACTATACGCTTATATAAATGTGTTAAGGGGGATAATGGTGTGACGCCCCACCTCTATACCCACGCTAGCCAAGAACACTACGACTAACGCGGAGAATAAGGCTGTTGAGGAGCAGCCATCAGTAGTTAGGCCTTACACTAGTATTGGTTATCTCGATAGGAGTGGTATATATATATATTCTTTCATTTTTCACCTCTGATTTATTTACTCCCATCGACATACCCCAATTCCAGTATAAAACGAACTACGATGGTTCATAATAGTTTAGAACAGTAGGTATAATAATAACACAGATAATATCAATAAATGCGAAACACAGATAAAACAGAAAAGTCTCATATATATAACTTATGTCAGTTACAATACATTTGACATAGAACATATGATACAACAACAACTGTCGACCCAGGAAGTTATATATATACAAGTACATTATCGACTAACATACATGAATACATATCAACCTATGCTATGACACGACAACTCCCAAAAGATAAGAAAAGTCTTCATAGCTCAAACAGCTACCCAAAGCAAGATATCTACGACCTGAAATAACTCGGTCTGACCCGAGTATTAAACTCAAAAGAAAATAATACGCGGGTCAGTCTAATTCAAACTCAGTTATTAGTGCACAGAAGCAATAATAATTAAATAATGAATAGACGACAGTCACAATAAATCTCGTCTATCCGATCCTTAAGTAAAGAAATCGGATAATGATAAATATAACACGTAATAGTGTTAAACAACAAATCAGCAAATTAAACCAAATCAGAATACAATTCAGAATATTGAATTGAATAAACAAAACAGTTTAAACCATTGAAATATCAATTAAAATATAAATTCGAGTAGGGCTGCAGTACACGCACGCGTCCACTGCCTCGCCACTACAGCATATGGAATATGCAAAAGATCAATAAATCAAAACAAGATAGAATATCATAAAAGCCATACCGTGTGGCTGCAGTTCACACTTACGTGCACTGCCTTGCCACTACATTGATAATGTACCCAAAAACTCAATTCTGTGTGGCTGCAGTTCACGTTTGCGTGCATTGCCTTGCCACTACAATAATGATGTACACAACCGGGCACAAGGTCAAACCCGAACTATTAGCTAGATTCAACACAGGGGAGGTGTACAGGCTACGACTTCAAGCATAAAGTAGTTCAATATCCAAGCAACAATGAAAAACAATGGAACCAACTCAAAACAGTCACAATATGAAGGCAGCAAGTAAAACTGCAATGCTCAAACTCAGGTGGACAACACTGACTTAAGTACACAAGTGACACAACAATGCATAGAACCAAGACACAAAGGAATGTCAAAATGATAGTGAAGTGGTCAAAGAATAGCCATACACAAAGATAAAGCACAATCCAGACCAGGTAGTACAAGTATCAAGACCGAAGTCAGATGAAACAATGCCCAAAATGCAACATGCTCAAAGACCAATGCACAATACGCAATAGCGGCATAGCACTAAAAATTGCAAATACGAACCACTACAGTGATACAAGGTCAAACCCGAGTTATCAGCTGGGTTCAACACAGGGAAGTCGTACAGGTTACGACTTTAAACATGCGAACAGGAAAACCAAAACAATGCCCAACTCAAATGAACACAGCGAAATGCACAAAGGCATGGCAACTGCACCAAGACCAAACAGTGAACCAATTCCAGAACAGGTAAGCCTGAACCAAGTCCAGAACTGGTAAGCCCAAATAAATGCACAGACTCAAGTTAAATAAAGTGTCTAATGTAAATACAAGGACTAGTGATTTAAAATATGTCACAAGAGAAGTCTTGGGACAAGTCAAATACAACTGAAAATTTCAAATCATTAAAAGCTAAAAATCAGTGATGTCAAGTGACCGGAGTTAAATACAAGTATCAACTTTAAACAAGACATTACTGCCGAGGTCATGCAACAGCAGGAAGTAGTCAAATTCAATGTAGACAACAGATTTTACAATTCAAAAGTTCTTAAACAAAATTGAGAGAATGCTCCATTACTACCATGATTCCATGCAACTCAAAATTAAATCAAATGCACTGCCTCACGAGCGCAAGATATAGTGGACTACAAATAATACAAGTGATGTGCAAAAGTATTCCAGATTCGAACAACACAAGTGCACAGGCAGTTTTACCAAAATAGACAATACAACATCTCACAGCAACATGACTTAGTGCATAAGCACTATGTAGAGTTCGAGGCTACCAAGATGAACGATTTGCCTCAAAGTAAAATGAAACAGTTACAAGATGAAATGTACAATGCCACTGCAGTTGCAAACCAGTGGGTTGCCAAAATCAACCAGGCTACACAATGAACTCAAACTCATGTAAATACAAATCAAAATACAACAAGTTACAACATAACTTAATTGCTCAAAGCAACTCAAGTCAGAAATTTAGAAACCAGCATCAAGTGGACAAATTAACAAGTCAAACACCAAGATCCAATTCAAAACAAGGTCAACGGCAGTGTAATCAGCCAGTGACGAATAAAGTCGAAGCCGACCAAAATTCACGCAACAAAACAAAATCGAACGAGAGGCATAGTACTAATTTGAAAAGAATCCCAAAACCAATCGATCGAAATTAACCAGAAACAAAAACGAACTTGAAGAAGTCAGAAAAATCTCGAGCAAACAACATATATCGAACGGCAAGAAAAATGAATCAACAACCTTAAACAATTGAATACGAACGAAAATCACTGAATTCGAACCATAAATAAACATGAGGTATGAATTAGATGTGAGTAAGTAAATTTACTCACCTTGACCGAGGCGAAGGCGAACTCGATCGAATTTGAAGCCGCGACGATCACAAATCAAGCGGCCGCAAGCACCATAAGAGACGAGCAACGATCAAACAATTGAAAGTGGCATCTTTGATTTTTATACAAAGCCCTAATTTTCGATCGAACGAAGAAAAGGGACGAAGTCGCCACCATTTTAGTTTCTTTCATTTATGTTTTTAGGTTTGCGAAGAGAAATGAAAATAGAGGGGGAAATTTGGGTTTGCCTTTGTGTTTAGGGTTTGCCACTGAAAATTGAGCAAAGATAGGAACCGGGTTATATAAATTAAAATGGAATGGGCCGAAATGATAAAGATAGAGGAAAGAGGGTCATTGGGCCAATGTTCGACTGAAAGCCCGAATCAATCTCTAGCATCCAAGCAACATCGACTGACTGAGCAAGAAAAATTGGCAAAACCAAATGATTATTTTAAAGCCCACAAATCTTTATCAAATTTAAAAGAATTTCATCTCGATTAAACACTACCCAAAGCAGTAAGCCATCGCCATTAAATATTTAACGATGATTATAAATTGGTGAAAAATCTCGGGTTGTTACAGACTTCCCTCCTTAAAGAAATTGCGTCCTCGCAATCGTAAGGAATAATTGGACAAAACGTAACAACCATAAATGCATATCATCACAAAATGAAGAAATTTGAAATAGGAAGTTCACAAAACAACAATATCTAATTATCGATACGACAATTAGAAGACAGCAAAATCAGCAAATCTAATTGTCAACAAAGGTAATTAGAAAACACAAATCACAAATATCTAACTATCAAAAACGATAATCAGGAATTACCACAACGGTAATCAAATTTCAAATCAAAAAATATTCAATTATCAAAACGATAATCTAATCTTAAATCATAAATATATAATTATCACAAACGATAATTAAATCTCAAATATCTAATTATCATAAGCGATAATCAGAAACAACAAATATCTGATTATCAAAAACGATAATCAGAAATCACAAATCAACGAATATTTAATTATCTCAATTGATAATCAAATCTTAAATCACAAATATTTAATTATCACAAACGATAATTAAATCTTAAATCACAAATATTTAGTTATCCTAAATGATAATTAGATCACAAATATCCGATTATCAAAAACGATAACCAGAAATCACAAATATCTGATTATCAAAAACGATAATCAGAAACCACAAATATCCAATTATCAAAAACGATAATCAGAAATCACAAACATCCGATTATCAAAAACGATAATCAGAAATCACAAATATTTCAATTAACGAGTCCGGAATTAACCGAAATAGCAAACGCACATGTCCCATAACCACGAGTTTTACTAAATCGTTTAATTTACTTCATCGTTTCCTTGAAAGTGCAAAATTTTGTATTCTAGAAATAACATTTCACATTCTCAAACAGACAAGTCCGGAATGAAGCGAATCAGTAAAAGAAAGGGGTCATAGTCCTCGATTTTTTCTGAAACGTTTAAATCGCTTCATCATTCTTTTGAAAGCGCAAAGTGCAAAACTTCTGAAAACGATTTTCATTTATTTTATAAAAATAATAATTTACATTCCCAAACGAACAAGTCAGGAATTAAGCGAATCAGCAAAAGAAAGGGGTCATAGTCCTCGATTTTTCTGAAACGTTTAAATCGCTTCCTCATTCTTTTGAAAACGTAAACCGTAAAAATTTTGTAAACGATTTTTATTTTGAAACAATTTTTAAAACACGTGATTAAAACAGCAACATCAGTAACAACCTCGACAAGGAAATCGCACTTCTCAAAATACCGTAAAAACGGACAACAAAATAAGCATCGCGGAATAACCGCTTGAAAATCCATTTTAAAATCGACGGTTACTGAAGTTAATACGTAAAAACCTCATCAAAATAATTGGCATAAAAATATAATACCAATGAATTTTCGTCCATCAAAAATGTCACAAGAATCTTCTCAAAGATTGAAAGGGGTATCATACCCTAAACTTGTATTCATAACAAGTCAATGACACACGAATTCACCATTGCACAAAAATTGATAAAACTTATCAATAGAAATCACAAAAATTGGTGAAGCACAAATTCTAGAAATCATCACAAGAAATCCAGAAAACACAAATTCTAGAAATCTACACAAGAAATCCAGAAAACACAAAGAGGGAAAGAGGCCTATCACATGACGGTCCGAAGACCATGGGGAGCTACCCCATATGGGTGAGTCGGAATCACCCAGATGAGGTCTAGGCTAACCAAAAAGCAAAAAGGTATGTGTGAGTGGAAGCACACAAATGGTGTCTAGCCTAACCTCGCAAACAAAAAGGTATGTGTGAGCGGAATCACACAAATGGTGTCTAGGCTAACCAAAAAGCAAAAAGGTATGTGTGAGTGGAATCACACAAATGGTGTCTAGCCTAACCTCGCAAACAAAGAGACGTCTCACAATTGCTAGTCTAAATCATAAAAAGTGGAAGGCCTATCACAAAATGGGAGCATGAAAACTCACCAACCGGTATCACAAAACGAGACGCTATCTTATGGTGGCCAACCATTAAATTTTTGACACATGAATGGTCCGAAGACCATGGGGCGCTACCCCACATATGTGATGGTGAAACATCACACAAATGCGATGGCGAAACATCACAAGAGCGGGGTCTAGTCTCCCTCGCAGACAAAGAGACATCGCACAGTTGCTAGTCTAAATCACAAAAATGATCGTCATGATCATCAAGAAGTGTCAATTACAGTAAGCTAGTAAATATATGAGCTTAGCTTCATGTCCCATAACCACTAGCTTAACTTAAATATTTACGAACAAATTGTAGATCTCCACTAGAAAATTGTCATAAGAAGTTCAATCGAACAAGTCCAAGAATTGACCAACGAAGCAAACGTAAGCGTTTCATACCACTTGTTTTACTAAGCCGTTTAATTCGATTTCTCATCCGAGTGAAGTAAAGGCTTGTATATACTAGTAGATTGGAAAATGGTTTAAGTAAAGTTTGTAATAAAATAGTTTTGAAATTGTTTGGAGAAAAGGGTTTTGATATTTACTACTAGTATAGAAAACCTTTATATTTTTAAAGTGACAAAGCATAAAAGTGATTGTAGAAACAATCAATCACAAGAATTCACATATGAAGATGTGAATAGAATCCAAAGAAATCGATATTGAATCCTTCAAAAGGTATGTTCACGAAAATCCCAAAGAAAATGTCACTAAAGTCGCTAATAAATTGTAACGACCCCAGATTTTATTTTTTTATTTTTATGAATTTAAATTGATAATTAAAAGAATTTTTGAATTTAAATTGTAAAATTGATTATAAATGACAGCGAGTTTCCCCGATTATTATAGAAAATATGTTAAGTCATATGAATTTGAAAATTCGTATATATGTGAATATATATGTATATATTGGATTTGAAATAAAATCTTAAACATGGGGTTTTAAGAATAAATGAAACATAGAATAAAACGCATTAAACAAATTTGTTAAGGAACAAACACGCTAAAACAACTTTTACAATTTGTACATAAAGTAAAAGGAATATATATCAAACATAAGCAAAACAGATATATGAAAGGAAGACATAAAATATATATATAAAAGCAAAAGAAATATGTACAAACTAATAAAGTAAAAGCTTTAGATAAAATAAAGAAATACGTTCAAATGTTCACAAATAACAATAACAACTTTATATCTATATAACATAATCAAAAGCAACCTAGCCAAGTAGCTTAGGTATGCAAGCAAGAATATAAAACAAAGTCTATTAAACATAAATAAAGATAAAATAAAGCAAAGTAAATATGAAACGTACATATGGAAGCATTGCAAAGCATATTCAAGTATTAACAAATAAACAAACAAAATACACTTACCAAATAATACAATGTAAATAAATCCATACAAGATGAACTATAAAATATAAGTTTAACACATTGAACAAAATATGTACAAACAGTACAAAGGCTTGCAAAAGAAGCAAACATGAAATATACATAAGTATGTACAGCCGAAATCAAATAAACACAAATTATAAGTGTATGGTACAATGCAATTAATACTAGCATACAAAAAATTCAAGATTTCAGTCAACAAAATCTTTGACTAAATACAAACTAAAACATTTGAACAGCAAAACAATTTATGCAATATCTTAGCCACCAAATATTTTGATATTACACATAGCAGGTGGTATCACTAGTAAACAAATAAAAAAATAAAAAGATGATAAGTATAAGCTTCCTATATAAGCCAAAACTAATTAATGTTAGTATATACTAATATCCTATCAGCCACCATTGGAAAATAAAAAAAATCTCTGAAAAAAAATTTGACAAAAACAATCTTAGTACAAAATATGTCACCCTGTGTACAAACAGAAATAATCACCTGTAGAGTTCATCTCCTATATATCAACTTCTCCACATTTGAGTACGAGCTGAGAAATTTTATCTGAAAACTTAAACAAAGATTTAATTTAAACAACACCTCAAATTCAACCAAACCAGAGAAACAAAGGAGAAGATTTCCAGTATCAACTTCAAAACCAGTTTTCAACTTTTCAAACTTCAAAACTTCTGGAAAACGAGATGTTTAAAGTGAGTAACCTCATCTTTTGAAATTTAAAAATATAATCTATTGCTTGCATATCAGTGAATAGGTATGGGGGTGTTTATATATATATATATATATATATATATATATATGTATGTATGTATGTATGTATGTATGTAGGTATGCATGTATGTGTGAGTTTCCTGGAAAATGAATTGTGTACAGGCTTTGTTCATTCTCTGTTTTAAATCCCTGAACCCAATTTGCTTCAAAAGAAAAAAAAAATTCAACTCCACTTGATCTAGTGACTTTATGAACTTGGAATTTAAAACAAAGATTGTTTGTTACCTATTATATTAAGTTTAAAAAAAAAAATGTATACAACTTAATGCTTCTGGAAATTTAAAGAACAGAGCCAAACTTTAATTTAGTCGAATTTCAAACTTGTTGATTCACAAATTCAGTTATATAGATTGAAGTCGTATACCAAAATATGATTTTTAAGGTATAAATTATAATTTTTAGAGTTGGAATTTAAGAGCAGTTCGAGCTTGTTTACATTTCGTTTAATCATCAATTTCTGGTGATCTCTTGGTTCGTGGTGGTCGAGTTTCTTCGTGGTGATAGAGCAGGCTATGGGGGTGATGGGAAAAATAGTGGATGGGGGTGCAGATGGCCGAGGCGGCGGCGGCGCAAGGTTTATGTTTGTAAACCTAAATTTTTTAGTGGTCAGAGAATTAATTGTTGTGGCTTTTCTCGTGCATCGAGTTGCACGCGACCATGGGTGATGGAGGAGGGGAGGTTGGCGATCGCGTGACCGAAGTTGCACAAACTCTGATGGCCGAGGTTGGATGAACGGCGCTTGACAGGCTTCGGGGGGGTGCTTTCATTTTTCCCAGTTTCAATTTGAACACTCATTTTTGTTTTGGGTTATACGCTTTCGTCTCGATGGCTTGAATAGATTCCTGAATCGATTTGCGACTCTTCAGAGTCGGTGAGATGCGCCGGAGTGATGGCGAACGGCGGTGCATATGCACAGTTTTGTTCGTGTATCAGGTTTGCGTTTCGTGTGTGTGACTCGGAGGAGTATTCGTGTGAGTGGGTTCATGCCTCGGGTTTGAACTCGAGTGTGTGGAGGGGTATGTGAGTGTGCCATTTGTTATACTTGAAGTTTCAAATAAAAAAAAAGAAGAAGAAAGAAATGATGAAGGAAAGAAATAGGGGGGAAGATGCGGGGAAAATGGGAGGAAACCGGGTTGCTACTAGAGAAAACACAGAGTTGCCTCGGGTCCATTTTCCAGGGTTTAGCTTAAACAACTTTTAAGTTATTTTGTTAAATAAATTCAGTATTGATAAAGTAAAAAAAAAAAAAAAGAGTTTAAGTTAGAATTTGATTTGAAATGTATAAAAAAAAGGGGTTTGCAAATATAAAAAAAATTAATTAACTTAAAGTATAAGTTCATTAAGAAAGTAAGTAAATTTATATTTGTAATTAAATAACTTAAGATTAAATAAATTGTAATAAAAAGTTGATA
This sequence comes from Allium cepa, assembly GCA_030765085.1. Classification (NCBI taxonomy): domain Eukaryota; kingdom Viridiplantae; phylum Streptophyta; class Magnoliopsida; order Asparagales; family Amaryllidaceae; genus Allium; species Allium cepa. Next base: position 118,340,154 of record CM060943.1, read on the forward strand.
ATTATGTGATTAATCACTTTGAACCTAAGAATTTAATGACTACTGAAAGTTAATAAATAAATAAATAGTAGTTAACTAAGTAATTAAATAAGTGATTAGTAATAAATAAAACATTAATTGAGATTTATTAATTAATTATTAAGGTTATTAACTGATAATAAATTATGATTCATGAATTGATTTTATTTTTTTTTATAATTAAGGAGTGATTAATTTAATTGATACTAGAATCAATTACAAATTTATTAATCAAGATTGTGGTAATTCTCAAGAAGTTAATTTAACATAAGTTAATTAAACTAATCATAATGTATATTGATGTTTTTCGTTTGATTGACTTTGAATCTACTGGTTATGACTAATTGCGAATAATTTAACAAGATTAAAGTGATTGATTTATTTATTAATATCAAATGATTTGTAACTAATAAATCAAGATTGGATATTTTATTCATAAGAAATAATTTATTTGGAAATAAACTGAATTAATTAGGAATAAACAATTCTGTTTATCAATGATTATTGAATGCTTGACCTTACTTATGAATGGTTTTATTGTGTGAGATACCTTGAATTGATTGTCATGTCTGATCTGTGATATTTTATTCTGTGGTTTGTGCCGTGTATGATTTATTCATTTATTTACATTTGTATATTACCTGTGAATCTGTGAATGGACGATAAGCGTTATAGTTTATGTCGCTTATCAAATTATATTTCTGTGATTTGATCTGTGATGATTGATGATGTTGCACTATTGTGTTAAACCCCTGGACCACACTTACACTCACAAATATGGATTTCACGAGGAAATCGATTAAGTCACAGATTTTTGAATAGTTTTAAATTTGAATATTTGAATTCAAATGTTTTGGAAATGGATTGGGTTTAAATTAAAAGATTTTGAAATGGAATTTCAAAGATGAAATTTATTTTGAATAACTTGATTGAATTTTGGAATTTAAATATTCTGATTTAAATTTGAATTCAATATTTGAAATTGAATTCTATGATCTGGAAATTAGGGACTAAAGATGTTATACCAGTTGGGAATTTGAATTTAAATTCAAAGGCTTTAACTCGTGTAAATAAAAATTTGGATTTTCGAAAAACGAAAACTATTTGTTTTCAAATAATAAAAGCTTTCATATAGGAAGTGAACGTCCAATTTGTGTTAAAAGGATTTCAAGTTAAAAATGAAAATGATTTTCCAAATTATGGAACGATTTGAAAGTTATAAGTTAAACCTTCAATTTAAAGATTTAACGAGTTAATCCAATTGAAATGGGGGTTGATTTGAAATTCGTAAATGGATCTTTGTGAATGGGGTGAACTTTGTGAATTAAATCTTTTGTTCAAAAGATTAAAGTGTGGAAATTGTTTAAACCACTGAAGATTTTTTTTAAATAAATCTTTTGTTTAAAAAAATTTGAAAATGGTAATTTGTTTAAACCATTTGAAAGAAACTTTGAATTATTAAGTTGTGACTTAATTGAAATCCCATATCCATATATTTTAAATATTGCACTCACTATTCGGTTTAGCCGGGAGAGGACCTCTGTGTCATATAACCCATTCCGAATATGTGATACGTCGTTATGGATAGCATTTGAAGACCGGTGTTGAAGACCAGGTATTTGTGAGAACGATAGGATAACCTATCGATTGTCTCTGCACTGGGTAGCTCCTAGTATAGAGATTCCCTAAGTGATGGGAAGTCCAATCGGGATTGTGAATACCCGGATTGCAAGGACTTCTTTGGAAGTGCCTTCGGTTCTGTTCGAACCCGGAACAGACTTGTATGGTTACATGTCTGACACTACACTTTGAGATATAAAGCAGATTTCTTTCAAATACATATCTGTGGTGGCGGAGAATTTATTCTCTTAGCTTAACACCCTTCTCTGAGACGTATGAGCTCAGAGGTTATGTAGTTGAAGGTTATCAGCAATATACTCCCAATTTGGTAGTGTGACATGCTGAGTGCTGCTGTGTGTTGATGATCATTGTTTGATCATTGGTGATATGATCATTTGTTTGATCATTTATCTTTGTGATCATTACTTTGATCATTTGTTGACCCAAAGCATGGCTTTGTACCAAAGCGTAGCTATGTGGACGAGACTGCATCAGGACCTCACACCCCGAAAATGGTCAAAACAGGAAAGATGCGGCAAGGTTATGAGGGTCGCGCCCTTTAGGGTGTGTCATTCCCTTCTGGTAAAGGGTGGTATCATGGTATGGAGCCCTGATATTTAACCTATGTGGTAGCTCCAATCTCATTTACTGTGTGGTGGTTGCTTAGAGGCGCCTCGGATAAAGGTCCCAAAGGACCGGGGAGTGGCTTGCTCGAGTAGTAGTTACCTAGTTACAGAGGTAACCCGGCCTTGTGTTGGCAGAGATCCGGTTAGGTTCTCGGGACGTCCCGCCAGAGGCGATCCCATGTGGCAGTAGGAAGTTACTTAGCCTGACCATTTGTTGGAAAATCCAAAGAAACAATACGCGCCCTGTACGGTTTTAGTTGTATTACCTGCCATGGAATGTGGTGGTAACCTGCTATTGAACATGGTAGCTATAGTAGGCATACGATAATGGTCGTATGCTGGCTAAGATTAATATTCTACTTTCGAAATGTTTTCTGCACTTTGCACTTATAATAATAATAATATCAAAGAACTTTCTACGTATCAAGCATGTTTGACTATCATAAGAAGAAATCTCCTCCAATTATGCGTTTGCATTGTGTGTGTGGCGGGAGGTCTTATGGTAGTTTCATTTTCTAAAAAGCATATCGGATTTTCTTTTATAAATCTTGTGTATTTTTAAAGATAAACTATTTTTGTTACTCACACCAGTCTCATGACTGACCCGGAGTTTATTGTTCCTTTCCTAAACTCTGGGTGCTCACTATTTTCCACACGAGCAGTCTAGAGTTGGGTTTTTCAGATAGTTAGGTTCAGTTGATCATCTGGAGCTAGTTTCAGTCTTTGGATGCACACCAGTCTTGCTCTCTTAGTGAAATGGGATGTTGGTTCGAGCTGTTGGAGTTCTCTCTTGAAGATTATATTTGAGTTATCTGTTCCGCTGCTGGTGTTAGCTATTTTCTTTTCCGCTGCTATTTTATTGTATCATATCTCTGATGTATATCGATTACTATTGTATCATCTGTTGTATCAGATGTTGTCTATTGATATTCATTATTTCTTCCGCTGTGTTGTTTACTTAATGGTGTTATAAGCTCCGGCGACTCGGATTTGAACGGTCGAATCTGCGGCATTCGAGTACGATGTAAAGTATGGATGTCGATTTTTGAACGGGCAAAATCGATTCGTTACATTTGGTATCAGAGCTGAGGGTTAAAACTTTAGCTCAGGAGTATAACACATTAAGTAACTCACTAGAGATAGGGTGAAGTATACCCTAGAATGAGTAATCCCTAAGATATCCGTCCGTACGCCTCAGTAAATTCTCTTACTATCCACCGATAGTGAGTATGAAGGCAAGAAGAGGATGAGATAGGGGACAGGGAAAAGTGACTATAAATGGTCAATGCCCTGCAATAGTGGAAGTAATTTTTTTTTCTCTATCGATCTTCTTTGATTCGTTTCCAAATTCTTTTGACTTCTTCATGATAGCTCCAGAAGAAGTTTCAGTGTGATGGTGGCCCTACAAATCGTTGTAGGAAATTCTTACTTCGTATTTTCATCGTTTCTTATTAGAGTTTGATTTAAACCTTGATGAATATGGATCGACAATTTGAAACTGAAATTTGAAATAAATTGGAAAAATTTTAAAAAAAAAAACAAAAAAAAACAAAAAATTTTTTTTTTTTGAATTAACTCGATTTATGGAATATGAAGGATAAGTTGAATTATATCAATAAAACGATTTTTGGTTGAAAACAAATTTTGAATTTCTGTTATAACTTCTTGGATAAAATAAAATATGAAATATAAACTTTGATGTATTTCTCAGCCTATAAAATTCTAAAAATTAAGATCTTAATATTTGGATTTTGATTTTAATTGTAGAGAACAAATAGCGTTATCCGAGGAGGAAAGGTCAGGAGAGTGGGTGATTATGCTTCATCCAGTAGGGTACGAGATGATGAAGGCGAGTCATCAGTTCATAGGGAATTCCCAGTGGAGCCTGTAGTGCAGCCCCAACCACCAGTGGAAGAAGAAGAAGAAGAGGAGGAATTCGAAGAAGAAGTTGAAGAAGAGTTCGAGGAAGAATTCGAAGAAGAAGTTGAAGAAGAGTTCGAGGAAGAATTCGAAGAAGAAGTTGAAGAGGAATTCGAGGAAGAGGTTGAGGCGGAAGAAGAACCTGAAGTGGAAGAAGAGTCCGAAGGTGACGAAGCAATTCATTGGGATTTGGATAATGCCGTGGATGATGATGATCCCATTGAGGACGAGGAGTTAAATGGTGGGTACCTTATTCTGGAAGAATCTGATCCGGAGGAGATTTTTGAGACAGACGATGAGGTTGAAGTGATAGACCTGTCAGGGCCTGAGAGGGAGAGTTCTGACAGTGAGAATTAGTAGTTGGTCGGTTTGACTTATTTTGGGGTATTATATAGGTATTTTGGACTTGAGATCATAGTAAGGTTGGATGTTAGTAGGTTATGTATGACTATAACTCATGTACTAATATTTTGAGTAGTGTTTAATATAAAATATATTATGAATGGCCTGAAAATATCCATGTGTTACTAGTATAATTTGAATTACCATTAGTCTATTTTGTGTGTATATAATTCGAGAGACGAGCTGTACAATTTCGAGGACGAAATTCTTTTAAGAGGGGAAGTCTGTAACGACCCCAGATTTTATTTTTTTATTTTTATGAATTTAAATTGATAATTAAAAGAATTTTTGAATTTAAATTGTAAAATTGATTATAAATGACAGCGAGTTTCCCCGATTATTATAGAAAATATGTTAAGTCATATGAATTTGAAAATTCGTATGTATGTGAATATATATGTATATATTGGATTTGAAATAAAATCTTAAACATGGGGTTTTAAGAATAAATGAAACATAGAATAAAACGCATTAAACAAATTTGTTAAGGAACAAACACGCTAAAACAACTTTTACAATTTGTACATAAAGTAAAAGGAATATATATCAAACATAAGCAAAACAGATATATGAAAGGAAGACATAAAATATATATATAAAAGCAAAAGAAATATGTACAAACTAATAAAGTAAAAGCTTTAGATAAAATAAAGAAATACGTTCAAATGTTCACAAATAACAATAACAACTTTATATCTATATAACATAATCAAAAGCAACCTAGCCAAGTAGCTTAGGTATGCAAGCAAGAATATAAAACAAAGTCTATTAAACATAAATAAAGATAAAATAAAGCAAAGTAAATATGAAACGTACATATGGAAGCATTGCAAAGCATATTCAAGTATTAACAAATAAACAAACAAAATACACTTACCAAATAATACAATGTAAATAAATCCATACAAGATGAACTATAAAATATAAGTTTAACACATTGAACAAAATATGTACAAACAGTACAAAGGCTTGCAAAAGAAGCAAACATGAAATATACATAAGTATGTACAGCCGAAATCAAATAAACACAAATTATAAGTGTATGGTACAATGCAATTAATACTAGCATACAAAAAAAATCAAGATTTCAGTCAACAAAATCTTTGACTAAATACAAACTAAAACATTTGAACAGCAAAACAATTTATGCAATATCTTAGCCACCAAATATTTTGATATTACACATAGCAGGTGGTATCACTAGTAAACAAATAAAAAAATAAAAAGATGATAAGTATAAGCTTCCTATATAAGCCAAAACTAATTAATGTTAGTATATACTAATATCCTATCAGCCACCATTGGAAAATAAAAAAAATCTCTGAAAAAAAATTTGACAAAAACAATCTTAGTACAAAATATGTCACCCTGTGTACAAACAGAAATAATCACCTGTAGAGTTCATCTCCTATATATCAACTTCTCCACATTTGAGTACGAGCTGAGAAATTTTATCTGAAAACTTAAACAAAGATTTAATTTAAACAACACCTCAAATTCAACCAAACCAGAGAAACAAAGGAGAAGATTTCCAGTATCAACTTCAAAACCAGTTTTCAACTTTTCAAACTTCAAAACTTCTGGAAAACGAGATGTTTAAAGTGAGTAACCTCATCTTTTGAAATTTAAAAATATAATCTATTGCTTGCATATCAGTGAATAGGTATGGGGGTGTTATATATATATATATATATATATATATATATATATATATATATATATATATATATATATATATATATATGTATGTATGTATGTATGTATGTATGTATGTAGGTATGCATGTATGTGTGAGTTTCCTGGAAAATGAATTGTGTACAGGCTTTGTTCATTCTCTGTTTTAAATCCCTGAACCCAATTTGCTTCAAAAGAAAAAAAAAATTCAACTCCACTTGATCTAGTGACTTTATGAACTTGGAATTTAAAACAAAGATTGTTTGTTACCTAATATATTAAGTTTAAAAAAAAAAAATGTATACAACTTAATGCTTCTGGAAATTTAAAGAACAGAGCCAAACTTTAATTTAGTCGAATTTCAAACTTGTTGATTCACAAATTCAGTTATATAGATTGAAGTCGTATACCAAAATATGATTTTTAAGGTATAAATTATAATTTTTAGAGTTGGAATTTAAGAGCAGTTCGAGCTTGTTTACATTTCGTTTAATCATCAATTTCTGGTGATCTCTTGGTTCGTGGTGGTCGAGTTTCTTCGTGGTGATAGAGCAGGCTATGGGGGTGATGGGAAAAATAGTGGATGGGGGTGCAGATGGCCGAGGCGGCGGCGGCGCAAGGTTTATGTTTGTAAACCTAAATTTTTTAGTGGTCAGAGAATTGATTGTTGTGGCTTTTCTCGTGCATCGAGTTGCACGCGACCATGGGTGATGGAGGAGGGGAGGTTGGCGATCGCGTGACCGAAGTTGCACAAACTCTGATGGCCGAGGTTGGATGAACGGCGCTTGACAGGCTTCGGGGGGGTGCTTTCATTTTTCCCAGTTTCAATTTGAACACTCATTTTTGTTTTGGGTTATACGCTTTCGTCTCGATGGCTTGAATAGATTCCTGAATCGATTTGCGACTCTTCAGAGTCGGTGAGATGCGCCGGAGTGATGGCGAACGGCGGTGCATATGCACAGTTTTGTTCGTGTATCAGGTTTGCGTTTCGTGTGTGTGACTCGGAGGAGTATTCGTGTGAGTGGGTTCATGCCTCGGGTTTGAACTCGAGTGTGTGGAGGGGTATGTGAGTGTGCCATTTGTTATACTTGAAGTTTCAAATAAAAAAAAAAGAAGAAAGAAATGATGAAGGAAAGAAATAGGGGGGAAGATGCGGGGAAAATGGGAGGAAACCGGGTTGCTACTAGAGAAAATACAGAGTTGCCTCGGGTCCATTTTCCAGGGTTTAGCTTAAACAACTTTTAAGTTATTTTGTTAAATAAATTCAGTATTGATAAAGTAAAAAAAAAAAAAAAGAGTTTAAGTTAGAATTTGATTTGAAATTTATAAAAAAAAAAAGGGGTTTGCAAATATAAAAAAAATTAATTAACTTAAAGTATAAGTTCATTAAGAAAGTAAGTAAATTTATATTTGTAATTAAATAACTTAAGATTAAATAAATTGTAATAAAAAGTTGATAATTATGTGATTAATCACTTTGAACCTAAGAATTTAATGACTACTGAAAGTTAATAAATAAATAAATAGTAGTTAACTAAGTAATTAAATAAGTGATTAGTAATAAATAAAACATTAATTGAGATTTATTAATTAATTATTAAGGTTATTAACTGATAATAAATTATGATTCATGAATTGATTTTATTTTTTTTTATAATTAAGGAGTGATTAATTTAATTGATACTAGAATCAATTACAAATTTATTAATCAAGATTGTGGTAATTCTCAAGAAGTTAATTTAACATAAGTTAATTAAACTAATCATAATGTATATTGATGTTTTTCGTTTGATTGACTTTGAATCTACTGGTTATGACTAATTGCGAATAATTTAACAAGATTAAAGTGATTGATTTATTTATTAATATCAAATGATTTGTAACTAATAAATCAAGATTGGATATTTTATTCATAAGAAATAATTTATTTGGAAATAAACTGAATTAATTAGGAATAAACAATTCTGTTTATCAATGATTATTGAATGCTTGACCTTACTTATGAATGGTTTTATTGTGTGAGATACCTTGAATTGATTGTCATGTCTGATCTGTGATATTTTATTCTGTGGTTTGTGCCGTGTATGATTTATTCATTTATTTACATTTGTATATTACCTGTGAATCTGTGAATGGACGATAAGCGTTATAGTTTATGTCGCTTATCAAATTATATTTTTGTGATTTGATCTGTGATGATTGATGATGTTGCACTATTGTGTTAAACCCCTGGACCACACTTACACTCACAAATATGGATTTCACGAGGAAATCGATTAAGTCACAGATTTTTGAATAGTTTTAAATTTGAATATTTGAATTCAAATGTTTTGGAAATGGATTGGGTTTAAATTAAAAGATTTTGAAATGGAATTTCAAAGATGAAATTTATTTTGAATAACTTGATTGAATTTTGGAATTTAAATATTCTGATTTAAATTTGAATTCAATATTTGAAATTGAATTCTATGATCTGGAAATTAGGGACTAAAGATGTTATACCAGTTGGGAATTTGAATTTAAATTCAAAGGCTTTAACTCGTGTAAATAAAAATTTGGATTTTCGAAAAACGAAAACTATTTGTTTTCAAATAATAAAAGCTTTCATATAGGAAGTGAACGTCCAATTTGTGTTAAAAGGATTTCAAGTTAAAAATGAAAATGATTTTCCAAATTATGGAACGATTTGAAAGTTATAAGTTAAACCTTCAATTTAAAGATTTAACGAGTTAATCCAATTGAAATGGGGGTTGATTTGAAATTCGTAAATGGATCTTTGTGAATGGGGTGAACTTTGTGAATTAAATCTTTTGTTCAAAAGATTAAAGTGTGGAAATTGTTTAAACCACTGAAGATTTTTTTTTAAATATATCTTTTGTTTAAAAAAATTTGAAAATGGTAATTTGTTTAAACCATTTGAAAGAAACTTTGAATTATTAAGTTGTGACTTAATTGAAATCCCATATCCATATATTTTAAATATTGCACTCACTATTCGGTTTAGCCGGGAGAGGACCTCTGTGTCATATAACCCATTCCGAATATGTGATACGTCGTTATGGATAGCATTTGAAGACCAGTGTTGAAGACCAGGTATTTGTGAGAACGATAGGATAACCTATCGATTGTCTCTGCACTGGGTAGCTCCTAGTATAGAGATTCCCTAAGTGATGGGAAGTCCAATCGGGATTGTGAATACCCGGATTGCAAGGACTTCTTTGGAAGTGCCTTCGGTTCTGTTCGAACCCGGAACAGACTTGTATGGTTACATGTCTGACACTACACTTTGAGATATAAAGCAGATTTCTTTCAAATACATATCTGTGGTGGCGGAGAATTTATTCTCTTAGCTTAACACCCTTCTCTGAGACGTATGAGCTCAGAGGTTATGTAGTTGAAGGTTATCAGCAATATACTCCCAATTTGGTAGTGTGACATGCTGAGTGCTGCTGTGTGTTGATGATCATTGTTTGATCATTGGTGGTATGATCATTTGTTTGATCATTTATCTTTGTGATCATTACTTTGATCATTTGTTGACCCAAAGCATGGCTTTGTACCAAAGCGTAGCTATGTGGACGAGACTGCATCAGGACCTCACACCCCGAAAATGGTCAAAACAGGAAAGATGCGGCAAGGTTATGAGGGTCGCGCCCTTTAGGGTGTGTCATTCCCTTCTGGTAAAGGGTGGTATCATGTTATGGAGCCCTGATATTTAACCTATGTGGTAGCTCCAATCTCATTTACTGTGTGGTGGTTGCTTAGAGGCGCCTCGGATAAAGGTCCCAAAGGACCGGGGAGTGGCTTGCTCGAGTAGTAGTTACCTAGTTACAGAGGTAACCCGGCCTTGTGTTGGCAGAGATCCGGTTAGGTTCTCGGGACGTCCCGCCAGAGGCGATCCCATGTGGCAGTAGGAAGTTCCTTAGCCTGACCATTTGTTGGAAAATCCAAAGAAACAATACGCGCCCTGTACGGTTTTAGTTGTATTACCTGCCATGGAATGTGGTGGTAACCTGCTATTGAACATGGTAGCTATAGTAGGCATACGATAATGGTCGTATGCTGGCTAAGATTAATATTCTACTTTCGAAATGTTTTCTGCACTTTGCACTTATAATAATAATAATATCAAAGAACTTTCTACGTATCAAGCATGTTTGACTATCATAAGAAGAAATCTCCTCCAATTATGCGTTTGCATTGTGTGTGTGGCGGGAGGTCTTATGGTAGTTTCATTTTCTAAAAAGCATATCGGATTTTCTTTTATAAATCTTGTGTATTTTTAAAGATAAACTATTTTTGTTACTCACACCAGTCTCATGACTGACCCGGAGTTTATTGTTCCTTTCCTAAACTCTGGGTGCTCACTATTTTCCACACGAGCAGTCTAGAGTTGGGTTTTTCAGATAGTTAGGTTCAGTTGATCATCTGGAGCTAGTTTCAGTCTTTGGATGCACACCAGTCTTGCTCTCTTAGTGAAATGGGATGTTGGTTTGAGCTGTTGGAGTTCTCTCTTGAAGATTATATTTGAGTTATCTGTTCCGCTGCTGGTGTTAGCTATTTTCTTTTCCGCTGCTATTTTATTGTATCATATCTCTGATGTATATCGATTACTATTGTATCATCTGTTGTATCAGATGTTGTCTATTGATATTCATTATTTCTTCCGCTGTGTTGTTTACTTAATGGTGTTATAAGCTCCGGCGACTCGGATTTGAACGGTCGAATCTGCGGCATTCGAGTACGATGTAAAGTATGGATGTCGATTTTTGAACGGGCAAAATCGATTCGTTACATAAATGATAGCAACAAATCGGGGAATTAACACGAATCGATTAAATTTGGAAACCAAATCAATTCACTAAAATTCACATTCGAGGACGTGAATAAAATCCAAAGAATTCGATTCTAAATCCATCAAAGTAGAAATACCCAAAAATTCCAGAAATAGAAGTTATAACAACTAATCGGAAAAGAAGAATCGATTAACAATTGGAAAAACAAAGCAAAACGAGCATAAATGCATAAATGCATAAATGACTTCAACAAAAATAAAAATCAAGTCAACGCTGAAGTCAACAATTATTTTCCACAGTCGAGTACAAAACGAATCAACATCCTCATCAAAGAATTCAACAGCAAACAAAGCCAGAGCCTTGGAAATCAAGAAACTAGCAATTTCACGAAAACAAAATCAAATGCACATGAATAAACGTTAGGAATTCATACCTAACAATCAAAAATAATCATAAGCAAAGATGAGAGATAAAACATCGACAATTAGTTGTAACACATGTTCCGTCTAAGTTACGTTTTATATTATGTCCATAAACCCCAGGCTCCGATACCAAGCTGTGACGCCCCACCTCTATACCACGATAGCCAAGAACACTACGGTGCAATGCTGTCAACTAGCGCGGAGAATAAGGCTGTTGAGGAGCGGCCATCAGTAGTTAGGCCTTACACTAGTATTGGTTATCTCGATAGGAGTGGTATATATATATATATTCTTTCATTTTTCATCTCTGATTTATTTACTCCCATCGACATACCCCAATTCCAGTATAAAACGAACTACGATGGTTCATAATAGTTTACGACAGTAGATATAATAATAACACTGATAATATCAATAAATGCAGAACACAGATAAAACATAAAAGTCTCATATATATAACTGATGTCAGTTACAATACATTTGACATAGAACATATGATATAACAACAACTGTCGACCCAGGAAGTTATATATATACAAGTACATTATCGACTAACATACATGAATACATATCAACCTATGCTATGACACGACAACTCCCAAAAGATATGAAAAGTCTTCATAGCTCAAACAGCTACCCAAAGCAAGATATCTACGACCAGAAATAACTCGGTCTGACCCGAATATTAAATTCAAAAGAAAATAATACGCGGGTCAGTCTAATTCAAACTCAGTTATTAGTTCACAGAAGCAACAATAATTAAATAATGAATAGACGACAGTCACAATATATCTCGTCTATCCGATCCTTAAATAAAGAAATCGGATAACGATAAATATAAAACGTAACAGTGTTAAACAACAAATCAGCAAATTAAACCAAATCAGAATACAATTCAGAATATTGAATTGAATAAACAAAACAGTTCAAACCATTGAAATATCAATTAAAATATTAATTCGAGTAGGGCTGCAGTACACGCACGCGTGCACTGCCTCGCCACTACAGCATATGGAATATGCAAAAGATCAATAAATCAAGACAAGATAGAATATCATAAAAGCCATACCGTGTGGCTGTAGTTCACGCTTGCGTGCACTGCCTTGCCACTACAGTGACAATGTACCCAAAAACTCAATTCCGTGTGGCTGCAGTTCACGTTTGTGTGCACTGCCTTGCCACTACAATAATGATGTACACAACCGGGCACAAGGTCAAACCCGAACTATTAGCTGGATTCAACACAGGGGAGGTGTACAGGCTACGACTTCAAGCATAAAGCAGTTCAATATCCAAGCAACAATGAAAAACAATGGAACCAACTCAAAACAGTCACAAGATGAAGGTAGCAAGTAAAACTGCAATGCTCAAACTCAGTTGGACAGCACTGACTTAAGTACACAAGTGACACAACAATGCATAGAACCAAGACACAAAGGAATGTCAAAATGATAGTGAAGTGGTCAAAGAATAGCCATACACAAAGATAAAGCACAATCCAGACTAGGTAGTACAAGTATCAAGACCGAAGTTAGATGAAACAATGCCCAAAATGCAACATGCTCAAAGACCAATGCACAATATGCAATAGTGGCACAGCAATAAAAATTGCAAATACGAACCACTACAGTGATACAAGGTCAAACCCGATTTATCAGCTGGTTTCAACACATGGAAGTCGTACAGGTTACGACTTTAAACATGCGAACAGGAAAACAAAAACAATGCCCAACTCAAATGAACACAGCGAAATGCACAAAGGCATGGCTACTGCACCAAGACCAAACAGTGACCAAGTCCAGAACAGGTAAGCCTGAGCCAAGGCCAGAACTGGTAAGCCCAAATAAATGCACAGACTCAAGTTAAACAATGTGTCTAATGTAAATACAAGGACCAGTGATTTCAAATATGTCACAAGAGAAGTCTTGGGACAAGTCAAATACAACTGAAAATATCAAATCATTAAAAGCTCAAAATCAGTGATGTCAAGTGACCGGAGTCAAATACAAGTATCAACTTTAAACAAGACATTACTGCCGAGGTCATGCAACAGCAGGAAGTAGTCAAGTTCAATGCAGACAACAGATTTTACAATTCAAAAGTTCTTAAACAAAATTGAGACAATGCTCCATTACTTCCATGATTCCATGCAACTCAAAATTAAGTCAAATGCACTGCATCACGAGCACAAGATACAGTGGACTACCACTACGCCATAGATGACCTTCTGCAACATTTTTGCAAGGTGTTGCTAACTAAAATGTTGCGACAGCTATAAAATTTTGGTCCTACTGCAACGTTGTATTTTTGGTGTTACCTTAGCCATAAAAATGTGTTGCTCTAGCTAAACAAGTGTAACACGATGCAACATTTTTATATAGTGTTGCCATAGATATATTCTAATTAAAAAAATTTAAATTTTTTTTTACACCTCAGCGATCCACACCACCATTTAAAACAAAATCTCAACCGTCGATTCACACCATCGATCCACACCTTACCAATTTCCATTTCCCGCTTTACTTTTCTTTCTCATTCCTCTCTCTATGAAAATTAGGGCACACGATTTTTCTTTCTCGTTCCTCTCTGTGAAAACTAGGGCACGCGATTCCAATTGCTTTGATGCTCTGATTGATCGAATCTAGTGTAAGAAACGTTCCTGGTAGCTTGCTCCTTCATTCTCTTTGATTGATTGCTCGAATTGCTTTGACTTCGTCGTCGGGTGCGATGTGATATTATTTGGTATGTTTTCTACCTTCTGGTTTACTTGATTATTCTCAATTTTGGTTACACTCGCACGCTTTTGCCGATGATGAACTGGGATTTATTTATAGGCTTTATTTCCTATAATCTCGAGTTTAATCTTTCTGTTGGAATTTGAGAAATCTGGTATGTTGGATTGCGATGATGTATTGGTATGTTGGATTTTGGTCCACTGGCTTGATTTTGCTTTGCCGATGATGAATTGCGATGTGATATTATTTGGTATGTTGGATTTTGGTTCACTAGCTTGTTTTTGATTTCTGATCTGAGCTTGTTAGCTCCTTCTGCTGCATTTGTTAAACCAGAACTTGAACCTTTGTTAAACTTGTTCACATACCTTTGTACCTTGCTGCATTTGTTAAACCAGAACTTGAAGTATTTGTATTCTGCTGTCCTCTTGAAAACTGCTTCACTTGAAAATTTCTGCATTTTTGAAAATCAGAACTTTGAAAGTGATCTTTGGTTTTATTAAACTGTTGTCTAATCTGAACATTGAGTTTTGGTTTCCACGATATATACAAACATATGTGTGTTGAGCTTTGTTGGTTTTGCTTGGTATGGACTGAACTAGTACCATGCTAACCTTGTTCTTTAACATGAACTAATGCTCCAAGTCCTCTGTATATCATATTACTGCCTATGTTTCTCTTGTACATGCTTGATGCATTCACTATTTTTGCTTGATGGGATGCCTATGTGTACTGCTGTGTTTCTTGCACTAGCTTGTCTACATTTTGCTGAACCCGGTTCTTGTTTATTTTGTTGTTTGCTTGGCCCTGAGTTGAATCCAGTCGATGACTCGGGTTTGACCTTGTGCCGTGTCCATTTTTTTTGGCTTGTCTACATATCTGGCTGCACTTGAGTATGCACTTGCACTTGAGTAGTTGCACTTGAGTAGTTTCTTGTACCAAGCCTTATGATGCATGCATGTTCATCCATGTACATGCATTTCTTGGTCATGTTATGTTGCTTGCTGTGTTAAGTACTACTTTATGCACTTGGCTTCTCCTTTGTGCATTTTTGCCTGAACTGTTGCTTGCTGTCTTCCATATTGTCTTGTATCCATGTGTTGCATTCATGTTTGGCTTATGCACTTGTGAACAGCTGACTTGTGCATTCACAGGTTGCCGTGCAAATATTTGGTCCCTGTCAGAAAAAAATATGAAAAGAAACAACCCAAATACTTGAGGCAAATAATATAACAAAAATATTTTCATTTTCTGTTCGAGTTAAATATTATTTTCCAGATTACTGCTTTTGAATTATATGTGACAGGTATTGAAGACTGGACAGCTGGATACAAGCTTGAAGATAGAGTCAAATCAAATGTGCTTGAGCTTGAAGACTGGACCCGCTACTCGGCTCGCCTTCGTCTCGGCACTCGGCTCGTCATATATTTGTCAGTGTCGATGTCTGTATAAATTGAAACTGCATATGTAATGAGTGAACTGAGTGACGTAGTGAGGAATATCTGTATATGTGAATACCAGTGTTATATATCATTGAATTGTAAAATAGTGGAGTCAGGAATTTGTACTATTTCAAATGTTGAAATAAAATATTTATTTAAATAAATTACTTTTTGAATATCAAATTCTGTGCAATAGCATTTTATTAAATAAATATTTATTTCTATTAAAAAATCAAATATGCTCTACATTGTGTGTCCCACAAATTCAGAAAGTTAATATCAATAGCAACATTTTGGAATGTTGCTACAGACACATATGGATGTTGCTATAGACCCAAATAGGGTTCTATTGCAACAATATTACTTATGTTGCCTTAGATAGTCAAAATGTTGCCTTTGAGGTCTAAGGCAACGGCAAAAATTGCATCACCCGAAAAGTGTTGCCATAGACCTAAGGCAACATTTTTTGGGCCTGACCCAACATTTTTTTTGGGTTGCAGAAGGCCATTTATGGCGTAGTGTACAAATAATACAAGTGATGTGCAAAAGTATTCCAGATTCGAACAACACAAGTGCACAGGCAGTTTTACCAAAATAGACAATACAACATCTCACAGCAACATGACTTAGTGCATAAGCACTATGCAGAGTTCGAGGCTACCAAGATGAACGATTTGCCTCAAAGTAAAATGAAATAGTTACAAGATGAAATGTACAATGCCACTGCAGTTGCAAACCAGTGGGTTGGCAAAATCAACCAGGCTACACAATGAACTCAAACTCATGTGAATATAAATCAGAATACAACAAGTTACAACATAACTTAATTGCTCAAAGCAACTCAAGTCAGAAATTGACAAACCAGCATCAAGTGGACAAATTAACAAGTCAAACATCGAGACCCAATTCAAAACAAGGTCAATGACAGTGTAATCGGCAAGTGACGAATAAAGTCGAAGCTGACCAAAATTCACGCAACAAAACAAAATCGAACGAGAGGCATAGTACTAATTTGAAAAGAATCCCAAAATCAATCGATCGAATTTAAACAGAAATGAAAACGAACTTGAAGAAGTGAGAAAAATCTCGAGCAAACAACATATATCGAACGACAAGAAAAAGGAATCAACAACCTCAAACAATTGAATATGAACGAAAATCACTGAATTCGAACCTTAAATCAACACGAGGTATGAATTAGATGTGAGTAAGTAAATTTGCTCACCTTGACAGAGGCGAAGGCGAACTCGACCGAATTTGAAGTAGCGACGATCACAAATCAAGCAGCCGCAAGCACCATAGGAGAAGAACAACGATCAAACAATTGAAAGTGGCATCTACGATTTTTATACAAAGCCCTAATTTTCAATCGAACGAAGAAAAGGGACGGGGCCGCCACCATTTTATTTTCTTTCGTTCGTATGTTTTAAGGTTTGCGAAGAGAAATGAAAATAGAGGGGGAAATTTGGGTTTGCCTTTGTGTTTAGGGTTTGCCACTGAAAATTGAGCAAAGATAGGAACCGGGTTATATAAATTAAAATGGAACGGGCCGAAATAATAAAGATAGAGGAAAGAGTGTTATTGGGCCAAGGTTCGATTGAAAGCCCGAATCAATCTCTAGCATCCAAGCAACATCGACTAACTGAGCAAGATAAATTGGCAAAACCAAACGATTATTTTAAAGCCCATAAATCTTTAACAAATTTAAAAGAATTTCATCTCAATTAAACACTACCCAAAGCAATAAGCCATTGCCATTAAACATTTAACGATGATTATAAATTGGTGAAAAATCTCGGGTTGTTACAAATGGTAACGCCTTAACGCTATTTTGATACTTTATATTACTGATAGACATTATCTATTTAGCGTATACTACTACATAATAGATAGTTTAACGGATCCTTAAAGGATGATTATTCCAACGTCCCTTGAGTTACTTGTATTTCAATTGTTATTTCACTTGAGTTGGATTTATTGATATAAGAATGTTAATCCTGACTCGAGTGTTTTGATGTTTTACTTTTCGCTCGGGTCAGACTGAGTGCACCAGTATTCGCGACACACCTTTGGAGCTGGAGCTTCGCTTGGAGAACCAGCTATCTATCCAGCTTTCAGATATTCAGTAGATTCCAGTAATGTATTCTGATTTTTGTATTTGACTATTGTATTCGAGACTTCTGTTGTAACTATTTAACTCTGTTATATATATAGTAGCTTCATGAACTACTATTTTTTGCTTCCGCTACATATTATTACTTTGTATCTGTGATATGTGATTATTTATTTACTGCATATGCTCAGTTTTGCCAAATTTTAAATTAACAATTCGGTATTTTGGCTTATTCAAGTCCGACATGTGCGGATGCGAATTATCCAAAATAGCGGGTCGTTACAATTAACGAATACATTTAAATGAATATATATATATATATATATATATATATATATGTTTATTATCATCAAACAAAAATCATATACTCGCATATTCAATACGGACTTGTGTTGTATGGAATCTCATCGAAGTCCTCGATACATGTCTCTAGACGTGTACTGTGATAGGTGGTACCCCGACGCCTAGCCATCGTATGGAATCCTTTCTCCAATAAGTGCTGTACGGTTTTATTTGTGCCCAATTATGATGAAACGTGAGATGCAACCATTTCAACTATTTTTTATTTACTTTATTTAGACACTATTTTAATATTAGATGATTTTGATAAAAATGTTTTGGTTATCGTAAAAGAAAAACCCATCGTGTTTATGTGTGACGTGGTCTTACGAGATACCTCTGTTTTCAAAGGATTTTGATAGCTTTGATAAATTAAACTGAGTGTGTTTTCTCATGCTGGTTTTCCAGACTTACTTGGTTATTATTTAATTATAATGCTCGGGTCAGACCGAGTATTAAAAATTCAGGTTAGAATGCTTGGAGCTCAGGAGATGAAATAGAGGAGTTCAGACGTATATCACGTACTTGGTTATTTCCGCTGTGTGAGTTATGTATGAGGACAAGTTATTATAGTTTTCTAGATTGATGTATTGATTTTTGTACTCTGATGATTATAAGTATCAAAATGCTTACAGATATTATATTTAAAATCTGTTATTATATATTATATTTGGTTTCGTTGCGATTGTGAGATTCTGTATTGTCATTTTATGTTTCTTCTTCTACCTTTTCTTCTTTACCCCTAAAGATTCATATTTCAGTTCAATTTGAGTTGAACCGATGTGAATTATGGTCGACTTAAAGGGCATAGATTTGTGGGCCTTTACACTTGGTATCAGATCTAAAGGTTAAGTAAGAACCTTGGCTTTGGTGGGGATTACTCATTAGAGATAGGGTTAGTAGTACTCAAGAATGAGTTTGAGTGTATTAATAGATATGAGCGCGTATTTATTAGTGAATATAAAATGTTTTATATTGTGTTGATTTATCAGTTGAGTGGCATATAAATTCTGATTGAATAATGGGATGCCACTAAGTCGATAGGTGTTTCTAAATACTTGAACACGATAAACCGACACGGTATGGTTTTGAAGAGGGTAAATGAGATAATTTTACCAAAATTATATTTCGATATAAAAGGAATAATTTTCTAGAAATTATTATTGTAGATTGATGTGGTTGGTTATTATTATATAGCCATAATAGGATTTTAAAAATTGAAATAGTTTATAAAAACCAAATTAGATTGTATAAGAATAATTATACAAGTGAATTAAAAACTAAAAATGGATTCATACTAGAAATTGGAAAATTAAATTCCAGAGAATTTTTTGAATATTTTGAAATAAATAATAGTAATGTTATTTTGAAGATATTTTTTGAAAGAAAATTGTTTTAAATGGATTTTGGAAGTGATATAGCACTGAACTCAATTCAGTCATTGGAAAATAATCCTAGTGATGACTACAGCATCATCAATATTCATTTTCGATTTTCTAGGTGACGGATTGCTACTATAGTAATTTGATATTGAGATTTGCATTTAGTAAACATGTGTTGTTTGGAAATTCCAAGGGAATTGTTTTGGATAAAAAATCAAGTTTATTTTTGAAAGTTGAAGAAAATGATTTGTTAAAACAAAGTTATATATTTATATATACATATGTGTGTGTGTGTGTATATCACTTCAATGATTTGAAATAAGAACCGGGTTTTGAATTATGAAATTTCTAATTAAAAGAGAAGTGAAATCAGAAGAGAATAAGTTTTCGGAATAAAACCTGGAAAAAGTGAATTTCAAGATGAAAATTTGTATAAGTTAAATAAATTAGATTTGTAAAAGAAAATATGTAGGAATTGGAATTTAACTTAAGCAAAAGTTAAAGAAAATAAAGTAAATGAAGTGATTATAATAAATAGAATGTGATGAAGTTAACTAAATATAAGTGCATACGAATGTGTAAGTTAATGGAACAAATAAATATAAGTAAGCAAGTGTGAAAAAAAGTTGAAATTTGAATTAAATTCTTAATTGATAAAATTGAATGAATTAAAAATAATTTTTTTTGGATTGAAATTTAATTTTAAGTATGAATAACTCGAATATGGTTTTGAAATGTTGGTTAAAAGGAATTGAAATTTAAATTGAATTGAATTGGATTGGATTAGAAATAATATCGAACTAAAGTAAATATAAATTTTGAGTTGTGAACTAATTATATAAACATAAAGTATAAATTTTTGAATGGAATAAAACTTAAGGAAAAATAATTATGGAATGGTGAATAAATAGCTATATAGCTTATAAAATTTGAAACTAATGGGATAAAGGTATATTTAAGCTATAAAGTGATGTACAATCTTGAATTAAAAATAAAATGTGGATATACTCGAGTACAAAATTGAAGGAAATGTGAGAAATTAAGTTGTGTAACTTATAAAAATTGGAAAGTGGAATAGAAAACCAAAAGTAAAATTGGAACGATGTTCTAATAAAGAGATAAAAATCCAAACTTTAATTTTAAGATGAGTTTGAGCTCAAGTAAATTAAGTGAAGTGATTTTTGAAATAAAAGTCAGAGATTGAATTGTAAAATGGAAGTGAACTAATTAGACAAATTAATTAGTTAATTGAATATGGAAATGGAATTTAACTTGATCAAATAGAATGAATGTGGAATGAAACTGAAGATGTATATGGAACTTGAGTAATAAACAAAATTCAACTTATATATATAACCTGATTAAATATATATTGAATGTGATCTAATAAAATAGAATTGGATTGAAATGGTGATGACTTGAGTTATAAATAAATTCATTTAAAGTGAAAATAAAATGGAATATGGCTATGGATATTATTCAAATAAATTCGAGAATGAATTTGACTATGGAATTAAAATTTGAAGTGGATCAAGGAATAGACTGTTTAAATAACTTAGTAAATGGAATGGAATATGATCGAATAGTAACCAATTTAAATAAAATGGATACGAATGTAATGAAGGTGGAAATAAATGGAATGCAACTGACAGGGAATCAATTTGAAATGGGAAAAATCGAATATAAATTGATTTGGAATCAAATTAAAATAGCTATAAGCTTAAATGGTTATTTTACTAAATGAATATCGTAGAATTTGCATAGAAATATTGTCATTTGCCGCAAACGAAAATAAATAAAATTCTGTGAATAAATAGGAGGTGAATAAATTGATTTTTAAATCAATTTGGAATGGATATGAATTTGTTTGGTACAAATGTGAATTTAAATGCAAGTAAATTGGGTTGCAAATCATCCAAATTGAATGTGAATCGGTTTAAAGCAATTAAATTAGTATCAAAACCTTATAGTTGCTTATAATACATGTTTACCATGATTGGGTTATGAAGCTTATATGTTTTAACCATTTAAATGAAAGAAAAGTTATTAAATTTCATGTTTTTGCACTTATGGGTTTAAATTGAGTAAGTACAGGTACTCGGAGGCCGTTTGGTTTGTATTTGGTCGCACAAAATTGCATATAAAGTAAACTGCTTGCTTAAAACGCTAATATAAGGTACATTTTCGAATTAAATACAACAAAAATAAAATTATTGATAGATATTGTATTTTCGACCGTATGGGTCGATGTATATATTTTTATCTCTTGTCATATTGCGAAAGCTCTCCATACAAACGAGACTCTACGAAAAATTTTCGAAAATTTAGGGTGTTAGAAAAGTTTTGAAAATTTTTGAATTTTTTTGTTAACGACAATTTGATTTCAAATTATAATTGGAATAAAGGGTTTTGGAATTAGAATTGAGAACTAATTGTTTTGGTTGGAACTAAAAGATTAGAAAAGTGAAATATCGAGTTTCAACTAAGTGGGTTTTGATAAGTAAATGGTTTGGAGCATTTTTCCTACCTTAGCAATTTTCGGGATGAAATTCTTTTAATGGGGGAGGAATGTAACGACCCGTATTTTTCAACATTTAATTTTGAACTTTTAAACAAATTTAGGTATTGAACATAGATCGATTGTGGATATAAATATTTTTGGTTGGGAATATAGAATGAATTTAAAATTTAAATATATCAATTTATCGAAATATGAAAATAGTGAATAATTGGTAATTGGAGTTGAATATGAAACGAAACAATTTCTATTACTGATATAAATTCTGTTGAAATTATAGTTAAGTAAATAAGTTTTTAAAACTAGGATTTCAATTTATTTCGTTAATTTTGAAAATCATCGATTTAATCAACGTGTTAAAATAGCGATCTAGGACACAGTCTTGAAATTCGATGAAACTTGTTCCACTAGATCCATAATAGTGTATTATTATCAGATTTCAAATTTCGTAGCGTTTGGGTTTATCGTTTGGTCGTACGATCTGAAAACGCCTCGAAATAATTTAATTGTACTTGATTTTAATGGATGATTTGAAAAGCTATATTCCACATATGATCGAGTTGGGGCTCGAGAATTGTTTCTTTGAGTTTGCAATAGAGATATAACGTTATGAATGCCTGGCGGCCTGCCTTGATAGGGGTTCAGGATTCATGTTGCCTTATACTAGATATTTTAATATTATATATATATATATATATATATTCAAAGTCGAACGCTCAATCCCTTACTCGATACGCTTGCCAGTTTAAAACGCTTATATCTTGTACTATCTTATCTTCTTTACGAGTTCAAGATGAGAGAAAAACATTAAAATCGACTTCGTATAAAAAAATTAATCCACGATCGAATCATAATCGCACGTATGAGAAGCTGAAGCATGACCAAAAGCAAGGTGGAGCATGACATCGTGAGATTTGGGTTTTTGATTTTTGCATTGGCTAGAGAATGCGACATGGAGGGGTTTGTGATGGAAAGGTGAAGGAAGCGGTGAACCGCGGCCAGGGAGGTACACGTTGACATGGTGATTAGGGTTTGGCTTGGGGGTTTTAAGTCACATTCGTTGTCCTGGCAGTGGATCGATTTGGGTTCTCCAACTGAAGTGGATAGAGGTGGCGAGGAGGCAAGCTCTGGTGGCTCGTGTGACGCGTAATTGTGGTTCGAAGTTGAAGGGTTGAAGGTGCGATCCTGGAATTCGTAGCTGGGAAATCTACATGACGGAATTAAAATTGGAATGAATTGCAAATAATATCAAGATGAGAAAATTCTCACTCACTTGGATTGCCAAATTTAATTTTAAATAGTTAAAATTAATTATTGGATAGTTGAATTTATAAATTTTTATCTGTTGAATAATATATATATATGTATATATATAGTAGTATATATATTAGTAGTCGGATTGTTGTTCCCGCATATTTTAGCGGATGAGACCCTATGCGCCCCGCATAATAGCGGATGACCCTCTATACCGTGATATCACCCTCGAAGTGGGATTGGTATTTTTATGTGGCGTTAACATCTGTGGATGCAGGGAAATAGGTTGGAGGGATCCAACTGGATTCCTCAAAATTTATATATATTGTTTTTCATATATGGTAATATATGATGTGTTAGAATAATCTGTTATAGATTATTATTATGATGTGAATTATTCGATGCTATAGCAGTACTGGCCTTACTTTTGGTATTTTAAATACCGTAGATATTATTTTTGGAATTTGAAAAGATTTGAAAGGAGATTTTGAGTATAAAAATATTCATATAGAAATTTGGATTATTTTTAATAAATTGATTTGGATAAAAACAATAATTCATTTTGGTTTGTATTTAACTATTCGTTAAATATTTTAAATTGAAATTTTAAATAAATTATATAAAGGATTTTTAAACGATGGATTTTTAAATGATATTTCGGGAAAATATGGATAGAAGTTGAAATCGAGATTAAAAATAGATTGGCAGAAATGAATAGAATTTATAAGGAATTGAATTTACATAATGGAATTTTATAAATGAGATTATTTTTATAAAAGGTGAAAACCCAGACAAGTTATATATTTATAAACAATGTTCATAAATAAAGGAAATCGATAACAGATGAAAATTTGGGAATATAAAATTCATAGGGTGAATTTATATTAGAATATGGAAATAGTGTGGGGAAAAAATAGCAGATACTATTTTTGAAAAGTGGAAATGAATAGGATGCTGAAATGGAATCGATGGGTTATAAATCGAAAGGATTTATAAATTAAATTGGTTAATAGAATTTATTTTTTAAAAATATATTTAATTCTTGGAATTTAAGTTTGTTTTAAAAGGAAAATGTTATATAACAAACTATGAAATTTTGAACTAGTAGGACTAAAGTACACAGAAAAGTGAATTTCTCAAATAGTTAATATTTGTTTTAATAAATTCTAATTTTAAAAATCAGCTTTGAAATTGATTTTATTGATGTTTATAAAAAGGGTTTCGATATTTTTAAATGACTACTTAATCTTGTTTTTAAGGATAAATTATTATTCTTTTAAATACTTATTATATATATATATATATATATATATATATATATAGTTTTGAAGTGATTGGAAATTTTATTTATAAAATTCTCCTAAGATTCATAAACGGGGCTTATAAACAGATATGATTTTGAGGAAAGGAATTTTATAAGGGATTTGGAGGAAATGGAATTTCAAAATGATGAATATGGGAACTTCGAAAATGAAATCTGAATTCATAGAAAAAGTTATAAATTGTTGAACGGGATTATAAATAAGTATACTGGGTTTTAGAAATTGTTAAAGGGAATCTACTAATGGCTCTTGAGACATATGGGAGAAGTTACAAAATATTCTCTGAAGTGTTGATATTTGAAATGATTTTGGAAAATAAGACTTAAAATGTTTTCTAAGTACTAAATTTGAAATTTGAAAGTATTTTTATGTTTTTAAATTGTTCAGGAATTTCCTGTTATGGATTTAAGTATTTGAAATTGTTTTCAAATATAGGAACATGGAAAGGAATTTGAATATATATCTTTGTGAAGATATTTTGAAATAAATGTTTGAAGATATATAAAATATGGCCTAGTGCCTACTTATGGATGTTATTTTATAGTTAAACAATCGGCTATCAATATTGACCAATTTTATTAATCGTTTCGAAGAGACCGGGATCGAAATTAATTATCCAAAAACCACTACGATCCTGTTTGAATGTTACGAATGGATATAGTGAAGATAGTGAATACGGTGATTCAGTTTGTCCAGACCCAAGACAACTTGCATGGACGGATGCTATCAGATCATCGTCAATTGAAGACGATGAGCATTCTAAGTAAAATTGTTCCTGAAAGGTAATTGTATCCTCAAGCCTCAACAACCGGAATAACTGAAAATCAGGGAAGATGCAGCAAGGCTAAGTGTGTAGCACCCAATCATGTTATGTTATCAACTTTTTGACATCCTTGGAAAAATATATAAATTATGGATATGTTTGTACATGGAAAAGTGAGCGCTTGATTTTTAAGGTTGGGAACACCCGCGTCGATAACATATACGGTTCTATCCAGGTTAGGGATAGGGCCGATCTTGTTTTGTAGGGGATCCCGGCGAGGTCCTCGACACATGTTTCTAGACACGTACTATGATAGGTGGTACCCCAGTGTCTAGTCATTTTATGGAATCCATTCTCCAATAAGCACTGTGATGACCCGGAATTTTGGGCAATGAAATTTGATAATCTTCATTTATAATAATTTGAATTGGCAATATTTAATTGATAATCTTCTTTTAAAAATTATTTTTAATAGGCCTATTTATATTTTCAAAGATAATAATATATAATTTGGCAAAATTTATCTTTACAAAACTAATAAAAGATAAGTTTTCAAATTATAATATATAGATGTATATATATTGTGATTTGGAAATTATGTTTTAAATTCAATATAATACTTTTCAAAGGCCATTTAAAGTTAAACTTTATATTTCTTAGCAACAAATATAATATGTATAAATAATTATTTATTTAAAAATATTTTAGCTTAAGTTTAAAATTTAAATAAGATTAATAAAAGACATGTTTTACATTCTTTTTAAACTTGATTTTTAGATTTGTAAACGTATATAAAAGATTAAAAACACTTTTCTTTTATGCTTAAAATAAAACATAATTTGTATATATTTATAGTTTAAAAACATAACACGTGAAATTAAATATAAAGACATATATTAATAAAAACATATGGAATAATTTATAAAACTTAAGTAATTAAGAGAGAAATATTTAAATAAAAGTTTTGGCATTTGTTAGATAATAAACACTTGTAGACATATAATACATACATTAAAGACATTTATAACTTTGGATGTCATGCATTAAGAAGTGGCAACATTTGTATCTTTAAAAAATTTAATTTTATTAATAACATGTATTAGAGACAAACTTGGCCATTCTTTTCAGTTCAAAGTTTTTACTCTTCCTTTTATTCTTCTCTTTTCTCTCATCTTCCGAACCAAAAACTAAAAAATTTATACTAAACAACTACTTCAAGATCGAAGCTTCAAACTCAGCAATTCAAGTTGCTGTTTCATAGACCAGTTTCAAAATCTAGTACAAATCAAACTCAAGCTTCAGATCAATTCAAAAACAAAATTCTAGATAAAAGAAAGCTGTTCTCTGTTTTTAAAATGTCAGGTGAATAAACAAATTTTTAAAAGTTCAAAACTGGTTGAATATTGTAATGCATGTGTAAAATCTGTAAAGTAAGGTTGTAAGTATGGCTTGCATGGATGATTTTAACTGAATTATAGATGAATTACATTATATATATTCGTATACATGGCTGTGTGTATGTGTACTTGTCACTATTGTGTTCACAGGCTCTTGAATAACACATAAAAATTCATATCTGCCTATATGGACAAATGCAAGCTTTGATCTTTAAAAAGAAAACTTTTGTAACATTATATCTTCATTTTTAAAAATATTTCCAAGAAGAAATATTTAGAATTTTTTTAGAAAATGGAATGTCATAGAGAAATCTATTTATATCAGAAAAATTGATGGTTTTAATTTCCTGATTTGATTTAATAGTGTGATTTGTATTGGAAAATTATGAATTTGGGTAAAGAAATCATGATTTTTAAGTAAGTAAATGGTGTGATATATCGAGATAAACGAGAAATGCATTTTTGTCAATTCCCGTTGATCGGCGAAATTGGTGAGTCATGATCATTCCTGATGGAAACTGGCGTGATGTTGATCATTGGAAAAATGGTCGCTTGATTTTTAGATCGACGTGAAGGTTAGGTGACGTCGAACTAGGGTTCGAAATCTGGTTGTGGTCGAGGTGATAGTCGAGTCATTTGCGACGTCGAGGTTGAATTGGACTACATCACGAGGGGTGGGATCGTAGCGTGGTGACGTGATACTGCTCAGGACGTGGTGGCATGAGTTATGGTGGACGGGATCGTCGTCGGCGTGGAATTTTGTCATTCAGGTTTGGTTTCGAGTATTGATCGACTAGCTCAATTTTTATTTCCAGTCGAATCGATGGTGATGGTTAGTCAAGTCATCGGAGGAGATGATCTTCTATTTATGTGTGGCATCGACAAGGGTCGGAGGCGATCAGGTGGCGTGTGCACGTGCATGTGCACATTTTCATGTCTGGGTTGGTTTGATGTTTTGGGAAAGAAGAGTTGATCTTGGGTCGATCTCAAGACGGTTGCGAGTTTGTCTCGAAGCAGAGTGTAGTTCGCATGTGCACGTGAATGGCTCGAGAATTTGAAGCTTGGGCTCCGGTCGATTTTTGTTTCCACGTTTTAAATTTTAAAGGAAATCAAGTACAGGTTTTAAAAGCAAAAGCAAGTTTAATTAATCAAGTTTTCAAAAAGGAAGTTTCAAATATAAAATAACCAAGATTTTAAAAGTAGTATAAACGTAAATCTAGTTTCCGAAGTAAATTTATTTAAATGTTTCAAACAAATTTCCAAAATTTAAAACGTTTAATTTAAAAGTTTTAAAATTTGTTTTGTTAATAGTAATTATGTTAGATAATTATGTGACTAAATTCATAAGTGTTTTCAAATATAATAAGATGATGTTTGAAAATTAAGATGTGATTAAGGTAAGGGTATTAAACCATAAATTAATAATAAAAAAATATTCTCAAATGTTTTGCATAAATTGTTTTCGAGCAAATAAATGTACTAGTCCAAAGTTTTTAAGCAAAGAAATTTTAAAACAAGTTTTAAAGGCTAGTAATATATTTTCAAAGGAGCGTAGACCAAGATTCAAGGGTAAATCCATTAAACAAGTTTTAAACAAGTTTTTAAAACTAGTTTCAAAGATGTAATTTTAAAGTTTTCTTTAAAATTGTTTTGTTTAAAAGTAATTATTAGGTTAATTATGTAACTAATTCCCAAATGATTTTCAAAATAAGATTAATGATGTAATTAAGTAATTAATTAAGATAAAGAATTTATTTTTAATTAATTAAGGTTGTGATTAATAGGGGAAATTAATTAGTGAAATTTATTGAAAGTTAATCACTTAATGTAATTAGTAAGGGTTTATTAATTTATGTTAATAATCAAAGGATAATTACTTAATGGAATTACTTAAAGGAAGCAATTCAGGATAGTTAATGAATGTAATTAATGTAAGGATCATTAACTAGTGATTAAGGGAAAATTAATTAATGTAATTAATTTAAGATAATTAATTAGTTTAATTAATTAAGGATAATCACTTAATGAAATTGATTAAGTATAATTACTTAATGTAATTTATAAAGTATAATTACTTAGTGTAAGTAATTAATGGATAATTACTAAGTGTAATTAATGAGTAGTTACTGAATGTAATTAATTAAGAAAAATTACTTAATGGAAGTAATTAAGGTTTAATTACTTAATGTAATTGATTAACAGGATAATTACTTAATTAATTAAAAGATACTTAATTAATGTGATTAATTAGGGTTAATTAATGAATGTGATTAATTAAAAGATTAGTAATCAATGAAAGTGATTATGGAATAATTAATTAAACATCAATGTAAAAAATTATAGTTAATTAATCAATGAAAGTAAGTAAAGGTTAATTAATGTGAATTCTTAAAGGATAATTAATTTGTGTTATTAATTAAAGGCTAATTACTTAATGTAATTAAAGAATAATTAATTAAGGATGATTAATTAAGATAATGATTAAAGGATGATTAATTAATTGGTTTGTAATTAATTAATGTTAAGTAAGCAGGATTTAAAAGTGATTGAAGTAATCAATTTAATTTATTTAAATTAATTTGATATAGTGTGACTAATTAATCTTGCTTATGGATGATTGAACGGTGTTAAATGCCTTGGATTATTTGATAACCCTGATATGTGATATGTGCTGCTCTGTGATATGAGATACTTTGGTTGAATTGTGATTAAATGGATTATCTATCTTTGATAATGTGAATTATCTATCTGTGTGTATATATGTCACAACCCGCATATTTTGCGATTGTATATTTAAATGTTTTATTTAAATATAACATAGTTAGTCGGATTTAGTTTCAAAATGTCACTTTTTGCAAACAGTCGAATCAGGACCCGAGACCCCTTCCATTGAGTCCAAATGGCGTTTGCGACCTTTTTAAGTATAAACATCGATATGTTGGAGTTGAGTAGAATTTTGATATTTTCATTTAGGGCTTTGAGTTTGGGTTTCAGCCCACTAGCTTAACAAATAACCCAACTCCACTCCTTTTCATTCATTCCACTCCTCATTTCCTAACACTCTCAAGCTAAGGTAAAAATGGGGGAGAGAAGAGGAAATTAAAATTCTAAGCCCTAATTCTCTTAGGAATTATCAACTTCAAGCTAGAAATCAAGGAGAAGCTTAGGTAAGCATTCTCTTCATCTTCTCCATCTCAATCTCTCTTTAGTTTTCATAAATTTCTATAACCTAACTTAGGAAGTACTTCACCTTTGATAATAGATTAAAGATTCTAGAGGTGTTGTTGAAGAGATATCAATCTTTGCTTGTTATAGGGCTTCTCATTTGTTGTTTGGGGGTTAAAATGTGAGTTTTTGAACTCACGTCTATGTCTATATCTTTGATAGTTGTTAGGTTGTAATTCCTAACATCTATTCCTTGTCCATTTCCTTTGAATTGAATTGGTTTGATGAATATTCCAATTTTGGTGTTTTGAAGTCAAAATCTTTAAAATCCTATCTTTGATGTTTGAACATATTTTTGGGGAGTATCGAAGTGCCTATAAGGCTTGGTTGTCGTAGGCATAAATCCCTAGTCTCCATTGCTCGTTTGATCACTTCGGGTTAGGAGTTTGCCCTTCTTTGGGGCTGGGCTGAAAATACTACAAATGACAGTTCAGTCGAATGAACTGTAAGGTCAGTCGACTGAAACTAGGAACAAAAAGTTCCTGGGCCCGTATCAGTCGACTGACCATACAGTTCAGTTGACTAAACCTAGAAACTGAAAGTTTCTGGGCATAGAGTCAATCGACTGCACCTGCTTTTCTCAGCCAAATTTTCCATTTTGTGTGGATTTCCAATTTTAAATCGATTCTCATTGATCCGATTAGTTGTTATCACTTTTGTTGACTTTGATAATTACTTTTCTGGATTTTTGGGAACATCCATTTTGATGGATTCGGTATCAGTTTCTATGGATTTGATTCACGTCTTCGTATGTGAATTTTTGGCGATTGATTGTTTTTACAATCATTTTTGATGATTTGTCACTTTGAAATACAATGGTTTCTATACTAGTAGACTCTTTCACATAGAAGATTTCAACTCTATTTTAATATAAAGCTCGTTTATAAAATCAGTTTCCAATCTATTAGTATATATAAACCTTTTCCTCAATCGTTCGAGAAATCCACTTAAACGACTTAGCAAAACAAGTGGTATGAAACGATTGCGTTTATTATGTCAGTTAATTCTTAGACTTGTTCGATTGAAACTCTTATGACAATCTTCGAGTGGAAATCTACAATTTGTTCATAAATATTTAAGATAAGCTAGTGGTTATGGGACATAAAGCAAAACTCATTTATTTACTAGCTTAGTGTAATCGAAACTTCTCGATGATCGACGATTATCATTTTGTGATTTAGACTAGCGATGCGCGATGTCTCTTTGTTTGTATGGGGTACTAAGCCACGTTTTCGAAGTTTTGACTCAAAATTGATGGGGTAGCGACCCATGGTATTCGGGCCGTTTGTGGAGCCTCGTCTCAAAATTGATGGTTAGCGACCATGGAATAGTGTTTCGTTTGTGATGCACGTGTTGGTGAGTTTTCATGCTCCGGTTTGTGATAGGCATCCCCCTATTGTGTTCTGGATTTCAAATTGTTGCTTTATGGAACTTTTGTTTAACCAATTTTTGTGATTTCCATTGATAAGTTTTATCATTATTTATGGTTTAGTGAATATGTTAAAGAATATGACATTCTTTTTGGTGTTTGAGTATATTCGAGATATTATATGATTATTTTTGTTATCTAATGTATGCTTGTCACGGTATGACATTATTGTTATCACACATTTTTGGCCCTCGTATCCTATCTCATTTTATATGGTATTTATAGGTAGACTGATCCGTTTATTATTTTCTTCTTAAATAATACTCGGGTCAGACCGAGGTGTTACAGGTGCTTCTACTTGACTTCTTAGCAGGGACTAGCTTTTGACTTTTGGCTAACTACTTAGTTTAGCAGTTTTTGTTTTATACACTCGAGATAGAGACTCCTTGATGTATACATATTCTTTTGTCTAGCACTTGTACGTATTCTTTTGTGATGTAGTGGATCTTGTATGACCACTACTATGATGTAAACTTTTATGTGATATATTCATATCTATTTCCGTCTTAGTGATATGAATATCTGTGACTGATTTGTGTCATGTCTATTTCTGTATTTGTTTCTGAAGTCCATATAGCCACTATGTAGTAGCTTTGAGTTTGTACTTGATATGTCTGATTTCCTCTTGAAATGAAATATGTGTTATACAATCTGGCATATCGGCACTCACATAAAGCAATTACACGGATGATCGCTCCTCAACTATCTTATGCTTCATGCTAGTCAACGGCATTACCCCGTTGTGTCCTTGGCTAGTGTGAGTATAGAGGTGGGGCGTCACAGCTTGGTATGCGAGCCAAACTTCGGAACAATATAGAATATTATAGCAAGGATAATTGTCCTAAGTCCCTCTTAGGAATCGTGCCTTAGGATTTAACTCGAGTCATTGGACCCATTCTATCCTATTTTCTTTTATGATGCCTTGTTTTATCAATAATAATTGTTTGATATTCATTTTGAGAATAACTGTTTCCCTCTTCTTTCTTTTTTTTCTTAAAAAAGAGAAATGGTTAGACTAGGCCATCCCAGCACCGGTCAATCCAGTGTTACTCCTCAGGATGGAGTATTTATGCCTGCCCAACAGCTCTTAGATCTCGTAAAGAACGCTCAAGCTATCAGACCCATTCTAGAGCCTGCTCACTCTAAATCTGTGTTTACACGCTTGTGAAGTGATTATACCAATTTGGGTGGAAAGCCATTCAAGGGTTCCGAAAGTGTTATAGAAGTTCAAGCTTGGCTTAGAACAAGCGATCACATCTTTTCTCGCATGAATCTTATTGATCTATTTCGTGTCCACGTGGCTTCTAGTATGCTCCAAGAAAGAGCATTAGATTGGTATGAGCTTTTGGTTTTTGAGATTATTGAAGCGGATCTTACTTGGGAGCAATTCCGAGAAAAGTTTGAGTTGAAGTTTGTGCCGAAAGATGAAAAAGTAACTTCAGTTCGTCGCTTTATTGACCTTGTTCAAGATGAATCTTCTATGACGGATTACGTCGCATCTTTTGAATCCCTCTCTAAATATGGGGTCGAGTACATTAATACCCCATTGAAGAAGAATCAGAGGTTTATTTATGGGTTGAATAAGAACATCAAAAATCCATTACTTCTAAAATTAGAAGTTTCATTCAACCAGCTTGTCGATATCGCTCTTCAACTTGAAGAGGCCGATAAAGTAAGTGATGTTGAAGTTATGGGTGTCAAACAGAACTTCAACAACAATAAGAATAGGCATATTAAGTTCAACCTAATTCCAACAAGAAAGGAAAACAAGAAACTTCGGTAGTAAAGACTCCTACCTCTAGTCGTGGACAATGCTACAATTGTGGTTCTAAGGACCATTATGTAAATAAGTATCCAAAGCCCCTTACTTGTCACAATTGGCAAAGTTCGGGTCATTATATATCTTCATGTCCCCAACTTTAAAGCAAGAATGAGGGAATGCTAAATGTTGTGCAAGCCCCTTGTAACACTTATTGTGGTAAAGGTATTCTCATTCTCTCCTTGATGGCATTATTATGTTTCATGATCTTCCTATTCGAGTTCTTTTTGACAAGGATGCATCCCACTCTTATATATCAAAAGAATTTATTGATACTTTTTCTTTAAATGTTATGGGCTTGATGACTTCATTGATAATTGCAAATCCGGTTGGTGGATCCGCAACACTCAGTTTACTTTGTAATGATGTTGAAATTATTTTATGTGATTATTTTTTTCGAGTCGATTTGCATGTCATGCATTACAAGCTTCAGAATGATTTTGGGAATGGATCGGCTTAACCGTTATGAAGCCCATATCCTATGTCCTGAGGGGACTATTCACCTTCGACATCCTCAATCTGTTAAGCAGATTTCTATTATTTTTAAAGATTCAGATTCCAATTTGGCAGCATCCTTATATTCTCTAAACCCTCAGGATGACGATAATGATGATGAGGAAAATGTCATTTCTCTCATTCACGTTATTCGTGAATTTCCCGACATATTTGAGCCCGTTTTAGGATTACCCCCTAAGCGAGCAATCGAGTTTAGAATTAATCTAATCCTTGGAACTCTACCTATAACTTGTCCTCCTTATCGTATGTCCAATAAGGAAAATGATGAGATGCGTAAACAATTATCCGAATTGGAAATAAAGCAGTTTATTCGTTCTAGTTCCTCTCCTTGGTGAGCTTCAATGATTTTTGTGAAGAAATCCGATGGTACGCTTAGACTTTGCATTGACTACCGCAAGCTTAATGATCTCACCATTAAGAATAAATATCCCTTACCTCGGATTGATGATCTATTCGATCAACTTAGTGGTGCTAGAGTCTTTTTACAGTTAGACTTAGCAACCGGTTTTCATCAGCTTCGTATTGCAGAGGACATCATTCCTTTAACATCGTTCCGTACTCGTTATGGGTCTTATGAATGGCTTGTTATTCCATTTGGTTTAACGAATGCTCCAGCTTATTTCGTTGACCTTATGAATCGAGTTTTCAAAGACTTGATAGATTTATTCTCACCTTTATAGATGATATTCTTGTTTATTCTAAAACTGAGGAAGAGCATGAAAAGCATCTTCAGATTGTGTTGGAAACTCTTAGGAGCAATCAATTGAAAGCAAAATTTTCTAAGTGTCACTTTTGGCTATCTCGTGTGAAATTTTTAGGACATATCATTTCTGAATCCATAATTTCCGTAGATCCTTCAAAGATTGAAGAGATTCAAAATTGGAAGAGACTGGAGAGTGTGACAGAAATCCATAGTTTTCTTGGATTGGCGGGCTATTACCGTCGTTTCATAAAAGACTTTTCTAAAATTTCCATGCCTCTTTTGGCAAAGAAGGGACTTAAACACATTTGGTCAGACAAATGTGAGGCTTCTTTTCAAAGATTAAAAGAACTTTTCGATGTTCCTATTCTTGTGATTTCCGAAGGGAACCAAGACTATATTGTTTATACCGATGCTAGTCATGTTAGTTTGGGAGTTGTTCTCATGCAAAAGGAACGTGTTATTGCTTATGCTTCTAGGCAATTAAAGTGTGCGGGGACTAGTTATGCCACTCACGATTTAGAGCTCGTGGCTATTATTTTCGCCCTTAGAATTTGGTGCCATTATCTTTTGGGAGAGAAATTTGTTCTCTATACCGATCATAAATCTTTGAAGTATTTATTTTCTCAAAAGAAACTTAATTTACATCAACAACGTTGGCTCGAGTTACTTGCATCTTATGATCTTGATATTCTTTATACTCTCGTAAAGGAAAATCGTATTGCCGATGCCCTTAGTCGTAGGCAACAAGCGGTTGTTTCAATGAATATCCGAGTGGAATGATCTCAAGACATTGCATACATGTGAGATTCGAGATCGTGAACCCAAGTCATGTTCATCTATTATTTTATGTAGCCTTGAGGCTCATCCATTTCTTTTAGACCGTATTCTTGATGCTCAAAGGCATGATCCCAAATTGGCTCATCTTAGCCAAAGTTGTCGGGATAGTAATATTGATGGTTTGAAAGACTTTGAAATCGATGCTCGTGGAGGCATTCGAAAATTTGGTAGACTTATCATGCCAAATATTAGTGATTAGAAGATTCTCATCTTTCTAAATTTACCATTCATCCCGCTAGTAGTAAAATGTAATGGATATGAAGCGACTTTATTATTGGGATGGAATGAAATCGGATATTGCTAACTTCATTAAGCGTTGCATGACTTGCCAACTCATAAAGGCCGATCATCAAAGGCCCAGTGGGTTATTGCAACCTCTAGATATTCCTATTTGGAAGTGGGATCAAGTCTCCATGGAATTTTTTGATGGTCTTCCCCGTTGTCGTTCTGGCCATTACAATTTATGGGTGATTATGGATAGACTTACAAAATCCGCCCATTTTATTCCCGTTTGGTCTAATCGGACCGTACCTCTTTTGGCCAAACTTTATGTTAAAGAAATTGTTAAATTGCATGGAGTTCCTACTTCTATTGTTATCGATCGTGATCCATTATTTACTAGTGGATTTTGGAAGAATCTTCAAAAAGCTTTGGGAATGAAGCTTAATTTTAGCACCGCTTATCATCCTCAGTCCGATGGACAAACCGAGCGTGTGAATCAAATTCTTGAAGGTCTTCGTGCATGTGTTCTTGGTTTTGGTGGAAGTGCAAAAGGTCATAATCCCCTTTTTGAGTGTTCCTATAATAATAGCTTCTAATCTAGTATTGATATGGCACCTTTTGAGGTACTCTATGGAAGGCCATGCCGATCTCTTTCTTGTTGGCTTGAAGCTGGTGAGAAGCTAGTTTTAGGTCCAGATTTTATTTGTGATTCCATAGAAAAGATTGACCTTATTCGTCATAGGATGAAAGAAGCTCAAAGTAGACAAAAATCCTATGCCGGTAATCGAAGAAGGAATTTGGAATTTTCTGTGGTAGATTTGGTGTGTATTCGTGTTTCACCTATGAAGGGTGTCGTGCGTTTCAGTCGATCAGGAAAGTTAGCACTTCGATTTATAGGTCAATTTCCCATCATCGAACACATTGGTTCAGTGGCTTATCGCCTTTTATTATCGGCTCAATTCTCTGCTATTCATGACATTTTCCACGTCTCTCAACTACGAAAATCTCTTAGGGATTCCGATTCTATTCTTGAGCCCGATGTTATTGAAGAAGTCGAAGTGTCGCCTAATTTGACTTATGAGCAACATCCTATTCGTATCATTGCTACAGAGGTAAATGTCTTCGTAATAAAGATGTCCTGCTTGTGAAAGTTCAGTGGTCCTTAAATCCTAAGGATTGCTCTTGGGAATCCAGAGAATTCATCGAGCAAACACATCCAAACTTACTCTCTCGAGCTCTTTGAGGTAAACTTCTTATTTCAAATTTTCTTTTGTGTTGATATGCTTTTGTGGTTGTTACTCTTTGTTTTCTTCTTAAGTATTGCGAGGATGCAATTTCTTTAAGGAGGGGAGTCTGTTACAACCCGCATATTTTGCTATTGTATAGTTAAATGTTTTATTTAAATATAGCATCATTAATCAGATTTATTTTTGAAATGTCACTTTATGCAAACAGTCGAATCAGGGCTCGAGACCCCTTCCATTGAGTCCAAAAATGGCATTTGCTACCTTTTCGAGTATAAACATCGATATGTTTGGAGTTGAGTAGAATTTTGATGTCTTTATTTAGGGCTTTGGGTTTCGGTTTCAGCCCACTAACTCAACAAATAACCCAACTCCGCTCCTCTTCATTCATTCCACTCCTCATTTCCTAACATTCTCAAGCTAAGGTAAAAATGGAGGAGAGAAGAGGAAATTAAAATTCCTAAGCCCTAATTCTCTTACGAATTATCAACTTTAAGCTAGAAATCAAGGAGAAGCTTAGGTAAGTGTTATCCCGCCTTTTGGCAAAGCCGGGATACCTAAAAATTAACTGAAAAACAATTATTACTAGTCATGAATGTCAATCATGCATCGCAGGTTTACTGTGGATATCAATGAATTTTGTCCAAGTCCAGATCGGGGCTATAATCGGCAAGAAATGGCAAGCAAAGCTATAAAAGCCAACTTTCAAATTTTAGGTTAATCGGAGTTCGTATGAATGGGATATGATCAATGGAAGTAAGAAAAAGAAAAAATGTTCATATCCATAGAGGGAGGTTGAATTTTGAATCGATCAAGTTCGACTCGATCAACAACATGATAACGATCTGTTCGAATCGACCGGCTTCGAGTTGAACCTTGGACGGGCTATTCGAATCCATCGGGTTTGTGTCGATCAGTGTGGAACTATTCGTATCAACTATGTAAGGTTTCATTCATATTCAACTATCGACCTTATTCGTATCCGTGCCCCACTTCGTATCCATCGGCTTACACCATCCTCGTACCGATCCTTCACGCATCATCCCAGGCCCCTTCGGATCGATCAGCATGTATAAGATCGATGCAAAACGCGCTACATGCATCGATACGAGATGCTAGACATGGACCGAAATTGCGGATGGGGGTCGAGGTAGATGAATGCGAATGAAAAGACGTGGATGGATCTGGGTGGAGTTCAAATACTAATGACTCGGTCGACTCGGAAAAAAAGGTAGAGTGATCAAAAAATCTCACACCACATCACAGGAGCTTACGTACAAGCTAAAAAACATTCCTGCCAAGTTTCAGCTCGATCGGATCATTTTTTGATCGATAGGAAATTGGTTTGTTTCGATCACGAATCGAGTCGAAACTTTCTGGGATCGGTCGCATGGGCCCATTCACGTGCCAGAAGGAGTGTCCCGAAGTTTGAGCGCAATATCAGCCTCCTACACCTATAAATAGCCCCTTGAAGCCTATATAAAAAGGGGCTTTTGGGCTATTGGATATCCAGACTCTGCCGGATTCAATTCTATATCTCACCATTGCTGTTATATTTGAATTCCTTCATTGTAACTGTTGTAACCATCTGTAATCAGTGAAGGACATCAATAAAAGACAAACCTTTGAAGTGGTCGTAGGCCGGAGATAGCTGAACCACTATAAATCTTGCGTTCCTGTTCGTTATTTCTGAATTGTTATTTGTTATTGTTAGATCTGAGATTTGTGTTTGGAATATTGTTGATCTATATTAATAACTTGGTGCTTTCACGATGCTTGGGGTTTGTGACCAATTTTAGAGCGAACACTTTGGTGCTTTCACCGAGAAACAGCTAGCACCTTCTATACCTGATTCGGAATCCAGATCTGAAGGCTTGAAGGAATTATATTTGCTCGACAGACAAGCAGAAGACAGAGAGCTGAGAGAAGCCAACATGAAGGAAGTCAAGAAGCATCCTTCGGAGCTGGAGAAGGACAAGCTTTGATCTACATCACCAGGGATGAGATAGAGGCTATGGCAAATTCGATGCATGAAAGAATAATGAAGAGTCAACAGGAGATGCTGCAGAACTTCTTCGAACAGATGAGAGCAACAAATGCACAAAACCTTGGGCTAACTACTGCAACTGCGAATGTGGAACAGGGAGCTAGGGTTAGGGAACCCAATGGAGGATAGAATACAGAACAAGAGGGAAATCAACAAAGGCTTGGGGGAAGACCCTCAGGCTCTGATACTGGAAGACCAATGGATGGAGCTCGACAGGCTAGAGCCAATGCTAGTACTAACGAGCCACATGAAGAGTATGTACCAGAGTTCCCTTCGAGAATTGGGGGGCAAGATAGAAACATGACAACAGGGCAAACCTCGGATGAAGATGAAAGAATGGTTGGTCTTGTGCGACAAATCATGAGAGGAGGATTGTCGAGTGGACGATTGGAAGAAGTCAGTCGGAGTCTGTTCACTCCGAATATCAGAAATGCAACGAACCCTCCAAAGTTCAAACTACCAATGCTGGAACCTTATGACGGGAAGTTAGACCCGACCATGCACATTACCAGATACATCAGACATATTGAATTGCTGGGAGAATCCGAGGAAGTGATGGCATGATGTTTCCCTTTAGTTTTATCAGATTTGGCTGCACTTTGGTTCAGGCAACTAGAAACTAGATCGATCAGAACATGGGGCGAGCTCGTAGATTGCTTCATGAGACAGTTTAGGGTCTACGTGACGTGACCCAAGAGTATGATGACTTTGTCTTCGATAAAGCAAAGGACCAGAGAGTTCATAAAAGATTTTCTACTACGATTCAATGCAGCAGTGGCTTCTGTAGATCGCCCGGATCCATCATTGATTTTAATGGCAGTGGTGGTAGGAGTTGGGGAAGGCACCGATTTCAAATATTCTTTGGCAAGATATCCACCACAAGATCTGGGGGAATTCTCTCATGAAGCTGAAAGATTGATTTGACTAGAAGAATCACGAGCCAAGTGGCAAGAAGCAAACGCTGTGCAGGGCGAAGGAACCACCAGGGAACAGTCTGGAGCAGACAAAGGAAAGAGAAAGCAGGATGACAGACGTGATGGTCCTGATAAATTCTTTCCGAGAGCCTAGATTCAGGTAATACACATATATGACGGCAAGCCTGGAACGGATTTACATAGAAACTCGGGGGGCAACTCCCCTATCGAAAACCACACAGGAGAGATCCCACAGAGCGGGAGCGAAGTAATGGAAAATATTGCATATTCCATGAGCTGGATGGGCACACTACCGATGAATGCCGCCACCTGAAAGATGAGGTGGAAAAACATGCCAAGAGTGGTAGATTGCCACAATATACCAGAGAACGGACGACAACCGTGAGACCTGAACAACTATCGCCTCCACCTAACAGAACTGATCTTGGATCGGGATCGAGACACGTCATTAACTGATTATGATGGCAAGGGCCAAGTTCAGGATTTGGATTTTGGTTAGTTAGATTTCTTAGATTTGATTTTAAAAATAAAACAGCTATCCCACTTACATATGCGCGGGAACAGAAGAGATCCCTAAGCATGCTCTGAGATGGAGATAGATCGATCTGCTCGGAGAGGCATTGTCTAGATTTTTCTAATATTTGAGATTAAACATCTAGGATTTGAATTCAATAAATGAACTTGAATTTCTTGAAATAAACCTTTCACCGGAGAGTTAAAGGATGAACATTATAAACCAGTTTGAACACGATCGCTTTATGACCCTAACTAGAGAGGCGGGGACCGGAGTGCAAGAAGTGAGTTGTTTCGCCAGAGAGCGACAGGATCGACTCACTTAACGTCGTTTCCCATTCACCGGAGAGTGATTGCATCGGGATTCGATAAGTGCCCGAAGAGGCTGCGATCGGCCCACGATTTAGGCCATGGCATTGTTTAATGTTCAGATACACTGAACCGAAGTGCAAGAAGTGAGTTTCTTCGCCGGAGAGCAACATGATCGACTCACTTAACGCTATTTCCCCTTCACCGGAGATTGACATGATGGGATCCAGCAAGAACCCAGAAAGGCTACGGTCGGTCTAGAACGACCAAGACATCGCTATACGCCCTAGCTAGGGCCAGAGTGCAAGGGATAGAAGGCAACGTCGGAGTGCAACACGATCTTTCTATTCGATCTCTAAGTCTTGAATGGACTTGGTAAAGGTCCGGAGTGACCACTGATAGTCCGGAGAGACTGTAGAATTTCATTCTTAACTTCTACAGGAAGAAATGGATAATGATTTGGCTACGAGCAGCCGCAAACTTGATTGAAAACGCTATTAGCTTTGAATAAAACATGGACTCACTACATTCGATTTGAAGCTATTCAAAACACACCTTTTGCCAAAAGGCATGTTTTGGGGGGAAAAGTGTTATCCCGCCTTTTGGCAAAGCCGAGATACCTAAAAATTAACTGAAAACCAATGATTACTAGTCATGAATGTCGATTATGCATCGCAGGTTCACTGTGGATATCAATGAATTTTTTCCGAGTCCGGATCGGGCTACAATCGGCAAGAAATGGAAAGCAAAGCTATATAAGCCAACGTTTCAAATTTCAGGTCAATCGGAGTTCGTATGAATTAGATATGTTCGATGCAAGTTAGAAAAAGAACACAATGTTTGTATCGATAGAGGGAGGTTGAATTTCGAATCGATCAAGTTCGACTCGATCAACAACATGATAACGATCTGTTCAAATCGATCGGCTTTGAGTCGAACCTTGGCCGTGCTATTCAAATCCATCGGGTTCATGTCGATCAGTGTGGAACTATTCGTATCCATCCTGCTTCGAATCGATCTTGTTTGGTGAATAGTTCGAACCCATCGACACTACAGACCTCTGTCGTATCCACCAGGCAAGGTTTCGTTCATATTCAACTATCGACCTTATTCGTATCCATGCCCCCACTTCGTATCCATCGGCTTACACCATCCTCGTATCGATCCTTCACGCATCATCCAAGGCCGCTTCGGATCGATCAGCATGTATAAGATCAGTCCGAAATGCGCTACAGGCATCGATACGAAACATTGGACATGGACCGAAATTGCAAAGAGGGGTCGAGGTAGATGAATGCGAATGAAAAGACGTGGATGGATCTGGGTGGAGTTCAAATACTAATGACTCGGTCGACTTGGCAAAAAAGGTGGAGCGATCAAAAAATCTCGCACCACGTCACATCACACACACATGCCTCAATCGAGTCGAACGGGATGGATACGAAACATGGATTTGAACGCGATAATGCTCACGAATACACAATCTTGCATCGATCATATCTCCTAAACCACAGGTCCAAATGCTACCAAATTTTCACAGGAGCTTACGTACAAGCTAAATAACATTCCGGCCAAGTTTCAGCTCGATTGGATCATTTTTTGTCAATATGAAATTGGTTCTTATCGATCACGAATCGAGTCAAAAATTTCCAAAATCGGTCGCGTATGTGATATCCCGGAAATTTTGGCAATATCAATTTAATAATCTATATTTAAAATTAAATTGATTTGATAAAATTTTGTTAACAAAGTTTAACTTGATTTAATAATCCAATTAAATAGAAGTTTAATTTGGTGAATTTTTATCTTTTGAAAACTAATAAAATGTTTTCCTGTTTATAATGTATATATATATTTATATATATATATATATATATATATATATGTCTGTATGTATGTATATATATTGTGAATAGATAAGTTTGATTTGAAGTTAAATAAACAAATAAATCTTGTTTTTAAATTCTAATATTCGTTTTGATAATTTAGAAATTATATAAGTAAATTTAAAATACCATTTATATATTAAAAACATTAATGCATTTAAATAAGTTAAATAAGATAAGTAATTTATGATTTCTTTTATAAATTATTTAAATTAATAAATATGTTATTTTCAAATAATGATAAATGTATAAACATAGACATATTTTAAAAGACAATATTATTATTATTTTAAAATTAAATATGTTAATATAAATTAGTTTTAAAATTGGATTTTAAATATATGAATTGGATTTGAATTTGAATTTATTTTGAATTCAAATGAATAAAACTATCTAAATCTTGTAAGTAAGCTTTCATCTTTATATAAATTGTTTTATGTCATTTTCTTTAAAAAGTGATGCATATGAAAATAAGTTATATATATATGTATTTAATAAATAAATAAAAGAGGATTTCATTTATCTTTTGATTTAATAAATAAAGAAAAGAGAATCTCATTTATCTTTAAATTAAATAAAAAAAAGTAACATTTGTATAAAACAAGTGTTAGCATCTTAAGTAACTAATGAGACAATTGTAAACAATTAATCTACTTAATTTGACAAGTGTTAGTTATTTTTACATGTGTCCTTCTATTTTTAATTTTTCTTTTATTCTGAAAAAAATCAATTACACTCATTTAAAACATGTTTTCTTTAAGTCTACCTTTTCTAATCTTCTTTTTTTTCCAAAATAAAGAAAAAGAAAGGTTTCGGCTGGAAATTTATTCAAACATATCTACAACTATAATACTCCCTCAAAACCAAATTTCATATTCAAATTCAAAGATCTGAACTCCTCTCTAACCAAAATTTGAAGTTCTCTTCATATTCACCAACCTGCAAAGCATTTTAACCTGTAATTTCATCAACCTAAAATCCATTTCCAAAAGCCTGCAACCTGAAATTCATTTCAAAAGCATAATGAAAGCCTCTGCATTTCAACATTCTGGAAATCAAAAGCAAGCTTGCACGCGTTCATTAAACCATAGGCCTGCATGCAAGTTTTTAACAGTAAGCACTCAAGTTTTATCAAGAGCAATGTAGTATGGCATTTCAGATTAAAGATTTCATAAGCAACTCAAGTTTTAAAATCTTCAACTCAGTTTTAAAGTATAGAAGAAAGAGCTTTCAAAATAGTTTTCAAATTTAAGGCTCTTTCATCATTTGTTCAGGTGAGTAACATTACTAACTTAAAAAGATTAAGTGTGAATCTGTTGCATGTTTTTTTCTTCTAAGTTAAATATGTTTGTGTTACTGAATATTGATGGATTTCTATGTATTTGGATGTTTAATACACGAATGTATGTGATTGTACTTACTCTGATTCTAGTTCCAGGTCCCGTATCTAAAAAAAAATCCTCTTGCTCTAGTTAAATATTTTGTTAAGGTCCTGAAATAACTATGTTAAAGATACCATAGTTTAGTTTAAAAAAACTTACTAAGTAAAAACAAAATTGGTGATTTACTCTGTAAAATTCGAAACATCAGAGTATGTTAAATAAACTTGAAAACTCAAACATTATAAATTATAAATTCAGTATTGTAAAATGAAAACTTAAACAAAAAGATGATTTTTAAAACTAAAATCATATTGTTTAGTTAGGAATTGGGATTGCAGTACTCATTTGAACAGGAAATGGTTTTTGGTCAATCTATGATGATCAAGTTGATTAGAGT
This sequence comes from Allium cepa, assembly GCA_030765085.1. Taxonomy (NCBI): domain Eukaryota; kingdom Viridiplantae; phylum Streptophyta; class Magnoliopsida; order Asparagales; family Amaryllidaceae; genus Allium; species Allium cepa. Next base: position 118,384,358 of record CM060943.1, read on the forward strand.
GTTTGGGGTTCATGGTGGTGGTAGTGGGGTGATTAGGGGGTGTGGCAAAAACGCCAAGAGAGTGAATAGGGCTCGGTAGAGGCGATGGGAGGTTGACGAAGTCTATAAACCTAGTTTTGTTTGGTCTGGCAATTTTGATCATATCGCCCATTCCAGTGGATCGAGTGTGTTGGGATTCAGGTTATTCGAAGCTAGACTATTGATGTAGGTGTGGTCAGAGTAGCAGTCGACATGGTGGTCGAAGTTGAGGAAACGAGCGGTTTCCAGGTTGGGGGGGTTAATCCATACTGTTGCTGCCAGGTCGGTTTGGGAGAACTCGAATTTGATTTCAAGTGCACTGAGGGAATTTGACGGTTGCGATGTGATTCAGGAATGAACGTCGGCATGATCGTTGACTGGGTGGTGGCTGGAGGTGGCCAAGACCACCATGCATATGCACGGTGTAGAGGAGTGTGTCAGGTGGACTTGTGGGTTTGCAGATTTGTGACACTCGAGTCATACTCGAGAAATTCGAGTAACAGCTCGAAGTTATAGAAGGGTTTGCTCGAAGTTATAGAAGGATTTACTCGAAGTAATATAAGAGGAGACTCGGGTATCTTAAAGGTTACAGGTTTCTTTAGAAACCTGAATGTTTTCAGCTCTAAAATTAAAAGTAAAATTTGAATCAAGTTTTAAAATAAACTTTAAGGCTTAAATTCTGAGTATGGATTCAAAACTAAGTTTGAATCCCAGTTTAAAATGAAATTTAAATTTTATAAATTAAAATGTTTAAACAATTTTAAAAAGGGGTTTAAATAGTTTAAGTTTAAAGTAAAGCTTAAAAATAAAAGTAAAGATTTAACTTAAGTTTAAATCTAGATTCAAATTTAGATTTGAATCATTATTTAGAAATAAAGGGAGTTTTTAAATTTGAATTGTTTTTAAAAAAACAACTTTGAATGTTTAAGTTAATTTAAATTTGGATTTGTATTTTGAATGAAATTGAGTTTAAATTTCCTTTAAACTTCTTTATAAAATGAGAAATTATTTAGTAGAAGTTTTAAAAAGGTTTTAAATTGTTTTTAAAACTTTGTTAAGTTTAAGTTTGGTTTTCATTTTAAATTTTAAATTTTAAATGTAATTTGAAACAAATTTTAAGTTAAGTTGTTTTAAATTACTTTGCTAATGATAATGTAATCATTAACAAGAGATGTTTTATTTTTAAGTAAATCAAAGAATTTAATGATTTTCGAGTCATTAAATTAATAAGGTAATTTAAATAACATAATTAATTTAATTTATTTAATTAAGTAAGAATTGGAATAAATTAATTAAGCTTAAGCTAAGTAATTAAGATGAATTAAATTTGTAGTTAGTATTAATTTAGATAATTTCTTAGAAGAAAGGTAATTAAAGAATTAATGATAAGTTGATGAAGGTCATTAACTTGGGATTATTAATTAATTAATTAATGTAATTAATTTTGATAATTAATTGGATTTATTAATTTAGATAATCATTTATGGAATTCGGTTAAGTATGATTACTTTATGGAAGTAATTAAAGATATTAATTACTCATTGTAATTAATTTTTTAATTAGATTAGTTTAAATTAATTAATTAAGTTTAATTAATTTAGAATAATCATTTGATGGGTTGATAAGAAATTAATGAAGGATAATTACTTAGAGAAGGAATTAAGATTGAAGTATAAAGAGATTTGGAATTAAGTACTTGTATAATTAATTTAAACATTGATTAATTAAGATTTGAGAATAATTAAGAAATGTAATTAATTAAAGGAAATTAATTACTAATGAAATTAATCAAGGTTGATTAATAAATATAAGTAATTATTAAATGTAATTAATTTAGGAGTAATTAATTTACCCAATAAAGTAATTAAGGTTAGTTAATTAACTAAATGTGATTAATCAAAGGTGGTTAATAAATTTGGTTTAATTAAGGTTAATTATTTAATATAAGAAATTAATTAAAAGGTAATTAAGAATCATTAATTAATATAATTAATGATGTAATTAAGGATTAATTAATTAAGATTAATTAATCAATGGCAAGTGATTAAGGAAGTAATTAATTAAGAATTAATGTAATTAATTAATTAATTAATTAAGTAAATAAGATTAATTACTGATTTTGGTTAAGGATAATTAATTTGTAAAATTAATTAAGGATAATTACTTGAATGTAATTAAGGGATAATTAATCAAGGGTGATTAATTAAGGCGATTAATTTGAGGATAATTATTTAATTGATTGGTAATCAATTAATGGTTGAGTAAGCAAGATTTAAAATGAGGAAGTAATTAATTTAATTCATTTTAAATTAAGTAAAGATAGGTAATTAATTTAATTCATTTTAAATTAATTAGAGATGGAAGTAATTAATTTAATTCATTTTAAATTAATTATAGTATGATTAAGTAAATCATTGCTTATGAATGGATGATATGGTTTGACTTAAATGCTTTGAATCTCAGATATGAGATTAGTATTGTGTGATATGGATCATTGGTTGCATTATGATGATGATATGAATTATCTATTAATGATGATAATGTAGATTATCTATTTGTGATGATAGTATAGATTACCTGTTTGTGATGATAATGTTGACTATCTATTGTGATGATGTGAATTATCTATCTGTGTGTTTGTAGATAATTAAATTGAATTGTTTTAAACTTAAAACAACTTGGACCTAAAAGACACGCTTTGGATTTCGATGAGACCGGGATCGGGTTTCCATATTTAGATATCCGAAAACCACATCGATTCCAATTAACGTTAGGTCGTGAATCTAAGTGGAGCAAGTCAAGACTCGAGATGTAAGAACTATACGTCAGTATAACTCTGTGGGTGATTCCGTAATGAGTTTGACGGAATAGTACTTATAGGTTCGACATAGTGATTCAGAGTGCAAGGGTTATCGTCGTTAACTCTGAGGGTGATTCCAAAATGAGTGTAACGAGATAATGCCTTCGGTTTCGTTCGAACCCGGAACGAACTTGTATGGATTGAATGCTTTCAAAACATCATCAGGTGGACGATGAGCATTCTAAGATAGATGTGTTCTATAAAGGTAATCGTAGCCTCAAGCCTCATCAACCGGGAATGGCTAAAACAGGGGAGGTGCAGCAAGGCTTCGTGGGTAGCCCCCACTGGAGAGCGAGATTTACCCCTATCAAGAAGTCCCTTTTTATTCGGCTGTGTGGGCGGTTGGTTCGCGACAACTGCCGGGGTTGTCTTGTTCAGGACTGTCCAGTAAGGGATGGTTCCGGCCTTGTGTTGCAGGGGAGCGGGCGTACTCCTCGGTATGGTGATCTAGGCCACGTACTGTGACGGGCGGTACCCCAATAGCCCTGCCATTGAATGGAATCCAAAATCCAATAAGTGCCAACGGTTTTGATTGTATTACCCACTTTTGTGGCTAGTAGCTGGAATTTAATAGATGTAACAATTTCGGCTATTTCATATTTACTTGAAAACCCTAGACACTACTGTAATATCATCGGATTTCCTATCAAATGTTTTGGTTAGCGTAAGGTAGAAACTTTTCCATGTTTATGTGTGGGAAATCTTAGGTGATACCTTTCTTTTAAAAGGTTTTTCAAAAGTTAAGCAACTTTAACCTGTTACTCACACCAGACCCATGTCTGACCCGAAGTTTATTTTTGTTTTTTTCATAAACTCTTAGGTACTCATTTTTACGAGTAGCTAAGGGATTCAGGTTAGCTTTGACGAATTATGGAGGAGTAGTGGAGCAGGAGGCTTCGGCGTTAGATATGTTGTTTCCGCTGTGTATTCTCTGTGTTGGTATCTCTTTGTTGATGTTGTATTGAGTTGTAATAAATAGATAGGTGTTTATAACTATCTAATATGTGTTGTATTATCTATGTAACTCTGATAGTTGTTTTATATCTATGTAATACTTATGTTATTAATATAATTTATTCGTTCCGCTGTTTAGATTCTGATGTGTTGTTTTCTTCTTCTTCTCTTTCTTTCTATTCTCCATCCCTTTCTTTCTTATTAATGATGCGTCATTCTGTGGAGATTATTGGCGGGTCGTTACATTGGTATCAGAGCTCTAGGTTGAGTGAATACCTATGCTTTGGAGTGTTTTCTTTCTTGAGAGAGCGGACTTGTAATTTTATATATATATATATATATATATATATATATATATATTATTTCTACCTATCTGTTGGGTTACCTGTTCAGGTTTTCCAACATAAGTTATAAAGGTAGATAAGGTAGTGGTTTGTATAACACGACTAGTACGATTGGTTGGAGTTTGAATTTTGAGGTTGGAAGTGTATTTGTCGAGACTGTAAACCTAATACCATCTCGAGTGAGTTGTGCAGTGGTGTAAGGATTTCATCGATCTCTGAAGGTAACCGGTAAAGGTTCATAGTTTATATTTGAAGTTGGATGAGTAGAGTTTGGATCTGTAAATTGGCAGAAGTGAGTAATGGTATCTTGATACATCAGGCAGTAGTAACTGTGAGATGAGATGCAGTGACTGTGTATTGTGTCCGAAGATGTTTCTTTGGAACAAGTTTTGGGAAGTGTGTCTGCTTCGGTGTTGTGGCTGGGTTCAGCAAGATGTGGTGGTTGGCTTTGAGATCCGAGTTTCTCGAAGAACTTCAGCTAAGGAAGTTTTGGCATTGGTGTCAGCGGTGCAGCTCGGAGTCTCTGTGTTGGCAGAAGTTTTCTGGCTTAGCAGTTTCTGAAGGTGGAGTTCAGAAGCAGCAGAGTAGATCCGTTTCTTCGATGGATTGGCTAGTTAAGTAGGCGCTGTTCTGTTTGGAAAGAGAGAACAGTTTTATTTGGGAATTGGTCTGGATGATCGCAAAAGTGACTTGCGATTGTTTGAGTGACCTCTTGTGTTATCAGAGTTTTTTCTAGATATCTTCTGAGAAGTCAGAGGTTTGTTTGTATATGGAGATTGAGTTTTTTTATCGACCGGATTCCAGGAGTGCTACCGGTGGATCAGCTAGCAGAAGGATGGTTTCTCGAGATAGGTTTGGTGAGGCAGCTCAGGATGGTGGAACTTCTGAATTTTCTTTTATGGATCTATTGAACCATATTCTTGGATATGTTGTCCAGTCTGTGCTCGTGTTCTTCATCAGCAGTTTCTTCTATCCCACATCAGAGTTGTGTTAGCGGAAGCAGTTTGGAAGTGTTTCCATAAAAAAGAAGTGATTTTGTTATTTTGAGATTTGAAGAGTAGAGTTGTGTATCTGGTTTCGGATTGATCTTGAGGAGATCGTTGTGTTGTATTGTTTTTGGTTCTGTTTGTTTCTAGAGGCATCAGCAAAGGTTAAGCTGATTAGATTGGATATGGGCAGCCCAGGATCATCCGAAGAGTTTTATGGATAAGAGACGAAGGAATTTGGATTCCGGGATTAGAATTTTGTTTTGGATCTCTTCTGTGTTTTGGTTGGATTGGTGTTTGGTTTCCAAGAGTTGAATTGCCAGTTGGGTACTTGGATTCAATGAGTTTCACGTATCTCTGAGAGGGTATGTGTATGAATTATTTCTAGTAGTGGAACCAATTGTTCAGGAGGGTTTGTTTGTTGAGTCTGACTCTTTTGTAGTCTGATATCCTGTCTAGTTCTGTAGATCTAGATGAGTAGAATCTCTATAGCTTCGTAATTTTGATTATTTGAATGCTGTAGAGCGAGTATCCCGGTATATACTTGGGGAAACTCGAGAAAATTTTATCCAGAATTTTATCTGGATAATTAAATTTGTTTGATTAGATAAATTGGTAGTTTTGGTTGTTAGCATATGATTGATGTATGCTTGTGATTTAAAATCTAGAATTTTAAATGGGTTATTAAATTACTTTTGCTTTTAAATTTCGAGGACGAAATTCTTTTAGGGGGGGAGGAATGTGATATCCCGGAAATTTTGGCAATATCAATTTACTAATCCATGTTTAAAATTAAATTGGTTTGATAAAATTTTGTTAATAAAATTTAACTTGATTTAATAATCCAATTAAATAGATGTTTAATTTGGTGAATTTTTATCTTTTGAAAACTAATAAAATGTTTTCCTGTTTATAGTGTATATATATATATTTATATATATTGTGAATAGATAAGTTTGATTTGAAGTTAAATAAATAAATAAATCTTGTTTTTAAATTCTAATATTCATTTTGATAATTTAGAAATTATATAAGTAAATTTAAAATACCATTTATATATTAAAAACATTAATGCATTTAAATAAGTTAAATAAGTTAAGTAATTTATGATTTCTTTTATAAATTATTTAAATTAATAAATATGTTATTTTCAAATAATGATAAATGTATAAATATAGACAGATTTTAGAACACAATATTATTATTATTTTAAAATTAAATATGTTAATATAAATTAGTTTTAAAATTGGATTTTAAATGTATGAATATGATTTGAATTTATTTTGAATTCAAATGAATAAACCTATCTAAATCTTGTAAGTAAGCTTTCATCTTTATATAGATTGTTTTATGTCATCTTCTTTGAAAAGTGATGCATATGAAAATAAGTTATATATATATATATATTTAATAAATAAAGAAAAGAGGATCTCATTTATCTTTAAATTAAATAAAAAAAAGTAACATTTGTATAAAACAAGTGTTAGCATCTTAAGTAACTAATGAGACAATTGTAAACAATTAATCTACTTAATTTGACAAGTGTTAGTTATTTTTACATGTGTCCTTCTATTTTTAATTTTTCTTTTATTCTGAAAAAAATCAATTACACTCATTTAAAACATGTTTTCTTTAAGCTCTACCATTTCTAATCTTCTTTTTTTTCCAAAATAAAGGAAAAGAAAGGTTTCGGCTGGAAATTTATTCAAACATATCTACAACTATAATACTCCCTTAAAACCAAATTTCATATTCAAATTCAAAGATCTGAACTCCTCTCTAACCAAAATCTGAAGTTCTCTTCATATTCACCAACCTGCAAAGCATTTTAACCTGTAATTTCATCAACCTAAAATCCATTTCCAAAAGCCTGCAACCTGAAATTCATTTCAAAAGCATAATGAAAGCCTCTGCATTTCAACATTCTGGAAATCAAAAGCAAGCTTGCCTGCATTCTTTAAACCAGAGGCCTGCATGCAAGTTTTTAACAGTAAGCACTCAAGTTTTATCAAGAGCAATGAAGTATGGCATTTCAGATTAAAGATTTCAAAAGCAACTCAAGTTTTAAAATCTTCAACTCAGTTTTAAAGCATTGAAGAAAGAGCTTTTAAAACAGTTTTCAAATTTAAGGCTCTGTCATCATTTGTTCAGGAGAGTAGCTTTACTAACTTAAAAAGATTAAGTGTGAATTTGTTGCATGTTTTTTCTTCTAAGTTAAATATGTTTGTGTTAATGAATATTGATGGATTTCTGTGTATTTGGATGTTTAATACATGCATGTATGTGACTGTACTTACTCTGATTGTAGTTCCAGGTCCTGTTTCTAAAAAAAAATCCTCTTGCTCTAGTTAAATATTTTGTTAAGGTCTTGAAATAACTATGTTAAAGATACCATATTTTAGTTTAAAAAAAACTTATTAAGTAAAAACAAAATTGGTGATTTACTCTGTAAAATTTGAAACATCAGAGTATGATAAATAAACTTGAAAACTCCAACATTATAAATTATAAATTCAGTATTGTAAAATGAAAACTCAAACAAAAAGATTATTTTTAAAACTAAAATCATATTTTTTAGTTAGGAATTGGGATTGCAGTACTCATTTGAACAGGAATTGGGTTTTGGTCAATCTATGATGATCAAGTTGATTGGAGTGTTTGAGGTTCTTGGTGGTGGTGGTGGGGTGATTAGGGGGTGTGGCAAAAATGCCAGGAGAGTGAATAGGGCTCGGTGGAGGCGATGGGAGGTTGACGAAGTCTATAAACCTAGTTTTGTTTGGTCTGGCAATTTTGATCATATCGCCCATTCCAGTGGATCGAGTGTGTTGGTATTCAGGGTATTCGTAGCTGGAGTATTGATGTAGGTGTGGTCGGAGTAGCAGTCGACACGGTGGTCGGAGTTGAGGAAACGAGCAGTTTACAGGTTGGGGGGGTTATTCCATACTATTGCTGCCAGGTTGGTTTGGGGGAACTCGAATTTGATTTCAAGTGCATTGAGGGAATTTGACGGTTGCAATGTGATTCAGGAATGAACGTCGACATGATCGTTGACTGGGTGGTGGCTGGAGGTGGCCAAGACCACCGTGCATATGCACGGTGTAGAGGAGTGTGTCAGGTGGACTTGTGGGTGTGTAGATTTGTGGGACTCGAGTCATACTCGAGAAATTCGAGTAATAGCTCGAAGTTATAGAAGGGTTTACTCGAAGTAGTATAAGAGGAGACTCGGGTATCTTAGAGGTTACAGGTTTCTTTAGAAACCTGAATGTTTTCAACTGTAAAATTAAAAGCAAAATTTGAATCAAGTTTTAAAATAAACTCTAAGGTTTAAATTCTGAGTATGGATTCAAAACTAAGTTTGAATCCCAGTTTGAAATGTAATTTAAATTTTATAAATTAAAATGTTTAAACAATTTTAAAAAGGGGTTTAAATAGTTTAAGTTTAAAGTAAAGCTTAAAAATAAAAGTAAAGTTTAACTTAAGTTTTAATATAGATTCAAATTCAGATTTGAATTATTGTTTAGAAATAAAGGGAGTTTTTAAATTTGAATTGTTTTAAAAAAAACAACTTTGAATGTTTAAGTCAATTTAAATTTGGATTTGTATTTTAAATGAAATTGGTTTTAAATTTCCTTTAAACTTCTTTATAAAATAAGAAATTATTTAGTAGAAGTTTTAAAAAGGTTTTAAATTGTTTTTAAAACTTTGTTAAGGTTAAGTTTGGTTTTCATTTTAAATTTTAAATTTTAAATGTAATTTGAAACAAATTTTATGTTAAGTTATTTTAAATTACTTTGTTAATGATAACGTATTCATTAACAAGAGATGTTTATTTTTAAGTAAATCAAAGAATTTAACGATTTTTGAGTCATTAAATTAATAAGATAATTTAAATAAGATAATTAATTTAATTTATTTAACTAATTAAGAATTGGAATAAATTAATTATGGTTAAGCTAAGTAATTAAGATGAATTAAATTTGTAATTAGTATTAATTTAAGATAATTACTTAGAAGAAAGGTAATTAAAGAATTAATGATAAGTTAATGAAGGTCATTAACTCGGGATTATTCATTAATTAATTAATTAATGTAATTAATTTTGATAATTAATTGGATTTATTAATTTAGATAATCATTTATGGAATTTGGTTAAGTATGATTACTTTATGGAAGTAATTAAAGATATTAATTACTCATTGTAATTAATTTATTAATTAGATTAGTTTAAATTAATTAATTAGGTTTAATTAATTTAGAATAATCATTTGATGGGTTGATAAGAAATTAATGAAGGATAATTACTTAGAGAAGTAATTTAGATTGAAGTATAAAGAGATTTGGAATTAAGTACTTGTATAATTAATTTAAGCATTGATTAATTAAGACATTTGAGAATAATTAAGAAATGTAATTAATGAAAGGAAATTAATTACTAATAAAATTAATCAAGGCTGATTAATAAATATAAGTAATTATTAAATGTAATTAATTTAGGAGTAATTAATTTACTCAATAAAGTAATTAAGGTTAGTTAATTAACTAAATGTGATTAACCAAAGGTTATTAATAATTTTGGTTTAATTAAGGTTAATTATTATAATATAAGAAATTAATTAAAAGGTAATTAAGAATCATTAATTAATACACTTAATGATGTAATTAAGGATTAATTAATTAAGATTAATTAATCAATGGTAAGTGATTAATGAAGTAATTAATTAAGGATTAATGTAATTAATTAATTAATTAATTAATTAAGTAAATAAGGTTGATTACTGATTTTGGTTAAGGATAATTAATTTGTAAAATTAATTAAGGATAATTACTTGAATGTAATTAAGGGATAATTAATCAAGGGTGATTAATTAAGGTGATTAATTTGAGGATAATTATTTAATTGATTGGTAATCAATTAGTGGTTAAGTAAGCAAGATTTAAAATGAGGAAGTAATTAATTTAATTCATTTTAAATTAAGTAAAGATAGGTAATTAATTTAATTCATTTTAAATTAATTAGAGATGGAAGTAATTAATTTAATTCATTTTAAATTAGTTATAGTATGATTAAGTAAATTATTGCTTATGAATGGATGATATGGTTTGACTTAAATGATTTGAATCTCAGATATGAGATTACTATTGTGTGATATGGATGCATTGGTTGCATTATGATGATGATAAGAATTATCTATTAATGATGATAATGTAGATTATCTATTTGTGATGATAATATAGATTACCTGTTTGTGATGATAATGTTGACTATCTATTGTGATGATGTGAATTATCTATCTGTGTGTTTGTAGATAATTAAATTGAATTGTTTTAAACTTAAAACAACTTGGACCTAAAAGACACGCTTTGGATTTCGATGAGACCGAGATTGGGTTTCCATATTTGGATATCCGAAAGCCACATCGATTCCAATTAACGTTAGGTCGTGAATCTAAGTGGAGCAAGTGAAGACTCGAGATGTAAGAACTATACATCAGTAAAACTCTATGGGTGATACCGTAATGAGTTTGACGGAATAGTACTTATAGGTTCGAGATAGTGATTCAGAGTGCAAGGGTTATCGTCGTTAACTCTGAGGGTGTTTCCAAAATGAGTGTAACGAGATAATGCCTTCGGTTTCGTTCGAACCCGGAACGAACTTGTATGGATTGAATGCTTTCAGAACATCGTCAGGTGGGCGATGAGCATTCTAAGATAGATGTGTTCTATAAAGGTAATCGTAGCCTCAAGCCTCATCAAACGGGAATGGCTAAACTAAGGGAGGTGCAGCAAAGCTTAGTGGGTAGCCCCCACAGGAGAGCGAGATTTACCCCTGTCTAGAAGTCCCTTTTTATTCGGCTGTGTAGGCGGTTGGTTCGCGACAACCGTCGGGGTTTTCTTGTTCGGGACTGCCCAGTAAGGGATGGTTCCGGCCTTGTATTGCAAGGGAGCGGGCGTACTCCTCGGTACGGTGATCTAAGCCACATACTGTGACGGGCGGTACCCCAGTAGCCCTGCCATTGTATGGAATCCAAAATCCAATAAGTGCCAACGGTTTTGATTGTATTACCCACTTTTGTGGCTAGTAGCTGGAATTTAATAGATGTAACAATTTCGGCTATTTCATATTTACTTGAAAACCCTAGACACTATTATAATATCATCGGATTTCCTATCAAATGTTTTGGTTAGCGTAAGGTAAAAACTTTTCCATGTTTATGTGTGGGAAGTCTTACGTGATACCTTTCTTTTAAAAGGTTTTTCAAAAGTTAAGCAACTTTAACCTATTACTCACACCAGACCCATGTCTGACCTGGAGTTTATTTTTGTTTTTTCATAAACTCTTGGGTACTCAAATTTTTATGGGTAGCCAAGGGATTCAGGTTAGTTTTGACGATTTATGGAGGAGCAATGGAGCTGGAGGCTTCGGCGTTAGATATATAGTTTCCGCTATGTATTCCCTGTTGGTATCTCTTTGTTGATGTTGTATTGAGTTGTAATAACTAGATAGGTGTTTATAACTCTCTAGTACGTGTTGTATTATCTATGTCACTCTGATAGTTGTTGTATATCTATGTAATACTTATGTTATTAATATAATTTATTCGTTCCACTGTTTAGATTCTGATGTGTTGTTTTCCTCTTCTTCTCTTTCTTTCTATTCTCTATCCCTTTCTTTCTTATTAATGATGCGTCATTCTGTAGAGATGAATGGCGGGTCGTTACAACGTAGGCCCACACAAGTGCCAGAAGGAGTCTCCCGAAGTTTGAGTACAATATCAGCCTCCTACGCGTATAAATAGCCCCTTGAAGCCTATAGAAAAAGGGGATTTTGGGCTATTGGACATCCAGACTCCGCCGGATGCAATTCTATATCCCACCATTGCTGTTATATTTGAATTCCTTCATTGTAACTGTTGTAACCATCTGTAATCAGCGAAGAACATCAATAAAAGTCAAACCTTTGAAGTGGACGTAGGTCGGAGATAGCCGAACCACTATAAATCTTGCGTTCCTGTTCGTTATTTCTGAATTGCTATTTGTTACTGTTAGATCTGAGATTTGTGTTTGTAATATTGCAGATCTATATTATAACTTGGTGCTTTCACGATACTTGTGGTTTGTGACCAATTTTGATGCGAATAGTAAGCATTCACTTCATCTTCTCCATCTCAATCCCTCTTCAATATTCAGAAATTCCTATAACCTAACTTAGAAAGAACATCACCTTTGATAATAGATTGAAGATTCTAGAGGTGTTGTTGAAGAGAGATCAATCTTTTCTTATTCTAGGGCTTCTCATTTGTTGTTTGGGGGTTAAAAGGTGAGTTTTTGAACTCACATCTATGTCTGTATCTTTGATAGTTGTTAGGTAGTAATTCCTAACATATATTCCTTGTCCATTGCCTTTGAATTGAATTGGTTTGATGAATATTCCAATTTTGATGTTTTGAAGTCAAAAATCTTTAAAATCCAATCTTTGATGTTTGAAAATGTTTTTGGGATGTATCGAAGTGCCTATAAGGCGGGGTTGTCGTTGGCATAAATCCCTAGCCTCCGTTGCTCGTTCGATCGCTTTCGATTAGGAGTTTGCCGTTCTTTGGGGTTGGGCTGAAAATACTGCAAATGATAGTTCAGTCGACTAAACTATAAGGTCAATTGACTAAAACTGGGAACAAATAGTTCCTGGGCCAGTATCAGTTGACTGACCATATAGTTCAATCGAATGAAGCTGGAAACTCAAAGTTTCTGGGCATAGAGTCAATCGACTGACCACTGAGTTCAGTCGACTCAACCTGCTTGTCTCAGCCAATTTTGCCGTTTTGTGTGGATTTCCAATTTTAAATCGATTCTTGTTGATTCGATTAGTTGTTATAACTTTATTTGACTTTGATAATTTCTTTTTGAGATTTTTCGGAATATCCATTTTGATGGATTCGGTATCGATTTCTATGGATTTGATTCACGTCTTCATGTGTGAATTTTTGGTGATTGATTGTTTTTAAAATCATTTATGGTGATTTGTCACATTGAAATACAAAGTTTTCTATACTAGTAGTAAATATTCAAACTCTTTCACATAGAAGATTTAAGCTCTATTTTAATACAAAGATCTTTTAAAAAATCATTTTCCAATCTATTAGTATATACAAACCTTTTCCTCATTCATTCGAGAAATCCAATTAAACGACTTAGCAAAACAAGTGGTATGAAACGTTTGCGTTTACTATGTCGATTAATTCTTAGACTTGTTCGATTTAAACTCTTATGACAATCTTCGAGTGGAAATCTACAATTTATTCGTAAATATTTAAGTTAAGCCGGTGGTTATGGGACATGAAGCAAAACTCATTTATTTACTAGCTTAGCGTAATCGACACTTCTCGATGATCAATGATTATCATTTTGTGATTTAGACTAGCGATGCGTAATGTCTCTTTGTTCGTGTGGGGGACTAAACCCCATTTGCAGAGTTTCAGCTCAAAATTGGTGGGGTAGCGACCCATGGTCTTCGGGCCGTTTATGAAGCCTCGGCTCAAAATTGATGGTTAGCGACCACGGAATAGCGTTCTGTTTGTGACACAAGTGTTGGTGAGTTTTCATGCTCCTGTTTGTGATAGCTCTTCCCCTTGTGTTTTTTGGATTTGTAATCAATGATTTTTGGAATTTGTGTTTCATCAATGTTTGTGATTTACATTGATAAATTTTATCAATATTTGTGGTTAAGTGAATATGTTAACGAATATGACATTCTTTTTGGTGTTTGAGTATATTTGAGATATTGTATGATTTTTGTTTGTTATCTAATGTACACTTGTCACAGTATGGCATTATTGTTATCATACATTTTTGGCATATCTCCTATCCTATCTCATTTTATATGATATTTATAGCTAGATTGATCCGTTTATTATATTCTTCCTAAATAATACTTGGGTCAGACCGAGGTGATAGAAGTGCTTCTACTTGACTTCTTAGCAGGGACTAGCTTCTGATTTTTGGCTAACTACTTAGTTTAGTAGTTTTTGTTTTATACACTCGAGATAGAGAATCCTTGACCTATACATATTCTTTTGTCTAGCACTTGTACCTATTCTTTTGTGATGTAGTGGATCTTGTATGACCACTACTATGATGTACACTTTTATGTGATATATTCATATCTTTTTCCGCCTTAGTGATATGAATATTTGTAACTGGTTTGTGTTGTGTCTATTTCTATATTTGTTTTTGAAGTTCACATAGCCACTGTGTACTAGATTTGAGGTTGTACTTGATATGTCGGATTTCCTTATGAAATGAAGTACGTATTATATTATTTGGCATATCGGCACTCGCACAAAGCAATTACATGGATGGTCTCTTCTCAACAGCCTTATTCTTCATGCTAGTCGACGGCATTACCCCGTAGTATCCTTGGCTAGTGTGAGTATAGAGGTGGGGCGTCACAATATAAATAATAAATTGAATTGTTAAAACCTAAAACAACGTGGCTTTAAAAGATGGCATTTGGATTTCGATGAGACGGGGATCGAATTTCCAAATTGGATATTCAAAAACCACATCGCTCTAAATAAACGATAGGTCATGAAATCTCAAGTGAAGTTCAAGATGAAGACTCGAAGTGTAAGGGCTATCTGTCATTAACTCTAAGGGTGATTCCAAAATGAGTGTGACAGAGATAGTACTTTCAGTTTTCGAGATGAAGATTCAGAGTGCAAGGGCTATTGTCGTTACCTCCGAGGGTGATTCCAAAATGAGTGTAGCGAGACAGTGCCTTCGGTTTCGTTCGAACCTAGAACGAACTTGTATGGATTGAATGCTTTCAGAACATCATCATTGGAGGATGATGAGCATTCCAAGCTATGTGTTCTAAAAAGGTAATCATATCCTCAAGCCTCATCAGCCAGGAATGGCTAAAACATGGGAGGTGCAACAAGGCTAAGTGGGTAGCACCCAAGTAGGAAAAGATTTCCCCGTCTAGAGGTCCCTTTTTATTCGGCTGTATGGGCGATTGGTCGCGAACAACTGCGGGGTTGTCTTATTCGGGATTATCCAATAAGGGATAGTTCCAGTCTTGTGTTGCAGGGGATCAA
This sequence comes from Allium cepa, assembly GCA_030765085.1. Classification (NCBI taxonomy): domain Eukaryota; kingdom Viridiplantae; phylum Streptophyta; class Magnoliopsida; order Asparagales; family Amaryllidaceae; genus Allium; species Allium cepa. The sequence goes on from CM060943.1 coordinate 118,399,611, forward strand.
GGTGGATCCTTGAAACTCTGATCTAGACTAGGTACTGTGACGGGCGGTACCCCAGTAGCCCTGCCATTATATGAAATCCAATCTCCAATAAGTGCCGCACGTTTTGATTGGGCCCAACTATGTTTGTATGTGAGACGTAAGCATTCCAGCTATTTTCTATTTTACTTGAAAACCCTAGACATTATTAAAACATCACTGGATTTCCTATCAAATGTTTTGGTTATCGAAGGTAAAAACCCGACATGTTTATTTATGGCGTGGTCTTACGAGATACCTTTGTTTTCAAATGATTTCCAAAGTTAAACAACTTTAACCCGTTTACTCACACTAGACCCATGTCTGACCAAGAGTTTATTTTCTGTTTTCTTATACTCTTGGATACTCAAATTTTTATGAGTAGCCAAGGGATTTAGGTTGGCTTTGTCGAATTATGGGGGAGATTTGGAGCAGGAGGCTCCAGCATATATAGACATATATGTTTCCACTATGTTGAGATCCGTATTGTGTCTTGAGTTGTATGATAGACAGGTTTTCATAACTGTCTAATGTGTTGTGATGTAAAGCTATGTAACACTGATAGATGTTGTATATTATGTAATAACTATGTGATTAATATATTTTATTCGATCCGCTGTGAGGTTCTGATATTGTTTAGTTCTTTCTTTCCTATCTTTTCTCTTTTCAATCACTTTCTTTCTTAATGATGATGCGTCTTTCTATGGAATGAAAGATGGGTCATCACAGCTGGTATTAGAGCTCTAGGTTGAGGTAATACCTAGGATTTGGAGTGATATCAATCTTGAGAGAGCGTATTTTTGTGTGTGTGTGCGTGTGTGTGTATACACGTCTACCTATCTGAGTTACCTGTCTGGGTTACCTACATGAGTTAGGCTGGCAGCTTGAGTTCTAGAGGTAGGAGGGTTAGTGGTGTATGTAACACGACTACCACAAATGGAAGAAGTCCAAGTATTGAGATTGGAAGAGTATTTGCTGAGGCTATAAACCCAATACCGCCTCGAGTGAGCTTTGCAGTGGTGTGATTTCACCAATCTCGTAGGAAAGCCTTTTAAAGATATAGAGTCCGTCTTTGGAGTATAAGCTTGGTTGTGCTCTTGTGAGAAGATTTTCAAGAATTTGGAGCTGTAAGATGAGCAAAAGAGAGTACGACATCTTGGCCACTTCAGGAGGGAGTAGTATGTGGTAAGACGCAGTGACCATGGATGTTCCCAAAAATGTTTTCTCTTGGAGCCAGTCTAAAGAAGTATTTGAGGAGCAGTTTTACCTACCACAGGGAAGACTCGGCTGTATAGGAATTATCCGAATCTTAAGCAAGGTAAAGGGAATCCGGAGGCAGCAGTGCAGCTTGGAAGTGCTTTGTATGCCAATAGGAAGATCTTTTAGCTTAGCAGTATCCTAGCAGTGGAGTTCTGAAGCAGCAGAGTGGATTCATTTTTTAGATGTTCAGAAGCCTTTGTGTTTCAACTGTCAACAGCCTGGGCATTTGGTGGAAGCTTGCCCACTTCCTAGAAGGTTCAACAGGACTAGGTGTTTTCTTTGAGGGTGGACCATCAGTTTCTTCTAGTAAGGATAAGCAAAGGCGTTCTTGAAGGATTTGACCCTATTTTGGAATTTCGGTGGACTGGTTAGACAAGCTAAGCTATTTTGATTTGTTAAGAGAGAACTGAATCTTTTGGAAATTGAACTGGATAGGATCACAAAAGTGACTTGCGATAGTTTGAGTGTTCTTATGGGTAATCTTTTGCTTGGAATTGAGGCATCTTATAAGGAGGTGGAAGCTATCGAAGTTGTTAGAGATTTTTCGGATGTCTACGAAGAAGTCAACAGTTTGCCGCATCAGGAGATTAAGTTCCCATATCGACTTGATTCCTGGAGCATTACCGATGGTTCAGCTAAGTAGAAGGATGGCTCCTAGAGAAAGGATTTGGTGAAGCAGCTCAGGATTTCATAAAACTTTCGTGTTTACTCTTTTATGGATCTAATTAACCGTGTTTCCCGGAATATGTTGATCAAGTATGTGCTCATATTTATTGATAACATTCTTGTTAACTCCCCACTGCTAGCGACCTAACTAATGAAGCGACCTAGAAGTAGTTGCGACCTAAGGAGGCCACGACCTAAAAAGTAGCGGCGACCTAAAGGTTATAACGACCTAAGAAGACTCCACGACCTAGAAGATGTCTTGACCTGAAAGGCTACGACTTAAAAATGGCTCGACCTAAAAAGAAGAACGACCTAAAAATGCTTCGCGACCTAAAGGAGGCCGCGACCTATGAAGCTCCGCGACCTAACAGAGAGCTGCGACTTAAGGAAGGCTGCGACTCAGAAGATGCTTCGACCTATCAAGCTTCGCGACCTAACAGAGAGCTGCGACCTAAGAAGTAGGAATACTTCGCGACCTAAGGGAAGTCGCAACCTAAAGACTCCAGTTATAACTATAAGAAAAGTACTCACGACCTAGGATAGGTCGCTAACGACCTTAATACCTGAGTAAAGAAGTCACCTATACTGTGCCGCAGGGGGATAGGTCGCTCGTGACCTAGGACTTGTACAAATCAGCATGCGTGTTCTTGTGAAAGAGAAATCAGTGCATCTTAGGTCAGCCACGACCTACGACCTAACTTAGGTCGGTCACGACTTACGACCTAACTCCGAAAAATGCCTATAAATACGACCCTAGTTCCAACTAGAAAGGGACTTTTTTTTGGCTCATTCATTTCAAGCGCCGTTACTCTGCTGCATTCTGAACTACTTTAACACCTTCAAGGAGCTACACGAAGAAATCAAACATGTCCAATATGAGTTCAAAGATTTGGATCGATATTGAAGTTTAGGCTACTGGTTCTAAGTCACTTGTAACTCAAAGTGTGTTGTAATCAAAGTGTAACTGCATTGACTTGTAATCAAATCGTCAATAAAGATATTCAAAGTGGACGTAGGCTCTCTCTTAAGCCGAACCACTATAAGATTGCTGTTGTTTACTGCTCTTTCACTATTATCTGCTTATAATCTGTTCCCGAGCTATCGGGTGGTGCTTTCATAATCTCACTTCATACACCGGGGTGTTAGCGTTCAAATTTTAGCGTTAACATTTTTGGTGCTTTCACTGAGAGTTGAACTCAGGAGAATTATCATCATTGCTTCATAGAGGTTTGTAGAGAGAATTTCCTTGAAAACCAGAAGTCTATCCGAGATTATGGCTCTTGGAAGGAAAAGTAGATCTGTCAGATCTGGGAATATTCAAGAGGGAACCTCCGCTTCCCCTATATCGAATCAAGCCACTCCAGCTGTCGGAGTTACAAAGGCAGAGCTGGATGCTGCAATCTTAGGGCTGAACCAGCAGATAAATGCCCAAAATGCACAATTCGAGGCTCAGAATGCCCAAAATGCCCTAATTCTGAATAGGTTGAACGATTTGCTCAGGGCAAACCGTCAACCGGCAGGTAATGAAAGGAACTTTGCTGGCAACATTCATAATGCTGAAGAAAGGAATGCTCCTGAAAGGGCTGCTAGCCCCTTTGAACAAACACTTCCTGAGGTTGGTGGATCTAGAACTCGACATGATGAGGAGTGTCTTTCTGGGATGGTCTGACAAATCATGAAAGAGAGTATGCAGAGGGTTGAAGACGAGAAAGAATGGGGTTTTGCCCCAAGTAAAACTCCATTTACTGAGAAAATCTTAAAGGCTGAATTCCCAAGGAAGTTTGTCCCTCCAACCATTCCAGCTTACAAAGGAATAAGTGATCCGAACGAATTCTTGTATAAGTATGATTGGCACATGACAGGTGCCAGGGCTTCTGATGAAATAAAGTGCCGATATTTTCCTGTATACCTAGAAGGTGTAGCTCTGCTTTGGTTCACCAAGCTGCCTGTCCGATCTATCGATCAGTTTTCTGACTTAACCCGGAAGTTCAAGGAGCAGTTCAGACTATACGCTTCAAAAGCCAAAGATATTATGTCGTTGTCAAATTTAGAACAGAATCCGGGTGAAACTATCAAATCTTTCTTGAATCGCTTTAATATAGCGCTAGCCGAGGTAGACAATGCAGAACCACGGATGATCTTGACCTATCTGATGAGGGCCATCGACAAGTCGAGCGAATTTGGGAAATGGCTAAACATGAAGGAACCAAATTCCCTTGAAAAATTCTATAAAAAAGCAGATGAATTCATACGCTTGGAAAGCCGTCCCGTGCCGGCAAAGGCAGTGTTTGAAAGAGCTGAAGATAACACTAGTGCTCCACGCAAGAATGAATCTGTAGGGCAAAAAAGGGAAAATAACAATAGGAAGAAGTAGAGTAATCTGAAGAAGCCCCGATCCTTCAAGCCATCAGAGTATACTCCTTTATCAGATACGCCGGAGCATATCTACCTTGCCACTAAAGATTCTGTTGACTTTCCTAAACCTCCTCCTCTAAGGACCGGGAAAAAGGCTATACAGAGTGGGAAGTTCTGCCGCTTCCATAATCAACCCGGTCACGAGACCGACGAATGCCGCCAGTTGAAAAATCTGATTGAAGAGTTACTAAGGGAAAACAAGCTGCAGCAATTTGTGAAAAAGAATAACAACAATCCTGCTTCATCTAGTCAGGGGCAACAAGCTCCGGCTCATCAGCCTAGGACAAGTGAGAAGGCTGCAGGGCATGAATCTGGAAGGCCCATTATCAATGTCATTACAGGAGGACCTCACCCAGCAGGCAGAAGCTGGGGTGAGATGGAAAGGTATACCCGAGCTTTGAAGTATGTACCGACTGAGGAAGATGTATTCGTTTTGGAAGGTGCTATGCCCTGAAGCAACAAAGAACTTTCGATGATGATATTGTGTTCAAAGCTAGAGATTCCGCAGGTATTGAAGCTCCTACCTTGGATCCTTTAGTCATCTCGGCTGGTATTGGGCCAGCTATTCTCAGAAGAGTTCTCAGTGATTATGGCGCATCCTGCAATATCCTCTTCAAGAAAACATTCGACCAAATGAAGATCCCTATGGCAGATGTGCAAGCCTCATCACAGAAAATCGCTGGCTTCACTGGGGAGCCAAAGCAGCCGGTAGGAACCATTGATTTGTTTGTGGAACTTGAAGAAGGAGAGAGAAAAGTGATCCACAAGCAAACTTTTGTGATTGTCGACGAATTTTCTGCTTACAATGCTTTCCTTGGCCGTCCAACTCTCGCAGCATTCAAAGTTGTTCTGGCCCCATGGTGCCTCACCATTAAATTTCCCACAGATAATGGAGTGGGAGTTATAAAAGGGGATCAAAATGCGGGGCGGGAATGTTATCTAACAGAGCTACGAGAGACCAGAAAAAGAGAAATGGGAAAGAATGCGGCAGCCCCAGTCCGCATCAAAGAACCGGCCTTGTAGCAATTACAGTGCGGACCCTACACTGGCGAGCACAGCGGAGCAAGGAAAGAGATGGATCCTAGAAAAGTCAGTGCATGGGAAAATAGAGTGGTACCAGTGGAAACGACAATACCAATACCTGTTGATCCAAAGGACCCAAACAAGGTGTTGAATGTGGGTTCACAACTTAATGCGTCAATTCAGAATATCTTAATATCTTTTTTAAAGGCAAATTTGGATGTTTTTGCTTGGACTCATGCCGATATGTGCGGAATATCCCCAGAAGTTGCAGTACACGCTCTAAATATTGATCCAAAATTTACACCTGTGAAGCAGAAAAGGAGAACTCAAGGTCCAGAAAGGTCGGCAGCATTAAAAGAAGAAGTTGATCGGCTCATGGAAAATAATTTTATCAAAGAATCTACCTATCCGAATTGGGTTTCGAATCCAGTGCTGGTTAAGAAAGCCAACGGAAAATGGAGAGTATGCATCGATTTTTCGGATCTAAACAAGGCCTGCCCCAAAGACTGCTTCCCATTACCCAGAATCGATCAACTGGTAGACGGAACAGCGGGACACGAATTGTTATCTTTCATGGATGCCTACTCCGGATACAACCAGATCATGATGCATGAGCCAGATCAGGAGGACACAAGCTTTATCACTGACATTGGTCTTTACTGCTACAGAGTTATGCCCTTCGGGTTGAAGAATGCAGGGGCAACATACCAAAACTTGTTAATGCTATGTTCAAACCGCAATTAGGCAAGACTATGGAAGTCTACGTCGATGACATGTTAGTAAAGTCTAAGAAAGCAGTGGATCACAGAGAACACTTAGCGGACATGTTCGCAGTCCTCCGAAAATACGGAATGAAGCTTAATCCTCTGAAATGTTCATTTGGAGTGGAATCCGGCAAGTTTTTAGGTTTCATTGTGAGCGCAAGGGGCATCGAGGCTAGTCCAGCTCAAATTACCGCCTTAAAGGAAATCAAAGCTCCTAGAACAAAGAAGGAATTGCAAAGTCTCAATGGAAAAGTCACCGCCTGGAGTTGGTTCATTTCCAAAGCCACAGATAAATGCATCCCATTCTTTGATGCCCTAAAGAAAGGAAAGAAAAACTTCGATTGGACTCCCGAATGCCAAAAAGCCTTTGATGAATTGATTTGCCATATGGAAACGCCTCCAATACTTTCTAGGCCTGGCGATGGCGAGGATCTTCTTGTATACTTAGCAGTATCATCTCATGCTTTAAGTGCAGCGCTGATACGGGAAGACAAGAGGATTCAACATCCAGTTTACTATACAGCAAAAGACTCACTGGGGCAGAGATGAATTACTCTAAGTTGGAAAAACTCACCTATTGCCTACTAATTGCATCTAGAAAGTTGAGGCAATATTTCCAAGCTCATCCTATCAGAGTCCTCACTGATCAACCTTTAAAGCAAGTCCTGTTTCGCCCTGAGGCTTCGGGTCGTCTTCTAAAGTGGGATATTGAACTCAGTCAATATGACATCACTTATCATCCCCGAAAAGCAATCAATGGACAGGCTTTAGCGGATTTCATCGCAGAATTCACGGATAAGGGTAACAGTGAGGAGGAAACGATCGACGATTCCCCAATACAATGGAAGTTATATGTCGATGGCGCGAGGAACGACTACTGTTCTGGAGCCGGAGTTGTACTTGAGACCCCTGAAGGTCGATCATTATGCTATGCACTAAGATTGGAATTTCCTTCAACAAACAATGAAGCAGAATACGAAGCCCTTATCGCTGGCTTAAGGATCGCTAAAGAATTAAACATCCGAGCGTTACAGATCTTCAGTGATTCTCAGCTTATTGTATGCCAAGTCAAAAAGGAATTCCAAGCGAAAGGGGGAAATCTGCCCGCCTACTTGTCAAAGGCTTGGGAACTTCTGTGTGACTTCGATCACCACACGATAAACCATATTCCTCGAGAACAAAACATGAAAGCAGATTCTCTCGCAAAGTACTCTAGCACCGGTGAAGCTCAATTTCTGGGGTTAGTCCCAGTAGAAGTTCTGTCAACACCGAGCATTAATGAGATGGACATTGATTGGATCATGAGTATGTATCAAGAGCAAGAATCATGGATGACTCCAATAACAGAATATCTGCTCAATGGCTCTCTACCAGGGAACTCAAAAGAACGACAAAAGCTACTGAGAAAAGCCTCTCGATATATAATCCAAGATGGCCGATTATACAGACGGGGATTCTCAATGCCATTACTTCGATGTGTATCCAGGGAAGAGTCCAAGACAATCCTAGCGGAGGTACATGGAGGAGAATGTGGTGATCATTCAGGAGGCCAAACTTTAGCAAAGAAAATTCTCCGATACGGATATTTTTGGCCAGAAATTAATCGAGATGCCGCAAGCTATTCCCGAAAGTGTGACAGATGCCAAAGATTCGCTAAAATTCCTAGAGCACCTTCTACTGAACTCACACAGATGGTCAGTCCATGGCCATTTGCAATTTGGGGAATGGATCTCATTGGGCCGCTACCAATTGCCAAATCTGGAATTAAATATGCCATTGTTGCCGTAGATTATTTTACTAAGTGGGCAGAAGCTGAACCACTGGCTACTATCACCTCAAGGAAGATGATAAGTTTTGTGACTAAAAACATCATTTGCAGATACGGTGTGCCTCAAAAAATAATTACAGATAATGGTACTCAATTTGAAAGTGAAGAATTCCAAGATTTTTGCAAGCGATTCAAAATCTGGAAAAGCTTCTCAGCAGTGGCTCATCCGCAGGCAAACGGGCAAGTGGAAGCTGTGAACAAAATTATTAAGTCAACTATCAAGAAGCAACTTGAAAGAGCAAAATGTGGTTGGGTCGATAAGCTACCACTGGCACTATGGGCATACAGAACCACTCACAAAACTGCGACTGGACACACCCCGTTTTCATTGGCATACGGGTCAGAGGCAATGATTCCGGTAGAAATAGAGGTCCCTTCACATAGAAGAATCCATTTCAATCAAGCAGAAAACGAAAAGCTACAGCTTGAAGCGCTAGATCTCCTTGATGAAAAAAGATATGAGGCTAATCTCAGAATGGCAGCTCATCAGCAAAGGATAGCCAGACATTTCAATTCCAAAGTTCGCCAACGCAGCTTTGAGATTGGAGACCTAGTCCTGAAGAGGATTATGACCGCCACAGGTGTGTTTGGGCCAAATTGGGAAGGACCATATGTCATAGGTCAGAAGCTTCTTGACGGCACATTCAAACTCACTACTGTTGAAGGAGATCAAATTCCAAGGGCATGGAACAGCAATCACTTGCGTCCATACTTTACTTGAAAATTTTGTTGAAATATTGTAAAAAGAATTATGAATGTATGATTCTTGTAATTAAAGGCAATTGTAAAACTGATGCAAGTAAATAATGAAAGAATATAAAGTGGATGTAGGCCCAATTTCCTGGCCGAACCACTATAAATCTTGTGTTCCTTATTATTATTACATGTTTGCTTTATTTTCGATATAAAAAGTACATAGAATGTATTGCTGAAATGTCAATTTAAATTTTTGCAGACAATGGAAGTGAAACTTGCACATAATAAGACCAAGCGATTCTCGCCAAATTTCGAGTCACAAAAGCCCCGAATTCAAATCCTAGATAGGAAGTACTTCAATTGAACGGCCTATGATTTCGACAGAAACGGGCCTTTGCTAATAAATTGAGATCGTCTGAACAAACAAACATCCAATTAAGAAGCTAATGCCCGTTCTCACGAACTTGCCTGACAATGAAGTACACTTCCTTGGATTAAACAAATTACTTGTAAAAAAAAAACAGAGGATCGCTGAAAAGGCATAAGCAAGTGGACAAGGGAACAACCAAAGCCATCATCGACAGCACAAGTCCCCTTCGGAGGCACAACTCTTCGGAGGTTAAAGACCTCTAACGGGTCATACGCCACAAAAAAGAAAGTTCTCTACTCAAAAAAAAAAGATTGGAGGAGTCATGACCCTCCAACCATGAGAGAGTAACTTCCAGGCGATGAAAACCCTCTCTGAGGCACATTTCACCAGGAGTTGAAGTGTAACGACCGCTCTTCGGAATTTCACCTCACCAGAGATGAAATGTAAAACAAAATAAAAGCCCTCTTCGGAGGCACATTTCACCAAGAGTTGAAGTGTAACGACCGCTCTTCGGAATTTCACTTCACCAGAGATGAAATGTAAAACAAAATAAAAGCCCTCTTCGGAGGCACATTTCACCAGGAGTTGAAGTGTTACGACCGCTCTTCGGAATTTCACTTCACCAGAGTTGAAATGCAGACAAAATAAAGACCTCTTCAGAGGCACATTTCGCCAGGAGTTGAAGTGTTACAGCCGCTCTTCGGAATTTCACTTCACCAAAGTTGAAATGCAGAACAAAATAAAGACCTTTCCGAAAGTCCACGTTTCACCGAGATTGAAATAAAACTTCCAAGTGTTGAAACGTGAAAAGGCTTTCTTCAAAGGCACAACTCTTTGGAGATACACGTTTCGCCAAGATTGAAATAAAACTTCCAAGTGTTGGAACGTGAAAAATCCCTCCTCAGAGGTACAACCTCCTCCCGGAGACACAATCAAGAAGAAAGACCTCTTCGGAAGCCCACGTTTCACCGAGATTGAAATAAAACTTCCAAGTGTTGAAACGTGAAAAGGCTTTCTTCGAAGGCACAACTCTTTGGAGGTACACGTTTCACCAAGATTGAAATAAAACTTCCAAGTATTGAAACGTGAAAAATCCCTCCTCAGAGGTACAAATTTCTATTTAAAAAAAAGAAAAATGAAAGTTAAAGTACCCTTCAGAGGCCCGCTTTACCACATAGAAGAATTCACTTGGCAAAATGCGTACATAAGCAAAAAAAAAAAAGTGATTTCTTCGAAGGACAAAGCGTAAGAACTTATATGAAGGAAGTTGTACTCTACGAATTTTTTTTTCAAGAATGAAGTAATTATACTTCAGAAAATAAGAGTGCAAGTCCCCTCAAAGTATAAAATATTGCAGCACGCTTATGGTATGGGGGCAACATGGTATAGTTACATACAAAATGGTATAGCTACATCGGTAAAGTACGCTCAAACAACATACCACAAGCTCACTGCAATATCATATAAATAAACTTGTGCAAAAATGAATAATAAATGCATTCTCAAATTCAAACAAGAGTCTGTACAAATAAAGGATCATTTTATTCAATTGTATTGCAGATACAAGTTTCAAAACAAAAAGCAGGGGCCGATACCCGCACAATTCTCGACCAGTACATGCAAAAGATAAGAAGCTAAAAGCTGAAATCTTCATTTCCTCTTGCCACCTTTGGACCCTTTACCCGGCCGAATGATTAGCTTTTCAGGTCGGTCTGTAGGCATAAGGGAAGAAGGGGAGGGAGGTGCAACCGGTGCAACTTCCGGTTCCTCTTCAGTAGCAATGATTTTCTTCCCCCTCCTCTTCGACGTTCCGTGCTTCTTTCTCCTCTTCGAAGAAGACTCACTCCCTGGAGTAGCAAGAGCAGACAAAATTATGTCATCAGAAGGAGTCCGCTCCGGAGATATCTCACCTCCCTCAAGTCCTTCGTCTTTCTGCTCTTGTGAAGCGATATGGTCATCTAAGCCATGAAGAGCCTCTATTTGCTCCTCTTGTGACCCGGGCTGTGAAGCAGAAGGAGGGGCCACCTGAAGAGACGGTGGAAGAATAACCGGAGGTGACGAAGTTTGCACAGCACTCGATGTTTCAACTGCAGAAGAAGAGAAATTAAAAATATTAGTATCTCCCGAAAAGAAGGGAGATATGGGTTCATCAAGATTCAAGAAATAATCGAGAAACTCATCAAACTTTTGAGGAACAAGCAGGCAATCCACCTGAATCGGACCAATGTCAAAGTTACCTGAAGACATTTGCTTTGTTAGTTTAATTTCATAATCCTGGGCTTCGGTGCTTTCCTGAGGCTTCTCTACAGCATGGAGAGTTGTAACTCCGAGATTAGTTTTATCTTGAGGAATAGAAGATGAGCTAGGGCCAGCTATATCAACATCAGCTGAAACCGAAAGAGGAACAGGGGCATTTACAAGCGTTTCCTTCTCTGAGCACCCCTCCCCTGTCGTTTCAGCTCGAAATTTAGCAAGCTGCTCTTTTCCCCTAGCTAATGCTTCCCGAGTTGCCTCATCAAAATAATATTCTTGAAGATGATCTTCGGAGTAACCAGCGCCTCCAAGCATATCTACGGCAGCCTCCCATACTTCAGCCAATGTAATCTCATATTTGGGACCCAGAAATGAAAGGTTGCCGCGCCCCAAGATACACTGAAGATAAAAATCAAATAATGTGGAGCCAATGTCAGCTTTGGTTGCTTGATGGGCCTCTTCGGCCGCGAGTTTACCGGCAACAGCCTCGTCACGTTCCTTTTCGGCCATAGCAAGTCGAGTTTTTAACAACTCTATCTCCAAGCTTTGAGAGCCGGTCTGCTCTCGCAGCTATAAAGTTTTAGCGCGATATTCTTCTATGACCTTCTCTTTGTAGGCAAGCTTATCTTCGACTGCCCTTTGACTGGCATGCGCATCTCGTACTTGTTGCTGAAGTATGCTCTCCTTTTGAGAATAGGAAGTAGATGAAGTAGCTAATTCTTCCTTAAGCTTTTCTACTTCCGCTTCCAGCTTTTCATTATAGGAAGCAATACTTCTCATTTCGGCGTCATGCTGCTCGAGAGTCTTCTGCCACTCAGTCTTATCGTTCTCCATTGTGAGCATGGCCTCGAGATTGGCTCGGTTAACCCTCTGAAGTTCGTCGACAAGTTTTGCCAGTTCGACATTCTTTCAATATCGGTCCTTACAGTATCAAGATTTCGCAGCATAGCCAATTTGTCGAGAGGAACCAAGTCGAGATCAAATCGAACCCCTTTCAGGCACCACTGAGGGAATCGACTTTGAAGAGTGGGAGGACCTTGCCCAACTTGGTATGCGGGCCGGTTGATGATTGTTTGAATGTAGGAACGAGCGGGGGCAGGAGATTGAGCAGGAACATTTTCAGAAACTGTCGGCATTGTTTCTTCAGTAAGTTTAGCCCGCTTGCTAGAAGAATCATCCATGTGACCTTTACCTCTCTCATCGTGAGTCTTTCGTTTTTGGAAATCATCATCTCTGTGAGGAGGGTCATGTCTTTCTTGTTCTCTTCGGTGACGTTCTTCATATGCTCGTCTCTCATTTGCTTTTCTGATGGCCCTCTCTTCATCGGTTTCTCTTCGAGGGGGGAGATGACGTCTATAGTCGAATTGGCTGCGTCTCCCGTAATGTTTAAAGTTGTCATAATAAGAGCCACTCCACCCCATTGGAGAACCTGAAATTAAAAACAAGGTTTGAGAATCTACCAGGAATAAGAAGGTCAAGTGCATCCTAAGTGCGTGTGACGTGTAAAACTACTCGCGGCAAACTAGACTACAAACCAGTCATCGACTGAGGGGTAGTGGTAGTTATTGTGGAAAATTGCACTTCCGGGGCTGTGGAAGTATGCTTGAGAGTAGAAGTTGCTTCAATAGCTGGAGATGTGACTTTGGTAATGGCAGGATCATCCCTAAAAAGTTCTTGAGAAGTGACTATTATGTCACTTGAACTCCTAAAAATATCAACTCCAAGATCAACGTTCTTATCAGTATGAGGAAGGGACTCCTCTTCTTCAGTTATGGGGGAAAGTACAGGCTTTTCGGACGGCTCCGCATCATCCCTTGGAGTGGAACATTTTACTAGTGAAGTTTCTATAGAGGTTCCTCCCCGCATGTGCTCTTTAATAGAGACCGGGGCATCAGGAGTTTTCATCGGAGAATCGGGAACTTCAGTCGGAACTTCATGAAGTTGAGTAGAACGAGAAGAATGTAAAAGATCAAACCGATGAAGAAGTTCATCTGTCAATAGAAATTTTGCGCTCCACTCTTCAGCAGCCATAATGCTTAGCCTTTCAAAGACTGGCTTATGACTGGAATCTCTAGAAGGAGGAGGAAGTGCTGTAAAACTAAGGAATGGAATCAGCATCTAGCAATACGAACCATGAAAAACTTAGAATGAAATTGAAGAAAGAAGGGAAAAAAGATCTCACTTCCTATTCTCCGGTCTGCGTAAAATCCTATGGGGCAACGAATATAGAAGAATTGATTCAAAAAACCATGTGCACTCTCCAGCAAATCCAAAATTAGTTTACGGTTCCTCGCACCTCTTACAAGTACAATTGAAGGGTGGTCCTTGTTCTTCACAAAAGTGCACAGGTAACAGATTTCTTCAAAACTCGGAAGATGGTCAAGAGTTCTCCTGAACAGAACGCACAATCCCATCAAAATGGCATAGCCATTGGGATGCAGTTGGAAAGGAGAGATCGTCAGTCGAAGAAGGATTTGTTGAAGAAATTCATTAAAGGGAGGAATTACTCCACTTAAGCACATTTGGCGATTAATGGCAACAAAACCGGAAGGTGGTCTATCAGCAAAATCATTTGGTCTAGGGAGTAAAACTTCTGCCTCGGCAATGCCAAATTGAACGCATAATTGATTAAGCACCCGCTGTTTCAGAAGGGTAGGAGTTCTTTCCGGAGGGTTCTCTAGTGGAATAGCAATCGGAAGAGCCCCTTCGACGTGTTCTATCATCTCTTCTTGTTGAGACGTCATTCTATACAAGCAACTGGATGTTCAGATGTGAAGGTGCACGTTTCCTAAAAGTGTGAAGTGTTATGCAAAACTAATAAAAATAACAAGCAAAATAACTGAAATTAAACTAATTGACAACTGATCGATTGTGGGATTTCAGGACTTGTTAATTTAAAACTCGAGTGCAGTGTTAATTCAAACAAAATTTTAGCTTTGCTTTAACCCTTCATTTGAGTCGGTTGATTCACAGCATTTCACTCACATAGTTCATTTAAGTTGATTATTCTTTATCGACTAATCTGTCATTCGATGTGGGCGGTCAGTGATAGTATATTTGTCCCATTTTTCTGCAAATGTTATGTTTAAACAGGTTGTTAAATTAAAAGTTAGAGCAATCTGCAAAGGAATGTAATGAATTTCAAATGATTCAAGTCCAAGCAGTTCAATCAAATTCTCTCAAAATTTTACAAGTCATAGGTCATCCAGACTGTCCCCTGCGACTTAGCATAGTTCAAGGCTATATTAGGTCGCACTGTGCAAGTTAAAGCGGTTCAAAGCAATGTAGATTTGTTCAAGTCCTAGCTCGGCCACGACCTAAAGCCTATGCCGCAAAAGAGTTAGGTCGTTAATTTGTTAAGTCGTGCTGCTTGGAATTCATGTGCAAATTTGTCAAGTCCTAGGTCGTCTGGTGACCTAACCTAGGTCGGGGTTAACTTAAGTCGCTCAATGCAAATCTGTTCATGCCCTAACTCGGCCGCGACCTAAAGCTTATGTCGCAAAAGATAGGTCGTTGATGTGTTAAGTCCCTATGCAGTCATTCAAAGGTGATAAGTTGCTAAGCTGTTAGGTCGTTCGGTTCAAAGTTCTTGTGCAAACCATCCAAGTACTAGGTCGGCAGCGACCTAACTTCCGTGCCACAGGAATTTAAGTCTAAGGTCGGCCGCGACCTAAAATCAATGCCGCAAGAACTTAGGTCATTACAAAGTTAGATCGCTAAGAAGTTAGGTCACATGGTTAGTATTCAAGCAGACAGCCCTAAGGTCGATCCTCCACTCACACGTTGCCACATCATCTCCTCCATTACCCGTGTAGCTGAGAATCCATTAACCCGTTAACCCATCGGAACCCTCCTCGTCTCCTCCAAATTTGCAAGCCAACTAGTTCGAAACACCATAATTCACCATCTTCCTCCTACGTCGTCACGAATTACCCAAGAATCCAATCCAAATCGTCTCAAATCCACCGTACATCTGATGTATTGCCATATTCACAAGAATCACCACGATAACTCAATCAAAAGGTTAATCGAATCGTGACTTATGGGAAGACGCAGCATACGGAAATGTATTAAGAACGACAAGTGGAATTGTAACGACCCAGAATTTTTAGAAATTAAAATATGAATATTTAATTAATTTTAAATATTTATAAGTGAATTTGTAAGTCAAATAAATTTTTATTTGAATTATTGGATTTAATTGAATAATTAAATCGATAATTTAGTATGTTAAATTATAGAAATAATTGAAAATAGGGTTAAATATGATTGAAAATGATTTGTAAAATTTTATTTTATCATATTGGAGTTAGAATGATATTTTAGAACTTTTAAAATCGAATTAAAAGTTAATTTGTGAAAATTGAATATTTTAATATTTAATTATCGACTAAAAATAGCCAATTTTTGAACAGTCTCAGAATTGAACGAAACCAGTTCCATTGGATCCGTAATAGTTAGTTATTACCGGATTTCAATTTTCGTGTCAATCGGAGTTATCGTTTGATCGTGGCAGCTCGAAACGCATCGAATTATTTTTAATTTTAATTTGGCGAGTTAAAATAGCCATTTTTCAAAAAGTCTCGGATTTCGACGAAACTAGTTTCATCGGATCCGTAATATGATATTATTGTAAGGTTTCAAATTTCAAGTCAATTGGATTTACGGTTTGTCCGGTACGAATTAAAACGCCTAGAAAATCGCTTAAATCGGTTTAATTTAAATTGAGCGTTTGTAGCCATAACTCGCACAGATGTCCGAATTAGCTTTCGAAACCTGTTCCATTGTGTCCGGAACGCGGGATAAACCCTAGGTACGTCAGTTTCGGTGCGTAAATCGGAGTTCGGAATTTCCGGATGAATAGTGTCGAACGAAATTCTATAAATAGACCACCCCTTCATAAATTTAGAAAAAAAAATACTAAAACCCTAATCTATTAAACCTAGCCGCCACTATCTACTACCAATGGCCAGAAATTTATGATCTTCATCCCTCAATCTCTTTCAATCTACAAACAATTAGAAGAAACTTTCAACACGAAAGTTATAGAGCACGATGAGATCTTGAAATCCATACGGTGATGATGGGTTTTGGTGCAACGGAGAGGGAGCTATGGGGGGCCGTTCTCTACAGGTCACGCACGCAAAACGAGGAGTTTGGGGGGGCCGAGCTTCAAGCCATGGGTGGGGGAGGTAGCTCTCGTGAAGAGCTTCCTATTGCAAGTGGTTTGATCGGGTTTCATCGAGTGTGGAGGATGCAAATCAAAACCCTAGTTGCTATGTGTATGGGTTCTATGCACGGCTTTGATGTGGAGAACGAAACGTGAGGAGGAAGGAGATGTTGGATGGTGGAGATTGCAAGGGGAGAGATCATATGGCCTGGAATTGTTGTGGGTTTTAAATTAGTTAAATTATGTTGTATTTGTTTATATAAATCGTGTACAAACTTCAAAAATTCATAACTTTTTCATACGAGGTCGAAAACGCGCGAAATTAGTTGCGTTGGAATCGTATGGACGAGCACTACGCGATGGAGTTGGTTTGGAGTCGTTTGGAGTTAGTGAGAATTTCGGGTAAAATTAAACGCGCGTTTAATTTTATTCGAAATAAAAGCTGAAACGGAATTTAAATCAAGGTGAGAACTTCTCACTCAATCGAATCGGTTTCGATTTTATTTTAAATAATTAGATTTAAAATATTTGAATGCATGTTTGAATGTTGATTAATATCTATTGATTGCTAAAATAGACATTATGCGCCGTTAGTAAGCGGATGTTATTTATTAAAAACATATACCGCGAATATTTCATAAACAGTGAAATTGGTATTATATATAATATCAATATATATATATATTGGCATATGTATATATTACAGTTGTTGATTTCCCGTATTTTTTAGCGGATGAGACCCTATTACGCCGTTATTAAGCGGATAATATTTAATAAGAACATATACCGCGATAATTTCGTACTGGAGCGAAATTGGTATTGTGCTAATGTTTTTGGATGCAGGAAAACAGGTTGGAGGGATCCAACTGGATTCCTCAACAGTTTTTATTTGATTTTCAGATATTTTGATATTTGATGGATTATCATATCGATATATGATATCGTTGTTGTCGTGATTGACTATTTGGTGTGTAGCATCATTGGACCAAATTTGGAATTTTAAAATGATTTCAAAGTGATTTTTGAAAGTATACGTTATAAAATATTTTTGAAATTGATCCATTTTAAAATAATTAAACGCTAAAAATTTTAAAGTTATAAAATTATGGTTTTTGTGAAATACAGTTAAAAGTTGATTTTTGAGAAATATGATGCTAACGATTTTATAAAATAGTTTAATCGGGATTTTAGAATTTATTGTGAAAAGTTTAAATATAGGATTTATGAAATTTAATTTTTTTATATCGAAATGGTGCAATAATAAAGTAGATTAGAGACGTTTTAAAAAAAATAATATAAATTGATTTATATTAAGAGATTTATAAATGGATATTTATAAATTGAAATATTGACATTATAAACGAGTTTTTATAAGTGTTTGAATGAAGTGGAAATGAATTTCATAATTGAATGGAATTTATAGAAATTTTAAACAGTGAAGTTATAAATGGAATTTTATAAACAGTAGGTTTATAAGATTTATAAAGTTATTGAAAAAACGAATTTTGGATAAATAAACAATCTTATAAGTTATAAGATTTATAATTTGGAAAGTTAAAAGAACGATTTTGTAAAATAATCGTTTTATAAGTGTTTAACTTATAATGTAAACTTTTGTTTTATAATTGAATTATAAACTAGAATAGGTTAATAAAAGAATTTATAAAAAGGAAGTTTTTATAAATAAATAGAAATGGAATTTATAAACGTTGTTTTATAAATTCGCAAATGACTTATTTTGACAAGAAAATTTGTTGCAACCTATAAATGGAGTTATATTCACATTTTTGAATAGTGAATAATCCTTTGAATTAAAATGAATAAAAGGATGAAATTGTTAATGAAGTATATTCACGTTTTTGAATAGTGAATAGCACGTTAAAGAAAATGTTTTGGAATTGGTGTTTTAAACGGAATTAAAACGATCTAACGATGTTTTAAAATGCGTTGAGATTCGAAACCATAGATTTCAACAGTGATTGTTGAAATAGATGTTTTCGAGAAATAAAAGGAAATAGTGGACTATAACACTGTTGTTATAGTAAATGATTTCCGAAAGGAAATGTTGGTTTAGTATTGGGATTTATATATCTATTTTAAATTCGAATCCCTATACTAGTGATTTTGGGTTGTCGTAACGATGTTTTACGTAACATTCGTTTTGGCCCAAATAAATATGTTTAAGAGAATGATTTCCTTAAAGAATGAAATATATACTTAATTCGATTTAAGTATATTAAATATTTTCCAAGGTTGAAAATAAAAAGATTTGTGAATTACTTATGAATAAATAAGTATGGAAATGTTTTCCAATATGAAGTGAATAATTAGAATTTATCTTTTTAAAGATAAATTGAAATGGATAATTGAAATCGTATATGCATGATATTTTGAAATTTAAATTCACTAAGGAATTTATAAAAGAAAGTGAGATTGGTTTAGAAAAATAAATATTGATTTATTTTGAAGTGTTGAAATTATATATCTTGTAAAGATATTTTGGAATATAAATAATTTGGAAAATTATTTGGAATCTGGTGATGTATGCATATCAATTGATAGTTCAATAGCCGACTATCAATATTTCCCTTTGAATGGGTATATGATGTGATTTGTTTGAATTTGAATGCCACACTTATTTTTGAATAAGCGCTCACTATTCGGGTTAACCGGGAAAGGACCATGGGGTCGTATAACCCATTCCGAATATGTGATACGTCGTTATGAATTGCATTTGAAGATCGGTGTTGAAGACCGAGTATTTGCGAAAGCGATAGGATGACCTATCGATTGTCTCTGCACTGGGTAGCTCCTGGTATAGAGATCTCCTAAGTGATGGGAAATTCGATCGGGATTATGAATACCCAGATTGCAAGGGCTTCGTAAGAAGTGCCTTCGGTTTTGTTCGAGCCCGGAACAGACTTGTATGGATTGTATGTCTGACATTACAAATTGAGATATAAAGCCGATTTCTTTCAAATATATTTCTGTTGGTGGCGGAGAATTTATTCTTTTAGCTTAACACCCTTCTCTGAGACGTACGTGCTCAAAGGTCATATAGTTGAAGTTATCAGCGATATATTCCCAATTTGGTAATGTGACATGCTGAGTGTTGCTGAAATGATCATTGTGTTGATTATTTGTGATAGGATCGTTTATTTGATCGTTTGTCCTTGTGATCATTGTGTTGATCATTTGTTGACCCAAAGCATGGCTTTTGTATAAAGTATGTTTTTGTGGACGTGACTTCGTCGAGCCTCACACCCCGTGAATGGTCAAAACAGGAAAGAAGCAGCAAGGTTATGAGGGGTAGCGCCCTTTAGGATGTGTCCATTTCCTTCTGGAAAAGGATGGTATCATGGTATGGAGCCCAGATACTTGCTCATGTTGAAAACACTTTGTTATGATTGTGTGAATTGATTACGAGCGCTCGGTTAAAAGGTCCCAAAGGACCGGGGGATGGCATATTCGGTCAGTTGTTACTCAGTTAGGGGTAACCCGGCCTTGTGTTGGTAGAGATCCGGTTTGGTTCTCGGGGATGTCCATCCAGAGGCATTCTCATGTGGCAATGGGAAGTTCCTTGGCCTGATCATTCGTTGGAAATCCAATTTCCAATACGAAACTTGTACGGTATTAGTTGTAGAACCTGCTATTCACTTATGGTGGTCACCACTGTTTGGATAGTAGCTATAGTAGGCATACGATAATGGTCGTATGTTGGCTAAGATTTATATTCTACTTTCGAAATGAATTTTTTTTCCTACACTATGTACTAATAATAATATCAAATGTTCTTTTAAATGAGTACCAAGCATCTTTGACTATCATAAGGAGAAATCTCCTCCGATTCTGCGTTTGCATGTGTGTGTGTGCGGGAGGCCTTATGGTAGTCTCATTTTTAAAAGCATTGCGAATTGACTTAAAAATATTCTTCTATTTTTGATTTTAAAGTTAAATAAACTGTTTTGAGTTCTCACACCAGTCACATGACTGACTTGGAGTTTATTGTTTTCCTTCCTAAACTCTGGGTGCCCACCAATTTTCACACGGGCAGTCAAGAGTTAAGGTTTATCAGGATATTCTGGATATTCTGGAGTTGCTGGAGGCAAGCTGGATGGCATGGCGTATTACTAGTTTATAGTATTCCTTTTCCGCTGCACTGTTGTTGTTGTACACTCTGATGATATGATGTAATGAAATGTGTTGTAATGTAATAACTGATATAGTTCTTTGTTTAAAGATTATTCATTTATTATTATATTTTGTTCCACTGCGAATTGTGAGATTCTGATGTTGTCCTGTTGTTTTCTGTTCCGTTCTATTCTCCATTTTTCTATATTTTCAAATTTTCTATTCTCTTTTCCTTCTATTTTAAAATGATCTATTTTCTATTCTCTGTTTTCTTTCTATTCTATATTTAAAAAATTTCTCTCTTCTTTCTTCTCTTTTCTTCTCTTCTTTTCTACTTTTTTTTCTTTTTCTTAAAAACCATAACATTTCGGGTTCTTGGCCTTCGATTTCTCGGCAGTCGATAAAGTGAATATCGATGTTGAATTTTCGAAAGTCGAAAATTTACGGGGAGTTACATTTGGTATCAGAGCATATGGTTAAGCGACAACCATGGTTCTGTTGGGTATTACTCATTAGAGATAGAGTCAGCAGTACTCTAGAATGAGTTTGAGTGTAATAATAGCTATGAGAGCGTATTTGTTAGTGAATATATAAAATTGTTTTATATTGTGATGATTGGTTTGTTGAGTGGTATATAGATTCTGGTTAATACGAGTAATTAACGTTGTTGATAGGGATCTATAAACACTTGAATAGAACAATTCGACATAATATTGTTTTAAATTGGGTAAATGAAATAATTTTACCTTGATTTTATTTTATATATAAAGGCATAATTTTTCAGAATTATCAAAGTGTATATAAGTTGATTGTTTGGTTGTTTGAATAATCTAAATAAAGGAATAATTGTATAAGCAAAAGAATTATAAGAGTTAAATTATAATTAAAGTAATTTACAATTGTGAAACAAAATTATATATATATGAGAAGTGAAACTAATGAATATATTTATGAATATGAGTTGTAAATGAAAATGAATTTAAAGTTAAATGGAAAATTTACTTAGAATTGGAAGCTAAATTGATTTATAAATGGGAATTTAAGTTAAGTAAAACCAAGTGATAGATGTGAACTTAAGTTATTTAAATGAAATTCAACTTTTGTAATTGAATTGAATTAATGAATTGAATGTTAATCAATTGAATGTAAATTTAGTTGATATGGAATAATGAATGTAAGTGTTAATTCATTAAAATCTAATGTTATTGGAAGTTGAATAAATTGAATGAGAATGAATATAAGCAAAGGAATTTGGTTGTATTGATTAAACATTGGTTGTTAGTTGATTGTTGATTGATTGTATATAATTCATTAAGTGTTAATGAAATTGAAAGCTAAATCAATTGAAATTCAAATTAGAAGTAAATAAATTTGAATAGAATTGAAAGTGAATTAGATTTAATTAGTAAATGTAAACTAATTGAATTAAGAATGAATGTTAGTAAATCCAATGTTAATGAATCAAATATGATTAAACTGAGAAAACCATTTCATTGAATATGAATGAGAATATGAATGAATATTATTAGTTATGAATGATAATTGGTTGATGGTTGAATATATGTTGTTTTACTACATGTGCTATGTTGACATATAAGTTGTTATGTTGCTATATGTTGTATATTGAGATTATTGTCTATATGCATGTTCTCATATTGTTTGTTGAGTGTTTAGTAGGTGCGGATCGTGTTTGCTTCGCATTTGTAGCTCGCTTTCGCGCTATATTAGCCGTATATGCTTGCTAATAAAATATAAGGTACATATCTCGGATTAAATATCGTACTTTTACAAATTTTTCCCTTCGGGATGCCTCATTACTTGATGAGATGTATATTTGTGATATATATACTGTCATTTTTTTCGGATCGAGCCGCGCAAAGGAGACTATGGCGAATTTTTCCGAAAATTTAAGGCGTTAGAAAAATTTGAGAAAATTTGGGAAAATTTTGAAAACTTTAACTTTGATTTGGAATTGAAAGTTAAACAATAGTAATTGTTTTTGAAAAGATAACTAAGTATGATTTGAAAACTTAGTAAAGTTATTGTAAGAAGTTTGACTATGGATTTTTGGAAAGTTAATAGATTCTGTAACTTTTCTTACTTGTTGATTTCGAGGACGAAATTCTTTTAAGGGGGGAAGATTGTAACGACCCAGAATTTTTAGAAATTAAAATATGAATATTTAATTAATTTTAAATATTTATAAGTGAATTTTTAAGTCAAATAAATTTTTATTTGAATTATTGGATTTAATTGAATAATTAAATCGATAATTTAATATGTTAAATTATGGAAATAATTGAAAATAGGGTTAAATATGATTGAAAATGATTTGTAAAATTTTATTTTATCATGTTGGAGTTAGAATGATATTTTAGAACTTTTAAAATCGAATTAAAAGTTAATTTGTGAAAATTGAATATTTTAATATTTAATTATCGACTAAAAATAGCCAATTTTTGAACAGTCTCAGAATTGAACGAAACTAGTTCCATTGGATCCGTAATAGTTAGTTATTACCGGATTTCAATTTTCGTGTCAATCGGAGTAATCGTCTGATCGTGGCAGCTCGAAATGCATCGAATTATTTTTAATTTTAATTTGGCGAGTTAAAATAGCCATTTTTCAAAAATCTCGGATTTCGACGAAACCAGTTTCATCGGATCCGTAATGTGATATTATTGTAAGGTTTCAAATTTCAAGTCAATTGGATTTACGGTTTGTCCGGTACGAATTAAAACGCCTAGAAAATCGCTTAAATCGGTTTAATTTAAATTGAGCGTTTGTAGCCATAACTCGCACAGATGTCCGAATTAGCTTTCGAAACCTGTTCCATTGTGTCCGGAACGCGGGATAAACCCTAGGTACGTCAGTTTCGGTGCGTAAATCGGAGTTCGGAATTTCCGGATGAATAGTGTCGAACGAAATTCTATAAATAGACCACCCCTTCATAAATTTAGAAAAAAAATATACTAAAACCCTAATCTATTAAACCTAGCTGCCACTATCTACTACCAATGGCCAGAAATTTATGATCTTCATCCCTCAATCTCTTTCAATCTACAAACAATTAGAAGAAACTTTCAACACGAAAGTTATAGAGCACGATGAGATCTTGAAATCCATACGGTGATGATGGGTTTTGGTGCAACGGAGAGGGAGCTATGGGGGGTCGTTCTCTACAGGTCACGCACGCAAAACGAGGAGTTTGGGGGGGCCGAGCTTCAAGCCATGGGTGGTGGAGGTAGCTCTCGTGAAGAGCTTCCTATTGCAAGTGGTTTGATCGAGTTTCATCGAGTGTGGAGGATGCAAATCAAAACCCTAGTTGCTATGTGTATGGGTTCTATGCACGGCTTTGATCTGGAGAATGAAACGTGAGGAGGAAGGAGATGTTGGACGGTGGAGATTGCAAGGGGAGAGATCATGTGGCCTGGAATTGTTGTGGGTTTTAAATTAGTTAAATTATGTTGTATTTGTTTATATAAATCGTGTACAAACTTCAAAAATTCATAACTTTTTCATACGAGGTCGAAAACGCGCGAAATCAGTTGCGTTGGAATCGTATGGACGAGCACTACGCGATGGAGTTGGTTTGGAGTCGTTTGGAGTTAGTGAGAATTTCGGGTAAAATTAAACGCGCGTTTAATTTTATTCGAAATAAAAGCTGAAACGGAATTTAAATCAAGGTGAGAACTTCTCACTCAATCGAATCGGTTTCGATTTTATTTTAAATAATTAGATTTAAAATATTTGAATGCATGTTTGAATGTTGATTAATATCTATTGATTGTTAAAATAGACATTATGCGCCGTTAGTAAGCAGATGTTATTTATTAAAAACATATACCGCGAATATTTCATAAACAGTGAAATTGGTATTATATATAATATCAATATATATATATTGGCATATGTATATATTGCAGTTGTTGATTTCCCGTATTTTTTAGCGGATGAGACCCTATTACGCCGTTATTAAGCGGATAATATTTAATAAGAACATATACCGCGATAATTTCGTACTGGAGCGAAATTGGTATTGTGCTAATGTTTTTGGATGCAGGAAAACAGGTTGGAGGGATCCAACTGGATTCCTCAACAGTTTTTATTTGATTTTCAGATATTTTGATATTTGATGGATTATCATATCGATATATGATATCGTTGTTGTCGTGATTGACTATTTGGTGTGTAGCATCATTGGACCAAATTTGGAATTTTAAAATGATTTCAAAGTGATTTTTGAAAGTATACGTTATAAAATATTTTTGGAATTGATCCATTTTAAAATAATTAAACGCTATAATTTTTAAAGTTATAAAATTATGGTTTTTGTGAAATACAGTTAAAAGCTGATTTTTGAGAAATATGATGCTAACGATTATATAAAATAGTTTAATCGGGATTTTAGAATTTATTGTGAAAAGTTTAAATATAGGATTTATGAAATTTAATTTTTTTATATCGAAATGGTGCAATAATAAAGTAGATTAGAGACGTTTTAAAAAAATAATATAAATTGATTTATATTAAGAGATTTATAAATGGATATTTATAAATTGAAATATTGACATTATAAACGAGTTTTTATAAGTGTTTGAATGAAGTGGAAATGAATTTCATATTGAATGGAATTTATAGAAATTTTAAACAGTGAAGTTATAAATGGAATTTTATAAACAGTAGGTTTATAAGATTTATAAAGTTATTGAAAAAACGAATTTTGGATAAATAAACAATCTTATAAGTTATAAGATTTATAATTTGGAAAGTTAAAAGAACGATTTTGTAAAATAATCGTTTTATAAGTGTTTAACTTATAATGTAAACTTTTGTTTTATAATTGAATTATAAACTGGAATAGGTTAATAAAAGAATTTATAAAAAGGAAGTTTTTATAAATAAATAGAAATGAAATTTATAAACGTTGTTTTATAAATTCGCAAATGACTTATTTTGACAAGAAAATTTGTTGCAACCTATAAATGGAGTTATATTCACATTTTTGAATAGTGAATAATCCTTTGAATTAAAATGAATAAAAGGATGAAATTGTTAATGAAGTATATTCACATTTTTGAATAGTGAATAGCACGTTAAAGAAAATGTTTTGGATTTGGTGTTTTAAACGGAATTAAAACGATCTAACGATGTTTTAAAATGCGTTGAGATTCGAAACCATAGATTTCAACAGTGATTGTTGAAATAGACGTTTTCGAGAAATAAAAAGAAATAGTGGACTATAACACTGTTGTTATAGTAAATGATTTCCGAAAGGAAATGTTGGTTTAGTATTGGGATTTATATATCTATTTTAAATTCGAATCCCTATACTAGTGATTTTGGGTTGTCGTAACGATGTTTTACGTAACATTCGTTTTGGCCCAAATAAATATGTTTAAGAGAATGATTTCCTTAAAGAATGAAATATATACTTAATTCGATTTAAGTATATTAAATATTTTCCAAGGTTGAAAATAAAAAGATTTGTGAATTACTTATGAATAAATAAGTATGGAAATGTTTTCCAATATGAAGTGAATAATTAGAATTTATCTTTTTAAAGATAAATTGAAATGGATAATTGAAATCGTATATGCATGATATTTTGAAATATAAATTCACTAAGGAATTTATAAAAGAAAGTGAGATTGGTTTAGAAAAATAAATATTGATTTATTTTGAAGTGTTGAAATTATATATCTTGTAAAGATATTTTGGAAAATAAATAATTTGGAAAATTATTTGGAATCTGGTGATGTATGCATATCAATTGATAGTTCAATAGCCGACTATCAATATTTCCCTTTGAATGGGTATATGATGTGATTTGTTTGAATTTGAATGCCACACTTATTTTTGAATAAGCGCTCACTATTCGGGTTAACCGGGAAAGGACCATGGGGTCGTATAACCCATTACAAATATGTGATACGTCGTTATGAATTGCATTTGAAGATCGGTGTTGAAGACCGAGTATTTGCGAAAGCGATAGGATGACCTATCGATTGTCTCTGCACTAGGTAGCTCCTGGTATAGAGATCTCCTAAGTGATGGGAAATTCGATCGGGATTGTGAATACCCGGATTGCAAGGGCTTCGTAAGAAGTGCCTTCGGTTTTGTTCGAGCCCGGAACAGACTTGTATGGATTGTATGTCTGACATTACAAATTGAGATATAAAGCCGATTTCTTTCAAATATATTTCTGTTGGTGGCGGAGAATTTATTCTTTTAGCTTAACACCCTTCTCTGAGACGTACGTGCTCAGAGGTTATATAGTTGAAGTTATCAGCGATATATTCCTAATTTGGTAATGTGACATGCTGAGTGTAGCTGAAATGATCATTGTGTTGATTATTTGTGATAGGATCGTTTATTTGATCGTCTATCCTTGTGATCATTGTGTTGATCATTTGTTGACCCAAAGCATGGCTTTTGTATAAAGTATGTTTTTGTGGACGTGACTTCGTCGAGCCTCACACCCCGTGAATGGTCAAAATAGGAAAGAAGCAGCAAGGTTATGAGGGGTAGCGCTCTTTAGGATGTGTCCATTTCCTTCTGGAAAAGGGTGGTATCATGGTATGGAGCCCAGATACTTACTCATGTTGAAAACACTTTGTTATGATTGTGTGAATTGATTACGAGCGCTCGGTTAAAAGGTCCCAAAGGACCGGGGGATGGCATATTCGGTCAGTTGTTACTCAGTTAGGGGTAACCCGGCCTTGTGTTGGTAGAGATCCGGTTTGGTTCTCGGGGATGTCCATCCAGAGGCATTCTCATGTGGCAATGGGAAGTTCCTTGGCCTGATCATTCGTTGGAAATCCAATTTCCAATACGAAACTTGTACGGTATTAGTTGTAGAACCTGCTATTCACTTATGGTGGTCACCACTGTTTGGATAGTAGCTATAGTAGGCATACGATAATGGTCGTATGTTGGCTAAGATTTATATTCTACTTTCGAAATGAATTTTTTTTTCCTACACTATGTACTAATAATAATATCAAATGTTCTTTTAAATGCGTATCAAGCATCTTTGACTATCATAAGGAGAAATCTCCTCCGATTCTGCGTTTGCATGTGTGTGTGTGCGGGAGGCCTTATGGTAGTCTCATTTTTAAAAGCATTGCGAATTGACTTAAAAATATTCTTCTATTTTTGATTTTAAAGTTAAATAAACTGTTTTGAATTCTCACACCAGTCACATGACTGACTTGGAGTTTATTGTTTTCCTTCCTAAACTCTGGGTGCCCACCAATTTTCACACGGGCAGTCAAGAGTTAAGATTTATCAGGATATTCTGGATATTCTGGAGTTGCTGGAGGCAAGCTGGATGGCATGGCGTATTACTAGTTTATAGTATTCCTTTTCCGCTGCACTGTTGTTGTTGTACACTCTGATGATATGATGTAATGAAATGTGTTGTAATGTAATAACTGATATAGTTCTTTGTTTAAAGATTATTCATTTATTATTATATTTTGTTCCGCTGCGAATTGTGAGATTCTGATGTTGTCCTGTTGTTTTCTGTTCCGTTCTATTCTCCATTTTTCTATATTTTCAAATTTTCTATTCTCTTTTCCTTCTATTTTAAAATGATCTATTTTCTATTCTCTGTTTTCTTTCTATTCTATATTTAAAAATTTTCTCTCTTCTTTCTTCTCTTTTCTTCTCTTCTTTTCTACTTTTTTTTCTTTTTCTTAAAAACCATAACATTTCGGGTTTTTGGCCTTCGATTTCTCGGCAGTCGATAAAGTGAGTATCGATGTTGAATTTTCGAAAGTCGAAAATTTACGGGGCGTTACAGGAATATTCGCGGTTTGATGATGGATGTGGTCGAATGTTGATAGAATTCACTTGCGCAATCTGATGATGGAAAAGAATGAAGATTGAGCTGATCGGAATCGCCCTCGAGAAGTTCAAAAGCTTGTTAATGGTAGAATGGATGCTGAAGCAAATGAAGAAGGGAAGGAGCGACCTACGGTATTTATATTCAGGGGCAGTGGAACACGAATCGACAGCATGCGACCTAATCCTCTCTCTAAGTCGTCTACGACCTAACGACCCTCCAGAGAACGAGTTAATGAAATCGAAGCACGCGACCTATAGCTTGGTCACATACTTCGAGGGGCAAATGTTAACTCCCCACTGCTAGCGACCTAACTAATGAAGCGACCTAGAAGTAGTTGCGACCTAAGGAGGCCACGACCTAAAAAATAGAGACGACCTAAAGGTTATAACGACCTAAGAAGACTCCACGACCTAGAAGATGTCTCGACCTGAAAGGCTACGACTTAAAAATGGCTCGACCTAAAAAGGAGAACGAACTAAAAATGCTTCGCGACCTAAAGGAGGCCGCGACCTATGAAGCTCCGCGACCTAACAGAGAGCTGCGACTTAAGGAAGGCTGCGACTCAGAAGATGCTTCGACCTATCAAGCTTCGCGACCTAACAGAGAGCTGCGACCTAAGAAGTAGGAATACTTCGCGACCTAAGGGAAGTCGCAACCTAAAGACTCCAGTTATAACTATAAGAAAAGTACTCACGACCTAGGATAGGTCGCTAACGACCTAAATACCTGAGTAAAGAAGTCACCTATACTGTGCCATAGGGGGATAGGTCGCTCGCGACCTAGGACTTGTACAAATCAGCATGCGTGTTCTTGTGAAAGAGAAATCAATGCATCTTAGGTCAGCCACGACCTACGACCTAACTTAGGTCGGTCACGACCTACGACCTAACTCCGAAAAATGCCTATATATACGACCCTAGTTCCAACTAGAAAGGGACTTTTTTTTGGCTCATTCATTTCAAGCGCCGTTACTCTGCTGCATTCTGAACTACTTTAACACCTTCAAGGAGCTACACGAAGAAATCAAACATGTCCAATATGAGTTCAAAGATTTGGATCGATATTGAAGTTTAGGCTACTGGTTCTAAGTCACTTGTAACTCAAAGTGTGTTGTAATCAAAGTGTAACTGCATTGACTTGTAATCAAATCATCAATAAAGATATTCAAAGTGGACGTAGGCTCTCTCTTAAGCCGAACCACTATAAGATTGCTGTTGTTTACTGCTCTTTCACTATTATCTGCTTATAATCTGTTCCCGAGCTATCGGGTGGTGCTTTCACAATCTCACTTCATACACCAGGGTGTTAGCGTTCAAATTTTAGCGTTAACAATTCTCATCTACTCCAAATCAGAGTTGCGCAGCGGAAGCGTGATAGCAGCTGTTCTAGAATGGAAGCAACCGCAGACTCCTACGGTAATTCACATTTGTTTTGATTAGAGGGTTTCTATAGGAAGTTCATCCGGGACTATTCTGAGGTATCTTCTCATTTTACCAAGCTGACTAGGAAGGGAGTGAAGTTCAAATGGACCCCTAAGTGTGAAGAAGTTTTTCATGATCTGAAGGTGAGGTTATTAAGTGCACCTTTTTTGGCTACTCTAGACTGGAGAAGTAAGTTCGAAGTCTACTGATATTTGTAAAGTAGAGTTTGTGTTCTGGGTTTTCGATAGATCCTGAAAGGACCATCTTGTTGAGTAGAATTCGAAGATCATCTTATTCTTGGTCCAGATTTGTTTGAGAGGCATCTGCGAAGGTTGAGCTGATCAAGAAAGGATGAGGGCAGCCCAGGATCGTCGAAAGAGTTGTGTGGATAAGAGATGAAGGAATTTGGAATTCGAAGCTAGAGATTTGGGTTTTGGATAAGGTTTTCTACGGTCAAAGGAGCAATAAGATTTGGTAAGACTAGAAGACTAGCTTGGAGATATATTGGACATTACTGTATTCTCGAAAGGATAAGTACTTTGGCCTACAGGATTGAATTGCCAGTTTGGATGGCTGGAATTCACAATGTATTTCATGTATCTCATTAAGGAGTACATGCTTGATCCATCACTGATTGTAGAACCTGCAGTTCAGGAAGATTTGGAAGTTGAGCCAGAATTGACTGTAGTCAGAACATCCTATTCTTATTGTAGGTCAAGATAAGGAAGCTTAGGATCTTAGTGGTAGTGATTGTACCTGGGAAACTCTAGATAGTATTAGGAAGTCCTATCCTGAATTGTGTAACATCCCGCCTTTTTGTACGTTTTAAATTGACGATAAACCACACACGTCAGACTCAAACCATACAAAAGAGCGGATTGTTATTGGGGTGAATAAGAAAAAGGAAGAAAGAAATAAACAAAATAGAATCTTACAGTGGAACGATAAAATATAATAATCAAATAAATAGTTCATGAAGCTGTTTTACAAAATATTCGATTATACTTATACAATACATATCAGAGTTACACATACTAGAGATTAATAAATAATGCAGCGGAAAAATGTTGCAATGGAATAATATAATAAATAATAATAATACAATCTTCATCTTCGTCCTCCAGAAGGAAAGTCTTCAAATCCTGAACTACTCAGGCTGACCCGAGCGAATTGAAAAGACAAAAAACTCGAGTCAGAACTAAAAAATCTTATGTAAGTTAAATCAATGGTTAAATAAATATGATTGTAAACGGCGTCGGAGATGTTTACGGGATTTTACATCTCTTATCTAGTGTCTAACGTGAGTGCAATAACTTAAGAGATGCTTGGGATTCACATCTCCTAAGGATCCGTTAAACTATTTACTATGTAGTAATATTTCGCTATTATAATAATGTCTATAGTAAAAAAACTTACTTTTAAATAGCATTAAGGCTTTACATTTTCCACCTTAACACATAATAGTCCCAGAAGTCCATCCAGTACCATGGTCCCTCTTGATCGGGAAGCCACCAGAGGATACCTCACGGGCTACGGGAGAAAACCAAACTCATACAAGGCTCGCTAGGGTAGGTGACACGGCACACAAGGCAATGTCAGGGTAGATATACTAATTGCCATCCGGACTGGTGGTGACGCATAGCGCGCAGCTACCGCCCACCATGAGCCACACCCCCAAAATCAAAAATCAAAAGTGACTTCCAAATCATGCTCAAAGTCAGAATATAATATCGAAGGAGTGTGTCCGATAAGATGAGCTACCTCACTCGCTCGAAATCGCTCCTGTTTTAGCCACCTTATTCCAACTCACGGCAGTCGGGTCCACGTATATACCTCAAAGGAAACGCCGCCGCCATCCTACTTCATTCTGGAATCTCCACCGCATACACGGTTGTTAAAGTGGTTTTTGGAGTTGGCAGAGAGTATGACAACTTCCGATACCGGTCTTTTTAACAAACAAACGTTATTATAACACCACGGTCATTTCAAAATATTTATACATCAAAACCGGAATATAATTTCCATTCAAAACCAAATAAATACGATATAATTTCCACTTCAAAAACCAAATCAATATGATATCATCTTTATTAAAACCCAAATCAATATAGTATCATTTTTTATTTCAAATATATCCCTTTCCAAAATCATAGCACTTTCAAATTTATACATTCCAAAACCAAACATTTGAAATTTTAACACTCGTAAACATAATACTTTTAAATTCATAACTTAGAAACATTTCAATTTCGAAAAAAACATTTCAATTTCGATATATTTCAAGGCTTTAAATATTTCAAAATTTCAAAACTAAGTTTGATATTTTCGATTCAACAATTAATTTTTTTTTATCATTTAGTTTCGAAATATTTTACATAATAAATCCCTTATCATTTAAATAAAACTCAAATTACAAATAATGAAATATTTCCTTCAATTCACTTATACTTAAAATGCTTATTTAATTCACCCTAAATCCAAAACCAAGTTAAAAAAATCATACCTTTAGAATTTCAAAAATTTTACATCAACTTATTTGAGTTAAATTCTTAAATAAACTCAGTTTCAGATATATTTTCAATTTACCTTCCAACCTTAATTTATTTAGATCATTATAACCTCTATATTAAAGTATGATTTAAATACTTAACCATATTTTGTTTTAATAAAATCAAACTCCACTATTAAACTTATTTTTTTAAACAAATTTATACATAGCTTAAATTTAAGAATTTAACGATATGTAAAAATAATATTTATATAATATTAAAAATCAGTATTTATTAAACCACATATTTCTTTCCAAAACCATTGAAATCATTCTCAAAATATTTATATATAGACCACGGTGTCTGTATACAATTTTCTACCCTATGGTCAAGTGATACAGATATTTATCATTTCAATCCGTAATTTAAAATAAAAATACGGTTATATATCATTTCCAACCGCAATCCCGAATGAAATAAAAATGCATGCAACTTGCAATTTCTAACAATATAACATACAACGTCCATTCATCCAATATAAATCATCAACCATTTATCACAATCATCATCCAATTAAATCAATAACACTATATAAATAGATAATAAACAACAGGTACTCACTGGCAGTTTATATTCAATAATAAATTAAATAACAATTTAACTGGCAGTTTATATGCAATAATATATTTAACAACAATTTAACTGGCAGTTTATATGCAATAATAAATTAAATAACCATTTAATTCAATAAATTTAATTTAACTGGGATGATGATTAAAAATATGCCAAACAGTCATAAATAAATTTCTAAACACATCAGAAATTAATTTAACATACATAAGAAATTTTAGAAGTTGTTAGTGGGTTAAAACACTCACCTTTCGAATTTAAATTGAATTTAAATCCAATTCAAACCCAAAATTCGAATAGTCTCAGAATTCATCCAAACCAGAGCTAAAATGTTTGGAATTCCAATATGAACCTAGCGGAAAAAACCGCGTGTAAAATGGATCTCGTATGCGAAAGTTACACGTGTTAGAACAATTATAGTTTGAATTAAAAAAAATAAAAAAATATCTACCTACACATTTGAAGCATCCATGTCACCCCCATTAACTCAGAAAAACCCTATCTATACGAAAAAAATCACGCAACTCCTGATGAAGCCACCGCCCATCATCGCAAAATGCCACTCAACCCCATCGCCGCCCAAGGCCACCCACCACGCCGACCACACTAACCCATGCGACCTTCCCCACGACCATCACGGCAACCACCTCGCCACCAAAAGCACGTAGCCGCCACCCCTATCATGAACCCTAATTGAATTAAATACAACGATCTGGCCATTGAATCGACCAACTACCCACGCCGATGATCTCCACTCGTCGATCTCCATGCATCAGTACCATTGATTTGATTATCGGACGATGTCGATCAACAAGCGATGAACGACCATAAATTGTTCTTTAATTTCTGGACAAACAATGCATCAAACTGAAAAAAGAAACATAGAATTGATTTTTGCTTTTCGAGAGCTTTCTGAAGATATAAAATATGATACAGTTTGTGGAGTTTGAAATTTTGATTTCATTTTGAATTGCAATTGGATCTAGAATTTGTTTGTCTACTATTGAGGAGGAGAGACAGCTGAATTATACATACAGAACAATGAACAAAAGGAATGGGACAGGGTTTACAACGAGGTATATATCGATAGAACAACATAGAAGCAAATGGGCCTGATTGGTTTGGAAAAATCGAATGATAATGGCCCAACAAGCCCGTTTCGACTCTGGTACGAAACTAGGTCAACCCATATATCAAATTAGATGTTTTTAAATATTTTAAATGCAATGGAACAGGTTTCAAGTCCAAATTCCATCGTATGAAGAAGTTATGCTAAAATCAAGTTATTTCAAATTGATTTCAATTGATTTCAATTAAATTGATTTTAAGGCATTTCGAGCCGTACGATCAAAGGACAAGTCCTATCACTACGAAACTTGAAATCCTACAATAATTCACCGTTACGGATCCGACGAAACTGGTTTCGTCGAAATCCGAGTCAATGGCCAAAATGGCTATTTTTCAGTTAATTAAATAAATTAATAATTAATTAAATCAAATTTTCAATTTCAATTCTATAATTGACAATTTTAATCATTTTAAAATTTCTTAATCATTCACTAATTTAAACAATTTAGATGTCCATCTAGAGTTAATTAATTTATCAATTTTAGTGTTAACCTCAATTTTAAATTCATAATTTATAAATATAATTCCCAATAATTACATTTAATTAAGTAAATTAATAATTATTCTATTCATTATTGTCAAATAGATGTATTTAACATTGGATTCAAAACTATTACATTAATATTCTCACATTCCGTCTTAATTTCAAATAACGTAATATTTAGGTATTTTAATTTCATTAAATTTCAATTAATCCAATTATTATAGTTCAAATCCCAATAAATTGATAAATCTTTATTTCCTTTCTTTTAAATTCCACAAATTGTCCTATTATAAATAACATCAACATTATTTCCAAATAATATTATAATTACTATTTACTATTATTATTATTTCATTAGTTAATTCAATATCTACGTTTGTTTTCTCGTTTTAAATTTATTACCAAGTATACATTTACCATTTTTCAACTAATTGGGATTTCATTCAAGTTCATAATAATTAACTATAAATAACACTGTTGCATTTCACTTTAGTTATTATTTCATTAAATAAATTACAAATTATTTATGTCTTCCGATATTTATTCACAATTCTTAATTAAATTAACATTTTTAATTATCGAAGATTACAGGTGGTTACAAATTGTGTTAGGATAGTTAATTTGTTTGTTTGTTTGAATAGATTGGTTGCTATGGCTGATATGTATGCTTTGTTGTTTGGAAATAAAAACGTTTGTTGGATTATTAAATTATCTTTGCTTTTAAATTTCGGGGACGAAACTCTTTTAAGGGGGAGGAATGTAATGTCCCAGAATTTTGGGCAATGGCAATCGGATAATCTTCATTTATAATAATTTGATTTAGCAATATTTATTTGATAATCTTCTTTTAAAAATTATTTTTAATAAGCCTATTTATCTTTTCAAAGCTAATAATATTTAATTTGGAAAAATTAATCTTTACAAAACTAATAAAAGATATGTTTTCAAATTATAATATATAGATGTATATATATTGTGATTTGGAAATTAAGTTTTAAATTCAATTTAATAATTTTAAAAGGCTATTTAAAATTAAACTTTATATTTCTTAACAACAAAGATAATGTCTATAAATATTTATTTATTTAAAAATATTTTAGCTTAAGTTTAAAATTTAAATAAGATTAATAAAAGGTTTGTTTTACTTTCTTTTTAAATTTGCTTGATCTAAAACGATTTGTAAATGTATATAAAAGATCATAACACTTTTCTTTTATGCTTGAAATAAAACATAGTTTGTATATATTTATAGTTTAAAAACATAAAACATAAAATTAAACATAAAGATATATATTAATAAAAACATATTGCATAATTTATAAAACTTAAGTAATTAAGAGAAAAATAATTAAATCAAAGTTTTGACATTTGTTAGATAATAAAACACTTGTAGACATATAATACATATAGTAAAGACATTTGTAACTTTGGATATCATGCATTAACAAGTGGCAACATTTATTTCTTTAAAAAATTTAATTTTATTAATAACATGTATTAGAGAGAAACCTGGCCATTCTTTTCAGTTCAAAGTTTTTACTCTTCCATTTTAATTTTCTCTTTTTTCTCATCTTCCAAACGAAAAACTAAGAAAATTATACTAAACAGCTACTTTAAGCAAGCTTTAAACTCAACTATTCAAGTTACTGTTTAATCGATCAGTTTCAAAATCTAGTGCAAATCAAACTCAAGCTTCAGATCAATTCAAAAACAAAATTCTAGACAAAAGAAAGATGTTCTCTGTTTTTAAAATGTCTGGTGAGTAAACAAATTTTTAAACGTTTGAACTGGTTGAATATTGTAATGCATGTGTTAAATCTGTAAAGTAAGGTTGTAAGTATGGCTTGCATAGATGATTTTAACTGAATTATAGTTGAATTACATTATATATATTTGTATATGTATGCTTGTCACTGTTGTGTTCACAGGCTCTTTAATAACACACAAAAATTCATATCTGCCTATACAAACAAATTCAAGCTTTGATCTTTAAAGGAAATGTTTGTAACATTATAATTTCATTTTTAAAAATAGTTCCAAGAAGAAATATTTAGAATTTTTTTTAGAAAATGGAATGTTACAGATAAATCTATTTATAACAGAAAAATCGATGGTTTTAATTTCCCGATTTGATTTCATAGTGTGATTCATATTGGCAAATTATGAATATAGGTAAAGAAATCATGATTTTTAAGTAAGTAAACAGTGTGATATATCGAGATGAATGGGAAATGCATTTTCGTCAATTCTTGTTGATCGGTGAAGATTGGTGAGTCGTGATCATTCCTGGTGGAAGATGGCATGGTGATGATCATTGGAAATGATCGCTTGATTTTTAGATCAACATGGAGGTTGGGTGACATCGAACTAGGGTTCTAAGTCTGGTTGTGATCGAGGTGATAGTTTAGTCATTTGCGACATCGAGGTTGAATCGAACTCGATCGCGAGGGGTGGGATCATAGTGTGGTGACGTGATGCTGCTCCGGACATAGTGGCATGAGTTCTGGTGGTTGGGATCTTCGTCGGCGTGGATTTTTGTCGTTTAGGTTTGGTTCCAAGTATTGATCGACTAGCTCGATTTTTGTTTCCAGTCGAATCGATGATGATGGTTGGTAAAGTCATTGGAGGAGGTGATCGTCGATTTGTGTGTGGCCTCGGCGAGGGTCGGAGGCTATTAGGTGGCATGTGCAGTTGCATATGCACATTTTCGTGTCTGAGTTGGTTTGAAGTTTTGGGGATGAAGAGTTTGTTTCGGGTCGATCTGCAGAAAGTTGCATGTTTGTCTCGAAGCAGAGTGTAGTTCGCGTATGCACGAGAATGGCTCGAGAATTTGAAGCTTGGGCTTGGGTCGATTTTTGTTTCTAGGTTTCAAATTTTAAAGGAAATCGAGTACATGCTTTAAAAGCAAAAGCAAGTTTAATTAATCAAGTTTTCAAAAAGGAAGTTTCAAATATAAAATAACCAAGGTTTTAAAATTAGTATAAATGTAAATTTAGTTTCCAAAGTAAATTTATTTATTTCAAACAAGTCTCCAAAATTTAAAACTTTTAAAATTTGTTGTGTTAAAAGTAATTATATTAGATAAGTTACGTGATCAAATGCATAAATGTTTTCAAATATAATAAGATGATGTTTGAAAATTAAGATGTGATTAAGGTAAGGGTATTAAACCTTAAATTATTAATAAAAAAATATTCTCAAATGTTTTGTATAAATTGTTTTCAAGCAAATAAATGTACTAGTCCAAAGTTTTTAAGCAAAGAAATTTTAAAACAAGTTTTAAAGGCTAGTAATATATTTTCAAAGGAACGTAAACCAAGATTCAAGGGTAAATCTATTAAACAAGTTTTTAAAACTAGTTTCAAAGATGTAATTTTAAAGTTAAATGTTTTCTTTAAAATTGTTTGTTTAAAAGTAATTATATTAGGTTAAATATGTAATTTATTCCCAAATGATTTTCAAAATAATATTAATGATGTAATTAAGTAATTAATTAAGATAAAGAATTTATTTTTAATTAATTAAGGTTGTGATTAATTAAGTTTAATTAATTAGTGAAATTTATTAAAAGTTAATCACTTAATGTAATTAATAAGGGTTTATTAATTTATTTTAATAATCAAAGGATAATTACTTAATAGAATTACTTAATGGAAGTAATTAAGGATAGTTAATGAACGTAATTAATGTAAGGATCATTAACTAGTGATTAAGGGATAATTAATTAATGTAATTAATTTAAGATAATTAATTAGTTTATTTAATTAAGGATAATAACTTAATGAAATTGATTAAGTATAATTACTTAATGTAATTAATAAGGTATAATTACTTAGTGTAAGTAACTAATGGATAAATACTGAGTGTAATTAATGGGTAATTACCGAATGTAATTAATTAAGGAAAATTACTTAATGGAAGTAATTAAGGTTTAATTACTTAGTGTAATTGATTAAAAGGATAATTACTTAATTAATTAAATGATACTTAATTAATGTGATTAATTAACGTTAATTAATGGATGTGATTAATTAAAAGATAAGTAATCAATGAAAGTGATTATGGAATAATTAACTAATGTAATTAGTTAAGGATCAATGTAATGAATTATAGTTAATTAATTAATAAAAGTAATTAAAGTTTAATTAATGTGAATGGTTAAAGGATTAATTTGTGTAACTAATTAAAGGCTAATTACTTAATGTAATTAAAGAATAATTAAATAAGGATAATTAATTAAGATAATGATTAAAGATGATTAATTAATTTGTTTGTAATTAATTAATGTTAAGTAAGCAGGATTTAAAATGATTGAAGTAATTTATTTAACTTATTTAAATTAATTAGAAATAGTGTGACTAATCAATCTTGCTTTTGGTTGATTGAATGAGATTAAATGCCTTGGATTATTTGATATTCCTGATATGTGATATGGCTGCTCTATGATACAAGATACTTTGGTTGAATTATGATTAAATGGATTATCTATCTGTGATAATGTGAATTATCTATCTGTGTGTATATAAATAATAAATTGAATTGTTAAAATTTAAAATAACTTGGCCTTAAAGGAGAGTGTTTGGATTTCGGTGAGACTAGGATCGGATTTCCAAATTGGATATCCGAAAACCACAACGATCCAAATTAAACGATAGGTCGTGA
This sequence comes from Allium cepa, assembly GCA_030765085.1. NCBI lineage: Eukaryota > Viridiplantae > Streptophyta > Magnoliopsida > Asparagales > Amaryllidaceae > Allium > Allium cepa. The sequence goes on from CM060943.1 coordinate 118,438,868, forward strand.
AATCTCAATTGAAGTTCAAGTTGAAGACTCGAAGTGTAAGGGCTATTTGTCGTTAACTCTGAGGGTGATTCCAAAACAAGTGTAAGGGAGATACTACTTTCAGTTTTCAAGATGAAGATGCGGAGTGTAAGGGCTATTGTCGTTAACTTTGAGGGTGATTCCAAAATGTATGTAGCGAGATAGTGCCTTCGATTTCGTTCGAACCCGAAACGAACTTGTATGGATTGAATGCTTTCAGAACATCATCATTGGAGGACGATGAGCATTCCCAAATATGTGTTCTAAAAAGGTAATCGTAGCCTTAAGCCTCATCAACCAGGAATGACTAAAACAGGGGAGGTGCAGCAAGGTTAAGTGGGTAGCACCCAAGTAGGATAAGATTTCCCCGTCTAAAGGTCCCTTTTTATTCGGCTATGTGGGCGGTTGGTCGCGAACAACTGCAGCGTTGTCATATTCGGGATTATCTACTAAGGGATAGTTCCGATCTTATGTTGCAGGGGATCAGGGAGGATCCTCGGTATTCTGATCTAGACCAGGTACTGTGACGGGCAGTACCCCAGTAGCCCTGCCATTTTATGGAATCCAATCTCCAGTAAGTGCCGTATGTTTTGATTGTGTCCAACTATGTTGGAACGTGAGATGTAAGCATTCCAGCTATTTTCTATTTTACTTGAAAACCTTAGACACTATTATAATATCACTGAATTTCCTATCAAATATTTTGGTTATCGTAAGGTAAAAACCCAACATGTTTATTTGTGGCGTGGTCTTACGAGATGCCTTTATTTTCAAATGATTTTCGAAGTTAAACAACTTTAAACCATTTACTCACACCAGACCCTTGTCTGACCCAGAGTTTATTTTCTGTTTTCTTAAACTCTTGGGTGCTCAAATTTTTATGAGTAGCCAAGGGATTCAGGTTAGCTTTGACGAACTCTGGGGGAGATTTGGACCAGGAGGCTTCAGCGTATATAGATATATTTGTTTCCGCTGTGTTGTGTCTTGAGTTGTATGATAGACAGGTTTTCATAACTGTCTAATGTGTTGTCATGTAAAGCTGTGTAACTCTGATAGATGTTGTATATTATGTAATAACTATGTGATTAACATATTTTTATTCAATCCGTTGTGAGGTGCTGATATTATTTAGTTCTTTCTTTCCCATCTTTTCTCTTTTCTATCCCTTTCTTTCTTAATGGTGATGCATCTTTCTATGTAATGAAAGGTAGACCATCATAAGCACCGTATGGTTTTGATTTGTCCAACTATGCTGAAATGTGAGATGCAAGCATTTCAGCTATTTTCTATTTACTTTGTTTCGACGATATTATAATATCAAACGATTTTGATAAAAATGTTTTGGTTATTGTAAGGGAAAAATCCATCGTGTTTATGTGTGACGTGGTCTTACGAGATACCTTGGTTTTCAAAGGATTTTGGTAAATTTAATAATTCAAATTGAGTGTGTTTTCTCACGCTGGTTTGCCAGACTGACTCAGGTGTTATTTAATTATAATGCTTGGGTCGGACTGAGTATTACAGATTCAGGTTAGAATGCTATGGAGCTCAGGAGACGAGCTGGAGAAGTTTAGATGTATATCACATACTAGGTTATTTCCGCTGTGTGATTTATGTATGAGGACAAGTTATTATAACTATCTAGATTAATGTATTGATTTTTGTACTCTGATGATTGTAAATATAAAAATAGTTACAGATCTTGTATTTAAAATCTATTATTATATATTATATTTGGTTCCACTGTGATTGTGAAATTCTGTGTTGTTATTTTCGGTTTCTTATTCTACATTTTCTTCTTTACCACTAAAGATTCATATTTACGTTCAATTTGAGTTCAACAGATGTGAATTATGGTTGACTTAAAGGGTACCTATTTGCGGGCCTTTACAGAAATCCATTTATTTGTAATTAGATTAGAGAAATTGAATTCTGATAGCCATATCTTTTCAAATTTAAAAGTTCTATTAACATTTTTTTGGTGATCACACGTAAAAATGATAGGATAATGACCGGAATAAGTACAAGGCAAACCAAAAACTCTACAGATGGGAAATATATCCTCAATTTCATCACTGATAAAAAATCTATCTAGAAGGGCCATTGAAGGGGACTCTTTAGTATTACTCTATGTGAATTTTCTATTACTAATAGGTATTTCAATCAAATTAGAATTAATAATAAATTGGTCAAATTCTTTCATAGAAGAGAAATCATCTTCCCTTGGGAACACTCTCCTAGAAAAGGCGCAACATTGAAGTCACTCTCTATAATCCAAGTGCAAGAGGAAATGATCTAAATTCGACGACCAATTTTGAGTTTGGCCTACGAACATTAGATATATTTAATAAAGAGTTATCACTAAGGTTAATGAGAATAATATATAAAGAGTGTTGCTTAGAAATACATTGAAGAAGTTTAAAAGAATTTTCCGGCTACCCTATAAGTAAACTCCCAGAAGCTAAAGTGATAACCATCTAATCTTCTATAAAAACGAATGTCAAGACACTCTATTTTAGTTTCCTGTAAGAGTTTAATATCAATAAAATAATCTTTAATAAATGCTCTAATTTTATCACATTTATTTAAATCATGCAGTCCCCTAATATTCAAGCTAGTAATCCTCATAAACCAGAAAATCTAGCCCTCTTTATTTACCTATTCCTTATATTAGCAGTATCCAATTCAAAATCAGTAAAAACAAAAGTGGTATCCCTAGCTAACTGACATAACTCAGTGGAAGACAAACTACCTAGAGCATAAGAAGAATAAGTACTGCCTAAATCAGAAGTCATACCTGAGCCTGAATTCGTAGTGCCACTCATGGCACTCGAATCAGGTAACTCACCCAAAGATAGAGAATGACCAGTACGGATCCTGGCACTACGACGAACAGACCCACTTACAACAACAGATTTCCTACGCCTTCCTTTCCTTGATGATGAAGAAATAAAAGAGGCTTTTCTATCATTTATGTGCTCATCTCCTTTTGCTGAATCAATACTCTTCGAACATTTAGAAAAATCCACCAACATATTGCCTCCCTTTAACTCAGCAAATTTAGAGATAGCAGTAATTTCACATTGAGAGATATACGTTGTCTCATTGCCACCCTTAATCATCGCAAACTTTGACATGTCGTTAACCACAATGCATTTATTACAAGAAAATATGCTATTGATAATGCAATTTAATAGCGCATTATTCTAAGCGTTATTATTTAGCCTTTTGATTTGTTTTGTACGTGATTAACTTGTACTGTAGCTATGTAACGCCGATCTCAAAATTTTCGACTCCCTCCAAAAACACTTCACCATTTCGTCTCCCTTCCTTAACACTTATCTTCTCCCTCCTAAAATGAAGAAAGCCCTAATCCATGTTCTACTCTATTGCCATCTCCTTTTCGTCTCCCTCGCCCAAATCTCCAATTTTCGACTTCAATTTCACTCAGGAACAAACTCGAAGGTATATTATCAAACATATTAACTTATAATCGATTTTTCTCTTAATCAATCTCCAAACTAATTGATTCTTCTTTATTCTTACGATTGTTAGTTGAACCAGTTTGTTAAAACAGTTTGTTGAGTTTGAATTCATAATTGAACCAGTTTTTTGAGTTTGAATTAATGATTTAAGGAATGCATAATTTTGTTAATTCATAATTGAACCAGTTTGTTAATTAAATGATTGTTAGTTAAACCAGTTTGTTGAGTTTGAATTCAAGGTTTAAGAAATTCATAATTTTGTTTAATACTGCAAGAGCTCTTAAAGATATTATTTTTTCTTTCATATTTTACTTTCTTTGTTTTATTTTTAATTTTGGTATATTTTGTTATGGTAAATGATATCACTTTTATTGATATCGAACCTAGTTTTAAGATTAAAATCACTATTGTTGATTCTTAATTTCATTATAGTCATTTGTCCTCTGCTTTTTAGCTTATCAAGTTTAAACAGTTTTCAAGCATAATACATGTTCGAACTTTATTTACAAGTCTTTAATCATAATGTTAATAAGTACATCATAGGTTGTACCCATCCAAGCTACAAGTATGACATTTGCTTAATGACATGTTTCAAAGCTGGTGCATAGATAAACATACATCCATTTTCTAGCTAGAGTTGTTACGCACAGTGACTTTAGGTTTTTATTGTTTAGTATTTTTACCAGCTAGTGTGGTATGTGCTCAATGTCATCATTATGTTAGTGTTTTTATTTCTATTGTTTTACCGATAGACATGTTTTATAAAAGCCTAAAAACAATACTGTTAACTCCTCTTCGTTAGCGACCTAACTACAGCAGCGACCTACGACCTATAGGGAGCCGTGATTTAACGACTCACAAAGATAACGACCTAATGGTATCAGCGACCTAAGGGGATCTAACGACCTAGTGCTCTAGCGACCTAAGGGCCAGAGCGACCTAACGAGTCAACAAGACGAGCGACCTAACGGTTCGAGCATTCGGCGACTTAACAGATAGAGAAGGAGACAACCTAGCGACCTAATGTTTTAACGAGCTAAGCTATAGGTCGTGTTAACTTAGGTCGCAACACCAGACCATTCAACATACTTAGGTTGCCTCTCTTCTTAGGTCGCACACGACCTACCACTTGTCATCTTACTCAGTCAAACTCGATGCATCCTATCAAGCCACAAACCATACCACGTAGGTCGCTCACGACCTACGTCTTACCATAGACCATCACCGACCTATAACCCGCTAACCCGTTCCAGACTAGAGTGCAACCTCGTGCTACTGTAATTCTGACATTGCTCGCGACCTACGACCTATGATAGGTCGCTCACGACTTAAGAAGGCGAAGACGAAATGCAACAGATATGATAGGTCCGTTAGGTCGTTACCAACTTATGACCTACGACCTAACTTAGGTCATCCACGACCTAAGACTTGGAAGGTGAATCATGCCCAGAATCACGCCTATAAATAGACGACCACTTCCAACTTTAAAGGGACTTTTGGCTCATTCATTTCAAAGGCCGTTACTCTGCTGCCTTCTGAACTACTTCAACACCTTCAAGGAACTTCATGAAGAAACAAACATGTCTAACATGTGTTCAAAGATTTGGATCAATATTGAAGTTTAGGCTACTTGTTCTAAGTCACTTGAAACTCAAAGTGTGTTGTAATCAAAGTGTAACTGCATTGACTTGTAATCAAATCGTCAATAAAGAAATTCAAAGTGGACGTAGGCTCTCTCTTAAGCCGAACCACTATAAAATTGTTGTTGTTTACTGTTTTTTTTCACTATTATCTGCTTATAATCTGTTCCCGAGCTATCGGGTGGTGCTTTCACAATCTCACTTCATACACCGGGGTGTTAGCGTTCAAATTTTAGCGTTAACAAATACAAACACATGCAAAGTTGTGTTACTTAATCAGTATTCATGTTCCATCAGTAATGATATTGTTTCATCAGTAACAAAATTCATGTTTCAGTTGTCATGTTTCAGTTTGCGATGTTCATGAAAATTCAAAATTAGGTTCATGACTTTGTTTGAATTACACAATTTTGAATTAAGTACCTATGTAAAATTATAGGCTTAGCTGTCCGTATTGCACAAGGCCATCTTGCATCCAATACTATTCCGGATCATTTGAAACTGAGACATCAGACATTGTTTTACATAGGATTCTAGGCTGCACATCAGGCATTCATGTACATAGTTAATAAATTATTAATTTTGATCAAGTTAAGAAATCAATAGCAAATTGAAACTGAGACTAACGTGAACGCATTTCAATTTACCTTACTTCTTATCAAATATATCATCAACAGTAATTTCAATCTATAGCACATAGTTAATAGAAAATTGACAATTTGTTTTAGTTTGAAGACAATTATTATAATGACACTATATTGTATTCTCTTCCCTTTTGGAATATTGCTCTAGCTGTCTTTGCTGTTAGATTCATGTTCTTCCTATATAATTCACAAAGTCCATGTGTATATCAATTTGGTGTTTGTTTTCTTGCAAAATATATAATTTTCATATTGTTTATTTATCAAATTTTATACACTTGGTATTGCTAGTTTAGCAATATATATGTTGTTTGGAAATTTCCTATTGCCATGATGACATATTTATATGCATCAAGGAATATGTATCAGATCAGAGGAACGGAAGCTGTTGTTGATTTTTGGCTGTACTGAAAAGGCAATTTCTATAAGGTTTTAATAATTAATTAATATTTATATTCACTCAATCTCAGCAAGAACTCAAAGCAAGATGATTTATTATATTATGTGATATATTTAACAATCTAGACCTGTGAAGATTCAATGCATATGCATTATTGAAACCACCATGATGCTAGGATCATCAATGGTTGCAATATAATTATATTAGTAGATACAATAAAACAATAAGTCATGTAGTTGGGATTGTGTCATATTCCTTATATATTTTATAGTTTACAAGTTAATATCTTTCATCATGTACTAACACTTTAACTCACTAATAATTTCAGTACATGTTTCTTTATTTCAACAACTAGTCCCGTTATATATATATATATATATATGTATATATATATTATGCTGTATCCTTTAATTAGACTTTAGATATTTTCGTGAAACGTATTGGTCTAAACGGTTAAGGAACACATGGTATGTTTTTTCTTCTCTAAAAACTTTTAAACAGTCATTTTTTCCACTACATAGAAACGTTCTTTGTTTTCAAATTGAAAAAAATATATGGTCAATTTTTGTTACTAAGTATATGCATATATATTAAACGTGAATCAAGCATTTTAATCTATAATTCATATATCAATGCATTCTCAAAGAAGTGAGTATTGATGATATATTTGATTAAGAAGTAAGGTAAATCGCATTCTCAAAAGCAAAAGAGCATATGTGATTTTAGATGTATATTTTGGTTTAGAATATAATCATAATATACTTATATACAGTAGTAAGATAAACACCATTCTTACCTAGTTTATGCATTGATATATAACGCGATAGATGTTGTTGATCATATTGCATTAGTGTTTTGTTCATTTTCAACGACTAATGGAAAATATTATCTTGAAATATTAAAAATCAAAAAGACCGACTAATTCTCAATTTCAATTTAAAAATAAATAAATATGCCACACAACATTTGCACGTCACATCTGTTGGCTCTGGACATTTGACAATGTGATCAAAGATATTCGCTTCGACGCTTTGAGTCATCAATAACAATTTCTTTGAAGGAAAAATAATATTGCAACCAACGTATACTATGAACAGAATTCCAAGGCCATGTGACATCGACGATGTATCAGATTGGACAACACAAGGGGAAAAGGTGCGTAGGTCTATGACGAGGCTTTGGTCGGACTTTCGAAACCTTTGGTGATCTGAGGCGGCAGCACGAAGTGGTTGTTGGCGTTCGGTTCATTTTAGGTTGGGTTCGCTTGTGCTCGTTTGCGATTTCGTGTTCGATTCTTGGATCTGTTGGTCGGAATTGAAGGGGAGGGTTGTCCTCGACGTGCTGGTCGTGGCGCGATGACTGGAGTGTCAACGTTCATCTGTGCATATGCACGTGTGTCTGTTGCGTAGATGGTTTGGTGGTTGCTGCTATGTTAGGAAGAAGAAGGAGATGGTCTTGGGAAGGTCTTAGGGAAGGTATCAGGTTTGGTCCGGGTGTATAGGCGAGTGATATAACTATTCATAACAGTTTAGAATTTAAAAACATAACAGGTTTTTAAAAAAAGAGAGAAGAAGAAGTATAGGGGATTGCTCGGGTCTGGGCTCGGATTAGATCTGGGTTTGACTCGGGTCAGTGTTAGGATACTAATAAGTTTTTGAAAGTTAAATAAAACAAGTTGGAACAATTTCTTAATTAATTCTTTTAAATAATATATGTTTTATTTAAGTTTTGGGGTTAGTTAAAGGTTTTAAAATAAATTATTTTAACATTAATTAAGTTTTAAGTATTTTATTATGTTCCCGTTATTTTTAATTAATTCTTAAAGTTTATTTAAATAAATTTAAATAGTGTAATTAAGTAGTTAATTTGAAAAGGTAAAATGTTTTTAATTAATTTAAGGGTCTTAAGTTAATTCATGTATTAATAATAAATTAATTCCAAGGTTTATTTAATAAGATTTAAATGGTAATTAAGTAATTAATTAAGATAAATGGTTTATCTTAAATTAATTAAGGTCTTGCGTAATTAGAGATTAATTAATGAAAGTAATTAAAGAATAATTAATTAATTAATCAATTAATTAATAATTAAAGGATAATCAATGGATAATTAATTTGTGTAAGTAATTAAGGATAATGAATTAACGTAAGTAATTATACGATAATTAATTAATGTGAATAATTAAAGGATGATTTATTAATTTCATTAATTAATTAAAATAATATAAATGGTTTGTAATTAAGTAATGTTAATTAAGCTGGATTATAAGTAATTAATTCATAAATAATTTATTTATTTTGTGTTAATTAAATTAACCATAAATTATGTGATTAATTAATCTTGCTTATGGTTGATTAATTATATTGGATGTCTTCGGATGATTAATATTTATAGTATGTTAATTTGTAATATTATGTGATATGAATTGCTTTGTATTAAACTACGATAAATGTGAGTTATTTATCTGTAATGAATTGCTGTGTGAATATAATGTTCTGAACGAAATTAAATTGTTTTACTTAAATAATTTGGCATTAAAAGACGGCGTTTGGATTTTAATGAGACCGGGGTTGGATATCAAATTTGTAATCCGAAAACCACATCGATCCAAATTAAACGATAGGTCATGAAATCTCAAGTGAAAATCGAGAATGAAGATTCAGAATGCAATGGTTATTTGTCGTTAACTCTGAGGGTGATTCTAAAACAAGTGTAACGGAGATAGTGCCTTCGGTTTCATTCGAACCCGGAAAGAACTTGTATGGATGAATGCTATCAGACCATCGTCAATGGAGGACGATGAGTATTCCAAGCTATGTGTGCTATAAAAGCTAATCGTAGCCTCAAGCTTCATCAACCAGGAATGGCTAAAACATGGGAGGTGCATGTAAGGCTAAGTGGGTAGCACCCAAGTAGGATGAGATTTTCCCCGTCTAGAGGTCCCTTTATTCGGCTGTGTGGGCGGTTGTTGGCCACAACCGCGGGTTTGTCTTATTCGGACTACCCAGTAAGGGATAGCTTTGTTATTGTGTTGTAGGGGATCAGGATGGATCCTCGGTACAGTGATCTAGATCACGTACTTGACGTGGGATACCCCAGTAGCCTTGCCATTGTATGGAATCCATGCTCCAATAAGTGCCTGTACGGTTTTGATTGTGCTCAACTATGTTGGAACGTGAGACGTAAGCATTCTAGCTATTTCTTATTTTATTTTGAAAACGCTAGACACTATTATAATATAACTGGATTTCCTATTAAACATTTTGGTTATCGTAAGGGAAAAATTTGTCCGTGTTTATTTGTGGAGAGTCTTACGAGATACCTTTTATTTCAAAAGTTTTTCAAGTTAAACAACTTAACCGTTTACTCACACCAGACCCAGTCTGACCCGGAGTTTATTTCTAGGTTTTTAAACTCTTGGGTACTCAAACTTTAATGAATAGCCAAGTGATCAGGTTGGCTTGATGAGTTTTGGAAAGGCTTGGGGCAGGAGACTTGGCGTATCTAAATATATCTATTCCACTATGTTGATATCACTGTTTGTATTTGGGATGTAATGGATAGACAGGTCTTCACGGCTGTCTAATGTGATGTTGTGTAAGTGTATAACTCTGATGTATGATGAATACTATGTAATATCTATGTGATGTTATATATTTTTCATTTCCGCTGTGAGGTTCTGATATTGTTTAGTTCTTTCTTTCTTTTGATTTTATTTTCTACCTATTTATTTCTAATCAATGATACGTCTTTCTATGGAATGAAAGGCGGGTCGTTGTAGTTGATATCAAAGCGCTAGGTTGAGATAATACCTAGGCTTTGGAATAATATCTATCATGAGAGAGCATACTTGTAATTTTATATATCTATATACCTACCTAAATTGTTGGGTTACCTGTCCAGGTTGCCAACAATAGTTCTAGAGGAACAAGAGGCAAAGGTGTGAGCAGCACGACGACCATGAATGGAAGATGTCCGAAGGCTGATAGAGGAAGGGTAACTGGCGAGGCTGTAAACCCAATATTGCCTCGAGTAAGCTTTGCTGCATTGTGTAAGGATTTTACAATCTCGGAGGAAAGAATTTTAAGGGAACAGAGTCCATCATTGAAGCTCAAGCTTGGTTGCGCTCGTGTGAGCGGATTTTTAAGAGTTTGGATCTGTCGGATGAGCAAAAGAGAGTGATGGCATCATGGCAACTTCAAGAAGGAGCAGCTGCACGGTGGGATGCAATTACCATGAATATTTTAAAGGATGATATTTCTTGGAGCAAGTTTAAGGAACTGTTTGAGGAACAGTTTATGCCTATAACAGGGAAGACTCGTCTGTATAGGAATTTTCTGGATCTTGAGCAAGGAAGTATGTCAGTATCAGGATATGAGACTAAGTTCAACGACCCGCTATGGACCTGGTTTTATTGATACACCCCTCTAGGAGAATGTGATGTTTGTGCTTGGAATGAGGCCCGAATTTCACGAGAAGATGACGGCACGTCTCATGGGATCATTCATGGAATTGATAGATATGACATTGAGATATGAAGAGCTTATGGAAAAGAAACCCTTGGCATATGTGGCAGCACCGAGTGGAAATTCTTCCAATCCGAACAAAATGAAATTCAATCCGAATTAGAAGAAGTAAGGTAAAGGGAAACTAGGAGGCAACATTGGAGCTCGTAAGTGTTATGTGTGCCAGAAAGAAGGTCATTTGGCTAAGCAATGTCCTAGAGGTAGAGCTCGGTAGAAATAACGTCATAGTGGACCCATCTCCATAATGGTTTAGAAGTATTTGTGTTTCAACTGTCAACAGCCAGGGCATATGGTGAAAGCTTGCCCACTTCTTCAGAAAGCTTAACCGACTAAAGTGTTTGCTATTCAAGGTGGACCGTCAACTTCTATGGATGGGAAAGGCAAAGGCGTTCTTGAAGATACTTTGCTGTTAGATGGCATTTTTGTTAGAGTTTTGTTTGATTCTGGTGCTTCCCTTAGTTTTATTTCTTTGGGAATGGTAGAGAAATTTCATCTTACCCCTAGTGTTGTGGACCGTCCTATTTTCATATTCAATCCCATAGCAGGAGCGACCGAGTTAGATATGATCTGTAGAGGTCTAAGAATTTCTTATCTGTCCCATAGTTTCTCGTGCGACCTATTTGTATTGAATTTTAAAGAATTTGACCTTATTTAGGGAATGGATTAGTTGGACGAGCATAAGACTGTTCTGATTTGTGAAGAGCGAATTGTGTCATTAATAACCGAGCAGGGAGGCATTGCAAAAGTGACTTGCGATAGTTTAGGAGTTCACCTGAGTAGTCTTTTGCATGGAATCGAGGAATCTCAAGAAGACATAGGATCCATCGAAGTGGTCAGAGATTTTCCAGACGTATTCGAAGAAGTTAAAGGTTTGCCCCCGCATCGGGAGATTGAGTTTCGTACAGATTTAGTTCGAGGAGCGCTACCACTTCTTCAACCTAGTAGAAGGATGGCGCCGAGAGAGAGAGAAGAGTTGGTGAGGCAGACTCAGGATTTCTTGGAGAGAGGTTTGATCCAGCCTAGTCGTTCTAGCTGGGGTTGTGCTGTAGTTTTTGTGACCGCGTCAAATGAATCTTTAAGATTCTGTGTAGATTATTGGGAGTTGAATAAGGTGACTATTAGGAATAAGTATCCCTTGCATCGTATAGACGATCTTTTTAATCAACTTCATGGAGCTTATGTTTCTCCCAATTAGATTTAGCTTCGGTTTTTCACCAGCTTAGGGTAGCTAAAGACAGTATACTTTGACTTCGTTCAGAGAACCTAACGGTTTTTATGAGTGGCTGGTTATGCCTTTTGGGCTATCCAATGCTCTAGCTTATTTTGTAGATCTGCTGACCCATGCTATCCAGGATGTGCTGAACAAGTTTGTGCTCATGTTCATCGACGACATCCTCATCTACTCCAAATCATAGGAAGAGCATAAGCATCATTTGGAGATAGTGTTGGAGACTTTAAGGAGGCATGTCCTGAAGGCTAAGTTTTTGAAGTGCCATTTTTGGAAGTCCAAAGTAAAATTTTTGGGGAACATTATAGCTGAAGAAGGTATTTCTATGGATCCGGCCAAGGTAGCAGCTGTTCAAGAGTGGAAGCAACCGCAGACTTCTACGGAAGTTCGCAATTTTCTTGGTTTGGCGGGGTACTACAGGAAATTTATCAGGGATAACTCTAAGATTTCCTCCCACTTGACCAAATTGACTAGGAAGGGAGCGAAGTTTAAATGGACTCCTAAGTGTGAAGAGGCATTTCCAGATTTGAAGGCAAGGTTGACCAATGCACCTGTTCTAGCTATTCCTGAAGGTAAGAGTTAGTTAGAAGTCTATAACGATGCTTATGGTGTAGGGATTGGTGCTGTGCTGACGTAGAATGGAAAAGTGATTGCGTACGCGATTAGGCGGTTGAAGCCACATAAGAAGAACTATGCTACACATGATTTGGAATTGCTGGCCATCGTCTTTGCTCTGAAGATTTGAAGGCATTATCTTTTGGGAGAGAAGTTCGAGATTTTCACCGATCATCAACCTTTAAATTATCTTTTCTCCCAGAAAGATCTGAATTTGAGGCAACAGAGATGAATAGAATTTTTGGCATCATATGATTTGGACATTCTTTATACTATGGGGAAAGCGAATGTAGTGGCAGATGCTCTGAGTGGAAATGCAGTTTTGGCGATTTTGGAAGTTATCCCGTCTCTACAAGAAAGGATCATAAGTAATCAGATGAAGGAGAGAACTTTTAAGGAATTAATACTTGGAGCCAAGGAAGGTCGATATTCAAATTTCAAGATAGACGATTAGGGAGCTTTGAGGATCAACGGACGATTGTGTATGCCAGATGTGGACGGTTTGAGGCAGGAAGTTTTGCTGGAAGGCCAAAAATCAAGGTTGGGTATCCATCCGAGAATCTCAAAGATGTATAAGGATTTGAAAAGAGTTTTCAGGTGGCCGGGCATGAAGAAGGATGTTGCTACCTTCGTGAATGGATGTGCGAACTGTCAACAAGTGAAGGGTAACCAGCAGAAGTCCACGGGATTGTTGTAGCATCTAGAAGTCCCAAGATGGAAATGGGAAATGATATCAATGGTTTCATCGACGGGTTGCCAAGGACTAGAAAAGGAAATGAGGGAGTGTGGGCAATCGTAGACCAGCTGACCAAGAGCGCCCACTTATCCCAGTTAAGGTAACTAGAACTACAGTGTCTTCGGCAGAGATTTTCTTGAAAGAGATTGTCAAGTTGCACGGAATTTCTGTCAGCATAGTAAGTGACCTTGACGCAGTCTTTACTAGCAAATTTTGGGAAGCTCTGAAGATAGCTCTGGGACAAGGTTGAGTTTAAGTACAGCTTATCATCCCCAGAAGGCGGTCAAACAGAAAGGCTGAATCGCATTCTTGAGGATATGTTGAGGGCTTGTGTTCTGGATTTCTGCGGATCTTAGGAGAACCATCTGCATTTAGTGGAATTCTCGTACAACAATAATTATCAGGTAAGTATTAAGATGGCACCCTATGAAGCTTTGTATGGAAGACCTTGTAGATCACCTTCCTGTTGAGTAGAATCCGGAGATTGTCTTGTTCTTGGTCCAGACTTGGTTCCAGAGGCATCAACAAAGGTGGAGCTAATCAAGAAGAGAATGAAGGCAGCCCAGGATCATTAGAAGAGTATGTGGAAAAGAGATGAAGGCAATTGGAATTTGAAGTCGGAGATTTGGTTTTTGTCAAAGTTTCCCGGATAAGAGGAGCGATTAGATTTGGTAAGACGGGAAAGGTTGTCCTGAGATATATTGGACCTTTCCGTGTGCTTGAGAGAATTTGTGTTTTTGCCTATAGGATTGAATTGCCAGACCGGATGGCTAGAACTAACAATGTATTTCACGTATCTCGTTTGAGGAAGTACGTGTACGACCCATCTCTAGTTGTAGAACCGGCAATCCACGAAGATTTAGAGGTCAAACCGGACTTAACTGTGGTCAAACATCCAGTCCAGATAGTAGATCAAGATGAGAAGCAGCTCAAGAACAAAGTGGTGAAGCTGGTTAAGATTCAGTGGAGCGAGGATCCCAGAGATTGTACCTGGGAAACTCTAGATAATGTTAGGAAAGCCTATCCAAATTTGGGTCAGGATAGCTAGGATTGTTTGTTTGAATGAATTATTTTCTTTGGTTGTTAGTATATAGCTGATATGTATGCTTGGATTGTTTGAATATAAAAGCTTTGGGATTATCTTTTTCGCTTAAATTTCGGGGACAAATTCTTTTAAGGGGGAGGAATGTGATAACCCGGAATTTTAAGGCAAATATTAATGTGATAATCCTCTTTTATAATTATTTTAAATTGGCAAATTATTCTTTTCAAACAAATAAAATATGTGTTTGTTCGTGTATATATATAAGGAGATTGTAAATAAGAATTTTGATTTGAAATTCAAAAATAAATATCTTAAAAATAAATTGGATTTAAAAAATCTATATTTTAAAACTAGTGTGTGTGTGTGTGTATATATATATATGATTTTTATTAGTGTATAATTAAGTTTTAAATCATTTTCTTTAAAGTTATATAAATACGAGGAAAAAGTTTAAATATAAAAACATACATAAATTATAAAACTAAGTAGAAAATATAATATAAAATTATAAAAAAACATAAGTGCATGCAAAAAGACAAGTGTAAGCTTAATTACAACATTGCAAATAACAAGTGTCACGTTTTATTTATTTTCTTAATTTTTCAAAAATAATAAAAACAAGGTTATGTATACCTCTCTACCCCGTCTCTTCTCATTTTCTTTCACATCTTAAAAACTAAAAGCCTGAAAACAAAAACCAGAGTCAAATAAAACTAAAACAAACAATCTATCACAAATTTCAACCTGAAGCTAAGTAGAGATTCAGATTTCAACTTAATCTAGTTGTTGTTCAAGGATCAAAACCAATTTCCAGTTTTTTTCAAAAAGCTCCTTTGTTCTACATCAAAACTGTGAGTAAACTTTTTCTTAAAAGCTAAAGTTGTTTGATAACCCAATGCATGTGATAATCCTTGAAGTTATGATGTGAATTATGCTTTACATGATTGTGTAAATATGATTGCATGTATATATGTATGTGTTATTTGTGTGCATGTCTGGACATAAATATGTGTGTGTGTGTGTGTGTGTGTGTGTGTCTATATATATATATATATGTATGTATATGTCTCTATTCTAGTTTTACAGATCCAAGACAAATTCAAAAATTAAAATCTCTTCACTTATTCTCTTATAGTCTTTGATGTTTAAACAAGACATGTTTGAATTAATAGGATCTAAATTTTAAAAATATTTTTTAGTATAATTCTTAGTATTTTACTAGAAAATCAGAAATTACAGTAAAGTTCAAAGCATGTCAAAAATTTAATAATCATGATTTCTTGTTTCATTTACATCATCTGATTCGTATTTAAAAACCATGAATTTTAAAAATAAAATCAAGATTATTAGTTTTGTAATTGGGGAGAACTCATGGGTTGAACAGGAAAGGGGATTTTGCATTTTCTGGTGATCGAAGTAAGGTGGGTGGTCGTGATCGCTACTGGAGGTAGCTTGGAGGTCGATAATCTCAGGAAAAATAGTGGGTGAATTTTCTGATCACCGTGGGGCGGCACGTCGTTGTTGTAGGGTTTTAGGAGCTGTCTTGGTCGACATGGGTTTCGAGGCTTGTTCGTCAACGTCGAAGCATCGGACTTGACTGGAGTGAGGGGGATTGAAGCATGGAACAGTGACGCGACTCTGGGTTGATTGGCGAGTGTTCTGGTGAATCAAGGCGGTGGGTCGAGGAGGTTCTTGGATGATCTGTTTTGTTCTAGGTTGGGTCGATGTCGAATTCTAGGGCCATGCGACATCGACGATATATCAGACTTGACAACAGCAAGGGGAAAAGATGCGTGGGTCTACGACGATGCTTTGGTCGGAGTTTCAAAGCCTCTGGTGATCTGAGGCGGTGACACGAGGAGGTTGTTGGAAATCAGTTCGTTCCAGGTTGGGTTCGCTTGTGCTCGTTTGCGATTTCGTGTTCGATTCTTGGATCTTGTGGTCGGTATCAAAGAGGAGGGTTGTCGTCGACGTGTTGGTGGCAGCGGCGATGACCGGAGTTTCGGCGTTAATCTGTGCATGGACACGTGTGTCCGTTGTATCAGATGGCTTGGTGGTTGCTGTTGTGTTAGGAAGAAGAAGGAGATGGTCTTGGGTGGGTCTCAGGGAAGGTATCGAGTTTGGTTCGGGTGTATACGCGAGTGGCATAACTATTCATAACAGGTTCTAAATTTAAAAACATAACAGGGTTTAAAAAAGAGAGAAGAAGAAGTATAGGGGATTGCTCGGGTCAGATCTGGGTTTCACTTGGGTCGGTGTTAGGATATTAATAAGATTTTAAAAGTTAAATAAAATAAGTTTAAACAATTTCTTATTTAATTCTTTTAAATAATAAATATTTTATTTAAGTTTTAGGGTTAGTTAAAGGTTCTAAATTTAGTAATTTTAAATTTAATTAAGTTTAAAGTATTTTAATATGTGTGCATTATTTTTAATTAATTCTTAAAGTTTATTTAAATAAATTTAAATAGTGCAATTAATTGGTTAATTTAAAAAGGTAAAATGTTTTTAATTAATTTAAGGGTCTTAAGTTAATTCATATGTTAATAATAAATTCATTCCAAGGTTTATTAAATAAGATTTAAATGATAATTAAGTTATTAATTAGGATAAATGGTTTATCTTAAATTAATTAAGGTCTTGAGTAATTAAAGATTAATTAATTAATGAAAGTAAATAAAGAATAATTAATTAATTAACCAATAATTAAAGGATAATTAATTAATAGTTATAGGATAACTATTAGTGTAAGTAATTAAGGATAATTAATTAATGTAAGTAATTATAGGATAATTAATTAATGTGAATAATTAAAGGATGACTAATTAATTTCATTAATTAATTAAAATAATAATAAATGGTTTGTAATTAAGTAATGTAAATTAAGCAGGATTATTAGTAATTAATTCGTAAATAATTAATTTATTTTGTGTTAATTAAATTAAATATATATTATGTCTTGGGTTGATTAATACTTATAGTATGTTAATATGTAATATTCTATGATATGAATTTCTTTGTATTGAGCTGTGATAAATGTGAGTTAATTATCTGTGATGAATTGCTATGTAAATATAATGTTCTTAATTGAATTAAATTGTTTTACTTAAACAATTTGGCCTAAAAAGATGGCGCTTGGATTTCGATGATACTGGGATCGCATATCAAATTGTTATCTGAAAACTACATCGATCCAAATTAAACGATAATCGTGAAATCTCAAGTGAAGATCGAGAATGAAGATTCAGAGTGCAAGGGCTATTTGTCATTAATTCTGAGGATGATTCCAAAACGAGTGTAACGGAGATAGTGCCTTTAGTTTCGTTCGAACTCGGAACGAACTTGTATGGATGAATGCTATCAGACCATCGTCAATGGAGGACGATAAGCATTCCAAGATATGTGTGCTATAAAAGGTAATCGTAGCCTCAAGCCTCATCAACCGGGAATGGCTAAAACATGGGAGGTGCACGTAAGTCTAAGTGGGAAGACCCCAAGTAGGTTGAGATTTTCCCCTGTCTAGAGGTCCCTTTATTTGGGTGTGTGGGCGGTTGTTGGCCACAACTGAGGGGTTGTCTTATTCGGACTATCCAGTAAGGGGTAGCTCCGGTCTTATGTTGCAGGGGATCAGGGTAGGTCCTCGGTACAGTGATCTAGACCACGTACTCTGACGGACGGTACCCTAGTTGCCCTGCCATTGTATGGAATCCAATCTCCAATAAGTTCCCATATGGTTTTGATTGTGCCCAACTATGTTAGAACGTGAGAAGTAAGCATTCCAGCTATTTCCTATTTTATTTTGAAAACCCTAGACACTATTATAATATAACAGGATTTCCTATCAAACGCTTTGGTTATCGTAAGGGAAAAACTTGTCCATGTTTTTTTGCGGAGAGTCTTCCGAGATACCTTTTATTTTAAAAGTTTTTCAAGTTAAACAACTTAACCGTTTACTCACACCAGAACCATGTCTGACCCGGAGTTTATTTCTGTTTTTTTTAACTCTTGGATACTCAAATTTTTATGAGTAGCCAAGTGATCAGGTTGGCTTGACGAGTTTTGGAAAGGCTTGGATCAAGAGACTTGATGTATCTAAATATATATATATTTTGCTGTGTTGATATCATTTCCTTTGTATTTGGGATTTAATGGATAGACAGGTCTTCACGACTGTTGTATCATTCCCGTTTTAAATCAAATTTAAATTGGTAATTTATTAATCTTTTAAATTAAATTGTGAATTAATTTGGTATTTTTCAAATTTAAATAAATATTTGTTTGTTTATTAATATAAATATATATAAAAATATGATTTTAATAAAATTTCTAACTGAAATTCAGAAATAAATATTTTGAATAATATATTGAATTTGGAAACACTAAAATATAATACTAATAGGAAAATTAGTTTTGTATATATAATATGATGAGTTGAAAATTTTATTTTTAAATTTGATTTATAAAGGTTATTTAAAAAGTTAAATTCAAATATATACATATTATATATTTATTTATTAACGTTTGATTTATTTTGAATCACATTCTTTAAAAGTTATAAATATATAGATAAAGGTAAAGTATTAGTTTAAAAGTAGAAAAATATCTTTTGAAAAAGAAAAAGAAAATGGGTTGTATATATGAGATAATATTTATGAAATCATGATTTATAAAAATATAATAACATAAGGGTTTAAAATAAGGTTTATAAATTAAAATAAGTGAGGGATTTAAAGCATAACTTATAAATAAATTAAAGAAAAGGGTTTAAAACTTAAAATTTCTTATTTGTGACATTTGTAAAATATTAATACAAACAATTTACAAGTGTAACTTAATTTGATTCATAAATGAGCAAGTGGCAAGATTATTATTTTCTTTTTATTTTGAATATTAAGTAAAATAGGCTTAGGAAAATCAATCAGGCTATTCTCTTCATTCTTCAACCTGGAAACAAGAAAATAAAATAAAAAGATAAAGCAAATGAAATCAGACAACTACAAAAAAAAACTTCAAGGCAAAATCAAGAACCTGTAAACCAAGCCAGTGAAAAAGAAAATCAAAACCGGAAAACGAAAAAAGCAAACAACTTTCAGTTTTCAAATTTTCAAACCAACATCAGATCTTCATAAAGCAAATATGTGGATTTAATTCAAGATCAACATCAAGCTTTCAGGCTTCAGATTGAAATCAATTTCAAACCAAAAAAAAATTCAAGATTTTCAAGCAAATAGTTTTAAAACCTGGAACCTTAAAACAAGCAAAACAAAGATAAATTCCAAAGCAAAAGGACCAGACAACAAAAAATTTTCACCAAGTTCAAATCTGAAGAAAAGTAAAGATTCAACACTAAAGCACCTCTAAAATTTCAAAACCTGGTCTCTGTTCTTCCAATCGAGGTGAGCAAATTGACCTTTTTAAATTTGAAATCAGTGATATATCTAATCTTTTGGTTAAATGGTTATTGTGAGAAATGATGAATGAATGTAAATCTGTTTGCATGTCTGCTTAGTGTGTGCATGTGTAACATCCCGCCTTTTTATACGTTTTAAATCGACGATAAACCACACACGTCAGACTTAAACCATACAAAAGGGAGGACTGTTATGGGGTAAATAAGAAAAAGTAGAGAAAGAAAAACAAAATAAAATCTTGCAGCGGAATGACAAAATATAATAATCAAATAACAGTTCATAAAGACGTTTTACAAAAACATTTGATTATATTTATACAATACATATCAGAGTACACTACCCGAGAATAACAATTTATGCAGCGGAATTAATGGTGTAGTGGAGTAATATTGCAGATAATAGTACTACAAATCTTCGTCTTCGTCCTCCAGAATAAAATCTTCAAATCCTGAAACGCTCGGACTGACCCGAGCGAATTGAAAGGACAAAACACTCGAGTCAGAACTAAAATATCTTATGTGAGTTAAATCGACAGAAATAAATATGATGCAATAACTTAAGAGATGTTCGGGATTCACATCTCCTAAGGATCCGTTAAACTACTTACTATGTAGTAATATATGCCATTATAATAATGTCTACAGTAAAGTATAAAATGCTGAAAATAGCGTTAAGGGGTTACCCATATAGCCCTTAACACACTTTTATATTCGCATAGTCTATACAGTACCGTAATCTCTCCCATACTGGGTGTCGTCAGAGGGCACTCCATAGGTATGGTACAAAACAAAATCGTATAAGGCGTGGTAGGGCAGGTGACACGACACAACTAGGCAATGCCAGGGTAGATATACCAATTACGCATCCGGGCTGGTGGTAATGCATAGCCGCAGCTGCCGCTCACCTCGAACAAACACCCCCAAAATCAAAAAAATAAAGGTGGCCACCGAATCAATCCAAAGTCAGAGTATAGTATCGAAGGGTTGTGTCCGATAAAGTGTGCTACCCCCTTAGCCCGAGAATCGCTCCTGTTTTAGCCACCTTATGCCAACTCACGGGAGTCGGGCCCACGTGTTTACCTTAATAGAACGTCGCCATCATCCTACTTCATTCTGGAATCTCCACCGCGTACATGATTGTTAAAATGGTTTTTGGAGTTGGCAGAGAGTATGACCACTCTGATCCCGGTCTCTTCAACAACCAATCATTATTATAACACCGGTCTTTTCAAAATAGTTTATACTTTAAAACTAGAATATGATAACCCTTTTCAAAACCATATAAATACGATATCATTTTCCTCTATTAAAACCAAATCTATATGATACCATTTCAAATATATCCTTTTTCTAAAACCATACCACTTTAAAATTTATAATATCTCAAAACCATACATTTGAATTATAACTCTTTAAAATATAATACTTCGAAATCCATAGCTTTAAAACCATAACTTCCAAAACTTAAATGGTTTGGATATTCAAACAGTATATAAGATAAAATGGTTTGAATTTAAGATTACTTTATAAAGTAAATAATTTCCACACCTTTAGAATTTTATTCTCTTTAAATTAAGTCTAAATCCATAAATTTTAAATTCACTTTCAGTTTTCAATAAACCACTTTAGTTTCAATATATTTCAAACTTTGAGTATTAATCAATTAGAAACTAAGGTTGGAAATTTCTATTCAACAATTCAACGTCTTATTATTTAGTGTGAAATATTTGCATAATAAATCCATAATCATTTAAATAAAACTCAAATTACCTATAATTAAATATTTTCTTCAATTTATTTATACTAGAAATATTCATTTAATTCATCTTGAATAAAAATTCAGTTATAAATATCATAGCCTTTTAAATTTTGAAGTTAGTAAGATCTGCATCAACTCATGTAGTTTAATTCTTAAATAAGCTCAATTCCAAATAAATTTCCAATTTACCTTCCAATTTTAATTGATTTAAATCATTAAAACTCTATATATATTCAATATCTTAAAAATGTACTTAACCATATAATATAAAATAATCAAACTCCATTATTCAACTTTTTTTTATTTTATTTAACAAATTTATACATATCATAAATTCAATAATTTAACTATATATGTATATATATAAAATAATATTTATATAATATCAAAAATTAATATTTATTCAACCGTATCCTATCCAAACCATATATCCTTTTCAAAATATTTATATATATATATATAGACCGACGGCTTCTGTATAAAATTTTCTATCATATGGTTAAGTGATATGGATATTTATCATTTCAAACCGCAGTCCCAAATGCAATAAAATGCATAATAACTTACAGTTTATGATGATACAAATAAACATCCATTTATCCATCATAAAAGCATACATCCATTCATCAAAATCATCATCCAATTCAAACAATACATCAATATATAACGAATAATAAACAACAGGTATCAACTAGCAGTTTATATTCAGCAATAATTTAATTAACTATTTAACTGGCAGTTTATATGAAATAATAAATAAATAAATAACAACTTTAACTGGCAGTTTATATGCAATAAATAAATAAGTAACAATTTAATTAAATTAATTTAATTTAACTAGGATGATGATTGAAAATATGCCAAACAGTTATAAATTAATTTCTAAACACATCATAAATCAATTTAACAAACATAAAAATTTTAGAAGTTGTGAGTGGGTTAAAACACTCACCTTTTGAATTTAAATCCAATTTAAACCCAAAATTTCGACAGTCTCAGAATTCGTCCAAACCAGCGTCTCAGTCTCCGAAATTTCAATATGATCCTAAAAAAACAGTGCGTGAAACATACATCGTATGAGAAAGTTACACGTGTTAAATCGTTTGAAAACAAAATTAAATTAAATTAAAACAATTCAAAACCTACCTAAAAAAATGCCACGTCGCCCCGTAAATCATGCTACCTTCTTCCCAGTGCACGCGCACAGTACACACGAGACCGAACCCATTCTCACGACCGAAGCCATGCGTTGACCACCCAAATACTCCACCCTTCGACCATCTTAGCCGACGCCACCGCCACTACCATTCGCCTCGCCTTCGCCGCACACACCCACGCCCTAAAGGCCATCTCGTCTGGTTCCCCCCTTCGATGCCACCGTCGCTTCAAAGATTAGGGGTTTCGAACCCTATTTTATCAATTCCCGCCGCCATAGATCAATTCAACTCCGACGACCACCACCATAAGCTTCCCCTCCACAATCTCTATCAAACCCATATCTCAATTTCGCCAATCGCTGACTTGATTGAAAACCCCCAACTAGAACTTTGACTGTGATTTCTAGTTGATTCGGTCACTGTCTTGAAAAACGAATAGTAGACGTAGGTTCGTGTCATTGAGATCTTCGATATATATATTTTTTCCAAATTTTTTTGAGGAGTTTGAATTTTTGCAGTTGATTTTTGAATTGAAACTTGAATTGGATAATTAGGGTTTACAGCCATTGAGGAAGAGGAGCACAGGAGTTTCTGTACATATAAAAATGAGGAATAGAGGCTGCTAGGGTTTATAGCAGGATATATACATAGGCAAATTGAAATAGAATAGATGGATCGGGTTGAATATACGTGCTGAACGATGAATGGCCCGAAAAGCCCGTTCTGACTCCGGAACGAATTTGGGTCAATCCATATATCAAAATAGATGTTTTAAAGTATTCTAAATGAAATGGAAAATGTTTCAAGTCCAAATTCCATCGTATGAAGAAGTTATGCTAAAATCAATATTTTTCAAGTTGATTTCAATTGATTTCAATTTCGTTTATTTCAAGACGTTTCGAGTCCGTACGAACAAACGACAAGCCTGATCGTTATGGAACTTGAAAAACTACAATAATTCACCGTTACGGATCTGATGAAACTGGTTTTGTTGAAATCCGAGTCAATGGCCAAAATGGCTATTTTTTAGTTAATTAAATAAATTGAAAATCAGTAAATTAAATCCAATTTTTAATTTCACTTCTAAAATCGACAATTTTTATCACCTTTATTATTCTTTATCAATTACACTAATTTACCCAAATTTAAATGTCAGATTAGAGTTTATTAATCCATCAATTCCAATGTTAACCTCAATTTCAATATTTAATTTGAATTTCATTAAATTTAGACATTATAAAAATAAATTCCAAAAATCCATTTATTAAATAAATTAATTATTATTCCATTCATTCCTGTCAAATAGATGGATTAAACCTTGGATTCAAAACCATTACATAGATATTCTCACTCATCTAAATTCCCATTTTAAATATTTAATTCATTTAAGTGCAATTAACCCTTTTATCATAAAGTAAATTCCAATATATTGATAAAAATTTATTTCCATTCTTTTTATTCACTAATCATCATATTATGAAGAATATTTGCAATATTCCCCATTATTACCTTAATTTATTTTAGCGTAACATTTAATTTAGATTTATTGCAATGATTTCCAATTTAATTGAATGAACTAAATATATATATAACTCATAATAATTGTTGTCAAAACTCTTAATCACACACTTATAAGTTTATTATTTCCACTCTAATATTATAGTTATTTACAGAGTATTGGTTTTTATTCAATCATCATTTATTATTATATATAATAATTAATTAATTCCATATTTAAGTTCGTTTAAATTTATTACCAAGTACACATTTACCATATTCCAACAAATTGGAATTCCATTCAATTAGTATAAACAATCATTTTCCTATCCACACTTTATTATCAACCCACAATTATTGCAATTCATTATCTTATTTTGATTTTATCCAATTACCATTAAATTTACATTCAATTACTATTCAATGTATATTAATTCATTAATTAATTCGATATTTATGTTTGTTTCCTTCAATTTGATTTATAACCTAGTATACATTTACATTCATCCCATTTCATTCCATCCATTAATGGGTATTGCATTAAAAATTAATTTATTACCTTATATCAACATTATTACCATTAATTGCAATTGGATTACCAATTTTATTCAATACCCTAAATAAATAACATATAGTAATTCAATACTTACATTTGTTTACCTATGTTTCATTTATACAAATTATATTATTCCACACATTAATACAATAATTGCATTTGTTCTTAATATATTCCATTTATAGCTAAGTCATAACATTTAAATTATTTTATTAAATTGGAACGTTCATTCAAGTTCATTAATTATTAACTTGCATTAACACGTTTCCTTAATTTACAACCAGTTACTGTAACAATGTGTTCTTACATTAACTAATTCAATGCCTACCCTATACTTTTCATATTAATTTATAAAGTTTTTATTTCTACTAATATTTAACTACAAAAATCTCATTAACTTAACCAATTTAAATTGTCGAAAATTACGGGTCGTTACACTCTCCCCCATTCAAAACTTTTCGTCCCCGAAATGGAAAAAGAAGGGAGAAGAAAGAATTTAAATAAACAATATGTCTTATTCAAAATATTAACTTTATAAACAAATAATTTATAAAATTTGTTATTTTAAATAAAATATACCTATTTTATAACCATTAATCTTTTTATACTTAAAGCAATACAGTTTGGAAAAATATTTTCAAAAATTTTCTAAGTCCAAAATTTACGAAATTTTTTGGCGGAGTCTCCTTTGTACCGGGAGGCTCGGGTGAAAATATAATATCAAAATATAACAATATACAACATATATTTACCAAAATAATATATATCCCAACCCGGGAAAACAATATAATAACGCTATAAGCCGTAATCCAGAAACGTACCTATTATTCGGGCAATTAACTCTTATTTTATGAAACCAAAAGCAGTAGTAATTGCTTCCATAACCTGTATTTCACTTATATAATCCAAAAGGTTAACAATCATATAAAATGAAATATTTAAGGTTGTTTCAACCACAAACAACAATTAATACAACAACAATCAATTGCAACAAACAGCATACAACCATCATATAGAATCAACACAATTCACTATCCATCCATATCAAACAAAACTGGTAGTTGTTCGGGTTCAAAACTTTAAATTGTACAGAATGAAGAATAAACTACTAAGTGCATCATTTACTCAACAGTCATAGATGAGACTAAATAGATTATTCATACATCCATGCAAATTTAAAGTATCCTTGCCCAACAACCATAAATCAAACAAACAACAATTTCAAACAATGGATCAAGTTAATTTATTAAACTCATTTTCATTTGTTGTTTGATTTCCTTTTTCATTCTTACAATAATTTATCCTTTCAATTTACATTTTATTTTATTCATAAATAGCTTCAACCATTTTCTTAAATTTATTATTGTAACAACCCGCATATTTATCGGTTTTATATTTAAATATTTTATTTAAATATTTCATCGTTGGTCAGATTTTTAGTCCGAAAAGCTACTTTTTGCATACGGTCGAATTAGGACTCGGGACCACTCCCATTGAGTTTAAAATACCGTTTGCGACCTTTTTGAGTATAAGCTTCGATATGTTTGGAGAAAGTTGATTGTTGCTACTTTTCACTTTGGGTTTGGTTTGGGCTCAGCCCTATGTTAACTTATGCTCAAATCTGAGCCACTCTTCCCCACGCACCCTCATTCTCTTCTCATTTCAGTTTTCTTAGCATTAATGGTGGGAGAGATTTGAAATTAAAACTCTAAAACCCTAGTTCCTCTTGCAACTTCAAATCCCTAGCTCCAAATTCAAGAGAACCCATTGGTAAGCATCCTCTTCTTCTTCTCCAACTTATTCTCTTACCAATTTCAGAAATTCTTAAACCTAATTTTGGGAATGTTCTTGTTTTGAGCATAGATTCAAGCTCATTTGGGTTGTGTTGAAGAGAGGTTGATTCTCCATCTGCTTTCAAGCTTCTTCTTGTTTGATTTTGGTAAAAAAGTGAGATTTTTAATATCACATCTAGGTCTATGATTATCTTCGATTGATGATTATGAATTCATAACACATATTCATGTGCATTTGGTTTTGGCTTAGATTGATTTATTGTATATTCCAATTTTTAGTGTTTCAAGTTCATATCTTCAAAAATCATAGCTTTGTAGTTTGAACTTGTTTTTGGTGATGCGTCGAAGAGCTTATAGGACCGGGTAGTCGATTGGCATAAACCCCTAGTGACCGTGCTCGCTCGATTGCATTTTGATGAAGATTGCATCTTCATTTCATAGGCTAAGAAAACAGCCATGGTGCCAGTCAGTCGACTGGGCCTTTGGGTCAGTCGACTGGCTGTAGCACATAGGCATTCCGAAGGCAGCTAACAGAGGCTCGGGTCCTCTGTTTTCCTGCATTCAGTCGACTGAAATTTTAGGTCAGTCGACTGACTGCAGGAAATTATTTTTCCCTGCTTCTGGTTCAGTCGACTATACCTTTGTGTCAGTCGACTGACCTGCACCAATTTGCCTTATTGTGCCTATTTGTGCATGTTTTTGCTTGGTTTCCAAACTCCATCGATTCGTGTTATTTCCCACTTGTTGTTGCTACAACTTTAATGACTTCTCTCCTTGGAATTTTTGGGAATACCCATTTTGATGGATTCAGATCGATTTCTTTGGATTTTTATTCACGTCTTTGAATGTGAATTTTGGTGGTTGATTGTTCTACAATCATTTTTGTGTTTTGTCACTTTAAAAATATAAAGGTTTCAATACTAGTAGTAAATATCAAAACTCTTTCCTCAAACGATTTCAATTCTATTTTAATACCAAATTCGTTTATAAAACCGTTTTCAAATCTATTAGTATATACAAACCTTTACCTCGTTTGTATGAGAAATCTAATTAAACGGCTTGGTAAAACAAGTGGTATGAAACGCTTGCGTTTACTTCGCCGGTTAATTCTTGGACTTGTTCGATTGAATCTCTTGTGACAATTTTCTAGTGGAGATCTACAATTTGTTCGTAAATATTTAAGTTAAGCTAGTGGTTATGGGACATGAAGCTAAGCTCATATATTTACTAGCTTACTGTAATTGACACTTCTCGATGATTATGACGATCATTTTTTGTGATTTAGACTAGCAATGTGCGATGTCTCTTTGTCTGCGAGGGAGACTAAACCCCGTTTTGTGGAGTTTCGACTCAAATTGGTGGGGTAGCAACCCACGGTCTATGGACCATTCGTGTGTCAGGTCTTCGGACCATTCGTGTGTCAAATTAATGGCTAGCTACCATGAGATAGCTACTCGTTCATGTGTTACAGCTGTTGGTGAGTTTTCATGCTCCCGTTCTTGTGATAGGCCTTCCCCCTATTTTGTGTGATTTCTGGATTTCGTGTGTCGAATTCTGGGATTTCCTTCTTCACCTAGTTTTGTGATTTCTATTGATATGATTTATCAATTTTTGTGTATAGGTGAATTTGTGTGTCATTGACAGGATTTCTTGTGTTGATTTCTGGAATTTATGTTTCACCAACATTGTGATTTCTATTAATATGATTTATCAATTCTTGTGCATAGGTGAATTTGTGTGTCATTAACTTGTTGTGAATACAAGTTTTGGGTATGATACCCTTTTTGGATCTTTGAGAAGGTTCTTTGATATTGATTAATCGTTTGTTGATTATCATTTACATACTTATAGTAGTATGCCGTTATGGATATTATACGTCTATGCCATATCTTATATGTCATTTATTGTGGCTTGGTGAATGAAATTAGGAGTATGACATTCCTTTTTACCTTGATTAGATTATCGTGTTATTGATTAATCTCTTGTTGATTTTCAATTACTTATATTTATCACAGCTTGGCATTGTGATTATTATGTGTTTAGTCATATCTCCTATTCTATATCATGTTATCTGATATTTATAGTTAGACTGATCCGTTTATTATTTTATTATAAATAATACTCGGGTCAGACCGAGATGTTACAGGTGCTTCAGCTTGACTTCTCTCCAGGGATCCATTACCCTGACCTTTTGCTTACTACTTAGATTAGTAGTTTTTGTTGTATACTCTTGAGATATTGACTCATTGATGTATTCTTTTGTATAACACATGTTGCTATTATTTTGTATTATTGTGGATCTTTTTGACCACTACTCTGATATACACTTTCATATGTTAATTATATATTCATATCTTCTTCCGTCTTTGTGATATGAATTATCTGTGACTGATTTATGTTACGTTTATTTCTGTATTTGTTTCCGAAGATATTATAGCCACTGTGTAGTAGCTTTGAGTTTGTGTCGGTACGTCGGATTTTCCTCTTGAGATGAAAACTTATATTATAACTATCTGACATATCGATGCTCGCGCAAAGAAATTACACGGGTGGTCGCTCCTCAACAGCCTTATTCTCCGTGCTAGTTAACAGCATTCACAGTAATGTTCTTGGATAGCGTGGGTATAGAGGTGGGGCATCACAGCTTGGTATTAGAGCCAAACTTTGGAACAATATAGAACATTATAACAAGGATCATCGTCCTAAGTCTTTCTTAGGAGTCGTGCTTTAGGATTTTATTCGCATCTACGTACCGTTCAGTCCTATTTTCTTTTATGATTCCTTGTTTTGTCTATCAAGATTGCTTGATATTCATTAGTGAATAATCTTCTTCTTGCTCTTTTTTCTTTCTAAGGAAGAGGAATGTCTAGACCAGGCCGTCCCAGAGCTGGACCATCTAGTGTTCCACCCCAAGATGGAGTTTTTATGACTACTCAACAGCTTCTTGATTTAGTGACAAATGCTCAAGTAGCTGGAGCTAACCCGGAACCTACTCACCCAAAGTCGGGATTTGCACGCTTGTGTAGCGATTACACTAATTTGGGTGGGGAGCCATTCAAAGGATCCGAAACTGTTATTGAAGTACAGGCTTGGCTAAGGTCATGTGATCGAATCTTTTTTCGCATGAATCTTATTGACCTTCACCGAGTTCAGGTGGCCTCAAGTATGCTCCGAGAAAGAGCATTGGACTGGTACGAGCTTCTTATTTCTGAAACTAATGAAGCGGATCTCACTTGGGAGAAATTCCGAGAACGCTTCGAGTTGAAATTCGTACCGGAAGCTGAGAAAGTGACATTGGCTCGACGATTTATAGACCTTGTTCAAGGTGAGTCCTCCGTGACTGATTACGTCGCCTCTTTCGAGTCGCTTTCCAAATATGGGGTTGAATATATCAACACCCCTTTAAAGAAGAACCAGAGATTCGTCTATGGCTTAAACAAAAATCTCAAGAAGCCATTACTTCTAAAATTAGAAGTTTCTTTCGACCAACTCGTTGATATTGCTCTTCGTCTTGAAGAGGCGGATAGGGAGAACGATGTTGAAGTGGTGGGTTCCAAACCAAACTTCAACAACAAGAAGAGGCCAAACAAGTTCAAAGGCCCTTATCCCAATAAGAAAGGGAGGCAAGCAACTTCTGCTGAAAAGACCTTTTCCTCTACTCAAGGGAAATGCTATAATTGTGGTTCGAAAGACCATTTTGCGAACAAGTGTTCAAAGCCTCGTACTTGTCGCTATTGCAAAAGCCCGGACCATTTATGCATGTATGTCCCAAACTTCAAAATAGGAGGGAGGGAAAGCTTAATGTTGCTCAAGCCCCTGGCAACACATCTCGTGGCCAAGGTATTTCTCATTCTATTCTGAATGGAATTATTTTATTTCGTGATCATCCTATTCGAGTTCTTTTTGATACGGGTGCGTCCCATTCTTTTATATCAAAAGAACTTGTTGATACCTTTTCTTTGGATGTTTTGTGTTTAATGACTTCTTTGAGAATTGCGAATCCGGTTGGTGGATCCGCGACAATCAGTTTATTGTGTAAAGATGTCGAGATTATTTTGTGTGATTTTTCTTTCCGAGCCGATTTGCATGTCATGCGATATATAGGCTTTGGAATGATTTTGGGAATGGATTGGCTTAACCGTTATGAAGCTCATATCCTATGTCCTGAGCGGACTATCCATCTTCGACATCCTCAATCTGTTAAGCAGATTTCTATTAATCTTCAAGATTCAGATTGCAGCTTGGTTGCATCTTTGTATTCTTTGAATCCTCGTGATGACGATGATGATGATGCGGGTGATATTATTTCTCTTATTCACGTCGTTCATGAATTTTTCGACTTGTTCAAGCCCGTTTTAGGATTACCACCTAAGCGAGCAATTGAGTTCAGGATTAATCTTATTCCTGTAGCTCAACCTATCACTCGCCCTCCGTATCGTATGTCCAATAAAGAAAACGAGGAGATGCGTAAACAATTATCTGAATTGGAGACGAAGCAATTTTTTCGCTCTAGTTCCTCGCCGTGGGGAGCTTCAGCTATTTTTGTGAAAAAATCCGATGGTACACTTAGGCTTTGCGTTGACTACCGCAAGCTTAATGATCTTACAATCAAAAATAAATATCCTTTACCTCGGATTTATAATCTATTCGATCAACTTAGTGGTGCTAGAGTCTTTTCACAATTAGACATAGCTATTGGATTTCATCAGCTTCGTATTGCTGAGGATATTATTCCTTTGACATCGTTCCGTACTCGGTATGGATCTTATGAATGGCTTGTTATGCCATTTGGTTTGACGAATGCTCCGGCGTACTTCGTTGACCTTATGAATAGAGTTTTTAAAGACTTCCTCGATCGATTTGTTCTCATCTTTATCGATGATATTCTTGTGTACTCTAAAACTGAGGAGGAGCATGAAAAACATCTTCGGATTGTGTTGGAAACTCTTTGGAGTAATCAATTGAAGGCAAAATTTTCTAAATGCCACTTTTGGCAATCTCGTGTGAAGTTTCTCGGTCATATTATTTCCAAATCCGGAATTTCCATGGACCCTTCGAAGATTGAAGCGATTCAAGATTGGAAGAGGCCGGAAAGTGTGACAGAGATTCGTAGTTTTCTCGGATTGGCGGGCTATTACCGTCGTTTTATCAAAGACTTTTCTAAGATTGTCGTGCCTCTCACTAGCTTAACGAAGAGAGGTATTAAATACATTTGGTCAGACAAATGTGAAACTTCTTTTCAGAAACTAAAAGAACTCCTTCCAGATGCTCCTATTCTTGTTATTCCCGAGGGGAATCAAGATTTCGTTGTTTATACCGATGCTAGTCGCGTTGGTTTGGGTGCCGTTCTTATGCAAAGAGAACGTGTTATTGCTTATGCTTCTAGGCAATTGAAGCCTGCTGAGATTAGATATGCCACTCATGATTTAGAGCTCGCGGCTATTGTTTTCGCCCTTCGTATTTGGCGTCATTATCTTTTAGGAGAAAAATTTGTTCTTTATACCGATCATAAATCCTTGAAGTATTTATTCTCTCAAAAGGAACTTAATTTGCGTCAACAGCGTTGGCTCGAATTTCTTGCACCATATGATCTTGATATTCTTTATACACCCGGTAAGGGTAATCGTGTCGCCGATGCTCGTAGCCGTAAACAACAAGCTGTTATTTCTATGATGATATCCGAATGGAATGATCTCGAGATCTTATCCACTTGTGAGATTCGAGACCGCGTATCCGATTTATGCTCATTATTTGTTTTATGTAGCCTTAAGGCTCATCCTTCTCTTTTAGACCGCATTCTTGAAGCTCAAAGTTAGATCTCGAATTGGCACTTCTTGGCCAAAATATTAAGGATAAGATTGATATTGAAGGTTTGAAGGACTTTGATATCGATTCCCGTGGCGGCATTCGGAGATTTGGTAGACTCATTGTGCCAAATATTAGTGATCTTCGTAAAGATATTTTAGAAGATTCTCATCGTTCTACATTTACCATTCATCCCGGAAGTAGTAAAATGTACGCAGATATGAAGCGACTTTATTATTGGGAGGGAATGAAACTTGACATCGCTAACTTCGTTAAGCGTTGCATGACTGGCCAACTCGTTAAGGTCGAACATCAAAGGCCCGGTGGGTTCTTGCAACCTTTAGAAATTCCAATTTGGAAGTGGGACTAAATTTCCATGGATTTTATAGATGGCCTTCCCCGTTCTTGTTCGGGTCATGATAGCTTATGGGTGATTGTTGATAGGCTTACTAAATCTGCCCATTTTATTCCCGTTCGGTCTAACCGAACCGTTCCTCTTTTGGCCAAGCTCTTTATCAAAGAGATTGTTAAATTGCATGGGGTTCCTACTTCTATTGTTAGCGATCGTGATCCATTGTTTACTAGTGGATTTTGGAAGAGTCTTCAAGAAGCTTTGGGAACGAAGCTTAATTTTAGCACCTCTTATCATCCTCAGTCCGATGGACAAACCGAGCGTGTGAATCAAACTCTTGAAGATCTTCTTCGTGCTTGTGTTCTTGATTTTGGGGGAAGTTGGGAAGATCATATTTCACTTGTTGAATTTTCCTATAATAATAGCTTCCAATCTAGTATTGGTATGGCACCTTTCGAGGCACTCTATGGAAGGCCATGCCGATCTCCTTCTTATTGGCTTGAGGCCGGTGAGAAGCTGGTTTTAGGTCCAGATTTTATTCGTGATTCCACAGAAAAGATTGATCTTATTCGTCATAGGATGAAAGATGCCCAAAGTAGACAAAAATCCTATGCCGATAACCGGAGAAGGAAGTTAGAATTTTCTGTGGGAGTTCTTGTGTTCGTTCGTGTTTCACCTATGAAAGGTGTTGTACGTTTCAGTCGATCGGGAAA
Organism: Allium cepa; assembly: GCA_030765085.1. Classification (NCBI taxonomy): domain Eukaryota; kingdom Viridiplantae; phylum Streptophyta; class Magnoliopsida; order Asparagales; family Amaryllidaceae; genus Allium; species Allium cepa. The sequence goes on from CM060943.1 coordinate 118,472,244, forward strand.
ATTGGCGCCTCGATATATTGGGCCATTTCCTATCACCGAACGTGTTGGTTCCATGGCTTATCGCCTTTTATTACCGGCTCAATTTTCGGCTATCCATGACGTGTTTCACGTTTCTCAACTTTGGAAATGTCTTCGAGATTCCGATTCTGTTCTTGAGCCCGGTGTTGTGGAAGAGATTGAAGTTTCGCCTAATTTAACTTATGAACAACATCCTATTCGTATCATTGCTTCGGAGGTCAAACGACTTCGAAATAAAGATGTTCCGGTTATTAAAGTTCAATGGTCTTCAAATCCTAAGGATTGTTCTTGGGAATCTAGAGAGTTCATCGAGCGAACACATCCGGACTTACTTTCTCGTGCCCTTTGAGGTGAACTTCTTATTTCAGACTTCTTTTGTGTTGAATATGCCTTTATGGTTGTTACTATATATATCTTCTTCTTAAAATATTGCGAGGACGCAATTTCTTTAAGGAGGGGAGTCTGTAACAACCCGCATATTTATCGGATTTATATTTAAATATTTTATTTAAATATTTCATCGTTGGTCGGATTTTTAGTCCGAAAAGCTACTTTTTGCATACGGTTGAATTAGGACTCGGGACCACTCCCATTGAGTTTAAAATGCCGTTTGCGACCTTTTTGAGTATAAGCTTCGATATGTTTGGAGAAAATTGATTTTTGCTACTTTTCACTTTGGGTTTGGTTTGGGCTCAGCCCTATGTTAACTTATGCTCAAATCTGAGCCACTCTTCCCCACTTACCCTCATTCTCTTCTCATTTCAGTTTTCTTAGCATTAATGGTGGGAGAGATTGGAAATTAAAACTCTAAAACCCTAGTTCCTCTTGCAACTTCAAATCCCTAGCTCCAAATTCAAGAGAACCCATTGGTAAGCATCCTCTTCTTCTTCTCCAACTTATTCTCTTACCAATTTCAGAAATTCCTAAACCTAATTTTGGGAATGTTCTTGTTTTGAGCATAGATTCAAGCTCATTTGGGTTGTGTTGAAGAGAGATTGATTCTCCATCTGCTTTCAAGCTTTTTCTTGTTTGATTTTGGTAAAAAGGTGAGATTTTTAATCTCACATCTAGGTCTATGATTATCTTCGATTGATGGGTATGAATTCCTAACACATATTCATGTGCATTTGGTTTTGGCTTGGATTGATTTGGTGTATATTCCAATTTTTAGTGTTTCAAGTTCATATCTTCAAAAATCATAGCTTTGTAGTTTGAACTTGTTTTTGGTGATGCGTCGAAGAGCTTATAAGACCGGGTAGTCGATTGGCATAAACCCCTAGTGACCGTGCTCGCTCGATTGCATTTTGATGAAGATTGCATCTTCATTTCATAGGCTAAGAAAACAGCCTTGGTGCTAGTCAGTCGACTGGACCTTTGGGTCAGTCGACTGGCTGTAGCACATAGGCATTCCGAAGGCAGCTAACAGAGGCTTGGGTCCTCTGTTTTCCTGCATTCAGTCGACTGAAATTTTAGGTCAGTCGACTGACTGCAGGAAATTATTTTTCCCTGCTTCTGGTTCAGTCGACTGGACCTTTGTGTCAGTCGACTGACCTGCACCAATTTGCCTTATTGTGCCTATTTGTGCATGTTTTTGCTTGGTTTCCAAACTCCATCGATTCGTGTTATTTCCCACTTGTTGTTGCTACAACTTTAATGACTTCTCTCCTTGGAATTTTTGGGAATACCCATTTTGATGGATTCTGATCGATTTCTTTGGATTTTTATTCACGTCTTTGAATGTGAATTTTGGTGGTTGATTGTTCTACAATCATTTTCGTGTTTTGTCACTTTAAAAATATAAAGGTTTCAATACTAGTAGTAAATATCAAAACTCTTTCCTCAAACGATTTCAATTCTATTTTAATACCAAATTCGTTTATAAAACCGTTTCCAATCTATTAGTATATACAAACCTTTACCTCACTCGTATGAGAAATCTAATTAAACGGCTTGGTAAAACAAGTGGTATGAAATGCTTGCGTTTACTTCGCCGGTTAATTCTTGGACTTGTTCGATTGAATCTCTTGTGATAATTTTCTAGTGGAGATCTACAATTTGTTCATAAATATTTAAGTTAAGCTAGTGGTTATGGGACATGAAGCTAAGCTCATATATTTACTAGCTTACTGTAATTGACACTTCTCGATGATCATGACGATCATTTTTTGTGATTTAGACTAGCAATGTGCGATGTCTCTTTGTCTGCGAGGGAGACTAAACCCCTTTTTGTGGAGTTTCGACTCAAATTGGTGGGGTAGCAACCTACGGTCTTTGGACCATTCGTGTGTCAGGTCTTCGGACCATTCGTGTGTCAAATTAATGGCTAGCTACCATGAGATAGCTTCTCGTTCATGTGTTACAGCTGTTGGTGAGTTTTCATGCTCCCGTTCTTGTGATAGGCCTTCCCCCTATTTTGTGTGATTTCTGGATTTCTTGTGTCGAATTCTGGGATTTCCTTCTTCACCTATTTTTGTGATTTCTATTGATATGATTTATCTATTTTTGTGTATAGGTGAATTTGTGTGTCATTGACTGGATTTCTTGTGTTGATTTCTGGAATTTATGTTTCACCAACTTTGTGATTTCTATTGATATGATTTATCAATTCTTGTGCATAGGTGAATTTGTGTGTCATTAACTTGTTGTGAATACAAGTTTTGGGTATGATACCCTTTTTGGATCTTTGAGAAGGTTCTTTGATATTGATTAATCGTTTGTTGATTATCATTTACATACTTATAGTAGTATGCCGTTATGGATATTATACGTCTATGCCATATCTTATATGTCATTTATTGTGGCTTGGTGAATGAAATTAGGAGTATGACATTCCTTTTTATCTTGATTAGATTATCGTGTTATTGATTAATCTCTTGTTGATTTTCAATTACTTATATTTATCACAGCTTGGCATTGTGATTATTATGTGTTTAGTCATATCTCCTATTCTATATCATGTTATCTGATATTTATAGTTAGACTGATCCGTTTATTATTTTCTTATAAATAATACTCGGGTCAGACCGAGATGTTACAGGTGCTTCAGCTTGACTTCTCTCCAGGGATCCATTACCCTGACCTTTTGCTTACTACTTAGATTAGTAGTTTTTGTTGTATACTCTTGACATATTGACTCATTGATGTATTCTTTTGTATAGCACATGTTGCTATTATTTTGTATTATTGTGGATCTTTTTGACCACTACTCTGATATACACTTTCATGTGTTAATTATATATTCATATCTTCTTCCGCCTTTGTGATATGAATTATCTGTGACTGATTTATGTTATGTTTATTTCTGTATTTGTTTCCAAAGATATTATAGCCACTGTGTAGTAGCTTTGAGTTTGTGTCGGTACGTCGGATTTTCCTCTTGAGATGAAAACTTATATTATAACTATCTGACATATCGATGCTTGCGCAAAGAAATTACACGGGTGGTCGCTCCTCAACAGCCTTATTCTCCGTGCTAGTTGACAGCATTCACAGTAATGTTCTTGGATAGCGTGGGTATAGAGGTGGGGCGTCACAATTATCATTTATTTATACTACTTAATTTCATTTATTTACTTTCATTTACTCTAAATTTCATTTATAATACTTACGTTTCTATTTCAATGAGTTGTCTTTTCAATTACACTTAAGATTATGATACTATAACATCAAATTCTTTTTATTAAGGTGATTCATTGAACCCTTTCATTATATAAATTTTCTTGTACAATTTTCCATTACATTTTCTTGTTAAACATTTCAACTTTTAATATTTGGTAAGTTATATATATGCTTTTAAGCATGTAATTGAAAATCATACAAGTTTATCCCATTTATTTTAATTTAATTTAATGTTCAATAATTTCATCTTTTGTTTTATAGATTACAGTTTCAGCTTTCTTTTTAATTCTATTTATACTTAGCGTTAAATCTTCTTATTTATCAATGGCTTCAAATACTCATCTTAAACTCAAGATGTTTTACTTACTATCCATCTTCTTACTTATTTAGTCATAAATAATTCTAAACATAAACTTAACTCTCTTTTTTATTAGAGGTTTCATTTATTAGTTAAATTCCATTTCACTACACTAATTGAAACTCTATTAATTAACGGAAACCTAAGAATTAAATATCGGGTTTTTTATTCAAAATTCGTTTTAAAATAATAGATAAATGTATATACTTACACTTTATATATCCCATTTACATTTAAAACAATTTTTTTTTTCAAAATGAATCTACAGTAAAATACTACAGTGGCCTTCCCACTTCGAAACTCGAAAATGAATGTCGATGATGCGGTCGCCCTCACTGAAATTATTTTCCAACAACAGAGAGGGGAGTACAGAACTTATTTCTTTTCCAAATTTTCTTCTAAAAAATTTCTTTCAAATTACATTGAAATATTTATATCAGAAAATACTTCGAAAATATTATTATTATATTCCAAAATCATTTGAAAGAAATTTCAAAACCTGGAACTTAAGTTCTAAAATTTCCAATTTGTTTCTATTTTGTTTTCAACCTCATTTCAACTGTTATTTATAATTTTATTTCCTAACAACCAATATATTGCAACCAAATATAATCTTGATAAAAATTTATTTTATACATATAGAAAATATAATAGGAAAAATTATTTCATTCGCCTATATTAAAAACAAATATTGTGTCGGTCTATCCTATTAAGTGTTTAGAAATCCCTATTGATGTCATAGCGTCCCATGCACCAACCAGAATTTATGAATACAAAACGGAACAGATTAACACAATATTAAAACCTTTTATAACACTAACAAGTACGATCTCTCATATATATACACTCAGCGACTACCATAGGGTATTATTACCCTATTAGTAAAGAGTCAGACCATACAAAGCTACGGTTTATCGCAAAACCAAAGCTTTGATACCAGATATAACATCCCGCCTTTTTATACGTTTTAAATTGACGATAAACCACACACGTCAGACTTAAACCATACAAAAGGGCGGACTTTTATGGGATAAATAAGAAAAAGTAGGGAAAGAAAAAACAAAATAGAATCTGCAGCGGAACGATAAAATATAAAAATCAAATAACAATTCATGAAGCTGTTTTACAAAAACATTTGATTATATTTATACAATACATATCAGAGTACACATACCAGAGAATAATAATTAATGCAGCAGAATTAATGGTGTAGTGGAGTAATATAGTAGATAATAGTACTACAAATCTTCGTCTTCGTCCTTCAGAATAAAATCTTCAAATCCCGAAACGCTCGGACTGACCCGAGCGAATTGAAAAAAACAGTCGAGTCAGAACTAAAATATCTTATGTGAGTTAAATCGACAGAAATAATTATGAGTGCAGTAACTTAACAGATGTTCGGGATCACATCTCCTAAGGATCCGTTAAACTATTTAATATGTAGTAATATAAGCTATTATAATAATGTTACAGTAAAGTATAAAATACTGAAAATAGCGCTAAGGGGTTACCCATATAGCCCTTAACACACTTTTATATTCCCATGGTCTATACAGTACCGTAATCTCCCCCGTACTGGGCGTTGTCAGAGGGCACTCCATAGGTATGGTACAAAACAAAATCTTATAAGGTGCGCTAGGGTAGGTGATACGGCACAACTAGGCAATGCCAGGGTAGATATACCAATTGCGCATCCGAGCTGGTGGTAACGCATAGCCGCAGCTACCGCCCACCTCGAACAAACACCCCCAAAATCAAAAAAATAAAGGTGGCCACCGAATCAATCCAAAGTCAGAGTATAGTATCGAAGGGATGTGTCCGATAAAGGGTGCTACCCCTTGGCCCGAGAATCGCTCCTATTGTAGCCACCTTATGCTAACTCACGGGAGTCGGGTCCACGTATTTACCTTAATAGAACGTTGCCACCATCCTACTTCATTCTGGAATCTCCCCCGCGTATGTGATGCCCCATCTCTATACCCACGCTAGCCAAGAACACTACAGAGTAATGCTGTCAACTAGCAAGGAGAATAAGGCTATGGAGGAGCGACCATCCATGTAATTTCTTTGTGCGAGCACCGATGTGTCAGATAGTATAGCACGCATTTCATTTAAGGAGGAAATCGGACATACCGATACAAACTCAAAGCTACTACACAGTGGCTATATATAATCTTCAGAAACAAATATAGAAATAAATATAACACAAATCAGTCACAGACATCCATATCACAAAGGCGAAAACGATATGAATATATAACACATGAAAGTGTACATCAGAGTAGTGGTCTGAAAAATCCACAATAACACAAAAGAATAGCAACATGTGCTATACAAAAGATTACATCTATGAGTCGATATCTCAAATGTATACAACAAAAAATACTAATCTAAGTAGTTAGCCAAAAGTCAGAGTAATAGATCCCTGGAGAGAAGTCAAGCAGAAGCGCCTGTATCATCTCGGTCTGACTCGAGTATTATTTCATAAGAAAATAATAAACGGATCAGTCTAGCTATAAATATCAGATGACATGATATAGAATAAGAGATATGGCATAAATGAATAATAACCATAATGGCATACTACTATAAGTATGTAAATGATAATCAACAAGAGATTAATCAATACCACAAGAACCTACTCAAAGATCCAAATACACAAAAAGGTAATGACACACGAATTCACCAATGCACAAAAGTTGATAAAACTTATCAATGAAAATCACGAAAATTGGTGAGGCACAAATTCCAAAAATCAACACACGAAATCCAGAAATCACAAAAAGGGGGAGGCCTATCACAAAATGGGAGCATGAAAACTCACCAACACGCGTATCACAAAACGGGACGCTATCTCATGGTAGATAACCATTAATTTTGAGTCGAGGCTCCACAAGAATGGCCCGAAGACCGTAGGGCGCTACCCCACATATGTGAGTCGAAACATCACACAAACGTGGTTTAGTCTCCCTCGTAGACAAAGAGACATCACACAATTGCTAGTCTAAATCACAAAAATGATCGTCATTGTTCATAAAGAAGTGTCAATTACACTAAGCTAGTAAATATATGAGTTTAGCTTCATGTCCCATAACCACTTGCTTAACTTAAATATTTATGAACAAACTGTAGATCTTCACTAGAAAATTGTGACAAGAGATTCAATCGAACAAGTCCAAAAATTAACCAACGAAGCAAACGCAAGCGTTTCATATCACTTGTTTTACTAAGTCATTTAATTAGATTTCTCATACGAATGAGGTAAAGGTTTGTATATCTAATAGATTGGAAAGCGGTTTAAGAAAAGAGCTTCGTAATAAAATAGTGTTGAAATCGCTTTGATGAAAGAGTTTTGATATTTACTACTAGTATTGAAACCTTTATATTTTTAAAGTGACAAATCACAAAAATGATTGTAGAAACAATCAGTCATAAAAATTCACATTCGAAGACGTGAATGAAATCCAAGGAAATTAGCTCAAAATGTATCAAAGTGGAAGTTCCCCTACGACATAACGAAATTCAACACAGGAATTAGGCGCGACCAAGATGGCGCGACCTAACACGGCCGAGCTAAAGATGCAATGGAACGACCTACAGGTCAAGTGACCTAAGGTAAGACAGGTCGAGCGACTTAGTGGAAACGAGGTCATGCAACCTAATGGAAGTGAGGCCAAGTGACATGAGCAAGTGACCTAAGGGTTGAGCGAGCTAACGTCTGAAACAGGGCCGAGCGACCTAACGAGTCACGACCTACTGGAATGGGCTTGCATAGCCGAGTGACCCAAGGTGAAGAGACCTAGAAGCCAGTGACCTAAAGTGGAGATGGGTTCAAGCGACCTAACAGATCGCGACCTAATGTGAAAAAGGGCCAAGCGACCTAACCCATGGCGATCGACTTAAGGTCTAACGACCTAAAGGGAAACGACATAAGGTCCATCGACCTAAGGTGGGTAGGCCGAGCGACTTTGTGGTGGAGCGACCTAGCTCGTGGCGAGCTAAACGTAGGCAGAACGGCCTAAGGGCTAGCGACCTAATGCATGGCCGAGCTAACTACCTAATACCGAGGTGACTTTTACACCAGAACGACCTAAGCCCAGAAATTCACCAAGAACACTAAAAATTGGAGTTTTTCGCCAATCCAATCCAAACCAAATGCAAATGTACATGCCAAAGTGATTGGAATTCATTCCCAACAGTCCAAGATAGTTATAGACAAGAATGTGAGATAAAAATCTCACCTTTTCACAATTTAAATGAAAAATCAAGCTTGAAAGCGAAAGAAGAAGCAATCCCACTTCAATCTCAACACAAGGAGCTTGAATCAATGGCTTCTCTCTAGATTTGGAGTTGGACGATGGATTTGCAAGAGAACTTGAGCTTGGAATTTTAATTTCCCATTCCACTCACCATTTTTGATGGAGCTTTAGTGTTAGGAAATTTATGAAGGAATGAAGAGAAGAGGGAGTGGAGGTTGGGTCTAATAGGCTAAGTCCAAACTAAAGCCCAAAGCGAAAAAGTAATGAAATTCCACCAACTCCAATCATATCGAAGTTTATACCTAAAAAGATTACAAATGTCATTTTGAACTCAATAGAAGTGGTCTCGAGTCCTAATTTGGCCGTTTGCAAAAAGTAGCTTTTCGGACTAAATTCTGACTAACGATAAAATATTTAAATAAAAAATCGATAAATATGCGGGTTGTTACAGACTCCCCTCCTTAAAGAAATTGCGTCCTCGCAATATATAAGATGGAAATAAAAAGTAACAACCATAAAAGCATATTGACACAAAAGAAATTTGAAATAAGAAGTTCACCTCATAGAGCATGAGAAAGTAAATCCGGATGTGTTCGCTCGATGAATTCTCTAGATTCCTAAGAACAATCTTTAGGATTTGAGGACCATTGAACTTTAACAAGAGTAACATCTTCATTTCGAAGTCGTTTGACCTCCGAAGCAATAATACGAACAGGATGTTGCTCATATGTTAAATTCGACCAAACTTCAATTTCTTCCACAACACCAGGCTCAAAAATAGAATCGAAATCTAAAAGACATTTCCGTAATTGAGAAACGTGAAACACGTCATGAATAGAAGAAAACTGAGCCGGTAATTAAAGGCGATAAGCCATGGAACCAATACGTTTGGTGATAGGAAATGGCCCAATATATCGAGGCGCTAATTTTCTCGATCGACTGAAATGTACAACACCTTTCATAGGTGAGACACGAATAAATACAAGATCTCCAACAGAAAATTCTAATTTCCTTCTTCGATTATCGGCGTAGGATTTTTGTCTATTCTGGGCTTCTTTCATCCTATATGACGAATAAGTCCAATCTTTTCTGTGGAATCATGAATAAAATCTGGACCTAAAACCAGCTTCTCACGGCCTCAAGCCAACAAGAAAGAGGTTGGCATGGCCTTCCATATAGTGCCTCAAAAGGTGCCATACCAATACTCGATTGAAAGCTATTATTATAGGAAAATTCACCGAGAGAAATATGATCTTCCCAACTTCCACCAAAATCAAGAACAAAAGCATGAAGAAGATCTTCAAGAGTTTGATTCACACGCTCGGTTTGTCCATCGGACTGGGGGTGATAAGCGGTGCTAAAATTAAGCTTCGTTCCTAAAGCTTTTTGAAGACTCTTCCAAAATCCACTAGTAAACAATGGATCACGATCGCTAACAATAGAAGTAGGAACACCATGCAATTTAACAATTTCTTTGATAAAGAGTTTGGCCAAAAGAGGCACGGTCCGATTGGACCGAACGGGAATAAAATGGGCAGATTTAGTAAGTCTATCAACTATCACCCATAGGCTATCATGACCCCAACGAGAACGGGGAAGGCCGTCTACAAAATCCATAGAAATTTGATCCCACTTCCAAATTGGAATTTCTAAAGGTTGCAATAACCCACCAGGCCTTTGATGTTCGGCCTCAATGAGTTGGCAAGTCATACCACATTTAACGAAGTTAGCAATATCAGATTTCATTCCCTCCCAATAATAAAGTCGCTTCATATCCGCGTACATTTTACTACTACCGGGATGAATGGTAAATTTTGAACGATGTGAATCTTCTAAAGTGTCTTTACGAAGATTACTAATATTTGGCACGAAAAGTCTACCAAATTTTCGAATACCGCCACGAAAATCAATAGCGAAGTCTTTCAAACCTTCAATATCAATTTTATCCTTAAAATTATGGTCAAGAAGAGCCAATTCGAGATCTAGCCTTTGAGCTTCAAGAATGCGGTCTAAAAGAGAAGGGTGAGCCTCAAGGCTACATAAAGCAAGAGATGAACATAAATCGAAAACACGATCTTGAATCTCACAAGTGGATAGAATTTCGAGATCATTCCATTCGGATATCATCATAGAAACAACCGCTTGTTGCTTACGACTAAGTGCATCGGCAACACCATTACCCTTTCCGGGAGTATAAAGAATATCAAGATCATAAGCTGCAAGAAATTCGAGCCAACGTTGTTGACGCAAATTTAGTTCCTTTTGAGAAAATAGATACTTCAAAATTTATGGTCAGTGTAAAGAATAAAGTTTTCTCCCAAAAGATAATGACGCCAAATATGAAGGCGAAAACAATAGCTGCGAGTTCTAAATCATGAGTGGCATATCTAGTTTCAGCAGGCTTCAATTGCCTAGAAGCATAAGCAATAACACATTCTCTTTGCATAAGAACGGCACCCAAAACAACGCGACTAGCATCGGTATAAACAATGAAATGTTGATTCCCCTCGGGAATAACAAGAATAGGAGCATCAGAAAAGAGCTCTTTTAATTCCTGAAAAGAAGCTTCACATTTATCCGACCAAATGTATTTAACACCTTTCTTTGTCAAACTAGTAAGAGGCACGGAAATTTTGGAAAAATCCTTTATGAAACGGCGGTAATAACATGCCAATCCAAAAAAACTACGGATCTCCGTCACACTCTCCGGTCTCTTCCAATTTTGAATCGCTTCAATCTTTGAAGGATCCACAGAAATTTCGGATTCGGAAATAATATGACCGAGAAACTTCACACGAGATTGACAAAAGTGGCATTTAGATAATTTTTCTTTCAATTGATTGCTCCTAAGAGTTTCCAACATAATCCGAAGATGCTTTTCATGCTCCTCGGTTTTAGAATACACAAGAATATCATCAATAAAGATGAGAAAAAACCGATCGAGGAAGTTTTTGAAAACTCTATTCATAAGGTCAACGAAATAAGCCGGAGCATTCGTTAAACCAAATGGCATAACAAGCCATTCATAAGATCCATAACGAGTATAGAATGACGTCAAAGGAATGCTGTCCTCTGCAATACAAAGCTGATGAAAACCGGTAGCTAAGTCTAATTGTGAAAAGACTCTAGCACCACTAAGTTGATCGAATAGATCATTAATCCGAGGTAAAAGATATTTATTCTTGATAGTAAGATCATTAAGCTTGCGGTAGTCAACGCAAAGCCTAAGTGTACCATCGGATTTCTTCACAAAAATAGCCGAAGCTCCCCAAGGTGAGGAACTAGAGTGAATAAATTGCTTCGTCTCCAATTCGGATAATTGTTTGTGCATCTCCTCATTTTCTTTATTGGACATACGATAAGGAGGGCGAGTGATAGGTTGAGCTCCAGGAATGAGATTAATTCTGAACTCAATTGCTCGCTTAGGTGGTAATCCTAAAACGGGCTCAAATACGTCGAAAAATTCACGAACAACGTGAATAAGTGAAATAATATCCTCCTCCTCATCATTATCGTCATCATGAGGATTTAAGGAATATAAAGATGCTACCAAGCTGGAATCCGAATCTTTAAGATCAATAGATATCTGTTTAACTGATTGATGATGTCGAAGATAAATAGTCCGCTCAGGACACAGGATTTGGGCTTCATAATGGTTAAGCCAATCCATTCCAAAAATCATTCCAAAGCCCAAGTAGCGCATGACATGCAAATTGGCTTGGAAGGAAAAATCACACAAAATAACCTCGACATCTTTACACAATAAACTGATTGTTGCGGATCCACCAACCGGATTCGCAATTCTCAGAGAAGTCATTAAACACATAACATCCAAAGAAAAGGTATCAACAAGTTCTTTTGATATAAAAGAATGGGACGCACCCGTATCAAAAATAACTCGAATAGGATGATCACGAAATAAAATAATGCCATCAAGGATAGAATGAAAAATACCTTTACCACGAGATGTTTTGCCAGGGGCTTGAGCAACATTAAGCTTTCCCTCCTTCCTGCCTTGAAGTTTGGGACAAGAAGATAAATAATGGTCCGGGCTTTTACAATAACGACAATCATGAGGCTTTGAACACTTGTTCGCATAATGGTCCTTAGAACCACAGTTGTAGCATTACCCACCACCTGGGGTAGAAGTCTTAGTTGTCGAAAAGACTTGCTTCCCTTTCTTATTGTAGGGATAAGGACCTTTAAACTTATTCGGCCTTTTCTTGTTGTTGAAGTTCGGTTTGGCACCCATAACTTCAATGTCACTTTCATTATCTGCCTCTTCAAGTCGAAGAGCGATATCAACAAGTTGGTCAAAAGAAACTTCTAGCTTTAGAAGTAATTTCTTCTTGAGATTTTATTCAAGCCATAGACGAATCTCTAATTTTTCTTCAATGGGGTATTAATGTATTCTACCCCATACTTAGAAAGAGATTCAAATGACGTGACATAGTCTGTCACGGAAGATTCACCTTGAACAAGGTCAATGAAACGACGAGCCAAAGTCACCTTTTCAGCTTCTGGCACAAATTTTAATTCGAAGCGCTCCCGGAATTTCTCCCTAGTAAGATCCGCTTCAACAATTTCAGAAATAAGAAGCTCATACCAATCTAACGCTCTTTCTTGGAGCATACTAGAGGCCACCTGAACACGGTGAAGATCAATAAGATCCATGCGAGAAAAGATTCGATCGCACGATCTCAGCCAAGCCTAGACTTCGATAATAGTCTCAGAACCTTTAAATGGCTTCCCACCCAAATTGGTATAATCGCTGCACAAACGTGCAAATCCAGACCTAGGGTGAGTAATCTTCGGATTAGATTCGGCTGCTTAAGCATTCCTAACTAGATCAAGAAGCTGCTGGGCCGACATAAATACTCCATCCTGGGGGGTAGCACGAGATTGACTGGCGCTGGGGCGGCTAGGTCTAACCATTTCTCCTCCTTTAGAAAGAAAGAAAGAAAGAAAGAAAAAGGACAAGGTTATTCATCAAATGAATATCAAGCATTCTTCATAGATACACAAGGAATCATAAAGAAAGTAGGATGAATCGGTACGAAGACTTGAATTAAATCCTAATGCATGATCCCTAAGATGGACTTAGGACGATGATCCTTGCTAGGTTATTCTACATTGTTTCGAAGATTGGCTTTGATACCAAGCTACGACGCCCCACCTCTATACCCACGCTAGCCAAGAACACTACGGAGTAATGCTGTCAACTAGCACAAAGAATAAGGCTGTGGAGGAGCGACCATCCATGTAATTTCTTTGTGCGAGCACCGATGTGTCAGATAGTATAGCATGCATTTCATTTAAGGAGGAAATCCGACATACCGATACAAACTCAAAGCTACTATACAGTGGCAATAAATAATCTTCGGAAACAAATATAAAAATAAACATAACACAAATCAGTCACAGACATCCATACACAAAGGCGGAAAACGATATCAATATATAGCACTTGAAAGTGTACATCAGAGTAGTGGTCTGAAAAATCCACAATAACATAAAAGAATAGCAACATGTGCTATACAAAAGAATACATCTATGAGTCGATATCTTAAAAGTATACAACAAAAACTACTAATCTAAGTAGTTAGCCAAAAGCCAGAGTAATAGATCCCTGGAGAGAAGTCAAGCAGAAGCACCTGTATCATCTTGGTCTGACCCGAGTATTATTTCATAAGAAAATAATAAACGGATCAGTCTAGCTATAAATATCAGATGACATGATATAGAATAAGAGATATGGCATAAACGTATAATAACCATAATGGCATACTACTATAAGTATGTAAATGATAATCAACAAGAGATTAATCAATATCACAAGAACCTTCTCAAAGATCCAAATCCACAAAAAGGTAATGAAACGCGAATTCACCAATGCACAAAAATTGATAAAACTTATTAATGAAAATCACGAAAATTGGTGAAGCATAAATTCCAGAAATCAACACACGAAATTCAAAAATCACAAAAAGGGGGAGGCCTATCACAAAATGGGAGTATGAAAACTCACCAACACGTGTGTCACAAAACGACTCATGGTAGCTAACCATTAATTTTGGGTCGAGGCTCCACAAGAATGGCCCAAAGATTGTGGGGCGCTACCTGTGACGCCCCACCTCTATACCCACGCTAGCCAAGAACACCCCGGAGTAGTGCTGTCAACTAGCACGGAGAATGAGGCTGTTGAGGAGCGACCATCCATGTAATTGCTTATCACACGGTGGCTATAAATAATCTTCGGAAACAAACATAGAAATAATCATATCACAAATCAGTCACAGACATCCATATCACAAAGGCGGAAGAAGATATGAATATATAACTAACACATGAAAGTGTACATCAGAGTAGTGGTCAGTAAGTCCCACGATAATACAAAAGAATAGCAACACGTGCTATACAAAAGAATACAACTATGAGTCTATATCTCAAGTGTATACAATAAAAACTGCTAATCTAAACAGTTAGCCAAAAGTCAGAGTGATGAATCCCTGGGAAGAAGTCAAGCAGAAGCACCTGTAACATCTCGGTCTGACCCGAGTATTATTTAAGAAAATAATAAACGGGTCAGTCTAGCTATAAATATCAGATGACATGATATAACATAAAAGATATGGCATAAACATAAACATCCATAATGACATACCACTATAAGTATGTAAATAATGATCAACAGAAGATCAATCAATAAGAGATAATCAATATCACAAGAATCTTCTCAAAGATTCGAAAAGGGAATCATTCCCCAAACTTGTACTCATAACAAGTCAATGACATAAATTCTAGAAATCAATGCAAGAAGTCCAGAAATCATAGAAAAGAGAAAGAGGCCTATCACATGACGGTCCGAAGACCAAGGGGAGCTACCCCACATGTGTGAATGGAATCACACAGATTAAGGTCCAGACTAACCAAAAAGCAAAAAGGTATGTGTGAGTGGAATCACACAAGTGGTGTCTAGTCTAACCTCGCAACAAGAGACATCGCACAGTTGCTAGTCTAAATCATCAGAATGATCGTCATGATCAACGAGAAGTGTCAATTACACTAAGCTAGTAGATATAGAAGTTTAGCTTCATGTCCCATAACCACTTGCTTAACTTAAATATTTACGAACAAACTGTAAATCTTCACTAATAAAATTGTCACAAGAGGTTCAATCGAACAAGTCCAAGAATTAACCGACGAAGTGAACGCAAGCGTTTCATACCACTTGTTTTACTAAGTCGTTTAATTAGATTTCTCATCCGAGTGAGGTAAAGATTTGTATATACTAATAGATTGGAAAACGGTTTAAGAAAACAGCTTTGTTATTAAAAATAGAGTTGAAATTGTTTGTTAAAAGAGTTTTGATATTTACTACTAGCATTGAAACCTTTATATTATAAAGTGACAAAACACAGAAGCAATTGTAGAAACAATCAGTCACAAAAATCGCATACGGAGATGTGAATAAAATCCAAGGAAATCAGCTCAATGTTTTTCAGATAAGATCCCCTACGGAGGGGGGGTCCAGGGGGGGTGGCAACCCCCCAAGGTGGGGGTGCGGGGGCAACGCCACCGCTTACGGGGTTCGACCTAGAGGTGTTCGCGACCTAACGATGACTCACGACCCAACATGGCCGACTTAACAGAGTCGAGCGACCTAAGGTAAATGGTCCAACGACCTAACTCGAACGACTTATCTGGAGCTTAGGTCGGAGACGACCTACGAGATAAACCAGGCCGACTTAGTGGACGAGCGACCTAAGGTAAACGGTCCAACGACCTAACTCGAACGACTTATCTGGAGCTTAGGTCGGAGACGACCTACGAGATAAACCAGGCCGACTTAGTGGACAAGCGACCTAAGGTAAATGGTCCAACGACCTAACTCGAACGACTTATCTGAAGCTTAGGTCGGAGACGACCTACGAGATAAACCAGGGCGAGCGACTTAACGTTTGCCTAGAGATTATAGGTCGGAAACGACCTAAGACTTAAAGCTTAACTCGCGAGCGACCTACGGCTTAAGGCCAAATTCGTGAGCGACCTACGACTTAAGGCTTAACTCGCGAGCGACCTAACTCCGAAGTGCCAATACTTCCAGAATGACCTAAAGCCCTGCGACCTATGGTACTAACTCGCGAGCGACCTAACGACTTAACTCGTGAGCGACCTAATTCTGAAGTGCCAATTCTTCCAGAACGACCTAAAGTTAACTCGTGAACGACTCACGACCCATGGACGAACGACTTAACTCCGAACGACCTAAAAATGGCCAGAACGACCTAAGTGCAGAAAATTCACCAAAATGCTAAAAATTGGAGTTTTTCGCCAATCCAATCCAAACCAAATGCAAATGTGCATGCAAAAGTGATAGGGAATCATTCCCAACAGTCCAATATAGTTATAGACTAGATTTGTGAGACAAAAATCTCACCTTTGCACCAAATATCAATGAAAATGAAGTTTTAAGCAAGCAAGAATCAATCCTTCTTCTATCTAAGCACAAGAAGCTTGAATCCAATGTCTTCTTCTTGAATTTGGAGTAGAAAGATGGATTGCAATTGAATTTGAGTTTTGGAATTTTAATTTCCCATTCCCTCCACCATTAATGCCAAAGCTTGATTAGTTAGGAAATTTATGAAGAGTGAGGAGAAGAGGGTTGGAACTTGGGCTTAATAGGCTAAACTAACCCAAAGTCCAAAGCGGGAAAAGTTAGTGAAATTTCACTAACTCCAAACCTATCGATGTTTATACTTAAAAAAGTTGTAAACGACATTTCGAACTCAATGGAAGTGGTCTCGAGTCCTAATTTGACCGTTTGCAAAAAGTAGCTTTTCGGACCAAAATCCGATTAACGAGTTAATATTTAAATAAAATATTTAAATATAAACTCGATAAATATGCGGGTTGTTACACTACCCCACATACGTGAGTCGAAACATCACACAAACAGGGTTTACTCTCCCTCGTAGACAAAGAGACATCGCTCAATTGCTAGTCTAAAACACAAAAATGATCGTCATTAATCATAAAGAAGTGTCAATTACACTAAACTAGTAAGTATATGAGTTTAGCTTCATGTCCCATAACCATTTGCTTAACCTAAATATTTACGAACAAACTGTAGATCTTCACTAGAAAATTGTCACAAGAGATTCAATCGAACAAGTCCAAAAATTAATCGATGAAGCAAACACAAGCGTTTCATATCACTTGTTTTACTAAGTCGTTTAATTAGATTTCTCATATGAATGTGGTAAAGGTTTATATATACTAATAGATTGGAAAACGGTTTAAGAAAAGAGCTTCGTAATAAAATAGTGTTGAAATCGCTTTGATGAAAGAGTTTTGATATTTACTACTAGTATTGAAACCTTTATATTTTTAAAGTGACAAATCACAAAAATGATTGTAGAAACAATTAGTCATAAAAATTCACATTCGAAGACGTGAATGAAATCCAAGGAAATCAGCTCAAAATGCATCAAAGTGGAAGTTCCCTGCGACATAACAAAATTCAACAAAGGAATTAGGCGCGACCAAGATGGCGCGACCTAACACGACCGAGCTAAAGATGCAATGGAACGACCTACAGGTCAAGCGACCTAAGGTAAGACAAGTCGAGAGACCTAGTGGAAATGAGGTCATGCGACCTAATGGAAGTGAGGCCAAGTGACATGAGCGAGCGACCTAAGGGTTGAGCGAGTTAACGTCTGAAACACGGCCGAGCGACCTAACGAGTCACTACCTACTAGAAAGTGCTTGCATAGTCGAGCGACCCAAGGTGAAGCGACCTAGAAGCCAGTGACCTAAAGTGGAGATGGGGTCAAGCAACCTAACGGATTGCGACCTAATGTGAAAAAGGGCCGAGCGACCTAATCCATGGCGATCGACTTAAGGTCTAACGACCTAAAGGGAAACGACCAAAGGTCCATCGACCTAAGGTGGGTAGGCCGAGCGACTTTGTGGTCGAGGGACCTAGCTCGTGGAGAGCTAAACGTAGGCAGAACGGCCTAAGGGCTAGCGACCTAATGCATGGCCGAGCTAACGACCTAAGCACAGAAATTCACCAAGAACACTAAAAATTGGAGTTTTTCGCCAATCCAATCCAAACCGAATGCAAATGTACATGCTAAATTGATAGGAATTCATTCCTAACAGTCCAAGGTAGTTATAGACAAGAATATGAGATAAAAATCTCACCCTTTTCACAATTTAAATGAAAAATCAAGCTTGAAAGCGAAAGAAGAAGCAATCCCACTTCAATCTCAACACAAGAAGCTTGAATCAATGGCTTCTCTCTAGATTTGGAGTTGGATGATGGATTTGCAAGAGAACTTGAGCTTGGAATTTTAATTTCCCATTCCAATCACCATTTTTGATGAAGCTTTAGTGTTAGGAAATTTATGAAGGAATGAAGAGAAGAGGGAGTGGAGGTTGGGTCTAATAGGCTAAGTCCAAACTAAAGCCCAAAGCGAAAAAGTAGTGAAATTCCACCAACTCCAAACATATCAAAGTTTATACCTAAAAAGATTGCAAATGTCATTTCGAACTCAATGGAAGTGGTCTCGATTCCTAATTTGACCGTTTGCAAAAAGTAGCTTTACGGACTAAATTCCGACTAATGATAAAATATTTAAATAAAAAATCGATAAATATGTGGGTTGTTACAGCGTATACGGTTGTTAAAGTGGTTTTCAGAGTTGGCAGAGAGTATGACAACTTTCGATCCCGGTCTCTTTAACAACCAATAGTTATTATAACACCGCGGTCTTTTCAAAATAGTTTATACTTTAAAACCAGAATATGATATCCCTTTTCAAAACCATATAAATATGATATCATTTTCCTCTTTTAAAACCAAATCAATATGACATCATTTCAAATATATCCTTTTTCTAAAACCATACCACTTTAAAATTTATGATATCTCGAAACCATGCATTTGAATTATAACTCTTCAAAACATAATAATTCGAAATCCATAGCTTTAAAACCATAACTCTAAATGGTTTGGATATTCTAGCAGTATATAAAATAAAATGGCTTGAATTTAAAATTACATTATAAAGTAAATAATTTCCATGACTTTAGAATTTTATTCTCTTTAAATTAAGTCTAAATCCATAAATTTTAAATTCACTTTCAGTTTTCAATAAACCACTTCAGTTTGAATATATTTCAAATATGAGTATTAATCAATTAGAAACTAAGGTTGGAAATTTCTATTCAACAATTCAATGTCCCATTATATAGTTTGAAATATTTGCATAATAAATCCATAATCATTTAAATAAAATTCAAATTACCTATAACTAAATATTTCCTTCAATTTATTTATACTAGAAATATTCATTTAATTCATATTGAATAAAAATTCAGTTATAAACATCATACCCTTTTAAAATTTCAAGTTAATAAGTTCTACATCAACTTATGGAGTTTAATTCTTAAATAAGCTCAATTCCAAATAAATTTTCAATTTACCTTCAAATTTTAAATGATTTAAATCATTAAAACTCTATATATATTCAATATCTTAAAAATGTACTTAACCATATAATATAAAATAATCAAACTCCATTATTCAACTTTATTTATTTTATTTAACAAATTTATACATAGCATAAATTCAATAATTTCACTATATATGTATATACAAAATAATATTTATATAATATCAAAAATTAATATTTATTTAACCTTATCCCATCCAAACCATATAAATCATTTTCAAAATATTTATATATATAGACTGACGGTGTCTGTATAAAATTTTCTATCCTATGGTCATGTGATACAGATATTTATCATTTCAATCCGCAATTTAGAAATAAAATTTTATGGTTATATATCATTTCAAACCGCAATCCCGAATGCAATAAAATGCATAATAACTTACAGTTTATGATGATATAAATAAAAATCCATTCGTCCATCATAAAATCATACATCCATTCATCAAAATCATCTTCCAATTCAAACAACACATCAACATATAACGAATAATAAACAACAGGTATCAACTAGCAGTTTATATTCAGCAATAATTTAATTAACTTTTTAACTGGCAGTTTATATGAAATAAATAAATAAATAAAGAATTTAACTGGCAGTTTATATTAAATAAATAATAAGTAACAATTTAATGAAATTAATATAATTTAACTAGGATGATGATTGAAAATATGCCAAACAGTTATAAATTAATTTCTAAACACATCATAAATCAATTTAACAAACATAAGAAATTTTAGAATTATGAGTGGGTTAAAAAACTCGCCTTTTGAATTTAAATTGAATTTAAATCCAATTTAAACCCAAAATTTTGACAGTCTCAGAATTCGTCCAAACCAACGTCAAAGTATCCGGAATTTCAATACGATCATAACAAAAAAACCGCACGTGAAACAGAAATCGTATGAGAAAGTTACACATGTTAAATCATTTGAAATCAAAAATAAATTAAATTAAAACAAAACAAAACCTACCTAAAAAAAGGCCACGTTACCCCGTAAATCACGATACATTCTTCCCAGCACACGCGCACAGTACACACGAGACCGAACACATTCTCACGACCGAAGCCATGCGTTGATCTCCCAAATACTCCACCCTTCGACCATCTTAGCCTACGCCGCCACCACTATTCGCCTCGCCTTCGCCGCATGCACCCACACCCTAAAGGCCATCTCGCCTAGTTTCCCCCTTCGACGCCACCATCGCTTCAAAGATTAGGGTTTTCGAACCCTAATTTACCAATTCCCCCCGCCATAAATCTATTCAACTCCGACGACCACCACCATAAGGTTCCCCTCCACAATCTCTATCAAACCCATATCTCAATTTCGCCAATCGCTGACTTGACTGAAAACCACCAACTAGAACTTTGACCATGATTTTCAGTTGATTCGATCACTATCTTGAAAAACGAACAGCGGATGTAGGTTCGTATCATTGAGATCTTCGATATATATTTTTTCCAAATTTTTCCAAGGAGTTTGAATTTTTTGCAGTTGATTTTTGAATTGAAACTTGAATCGGATAAACTAGGGTTTACAGCCATTCATGTGACAACTCGCTTTTTCACACGCTTCAAATCAAAACACGTGCCAATTCAAACCATACGGAAGGACGGATTGTTATGGGGTAAAAAAACAAGAAAGAATTAAAACAAATAGAATCTCACAGCGGAAGGATAAAATATGATAATCAAATATACAGTTCATGAAGCTATTTTTAAAATATTTAATTTTACTTACAATATATATCAGAGTTATACATACCATAGAATATCAATAATGCGGCGGAATACAATAGTGTAGTGGAATAAAATAATAGGTAATAGAAATAAAATCTTCTTCTTCGTCCTCCACAGCTAGAGTCTTCGAATCCTGAAATACTCAGGTTGATCCGAGCGAATTGAAAAGACAAAACACTCGAGTCAGAACTAAAAGATCTTATGTAAGTTAAATCAACAGAAATAAATATGAGTGCAGTAACTCAAGAGATGCTCGGGATTTACATCGCTTAAGGATCCGTTAAACTATTTACTATGTAGTATATTTCGCTATTATAATAGTGTATAATTGTAAAATAAACTTACTTTTAAATAGGGTTAAGGGTTTAAATTTTTCACCTTAACACATTTATATATTCCCATGGTCTATACAGTACCGTAATCTCCCCCGTACTGGGCGTCGTCAGAGGGCACTCCATAGGTATGATACAAAACCAAAATCGTGTAAGGCACACTAGGCTAGGTGAAACGGCACAACTAGGCAATGCCAGAGTAGATATACCAGTTACGCTTCCGGGTCGGTGGTAACACATAGCAGCTACTACCGCCTACCTCGAAAAACACCCCCAAAATCAAAAGTAAAAAGTGGCCAACGAAAAATCCAAAGTCAAAGTAGAATAGCGAAGGGATGTGTCCGATAAAAGGTGCTACCATTTTAACCCATCGATCGCTCCTGTTTTAGCCACCTTATGCCAACTCACGGGAGTTGGGTCCGCGTATTTACCTCAAAGGAAACGCCGCCACCATCCTACTTCATTCTGGAATCTCCACCGCGTACACGGTTATTACAATGGTTTTCGGAGTTGGCAGAGAGTATGACAACTTCTGATCTAGGTCTCTTTAACAACCAATCGTTATTATAACACCACGGTCTCTTCAAAATAGTTTGTACTTTAAAACCAGAATAAAATATCCATTTCAAAACCATATACTTACGATATCATTTCTATTTTAAAACCCAAATCAATATGATATCATTTTTATTTCAAATATATCTTTTTTCAAAAATCATAGTACTTTCAAATATATATACCTTAAACCCATAGCTTCGAAACAAATTTTCAATACTTAAATGGTTTACTAATAAATTACTTTATAAAGTAAATTTGCTTTTTAATTTCTCAAATCAATTCTAAATACATATTTGAATTCCCAAGTAAACTATTTTAATTTCCATATATTTCAAAGTTTTAAATATTCCACCATTTCAAAACTAAATTTTTAATTCATATATATATATATATATATATATGCCAAATTCACTTTACTATTATTTTGTTTTGAAATACTTACTTAATAATCTAGAATCCTTTAAATAAACTTTCAAATTCAATAATTGAATATTCCTCAATTTATTTAGACTAGATATATTCACTTAAATCATCTTAAACCCGAATTTAGTTATAACACCATGTTCTTTTTAAATCTAAATTTCAATAAGATCTTAATTAAATAAAATCACAAATCAATTTCAAAACTATCTTCTCAACTTTGATTTATAAAAATAAATATAAACTCTATATTAGAATGTAAGTAAACACTTATCCATAATATATTTTAAAAAAATCAACTTTATTATTAAACTTACTTCATACTTTAAACAATTTTGTACATAGCTTAAAACCAAGAATTTAACTATATATAAAATAACCTTTATTAAATATCCGAAATCAATATCTTATAAAACCATATATATATTTCTTTACGAAACCATATAAAATCATTTCATAATATATATATATATATATATATATATGCACACCACGGTGTCTGTATAAAATTTTCTATCCAATGGTCAAGTGATACGGATATTTATCATTTCAATCCGTAATTTAAAATAAAAATTATGGTTATATATCATTTGAAACCGCAATCCCGAATGAAATGAAAATGCACAGTAACTTGCAGTTTATACAAT
Source organism: Allium cepa (assembly GCA_030765085.1). Lineage (NCBI taxonomy): Eukaryota > Viridiplantae > Streptophyta > Magnoliopsida > Asparagales > Amaryllidaceae > Allium > Allium cepa. Next base: position 118,495,721 of record CM060943.1, read on the forward strand.
ATAAAGTACACCATCCATTCATCCATTATAAAATTATACATTCATTTATCACAATCATCATCCAATTCAAACAATATATCAATGTATAACAGGTAATAAATAACAGGCATTTACTGGTAGTTTATTATGCAAAATAAATTAAATAAAAATTTAACTGGTAGTTTATATGCAATAATAAATTAAATAACAAGTTAATTAAATAAATGCAAATTAACTGAGATAATGATGAAATATATGCCAAATAGCTATAAATAAATTTCAAATCACATCATAAATGAATTTAATAAACATAAGAAATCTTAGAAGTTGCGAGTGCGTTAAAACACTCACCTTTGATTTTAGCCCATAAAAGTCCAAACAGAAGCGCAAAACTCAACAATCTCCAAATTCAACTAAATCAATTTCATGTTGTCCGGAATATAAATTTGAATCCAACAGAAGAAATGGCGTATGAATCAAAGTTTTATGCAAAAGATATTCATGTTATAAGAAATATTATTAAAATAAAAATTAGTATGCGTTAAAAATATATATAAATAAACAAATTTTAATACTTACGTTTTCTCAAGATGAGGTTTCAGGAAAAGATTGAAGAACAACTAAGATGAGGACAGGAAGTGTACGAAAATGAAAAAAAATCATTTTTTAAAAGAATGCTTTTGGATTTGCAAGAATAAGAGCTTTTGAATATGAAGTGTTAGGAGAAAGAAGAAATAAGATGTAGGTTATTTATAATTAGGAAATGAATGTGGAGGGACAAAAATAAATGTCACGTTTTATTACTACAGCTTCAGGTATTAATAATACATAAGGAAATGTACGTTGGATGGAAAAGTTTGCAAACGAAAGTAGAATTTTGTATGCGTGAAAATGAGGTGGCAAGAATTAAAACAACCTAAAAGTGCTCAGGTATTAAACAGATGGAGAAATAAACGGATCAAGTATTAATAGTAAGGTAACTATTTTAAAACGTTAGTGAAACAACTAATAATAAAAGATTTTGAAATTCAAAATTATTTTTTTGAAACATAACCAAATTAACTTCATTAACTCAAGTAATATTCGAATTTCTACGCATTTAGGTTTTTTTGTCTACGCATAATAAATTTGTACTTACCTTAAAAATGAAAACATTTGATTTGTTTTTCCAAAATGATCTCTTATTACCATTAAAACACCCTTTTTGTTTAACACAAAACGTGCGTTTCTTTTATTAAATCTATTAATTGCAATCAACGTTTCCTTTCCTTTTAATTGAAACATTTGAATTACATTAATTGCAGTTACTTACAAAGTTAAATTTTAAAAACAGACAACTAAAATGGATAAAAAAATAGAACAATTGTTTATTTAAACACGTTTATAAATTTATTGTTTATACACAAGAGTAATAAATAGATTATTTTCCTATTCTTGCAATCTGTCTGTAAGCTAAAACACAGTTCAAATAAGCATATATTTCTTTTTTTAAAATCAATCTTTCTATTCTTTATTTTAATGAAATTAAACCTACATTCACAGATGAAACCTTCATTTTATTTGATGTAAATGTTTTTTTTTTCATTGAATCAAAACTTTCCTTATATTTTCACAAAGCATAAGCTGCTTTTAATTACACCTATTAATTTACAATTAGTATTCTCTCTCCTATTAATTAGAAATTTTCAATTACATTCATTTCAGTTGATTAAGTTTCAAAATGGACTAATGAATGTAATGAGAAGTAAAACCATTTTTTCTATCTAATAGTAATTTAAACATATTTACATTATTGGATACAAATAGTAATTACACATTTCTCACTAAATAATAGTTACTCGTCTCTACAATCAATCTTTCAGCTAACAAACATTTCAAATAAATAAACATATTTTTACTCTTTTACAAAACTTATTCATTTATATTCTTTTATTTTGATTTTCACTTCTTACTATTAAAGTAATCATTACATTATGAATACAATTACCATTTTTATTTCTTTTTATTACATCCACACTACAATTATGGTTTATCCACATTAATGTATCATTTTGTTGACATTTATTTGAAATTGATCAGTTAAATTGGTAACAACACCAATTGTCACCATTATACATTTTGTAATATTTGTAAGTTAATTCTTTACAAATAATTATTACAACAACTCTCATTACACTATACTTATTCCATTTCCATCCATTACACATTGTTTTCTTAATAAATCAACCTGTAAATTATTAATTGCCTTTTAAATCCTACTATAAATCAATGCACACATTTATTAAATTTTATACTCCAAATTTATTTATTCATCTTGATTCCATTCTTTTTATTAAATCCATTAGCACTCTATGAATGAAATTTACATTCTTACCGCATATTAGCTAAATTTACATTAACATAATACCTAAATTTAAATTTACGTTATTACCACATATTACCTAAATTTACATTATTACCACATATTACCACAAATTACATCATTTATTACTTTAGAAAATACCCAACATTTCTGTGCATCTTATTACATTTATATCTTATAGTTATTTTTTTTAAACTCATAATTGTGATACCAAGTTTCATTTTAAATTTCAATTGATTCCCACTCACATCTTAATAGCCTAAGTAAACTGGTAACAAATAATAACGGTCACTATTTTCCCTAAATCACATTTATAGGTTTATAGTTTACAACAAATGTTGCAATGACTAATATGACATTGATTTTATCCAATTAGCATTAAATTTATACTAATTCATCAATTTGTATAATATATCTCTTGTTTTCTTAAAATAAATTTATGTTTCTATTAAGTTTTCATTCATACTTTCGTTACTATATTAATAATCACTTTAGTAACGTTTATTATCAATAACAACATCATAATTACTTGTAGAACACTGATTTTTCAATGACCATTTATTATAATTTGAATTCATTAATTTAATTCAATGCTTACATTTTGTTTTCATATATTCAGTTTATTTCCAAATATTCCTATTTACAATCAATTTTAACCTAAACAGTTGTTTCAATCAATTTTAATTGCATTAAATTGGTTATTCATCAACTGCCATTAACATTACTACCTTAATTTATATACAGTTACTATTAATCAACGTATTATTCCATCCGTAAATTAAATGCCTACTTTTATTTACTCATATTTTAAATTTTATACCCAAATGCAACAAATTTACACTTTCCATTAACAAATTTACTACCTTAATTTTATACCCATTAACAATGGCTCCTGGCGTTTAGAAGCGGTCCTGGCGTTTTTTCTTCTCGCTCTCCCTGTCTAGTGCTCTTCCCGTCATCATTCATGTCCTTCTCCCCTCAGCGTCCTCCATCCCCCTCTTCTACTTGCTCTGGCCGATGCTTTAATTCCATGTCAGATGTAGATCTCGCTCGCCCTGTCCTCTTTTCGTCCAGAGATTTCCCTCCCCTCTCAGCAAACCGCTCCATCTCCCAGCCTTGTTCGACTGACGTGAACGTGGATGCAAACTGTCTTGCTTCTATTAAACCAGGTGAATCAAACTCTCTCCCTTATCATGGATCCAATGTAAATGTTGATTTTATTCCCTGTTCCGAATTGGGTCTCCATGATATGGATACTTTGGTTATGGACCGTTTGGCAAGCCCTAAGGGACCGTCGGCTTTAGATGCTTGTGACATAAGTGGTGCAGTTTGTGGCAGTCAAGCTGTTCGATTAAATGTCATTGTCGATGTTGGCACTGCGCTCACTGTTTCATCTCCTGGTGTCAATATGCACACGTTCGCTTCTCACAGTGTGAACCCCATCCCCATTCCTGTTGCTACATCTGGTGTTGTGGAGAGCCTTCCTAATGCCCCTTGCCCCCCTAGCTCTGCGGTTCCTAGATCTTGGTCTTCCCTCTTTACATCCATGCCCCGAAATGCGGGCGTATATGAACCGGTTGACTTCGAGATTGTTGAGGTAGACGGAGTTATGATCCCGCCCGCCTGTGTTATGCAAGCAGGAATGGATTTTTGGTCTGAATACGTTGTAGGATTCTTTTTGGACCCAAAGCATCGATTCCGTGATGTAGCTGCTGTTTGTCGTAGGGCCTGGAGATTGCAAGGAGGTCTTAGAGTTAAGTTGGTCGATTCATTGTACTATCTTTTGTTCTCCTCCCCTGAGGATCGTAGACGTGTTCTAGAGTCTGAACCCTCCTTTTTTGACGGCCAACCTTTTATACTTACCCCCTGGTCGCCGACGATAGCAAGTGTTCGTGAGCAAGTTTTTTCGGTCCCTGTTTGGGTTTATTTTTCCCAAATTCCTTCTGCTTTGCAGCCGTTGCTTGGCTTGAATTGGCTTGCATGCAATATTGGAAAATTGAAATGCTTTGATACTAATACGGTTGCGCGTGACAAGCTTGTTTTCGCCAAAGCCTTGATTGAGATTACTCCCGACAAGCCTCTTCCCACCTCTATTCCTGTTCAGCTAGCTGTTGGTCATGTGGCCAATGTTCGTGTTCGTTATGGATGGGTCCCTGATATTTGTTCCTCTTGTCATTCCTTTGGTCATACTGATGCTGTATGCGTGCGCTCTGAGGTTCCTGCTGCTGCTCCAAAAACTCCACTGCCCCGTCCTCCCCTTAGGAAATGGGTTCCCAAGGCCTCTCTTGTAGCTGCTGTCTCTAATTCTCCCCCTTCCTTAGTGCCTCCTTCCCCGGATCCTGGTACTGATCCTTCCGCTCCCCCTTTGGCTCCAGTCCTCTATCCGTCTCACGTTGTTTGGGCCAAATCTAAGTTCTCTTGGGTTGATTGTCGTACCGATATGAGATACAATCCAGTGGATAACACATATTTTCGATATATATCTGATGACTTATTGGATCTTCGATGTCTTTTCTATTGCATTTCTGGTGATTCCTTGGTTCTTGACGCGGATGGTGCATATGCTATGTCGAATTCTGAGATTCTTGCTGACCCTACCTGGGAACGATCTTTTGTCTACTCTTCATGCAGTGACTGTTATGACCCTACCCTTGCTGTTCTTTTCCGCCCCTTTATTGGACGTCTGGATGGTGGACCTATGATTTCTTCCAAGGATGATGAGGGTGTGACTGATTCTTCCTCAGCTGAGGAGAACTAGCGGTGATATATATTTATAGTAGATGTGACGTATCTGTCATGCTCCTGTTCTGTATTTGTTTTACATATTGTAGTTAAGGTGTCTTTGCCTTACTCCTGTACTTCAACTTTATTACTTCTGTAATAAAAGTGGTCGGTCCACTATAAAACCGTCGGCCATGCCAAAAAAAAAAAAATTACACTTTCCATTATTATATAAATTTGAATTCCATTCTAGTTAATATTTTTACTGGTAATTCACAAATTCAACATTCCCTTTTGTTTCTTATATTAAACTTATAACCAAGTATGACAATTTACAGTATTTCATTTAATTGCAATATAAATTTTAAATTGTTGATTTTAATTACAATTGATACATCTAATTTCTACATTCGCTCCCATATAAGTTATAAGATTTTTATTTCTTTCTAAATTTAAATTAAAAATCTTTTTAATTTAATTCATTTTAAACATTGAATTTTACGGGTCGTTACACTCTCCCCCACTCAAAATTTTTCGTCCCCGAAAAGGAAAAAAAGGGAAAAGAAGAATTAGGAAATCCAAATATCTTACTTAAAACATTTAATTTATAGACAAATACATTTTTCAAAATTAATTAATTTAAATAAAATATACTAATTTATAACCAATAGATCTTTTGTAATTAAATTAATAAAGTTTGGAAAACATTTTCAAAATTTTCGAAGTCCAAAATTTAAGAAAAATTTCGACAGAGTCTCCTTTGTACGGAGAGGCTCGTAAGAAAATATAATATCAAGTATAGCAATATATAACATATTTTTTTCCAAAATAATATATATCCTAACACGAGAAAATAATATAATAACGTTGTAAACCGTAATCCAAAAACGTACCTATTTGTCGGGCAATTTATGCTAATATTATGAAACCAAATGCAGTAGCAATTGCTTCTATAACCTGCATTTCACTTATATAATCTAAAAAGGTTAAAATATATATAAAATGAAATATTTAAAGTTGTTTTACCAATCAACAAACAAATCAATATACAACCATTACTTAAAATTACCATAAATTAATCATTTATTTATATCAACAAAATAAATAGTTGTTCGGGTTCAAAACATCAAATTGTACGGGATGAAAAATAACTACTAAGTGTACCCTTCACTCAACAGTCTTAGGTGAAACTATGTAACGACCCAGAATTTCTGTCATTTGAAATTCGTATAGTTAATTGATTTTAAATATTAACAAGTAAAATTTATAAGTCGTATAAATTTTATTTTGAATATATGGATTTAATTGGATAATTAAATCGATAATTTAATATGTGAAATTACAGAAATAATTGGAAATTGGTTTTAATGTGATTGAATATGATTTATAAAGTTGTATTAAATCATATTTGAGTTAGAATGATGTTATAGACTTTTAAATTTTAAGTAAAAGTTAAATTATACAAATTGAATATTTTAATATTTAATTGACGAGTAAAAATAGTCATTTTTCAAACAGTCTCGGATTTTCGACGAAACCAGTTTCATCGGATCCATAATGTTATATTATTGTAAGGTTTCATGTAACGATCCTGAATTTTGAACAATTTAAATTGAAAATATTTAATTAATTTTAAATATTTGAGATAATTTTAAATTGAATTCCAATAAAACTATGAAGTTGGCGATTAAATTTTTGAATTTAATCTATATTAAAGTTGAATAGAATTTGAATTTAACTTTGGAATTGAAAATTGAATATTGAAATTGTATTTTAAATTCAAACAAAGGACTTAGAGAAAAAAATAGTTTGGATTTACGAATTATATTTATGTAAACTTATAAATTGATGTTGAACTGTAAAACGTTTATAAGTTTATTTAGAGAAAAAAAATTTATACAAAACAAAATTTAATTCAAAATGAAAATAAAAATAAAAATATATATATAATAAAAATAAAGAATATACTAGTTAAAATTTTAACAACATAATTTTAAACAAAATAATTGGATTTAAAATAAGAAAGAAAATATAATATAAAAATAAATAAAATAAAATAAAATATATAAATATAAAATAAGAAGTATATACTACCTTACTTTGATCGGCTGTAAACACGCCTTAATTTACGCCTAAAACCCTGCCTTTCATCACGCTAAAATCACGACCCCTTCTGCTTAAAAATACGAAGCTCCCTTTACCAATTCATTCGAAAACCCTACCTAATCAAACCGAAGAAATAAAAAAAGGGCGGCCGTGTAATCGTTCTTCGTCTTCGATTCAAAATCTAGGGCTTCGGCTTCAAAAAAATTCGCTCGCGGCTTCAATATCGATCGCGTGCTTGCGTGCTCTTCACTTCGTTTGCAAAGGTGAGTCTTTGGCTCACGATTAATTTTATTTCAAGTTCTTAAATTTGTGGAATTGAATGCTTGGTTGCATGCTATGTTTTGGGGGTTATTGGTTATCATTTGCTCGGTTTATTTAATCTAAACTGATAGGAACAGATAAGTGCTTGGTTTCAAGCTATGATTTGGGGCTATTTGCTGTCACTTGCTCGATTTCTTGAACTTTAACTGATGAGAACAGATGCTATTTCATATTTGTTTTAAACTGTTAAGAACAAATGCAATTTGACAATTTGTTTTTAAACTAATAAGAACAGATGTTATTTAAAATTTAATTTAAATTGATGAGGGCAGATGCTATTGATTTAAGTTTTAAACTGTTAAGAACAGATTCTACCCAATATTTGATATGTGTTTTAAATTGATAAGAACAGATGCTACTTAAATGTTGTTGAACTAAGTAGCATGCATTTTGTGGTCTGCCTTGTTGCTAAGTCATTTCTGTTGACATGTTGTTGCATTCCTCTCTTGTAAACCTGAGAGTTGAGTTTTTTTTTTTAAAAAAAAATCTGGGAAAACTCAAATTTTTAAAAGCTATGTTTTAAATTAAAGTATAGTTGAATTAAATTCAAGTGAGTAAATCAATGATTTAAAAACAGTTTCTACTTTTAAAACCAAGCCATCTTGATTTTGCAGAAATTAAAGTTTAATTTGAAATGTTGTTCAAACAACAAAATCAAAACCAGTGATTAGTAAAATAAAAATGAATAATAACAACTACCCTATTCTTTCTTTTGGCAAGTAAACATGACTATTTATAGGTTGTTTGAAATTCCATATGTGCATGAGTTTGAATTTGCTTGTTGACTGTTGTGAGAATACCCTGCATATTTTCTTGAATATGCAGAAAAGAGTGGTGCAAATTGTTCTGGTAATAAAGACAGGTATTGAGTATTGCATGCATAATGTTGTTCCAGTCTTCATATCCATATATGACTTCCCATTCACCCGTTGGACCTAGTTTGTCCTGTCCACTGTTCTATATGTTTGCATAGTTGATGTTCTTTGTAATTGCATTCACTTGGCATTGACTTGTAGTATAATGGTTGCACATTCGTGTCTGCTGTCATGGTTGTTGTGATGTCATCTATGCATTGACACTATTCTCTGAAATAAGTGCGCGAATGAATACGATGAAAGGATATGAATGTATGTATGGGTTTATATGAATGAATGCTTGCTGTGGAAAAATATGTGATTGGGCCTGTTCTTGAATTTAAGTTTAAAAAAAAAAAAAAAATTCATTCTCTCTTGATATATTTATTGTTTGAGCTTGTCCCTGTTGTCACCCTGGATTCGGTGCCTGTAGTGTTGTTGCCACTTACTTGAATTCGAATTGTGCTTCATGCTAGCATTTTTTTCCCTGCATGTACTCAATGCGGGACTGACTTCGTGTCTGTCTTAATGTTATGGTCTTTGATTTGTGAAATGTTTTGAGCCTGTTTGCACTGCTTTGATTTCCTGCTTTGACATTGCTATTTGTATTGCTTTGTCTGATGCCTTCTTGACACTTTTGTCTGTGCATTGGCCTTGAGTTGAACCTAGTTTTGAAACTTGGGTTTGACCTTGTTTTGATCTGATAGCTGTGTGTTTTTGTTTGATGCACACGTGTTGGCGAGGCAGTGCACATGTGTACAAATATACGTGTGTACTGCAGCCACACGGGATTGACAGATTTTAAAATTTGAAGTTGTTAATAATGAAAATCCATAATAGAATTTAAATTGATTCATTTGATTCATCATCTCTGTTACCATTTTATTCAGTTCATTACAAATTTATTTACTTGAGTTAAGATTAATCCTGACTCGAGTGTTTTGTGTTTTGCAATTAACGCTGGGGCAGACCGAGTATTTTTACAGCTTGAAGATTTTCAGGCCGCGAAGTTAGAGAGAGGGGAAAGCACTTCACTGAAGTTTTTCGAAAAAAAAAAATTTTTTTTTTTTGTACTCTAAAAGATATATATATAGATAAATTGTTCCGCTGTATAAAAATTTAATGCATTGTACAAACTCTGATATATGTATGTAAGAAAAATTCATTTATGAATAATATTATGATTATTTTGTGATTCTGTGGCTGATTCTGTTTAAACTTTATAAACTGAACAACAATCCGTCATTTTGAACGTTTCGAGTTGGTTTAATTACCGACTAGAGGCGGTCAGAGCGGCGGGTCGTTACAAAAGTGGTATCAGAGCTTTGGTTTACTCAAAGCTCGGTTTATGATGTTTAATATGAATAGTTACTAGAACCACTATAAAGAAAGTGTTTTCAAATTTAAAGAAGTTAAAAATTGTTTTCTTTAAAATAAAAGGTATTTTAAAAGTTAGAATTTTTTGAAATTTCCCTTCTCTAAATTTAGGTGCGATAGTTTATATTCGGTGAGGTCTCATTAGATTTGAGTTTCGATCGTTCGGAAACTCATTATCGAATTATTGAGATTTATGAAAATGAAATATGAGTTAAGAGAACTAGTGAATTAGTGAATTGGTTTAAATTGGTTTAAATCAAATATTTTGAATATTTCAAGTAATAATTGGGAAATAAAAGGATATGTTAATTTGGTTATAACCAAGAGAATTATTGAATTATAACTCGAGAATTTGACTTTGAATTCTTTTGAAATTGATTTCAAACGTTGTGAAGAACAAGTTAGTAAATAAATGAATTATAAGTATTTAACTTATAAATGGACTTTTGAGTATATAACTGAGTTATATAAATTGAATTGAATAGAATTAATAAAAGATTTATAAATTGAAGTTTTATAAATAGAAAAGGAATTTATGAAGATTGTTTATAAATTCGAAACCAATTGAATTTGATAAGTAATTTGTTGTAGCTTATTAAAGGAGATATATCCACGATTTTGGACAGTGGGTAATCCTTTAAAAATAAAAATAAGTTGTAGAAATGATAAAAAAAAATTGGTTGACAAAGCATATTCACGATTTTGGACAGTGAATATATTATTGACTAAAACGGATATGTTTTAGGGAAGTGATATTATGAAATGAAATTTAATTGTTGATTTAACTGTATGAATCAAACTGAGTTTGATGTAAAGTTTATATTTCAAGTTTAGACTAATGTCTGAAATAGTTAATGTGGAAATATAGATCTAATGGAACCAATTTGATGAATAATTTACTAAAGAACTAGTTGATTATTTTTGAAATAGAAAGCAAATGTAAAGTTCAAATGAAATTTAGATTTCAAATTTGAAGTTGTCAACATGATAATCCATTATAAGTTTAAATAAATTCAGTGATGAATTTGAGTTTAAATGTGCGGAAAATTAAATTAAGTGAAAAACTTAATATTGAAAAGTTTGAAATCGGTTTAAAACTAATACTATGAAAAGTATGAAGAATTCAAACTATGAATTAAGTTGAAGTTGAAAAAGTTAATGGTTTTAAAGATGTTTAAAATGCATTAACTATTGAATACCTAGATTTCAACATTCAATTGTTGAAATAGACGTTTTCGAGAAAATTAAGGAAATGGTGCACTATAACACTGTTGTTATAGTAAATGGTTTCCGGAAGGAAATGTTATTTATAGTATTGGGATTTATATATCTATCTTAAATCCGAATCCCTATACTAGTGGTTTTGAGTTGTCGTAACGATGTTTTACAAAACATTCGTTTTAACTCAAATAAATGTGTTTAGAAGAATGATTTCCTTAAAGAATGGAATATATACTTAATTTTGATTCAAGTATATTGAATATTTTTCAAAGTGTTGAAAATAAAAGATTTGTGAATTACTTATTATTGAATAAGTATGGGAATGTTTTCCAGTATGAAATGAAAGGTTTGAAATTTTATCTTTTAAAAATAAATTGAGAAATGAATATTTGAAATTAGTTTCAAATGGCTAAGTGTGAAAATTATATATCTTGTAAAGATATTTTTTTGAGAGATTTGAACAATTAGTTCAATTTGGAAATTTTTCAAAAGGATTGAATCTTGAGTTAAAATTGAGTTTAACTTTGACACCAAAAACAATATAAGTTCAACTTTGAATTTTGGATAGTCGATTGGGATTGTATGTCTAACATTGTGAATTGATGACATATCATTTGATCTCTATTAAATATATATCTGTGGTGGCGGAGAATTTATTCTTTTAGCTTAACACCCTTCTCTGAGACGTACGAGCTTAGAGGTTATATATCGATAGACATCAATTATGTGTTGAGAATTGACGATGTAACGTGAAATCCAAATCGAATGTGAAGTCGATAATGAATTGGATTGTGAATGTGAATTAGGTTTGAGATAACCTTAAATTTTCAAATCGATTTAGAGGAAAATTTTAAACGTGATGGAAAATTGGAATCCTCTATTTGTAGTGAATGTGAAATGAGTTTTCGTAACTTATATATGTGAATATAATCGAAAACTATCAGTTTGGAAAGTCATTATTATGAAAATCCTGTGTAGGTTTACATAGATATGATATGTACGAAATGTGAAATGAAGTACTATATGTATATGACATATGTTTTCTAAAAACTGAGGATATGGAAATGTACCTTCCAATTATTATGTGTGAAGGTGATTGGAACTCGGTGGAGTGTCCATTGTAAATCGTAGCTACGTAGAATTCCATTAGTGGAATGTCCAATGGGACTAATATGATATCCCCCACGATGGATCATCGTGTTTGGGATTATGTGATTGATGCTGGCGTAATTCGTGGGGCATGATGCCTACAGTTACAAGCGATTCCACTGAGATAGTGGCGCAACCGCCGAGTAAACTGCAATCTGGAAACCGAAGCGAAATTCGAGGGGCGTGATGCCTAAGGCTACGAGCGATTCTACTGAGATAGTAGCGTAACCGCCGTGTGGACCGCGATCTAAGGCGATAACCATGGCGAAATTCAGGAGTGATGAGAAATCTGAGATTACAAGCGATTCTACTGAGATAGTAGCGAAACCGCCGGGTAAACTGTGATCCATGGGGGAACGGGCTTTCCATATCCATTTTTAAAAGAATTTTTAAAAAAGTATTTTCACTGGGAGTTGAAGCAAGTATGTTTAGTACTTGGAGATTTTTAGTCTTGCGTCTGGCCAGCGTATGCCTAAAGTCTGTGAGAACGACGATGGACTTGTTAAACTTTGAGTTATCAAGTATTTTCAAAACTTTGAATAGAAAATCAATAATCTGAAATTAGAATTACACAATTCTAACTTAATGAATTAAGGAAGAAGATCTTTAAAATATCTTGAAAGTCCACAGTTTTGGATAAAGATATATTATGCAAATATTTAGCATGAAAGATTTCAAGTTTAAAAATCTGAGTTTTTGTAAGTCAAAAATTTAGTAAAAGACATTTGTGTCTTGATTATTGAAATCGATGAACAAAACTAGTGAAATGAAATAAATGGAATGAATTCTATATTTATTTATGAGTTTGAAACTTGGTAAAATTGTGTAGGATATAAATATCGCTGAGATTTTAGCAATCGTTTTTCCTAACTTATAATTTCGGGACGAAATTCTTTTAAGTAGGGGAGATTGTAACGATCCTGAATTTTGAACAATTTAAATTGAAAATATTTAATTAATTTTAAATATTTGAGATAATTTTAAATTGAATTCCAATAAAACTATGAAGTTGGCGATTAAATTTTTGAATTTAATCTATATTAAAGTTGAATAGAATTTGAATTTAACTTTGGAATTGAAAATTGAATATTGAAATTGTATTTTAAATTCAAACAAAGGACTTAGAGAAAAAAATAGTTTGGATTTACGAATTATATTTATGTAAACTTATAAATTGATGTTGAACTGTAAAACGTTTATAAGTTTATTTAAAGAAAAAAAATTTATACAAAACAAAATTTAATTCAAAATGAAAATAAAAATAAAAATATATATATAATAAAAATAAAGAATATACTAGTTAAAATTTTAACAACATAATTTTAAACAAAATAATTGGATTTAAAATAAGAAAGAAAATATAATATAAAAATAAATAAAATAAAATAAAATATATAAATATAAAATAAGAAGTATATACTACCTTACTTTGATCGGCTATAAACACGCCTTAATTTACGCCTAAAACCCTGCCTTTCATCACGCTAAAATCATGACCCCTTCTGCTTAAAAATACGAAGCTCCCTTTACCAATTCATTCGAAAACCCTACCTAATCAAACCGAAGAAATAAAAAAATGGCGGCCGTGTAATCGTTCTTCGTCTTCGATTCAAAATCTAGGGCTTCGGCTTCAAAAAAATTCGCTCGCGGCTTCAATATCGATCGCGTGCTTGCGTGCTCTTCACTTCGTTTGCAAAGGTGAGTCTTTGGCTCACGATTAATTTTATTTCAAGTTCTTAAATTTGTGGAATTGAATGCTTGGTTGCATGCTATGTTTTGGGGGTTATTGGTTATCATTTGCTCGGTTTATTTAATCTAAACTGATAGGAACAGATAAGTGCTTGGTTTCAAGCTATGATTTGGGGCTATTTGCTGTCACTTGCTCGATTTCTTGAACTTTAACTGATGAGAACAGATGCTATTTCATATTTGTTTTAAACTGTTAAGAAAAAATGCTATTTGACAATTTGTTTTTAAACTAATAAGAACAGATGTTATTTAAAATTTAATTTAAATTGATGAGGGCAGATGCTATTGATTTAAGTTTTAAACTGTTAAGAACAGATTCTACCCAATATTTGATATGTGTTTTAAATAGATAAGAACAGATGCTACTTAAATGTTGTTGAACTAAGTAGCATGCATTTTGTGGTCTGCCTTGTTGCTAAGTCATTTCTGTTGACATGTTGTTGCATTCCTCTCTTGTAAACCTTAGAGTTGAGTTTTTTTTTTTAAAAAAAAATCTGGGAAAACTCAAATTTTTAAAAGCTATGTTTTAAATTAAAGTATAGTTGAATTAAATTCAAGTGAGTAAATCAATGATTTAAAAACAGTTTCTACTTTTAAAACCAAGCCATCTTGATTTTGCAGAAATTAAAGTTTAATTTGAAATGTTGTTCAAACAACAAAATCAAAACCAGTGATTAGTAAAATAAAAATGAATAATAACAACTACCCTATTCTTTCTTTTGGCAAGTAAACATGACTATTTATAGGTTGTTTGAAATTCGATATGTGCATGAGTTTGAATTTGCTTGTTGACTGTTGTGAGAATACCCTGCATATTTTCTTGAATATGCAGAAAAGAGTGGTGCAAATTGTTCTGGTAATAAAGACAGGTATTGAGTATTGCATGCATAATGTTGTTCCAGTCTTCATATCCATATATGACTTCCCATTCACCTGTTGGACCTAGTTTGTCCTGTCCACTGTTCTATATGTTTGCATAGTTGATGTTCTTTGTAATTGCATTCACTTGGCATTGACTTGTAGTATAATGGTTGCACATTCGTGTCTGCTGTCATGGTTGCTGTGATGTCATCTATGCATTGACACTATTCTCTGAAATAAGTGCGCGAATGAATACGATGAAAGGATATGAATGTATGTATGGGTTTATATGAATGAATGCTTGCTGTGGAAAAATATGTGATTGGGCCTGTTCTTGAATTTAAGTTTAAAAAAAAAAAAAATCATTCTCTCTTGATATATTTATTGTTTGAGCTTGTCCCTGTTGTCACCCTGGATTCGGTGCCTGTAGTGTTGTTGCCACTTACTTGAATTCGAGTTGTGCTTCATGCTAGCATTTTTTTTCCCCTGCATGTACTCAATGCGGGACTGACTTCGTGTCTGTCTTAATGTTATGGTCTTTGATTTGTGAAATGTTTTGAGCCTGTTTGCACTGCTTTGATTTCCTGCATTGACATTGCTATTTGTATTGCTTTGTCTGATGCCTTCTTGACACTTTTGTCTGTGCATTGGCCTTGAGTTGAACATAGTTTTGAAACTTGGGTTTGACCTTGTTTTGATCTGATAGCTGTGTGTTTTTGTTTGATGCACACGTGTTGGCGAGGCAGTGCACATGTGTACAAATATACGTGTGTACTGCAGCCACACGGGATTGACAGATTTTAAAATTTGAAGTTGTTAATAATGAAAATCCATAATAGAATTTAAATTGATTCATTTGATTCATCATCTCTGTTACCATTTTATTCAGTTCATTACAAATTTATTTACTTGAGTTAAGATTAATCCTGACTCGAGTGTTTTGTGTTTTGCAATTAACGCTCGGGTCAGACCGAGTATTTTTACAGCTTGAAGATTTTCAGGCCGCGAAGTTAGAGAGAGGGGAAAGCACTTCACTGAAGTTTTTCGAAAAAAAAAAAATTTTTTTTGTACTCTAAAAGATGTATAAATAGATAAATTGTTCCGATGTATAAAAATTTAATGCATTGTACAAACTCTGATATATGTATGTAAGAAAAATTCATTTATGAATAATATTATGATTATTCTGTGATTCTGCGGCTGATTCTGTTTAAACTTTATAAACTGAACAACAATCCGTCATTTTGAACGTTTCGAGTTGGTTTAATTACCGACTAGAGGCGGTCAGAGCGGCGGGTCGTTACATTTCAAATTTCGTGTCAATCGGATTTACGGTTTGTCCAAGGCAAGCTAAAACGCACTGAAGTCGGCTTGAGTGAATTTTTAAATTTAAATAGTCGATTCAAAAACCTATCTTCCAAATACAATCGAATTGGCTCCCGATATTCCATTGCGTTCGGAATAGGGGTAAAACATTATGAACGCCAGACGGCACGCTTCGTTTGGAGTTCAGAAAAATTCTGGATGAATAGTGTCGCGAGAATTTTCTATATAAGGACCTCAATATTCATTATTTTCACAAATTAGGGTTTCAAGGTTACAGGCCGCCACTCTATTCTATCAATGGCCGAGAATGTCAATCCTTCTCCCGCAATTTTCTTCAAATCTACACATTTATTCGAGAAACTTTCTACTACAATAACGTAGAACACGACGAGATCGTTCAATCCAACGGTTATGATCGAAGATAGGCGTGTAATTCAACGACAATTTGAGCTTGAAGATGCGCCGTTCGTGCACGTTTCTCGAAGCACTAGGGCGACCGAGTCGCACATTGCTCTGGGCATGGGAAGCTTTCGCGTGGGGCGTTCGAATGGCGCTAACTCATCGTCATGTAGCTCGGTGTGGTGGTCGCGAAAATTCAAGGCTCGGAGGCGGCCGTAAGTTCATCTTCACATATTCGACCTGGGAAGAAGAAAGCAAGGCACGGCTCTGATCCTAGGGTTGTAAACCAACGGCCCAGATGAGAAAGTAAAAAAAAGGAATGTAAATTGATTTATTTAAATTCGTATAAACTTTAAACTACCATAACTTTTTCATACGAGGTCCGTTTTGGACGAAACAAATTGCTTCGGGTTCATATTGACGAATACTACGCGATGGAGCTGGATTGGAGTTGATTGGAGCTAGTGAAAATTTTAGGTAAAATTAAACGCGCATTTGATTTTATTCGAAATAAAACACTGCAACTGTATTTGAAACAAGGTGAGAACTTCTCACTCAATCGAAACTGTTTCGATTTAAATTTTAAATAGTTAGATTTAAAATTGCTTGATTGTGTGATTGAATGATAAATTATTATCTATTGTTTTGAAATAGACCGTATACGCCGTATATTAAGCGGATGTTATTAATTAAACACATATACCACGATATTCCACCTTGAAGTGGAATTGGTATTATATATGTACTTGGAGTTGATTTCCTGCATTATATAGCGGATGAGACCCTATTGCGCCGCATAATAGCGGATAATATTTATAAAACCCATATACCGCGATATTCCGTCTTGAAACGGGATTGGTATTGTGCTAACATCTGTGGATGCAGGGAAACTGTTTGGAGGGATCCAACTGGATTCCTCAATAGTATTGATTTATTTACAGATATTTGCGATATATTCCATTATCATATTAATGTATGATGTTTTGGATGCCGTGGTTGATGTATTGGTGTTGTTGCAGCATTGGGCATACTTTTACGGTTTTAAAATGTTAAAGTAACGATTTTGAATTTAAAAGGATTTTCAAGTGATTTTTGAAAAGTATACATTTTATTTAATTTTGGAATCAATTCGTTTTAAAATAAATAAACGTTATAATTTTTATGTTATAAAAATTTTGATTTTTGTGAAACATAACCGAAATGTGATTTTTGAAATAAGTAGTTGATTAATTTGAAAATGGTTTAAATTGGGATTTTTAAATTATTATAAACGATTTATATAAAAGATTTATAAAATTGAAATTTATAAATTAAAATATTGGAATTATGAAACGAGTTTTTATAAGTGTTAAAATAAAGTATAAATGGATTTCATAAGTGAATGAAATTTATAGATGTATAAATTGTGAAGTTATAAAATGAATACATTTTGTAAAATAAAAGATTTATAAGTAATTAAATTATAAATTGGATTTTGGCTATTTTAATGAGATATAAATAGAATTTTTTAATTAAGGGATTTTATAAGTTGAAGTTTTTATAAAATATACATATAAATGTGAATTTATAAACATTGTTTTATAAATCCGAAACCGACTTATTTTGATAAGTTAATTATTATAGCTTATTAAAGGAGATATATCCACGATATTGGACAATGGAAAATCCTTTAAATTAAAATATGTAGAAGTGTTGAATTTGACAAACGATTTATATTCACGATTTTGGACAGTGAATAATATATTAAAGAAATGTTTTAGGAAGTGATCTTTTAAATAGAATTAAAACGATTTGAAGTTGTTTTTAAAATGTGTCAAGGATCGAAACCATAGATTTCAACATTCATTGTTGAAATAGATGTTTTCGAGAAATAAAGGGGAATGGTGGACTATAACACTGTTGTTATAGTAAATGATTTTCGAAAGGAAATGTTTTATATAGTATTGGGATTTATATATCTATATTAATTTCAAATCCCTATACTAGTGATTTTGGGTTGTCCTAACGATGTTTTACGCAACATTCGTTTTGACTCGAATGAATGTGTTTAAGAGAATGTTTTCCTTAAAGAATAAAATATACACTTATTTGTGATTTAAGTATGTTGGATATTTTCCAAATGTTGAAAATAAACAGATTTGTGAATTACTTATTATTAAATAAGTATGGAAATTTTTTTCAATATGAAGTGAAATGTTTTGAGATTTTATCTTTTAAAGATAAATTGGAAGTGAATAATTGAAATCTATTTGAAAATCATATATCAATGGATATTTGAAAATTTAAATTCACATGGAATTTATAAAGGAAAAGGGGAATTTGTTTAAAATTAAACATTGATTTATTTTCGAAGTGTGGAAAAATATATCTTGTAAAGATATTTTTGGAAAATAAATAATTTAAGAAATTATTTGGAATCAAGTAATGTTGTGCATATCTATTATAGTTAAACAACCGGCTATCAATATTTACCTTTAAATGGGTATTTGTTGTGATTTGCTTGAATTTGAATGCTACACTTATTTTAAAATAAGCGATCGTTATTCGGTTTAGCTGGGAGAGGACCTTTGGGTCATGAATCCCATTCCGAATAGTGATACATCGTAATGGATAACATTTGAAGACTGGTGTTGAAGACCAGATATTTTCGAAAATGAAATGATTACCGTCGAATGTCTCTGCATCGGCTGATCTCCGATATAGAGATTTTATCACCCTTTGTGATGGAAAGTCCGGTCGTGATTAGTGAATATCCGGATTGCAAGGGCTTCTTTGGAAGTGCCTTCGGTTCCGTTCAATCCGGAAACCGACTTGTATGGATGTGTGTCTGACGTTACACATTGAGATGTAAAGCTGGTTTCTGTCAAATATATTTCTGTTGGTGGCGGAGAATTTATTCTCTTAGCTTAACACCCTTCTCTGAGACGTACGAGCTCAGAGGTTATGTAGTTGATGGTTACTATAGATACATTCCCAATTTGGTAATGTTGCATACGAAGTGCTGCTGAGCATTTGCTGATCAAAGCATAACTTTTGTGAAAAGCGCAGCTTTGTGGACGAGACTTTGTTGGACCTCACACCTCGGTAATGGTCAAAACAGGAAAGATGCAGTAAGGTTTAAGGGAGTAGCGCCCTTTAAGGTATGTCATTTGCTTCTGGATAGAGGTGGTATCATGGTATGGAGCCCAGATACTTAACCTATATTGTGGCTGCAAATTTATTTCTTTGTGGTTGTTGGTATTGAGGATCCTCGGATAAAGGTTGTTTACAACCGGGGGATGGCATACTCTTGTCAGTAGTTACCTACTTTTGCCGAGGTAACCCGACCTTGTGTTGTCAGAGATCTGGTTAGGTCCTTGATGCGTCTCTCCAGAGGCGTTTCCATGTGGAATGGGAAGTTCCTTGGCCTGACCATTTGTTGGAAAATCCAAAGAAACAATACGAGCCATGTACGGTTTTAGTTGTAGAACCTGCCATTTACTTATGATGGTCACCACTGTTTAGATGGTAGCTATAGTAAGCATAGTTTGGAATGTCTATGTTGGCTAAGATTTATATCATACTTTCAAAATGTTTTCCTACACTTTGCACTTATAGTAATAATATCAAAGAAATTTGCATATCAAGCATGTTTGACTATCATAAGGAGAAATCTCCTCCGATTCTGCATTTGCATTGTGTGTGTGTGGGAGGCCTTATGGTAGTTTCATTTTCCAAAAGCGTTGCGAATCTATTTTAAAAGTATTTCACTGCTTATTTTTAAAGATAAACTGTTTTAAGTTCTCACACCAATCCCATGACTGGCCTGGAGTTTATTGTTTCCTTCCTAAACTCTGGGTGCCCACCAATTTCTACACGGGCAGCCCAGAGTCAGGTTATCAGGTCATTCTGGAATTCAGGAGTTGCTGTGGAGATCTAGAGGCAAGCTGGATGGCGTAGCGTATCACTAGTTTACCATATTTCTTTTCCGCTGTTTGTTGTTGTAAACTCTGATAACGTAATGTGATGTGATGTAATGTAATAACTGATGCAGTTCTTTGTTTTAAAGATATTCATTTATCTATTATATGTTGTTCCGCTGCGATTGTGAGATTCTAATATTGTTTCTGTTTTCTTCTTTTTCCTTTATTACTTCTTCTATCTTCTACCTCTTCTTTAACCCTAAGGGTACGGTTTTCCGACCTTCAATTGCTCGGTAGTTGATACAGTGGACGTATTAATGTCAACTTTCGTATGTCGAAAATCCCTATCGTCACATTTGGTATCAAAGCATTTGGTTAAGCGACAATAACTCATTAGAGATAGAGTCAGCAATACTCTAGAATGAGTGTGAGTGTAATAATAGATATGAGTACGTATTTGTTAGTGAATATAAAAAATTGTTTTATATTATGATGATTGGTTTTTTGAGTGGTATATGGATTCTGGTCAATACGAGTAATTAAAGTTATTGATAAGAATCTCTAGACACTTGTACAAAACAAATTCGACACGATATCGTTTTAAAATAGGGTAAATGAAATAATTTTACCTAAATTATTTTCGTATATAAAAGAGAAAAAATTTCTGTGAATTATTATTATATATGATTGCTTGGTTGCTAGAAAGTGATGATATTAAATTATTATCATTAGAGTTAAAAAAGAAATTGAAATCGTAACTCCAAAGTTAAGAGATAAATTCACATACAAATAGAATTGGAGAATATAAATTGTAAATGTGATTTCTAATTTGAAGTAAAATTCCAGAGGAATATTTGAAAATATTTTGGAAGGGTTTGCAATTTGGAAAAGATTAAATTCCTTTTTGAGTTTGAAAATGGTTTTCAAGGGTTTGGAAAAATGTTTTTGGAGGGATAAAGCTCTAAACTTTTTTCGGTCGCTAGAAAATAACTTCGGTGATGACTGCAGCATCATCGGTGTTCATTTTCGGGTTTTCAAAAGAGGGATTGCTGCCAAGTTGTTTTAAATGGAAGCTTTTCGGAAAATTTGGGTTTGGGTTTTGAAATTCGAAGGATAATTTGAATTGGTTTCAAAAATGGTTTTGAAATGTTGGAAAGACTCTGGAATCTGATAAAAATAGTTATGGAATAAAATTTATTAAGTTGAAAATAAATTTAGGGTAGAAACAAATGAATTAAATTTAAGAATGAATGAATTTACAATTGCGAGTAAATGAAATTGGAAACAAAATGTTGAAATTCATCTTGAAATTGCAAGTAAATTGAAAATTTGTCAAGTTTGGGTCAAATGAAGCTAAGTGTTAAAATAAAATTAGTAAGTAAAACTAATTGAAGAAATGACAAATTTAATATGGGTTGAAATGAATTGAATTTAACATTTATAAATAAAGGGTAAATTAAATTCATATGAAATTTGAAATCCAGTTTAAATATAAGGGGTTATAAATCGAAATAGTGAATTGAATTGTGTTTGGGAAAAAGAATGAAAACTGAATATCGAATACCAATTTGAATTGTGCGAGATGAAATGAGTTAGAAATTGTAATGAATTAGTAAAGGAAACTAATTTAAAATAGCAAGATGAATCAGTTGTGAATTAAAATAATTGATAAATTCAATATTTAGAAGGTAAATTGAATCCAAATAGAATTGAAATTGTAAAGTGAATACAAATGAAATTGATAATGTGAGATTGAATGAAAATAGATATTATAGCTAGCAGTATATACAGGTGGATTAAAGGAAATTGGGATTTTGATTTCGACGATAAAAAATTGAATTGCTCGACAAAAGGTATGTATTTGAATTTCAGTATGAAATTTGATGATTTTCTTGTCCAGCCACTTGGCTTTTTCTTTTCTTTTTGAAATTTGGCGGCCGTGGTGCCATTTTTGTAGTCGTACCGAGCTAGTCGTGCAAAGGAGACTACGGCGAAATTTTTCGAAAATTTAAAGCATTAGAATATCTTTTAAGGAAATTGGAAAATTTTGAAAAGATAACTAAGTATGATTTGAAAACTTAGTAAAGTTATTGTAAGAAGTTTAACTATGGATTTTGGAAAAGTTAAAATGTTTAAATGAATTTGGAAATTTAATTTGAACAAATGGTTTTGAAAGGTTAATGGATTTCAAGACTTTTTCTTACTCGCTAATTTCGAGGACGAAATTCTTTTAAGGGGGAGTTTGTAACGACCCAGAATTTCTGTCATTTGAAATTCGTATATTTAATTGATTATAAATATTAACAAGTAAAATTTGTAGGTCGAACAAATTTTATTTTGAATATCTAGATTTAATTGGATAATTAAATCGATAATTTAATATGTGAAATTACATAAATAAATGGAAATTGGGTTAAATGTGATTGAAAATGATTTATAAAGTTGTATTAAATCATATTGGAGGTATAATGATGTTATAGAACTTTTAAATTTTAATTAAAAGTTAAATTATAGAAATTGAATATTTTAATATTAAATTGACGAGTAAAAATAGCCATTTTCAAACAGTTTCGGATTTCGACGAAACTAGTTTCATCGGATCCATAATGTTATATTATTGTAATGTTTCAAATTTCGTGTCAATCGGATTTACGGTTTGTCTGGGGGAAGCTAAAACGCACTGAAATCGGTTTAAGTGAATTTTTAAATTTAAATAGTCGATTCAAAAACCAATCTTTAAAATCCGGTCAAATTGGCACCCGATATATATTCCATTGTGTTCGAAATAGGGGTAAAACATTATGAATGCCAGGCGGCACGCTTCGTTTGGAGTTCGGAAAAATTCCGGATGAATAGTGTCGCGAGAATTTTCGAAATAAGGACCTCAATATTCATTATTTTCACAAATTAGGGTTTCAAGGTTACAGGCCGCCACTCTATTCTATCAATGGCCAAGAATTTCAATCCTTCTCCCTCAATTTTCTTCAAATCTACACATTTATTCGAGAAACTTTCAACTACAATAACGTAGAGCACGACGAGATCGTTCAATCCAACGGTTATGATCGAAGATAGGCGAGTAAATCCACGGTAATTTGAGCTTGAAGACGCACCGTTCACACACGTTTCTTGAAGCACTAGGGTGACCGAGTCGCACGTGGCTCTGGCCACGGGAAGCTTTCGCGCGGGGCGTTCGAATTGCGCTAACTGATCGTCGTGTAGCTCGGTGTGCTAGTCGCGAAAATTCAAGGTTTGGAGGCGTCTGTGGGTTCATCTTCACGTATTCGACCTGGGGAAGAAGAAAGCAAGGCACGGGTCTGATCCTAGGGTTGTAAATGAACGGCCCAGATGAGAAAATAAATAAAAGAAAGGAAAAAAAAGAATGTAAATTGATTTATTTAAATTCGTATAAACTTTAAACTATCATAACTTTTTCATACGAGGTCCGCTTTGGACGAAACAAATTGCGTCAGGTTTATATTGACGAATACTACGCAAGGGAGCTGGATTGGAGTTGATTGGAGCTAGTGAAAATTTTGAGTAAAATTAAACGCGCATTTAATTTTTATTCGAAATAAAACACTGCAACTATATTTGAAACAAGGTGAGAACTTCTCACTCAATCGAAACTGTTTTGATTTAAATTTTAAATAGTTAGATTTAAAATTGCTTGATTTTGTGATTGAATGATAAATTATTATCTATTGTTTTGAAATACACCCTATACGCCGTATATTAAGCGGATGCTATTTATTAAACACATATACCGCGATATTCCACCTTGAAGTGGAATTGGTGTTATATATGTACTTGGAGTTGATTTTCCGCATTATATAGCGGATGAGACCCTATTGCGCCGCATAATAGCGGATAATTTTTTATAAAACCCATATACCACGATATTCCGTCTTGAAACAGGATTGGTATTGTGCTAACATCTGTGGATGTAGGGAAACAGGTTGGAGGGATCCAACTGGATTCCTCAACAATATTGATTTATTTACAGATATTTGTGATATATTCTGCTATCATATTGATGTATGATGTTTTGGATGTCGTGGTTGATGTATTGGTGCTGTTGCAGCATCGGGCATATTTTTGGAGTTTTAAAAATGTTAAAGTTACGATTTTGAATTTAAAAGGATTTTCAAGTGATTTTTGAAAAGTATACATTTTATTTAATTTTGGAATCAATTCATTTTAAAATAAATAAACGTTATAATTTTTATGTTATAAAATTTTTGATTTTTGTGAAATATAACCGAAATGTGATTTTTGAAATAAGTAGTTGATTAATTTGTAAAATGGTTTAAATTGGGATTTTTGAATTATTATAAACGATTTATATAAAAGATCTATAAAATTGATATTTATAAATTAAAATATTGGAATTATGAAACGAGTTTTTATAAGTGTTAAAATAAAGTATAAATGGATTTCATAAGTGAATGAAATTTATAGTTTAATAAATTGTGAAGTTATAAAATGAATAGATTTTGTAAAATAAATGATTTGTAAGTTATTAACTTATAAATTGGATTTTGGCCATTTTAATGAGATATAAATAAACTTTGTTAATTAAGGGATTTTATAAGTTGAAGTTTTTATGAATTATGTATATAAATGTGAATGTATAAACATTGTTTTATAAATCCAAAACCGACTTATTTTGTGCGACGACCCAACTTTCTATACCCAGAAAATCGCATCATCTTGAAGAAAGAAAGAGATAGAAGAAGAAAAGAAAGAGAAAGAAGAACACAAACAACATCAGAGAACTCACAGCGGAACGAATAAAATATAATATATCTCATAAAATATTACATAGTATCTCATTACATCAGAGTACACAACTTAAACAACAGATATTAGACAGTTATAAACTTCTGTCTAACTATACAACTCAAGTATACAAGATACAGACACAACATACACAGCGGAATCAATATATATCTACACGTCAAAGCCTCCTGCTCCATATCTCCTCCAGAATTCGTCAAGCTAACCTTAATCACTTGACTACTCATACATAATATGAGTACCCAAGAGTTTAATAAAACAGAAAACAAACACTCAGGTCAGACAAGGGTCTGGTGTGAGCAAACAGGTTAAAATTGCTTAACTTTAGAAAACCTTTGAAAGAAAAGGTATCACGTAAGACTTCCCACACATAAACATGTAAAAGTTTTTACCTTACGCTAACCAAAACATTTGATAGGAAATCCAGTGATATTATAATAGTATCTAGGGTTTTCAAGTAAATAAGAAATAGCCGAAATTGTTCCATGATTAAATTCCAGCTACTAGCCACAAAAGTTGGTAATACAATCAAAACCGTAGGGTCTCGTAGGGAAAACGGGTTTCCATCAATGGCAGGGCTACTGGAGTACCACCCGTCACAGTACGTGGCCTAGATCAACGTACCGAGGAGTACTCCCACTACCCTGCAACACAAGGCCGGAACCATCCCTTACTGGACAGTCCCGAACAAGACAACCCCGCAGTTGGCCGCGACCCAACTGCCCACACAGCCGAATAAAAAGGGACTTCTAGATAGGGGAAAATCTTGCTCTCCAGTGGGAGCTACCCACGAAGCCTTGCTGTACCTCCCATGTTTTAGCCATTCCCGGTTGATGAGGCTTGAGGTTACGATTACCTTTATAGAACACATCTATCTTAGAATACTCATCGTCCACCAGACGATGTGCTGAAAGCATTCAATCCATACAAGTTCGTTCCGGGTTCGAACGAAACCGAAGGCACTATCTCGTTGCACTCATTATTGGAATCACCCTCAGAGTCAACGACCATAGCCCTTGCACTCTAATTCACAATCTCGAATCTATAAGCACTATTCCGTCAAACTCATTACGGAATCACCCACAGAGTTATACTGACGTATAGCCCTTACACCTCGAGTCTTCACTTGCTCCACTTGAATTAACGACCTAACGTTTAATTGGAATCGATGTGGTTTTCGGATTCCAAATATGGAAATCCGATCCCGGTCTCACCGAAAACAAATGCCATTTTAACGTCCAAGTTGTACTTATGGGTTTAAACAATTTTAAACTTATATTTCAGGATGATATGTAAACAGATAGATGAATCATATTATCACAAGAGATAATTCATATCAATATTTATCTACACAAAACAGCATATCATATAACAAATATATCCAAATCATCCAATATCAAACCAATATCAAACATCTAATATCTACCAATCATCCAATATAAATCTCCAAATATTGATCATCCAATATCAATCAATTAACCAATATTATCCAATCAACCCATATTAATCAAACATCCAAAACAGAATTGATTTTCTCCTAATCAATTGGATTATCATAATTCTTCTACATTAATTATTCCAAATAAATTAATCAATCATCTCTAATGGTCTTCACTATTTAATTAATTATCTTAATTACATTCAAGTAATTGTCCTTAACCATATTCAGTAATTAACCTTAATTACTACCATTAATTACAATAATTAATGACCATTCATTAATTAATTAACTATAATTAATTACATTAATTCTTAATTAATTACAATTAATTAATCACATTAAATTAATCACTTATATTAATCAACCTTGATTAATATCATTAATTACATTAATTAATGATCCTTATTAATTAATAATTACTTTAATTAATTAAATAATTAACTTATAATTAATCAACTCATTAATCATAATCAGTAATTAACAACTTCTAATTACTCAACTAAATTAATTAACTTCTCAATTAATCAATTTCTAACTTAATTATATTAATGCTTGATTAATTAATTCAATTAATTAATCTTTAATTACTTCATTAAGTAATTATTAAACAATTAAATTAATAAATAAATCCTTAATTAATTACTTAATTAATTAATTACAATTCAATTAATTTCACTTAGTAATTAACCTTAATTTAAATTAATTAATTAATTAATCGCATTGATTAATTAACTAAATAATTAAGTAATTAACTCCTAATTACTTACATAAGTAATTTTCCCTAATTATTCCATTAATGAATCTTAATTTACTTTCTTAAATAATTAATCCCATTATTAAAATAATCCTTAACCCTTTAATTTAAATACTTCATAATCAATTATCTTTCAAAACAATTATATTAATCAATTCTTTAATTGATATTATTAAGTGATTAACCAATAATCACTTCAACTAATTACTCTGTGAATAATTATCATTAATTACTTCCATAAGAATTATCATTCTTAATTACATTCAATTATTAAACATTAATTACTTCATTAAGTAATTATACTTAATTAATCCATAATTAAGTGATTATCAAAAATTAAATAAATAATTAACTAATTATTTAAAATTAATTAAACAATTAATTAATTAACTTCCTAGATTTAAAAATCCTTGATTAATTAAGAAAACATTATTCTTAATTAATCTTTTACGTAATATCAAATTATTAAGTATTCTTAAATTTATATCAAAATAGTCTAACCTTATTTATTTTCATAAATAGATTATTTGAATTTAGTCAAATTCTAATATCTCAAAACAATCTATTTGATTTACCATACTAACTTAAACTTTAACTAAAAAGGAAGCATTTAGAAATCAATTTGAGATTTAAAACATTTTAATTATCTAATTTAATCTACCCTTTTCAATATAGTTTGTAATCTTGTTTTTAAAACATTACTTTCTACATTTACTTTAAAACTTTTGATTTAATAATTAATTTCAAACACTCTTTTTAAAATAAATTTCAAACTTTAATTTAGTAAAATTACCTTTCAAAGAAATTATATCAAACATTAAAAAAAATATTTGAAAGTAAATTCAATTTACATTTCAAAGTTTGAATAACTTAATTCCAAAACAAACAAGTTTTAAACTTGGTTACAATATTGAAGCTTGAACTTTCAATTATTTATACTCGAGTTGCCATTGCAACTTGACTTCAATCTATACCAACATAAATTTGCTTGCAACTGTATATCATTATACAGTAAATATCAGTAAACAAACCATCAGTAAACCCGAGTAAAACACTAATCCCACACGAGGTAGCGCCGAAGAAAAACCCACACCTCTCATCTTCGAGTTACCCCCTGTTACATCGCGAGAAACCACCAAGTTCAATACGTCTTCTCCAAACACAGAACTCTCCCCAGTGCACACAACCACCCGTGCACATGTCCCACTGTCGCCGGCCACCAACGATCGTCACGATCATCGACGATGATCACTCTAACGCGTGCGAGCCGAAATTCAAACCCAGATCCAAGAATCATCACGTAAATCGAAAATTCGTACATGAGCTTGAAATACTGCAGATGACACAAACCCAAAATCCATCACCTCCGATGTCACCTCCACCAGAAAAATCCCAACGATCACCTCACAGCATCACTATAACCTCCACGCCTCTATTCCCAAGTCGCGGTCAAACCCGATCCCATATCCACATCACAAATCTCGGCTACCCAAACAAGGAAAAAAAACAATGCTAAACCCTACTCCATTAAATTTCCATTGATTCGTTTATTAAAAAAAATACTTTGCATTTTTCCTATAGTCTATAGCTTACAAGCTAGCTATGATTCAAAAATCAACTCAAGTTAATGCACAGATTATCAATAATTCACAAAATCCCCAATTTCATATAAACCCCAATTTCAACATGATTACTCAATTAAAAATTATCATACAAACTCTAAAAATCATATTTTTCCAAATGTAATTCGATTATAATTTCAAAACTAAAAATTAAAATCATGAAATTTTGCCAACGTTTGGTTTTTCACTGTATTTTGAAATTTCTGAGCAAATTATTCATTTTAAAATTCTATAAACTATTTTTAGATGATCAATCACTTGAATACAAACAACTTTCATTTACAAATCACAGTCCAATCGTATTCAAAATCAAGTTATTGATTAAAAAGAAATAAAAAACACAAACTTGTATAACACAGGATTCATATGCAGGCAATCACTGTATTTTTTTTTTTAAACATACATGCAGGAAAACAAATATGCATCATCTAAATCAAATACTTTAGCATGCAACATTCAATCAAAGATTAAATCAAAACTTGTTTTTAAAATAAGATTTACTCACCTTAATATATACAGTGCACGGAACAGGTTAATTTCCAGGCATTGAAATTTTGAAATTGCTTTACTGCTGCAGAAAAACCTTGCATGCATGCTTAACAATTTGATGCTTTAGTTTGAATGCAGGTTGAAACTTCAGTTTTGAACTGCTGTTGAACTTTGAAATGCAGACCTCCATTTTGTTGCAGGTTGAAGTCTTTTTTACCGATTTTAAATTTGCTTTTGGGTTTTCAAATTCCAGGTTTGGATTGCTTTTGTGATTCAAGTTTCAGGTTGCCATTATTTTTAGTTTTCAAATTTCAGGATTCTAAAAGTAAATTTTTGGTTTGAGTTAAGAAAATAACAAAGGAGAATGTATTTGTGAAAACTGATTTTTTTCATTTTCTAAAAACATTTATTAAAAATATGTTGCTACTTGTCCCATAAGAATTACATTCGTCATCTTATTAACTTACTTACTTTACAAGTGTTTTTGAGATGATAACATGTTTACACATGTTTGAATAATTTTAATTAATTTTTCTCTTAATTTAAATGTTAACATAAACTAACATATTTAATTTACTTTATTAATTAATACTTACATGTGAATATAATTTAATCCTTTTAAAGAAAATTTTAGAAAACTAATTATGATATAAATGAATCTTTGTACTTGTATTTTAAAAATCTAATACATTTATGCATATACTTTAATAACCATTTCAAATTTAAACACTTTTAAAGAAATAAAACAAAACTTTACTTAAATCCCTTTTATAAACTATCATATTAAAAATAAACAATTATCTTACATTTTGAAAACAAATGAATTAAACTTAAATTAGCTTTTGGAAAAATATTAATTTTAAAAAAAGCTTTAAAATTACAACATTCATTCATACATTATAAATTATTAACTGATTTAATTAAATTTCAAAACAAATTTCAAATTATAACATATACAAACATATATATTACAATTTACAAAACTCAGCTTTAATTTAAAACGAAAGCTCTTCTATTTACAATATATATCAATTGTATATATTATAAACAGAATAAAATCTGATTAGTTTTGAAAAATAATTCTTATCAAATTTTAAATTGTCAGAAAGATATTGATTACAATTATCAGTTTAAATATTTATTAACCATAAAAGAATAAATTTATCAATTTAAATTAAAATTATAAAAAAACTATCAAACCAGTTAAATTATTAACACAGAATATTAGATTTATACTGCCAAAAATCCCGGGTCGTTACAATCCTCCCCCCTTAAAAGAATTTCGTCCCCGAAATTTAAAAGCAAAGGTAATTTAATAAATCAGGTAAAGATTTTAATTTAAATTAGTGAAGCATTCCTAACAACCAGTTACTAACATTCATAGCAATCAAATAAACAAACTTAACTAATTATTCTGACACAAATCAGAATAAATCTCTAATATTATCTCGAGTTTCCCAAGTACAAATCACCGGGAGACTCGTCCTACAAACGCCAACAAATTGACTACACAACCAAAATCCAGAGATCCACTCATCTCTAGGTCCAAAATCTGAATAGAACATCAGACTATACTTAAATCCAGCTCAACATCCAACTCCAACTGAACTACAGATTCAATAACCAATGATGAATCATACACGTATTCCCTCAGAGATACATGATACACAATGAATTCCAGCTATCCAAACTGGCAATTAAATCTTAAAGATAGCAGATCTTATCTTATCAGAACACAGATAAGAAATCCTCAAATGCCACAGCACTAACCAACCAATCTTACCCAATATCTGTTCTCTTAACCAGAGAAATCTTAACAACACTGAAGTCTCC
Source organism: Allium cepa (assembly GCA_030765085.1). Lineage (NCBI taxonomy): Eukaryota > Viridiplantae > Streptophyta > Magnoliopsida > Asparagales > Amaryllidaceae > Allium > Allium cepa. Next base: position 118,526,987 of record CM060943.1, read on the forward strand.
AACTCCGATTTCAAACTCCTTATCTCATATCTGTATAACTCAACAAACAATCCAAGGCTGCCAATCTCTTCTGATCAGCTCAACATATGCTGATACTTTCAGAAACAACTAGACCAAAGTAAACAGTTCCTAGACCCTATACAACAAAAAAGTCTTCCAAAATCCATCGAAATCCAGAACACATGCTCTACTTCCTATGCGATAGCAAACAGAACTTACTTCCTTCCTTGCACAGCTGCTACCTCACTTCCGCTGCACAACTCTGATTCTAAAATGGATAAGAATATATGTTGATGAACACAAGTACAAACTTATCCAATAAATTCAGAAACCTTGTTCATCAGATCCATAAAAATATGAGTGACTCATTTGACTCAGTCACACATCCTCAAAACAGAATCCTATTCTAAATCTATATCAGTCCAATTCCAATTCCAGAAAATAATTCTGAGCTGCTATACCAACTCTCCTTACTCCAAGAACCATCCTACTACCAGGCTAACTATCAAAATTACTTCTGGAAACCAAATCGATATGGAACTCAACTCCAGATGCAGACAAACTCCTGATTACATTAGCAGCTCCTACTTCTACATGAGAATCCTCAGCCTCAACAAAAGATTGCTCAAGGAATATTCCCAAACTAATCGCAAGTCACTTTTGTGATCCTACCTAGTTCGGATTCCAAACAAACTGTCCTCTCTTTACGAATTAGGACAACCTTAAGCTTTTCCAAACCAGGTTAACCCTTCAAGAAAACTTCACTACCTTCAGCCCGGACTGCTAAAAGAGAACCACAAAGATTTCCCAACCATCGGAGAAACAACCAACATTGCTGCTTCCAAACTCTACCTCGATGATACTGCGAAGCTAAAAGATCTCCTCGTCAGCACAGCGAACACTTCGAGTTGCACTGCTACCACAGCTAACCAAGACTCTAATCCAAAGGTTTCTTAACTCCAAAACCTTCAACAAACCACACAACTGACCTCCAAGATGGCAGAAAACTTCTCAAGAAACTCAGACTCCAAACCAAGCATCCATATCTCGCTTTCCTTAGGGAATAGCAAATGAGACCATGCCGACACAAATAACTTATAGACCTTAGTCTCATATTCCAAAACAGCCAAACTCCTAGAGATCCAAACAATTTATACACAGATAAATCATCTCTATGGCAGGTAAAGATTGCTTCTCAACCACTTCTAAAACTGCTTCAAGAGAAAACGCCTTCGAGAAAAAAACCAAGGATACTGCATCTCATCACGCAGTTATCAGGACACCATCACTTACTTCTGCACTTCCGACAGATCCAAACACTAGAAAAATTCGCTTACCCGAGCGAAAACCAAACTTACATTCCAAAGATAAACTATGAATCTTCAAAAGACTTCCTTCAGATATCATAGAAATCCTCACCTTAAGCTACAAATCTTACTCGAGACGGTATTAGGTCTACAGTCTCGACAAAAACTTCCAACCTCAAACATATAGACTTCTTCCACAGTGGTAGTCGTGTTACACACACACACCACTACTCCATCTACCTCTAAAAATTATGTTGGAAAATCCGTATAGATAACCCAACCTATTAGGTAGATATAGATATATATATAAAAATTACAAGTACGCTCTCTCAAGAAAGACACTATTACAGAGCCTAGGTATTCACTCAACCTAATGCTCCTTAAAGAAAGACACACTTCAGAGCCTAATGCTCTGATACCAAGTGCGACGACCCGACTTTCTATACCCAGAAAATCGCATCATCTTGAAGAAAGAAAGAGATAGAAGAAGAAAAGAAAGAGAAAGAAGAACACAAACAACATCAGAGAACTCACAGTGGAACGAATAAAATATAATTATCTCACAAAATATTAGATAGTATCTCAGTACATCAGAGTACACAACTTAAACAACAGATATTAGACAGTTATAAACTTCTGTCTAACTATACAACTCAAGTATACAAGATACAGACACAATATACACAGCGGAATCAATATATATCTACACGTCGAAACCTCCTGCTCCATATCTCCTCCAGAATTCGTCAAGCTAACCTGAATCACTTGACTACTCATACATAATATAAGTACCCAAGAGTTTAATAAAATAGAAAATAAACACTCGGGTCAGACAGGGGTCTGGTGTGAGCAAACGGGTTAAAATTGCTTAACTTTAGAAAACCTTTGAATGAAAAGGTATCACGTAAGACTTCCCACACATAAACATGGAAAAGTTTTTACCTTACGCTAACCAAAACATTTGATAGGAAATCCAGTGATATTATAATAGTGTCTAGGGTTTTCAAGTAAATAAGAAATAGCCGAAATTGTTATATGATTAAATTCCAGCTACTAGCCACAAAAGTGGGTAATACAATCAAAACCGTAGGGTCTCGTAGGGAAAATGGGTTTCCATCAATGGCAGGGCTACTGGGGTACCGCCCATCATAGTACGTGGCCTAGATCAACGTACCGAGGAGTACTCCCACTCTCCTGCAACACAAGGCCGGAACCATCCCTTACTAGACAGTCTCGAACAAGACAACCCCGCAGTTGGCCGCGAGCCAACTTCCCACACAGCCGAATAAAAAGGGACTTCTAGACAGGGGAAAATCTTGCTCTCTAGTGGGAGCTACCCACGAAGCCTTGCTGCACCTCCCCTGTTTTAGCCATTCCCGGTTGATGAGGCTTGAGGTTACGATTACCTTTATAGAACACATCTATCTTAGAATGCTCATCGTCCACCTGACGATGTGCTGAAAGCATTCAGTCCATACAAGTTCGTTCCGGGTTCGAACGAAACCGAAGGCACTATCTCGTTGCACTCATTATTGGAATCACCCTCAGAGTCAACGACCATAGCCCTTGCACTCTGATTCACCATCTCGAACCTATAAGCACTATTCCGTCAAACTCATTACGGAATCACCCACAGAGTTATACTGACGTATAACCCTTACACCTCGAGTCTTCACTTGCTCCACTTGAATTAACGACCTAACATTTAATTGGAATCGATGTCGTTTTCGGATTCCAAATATGGAAATCCGATCCCGGTCTCACCGAAACCAAACGCCATTTTAATGTCCAAGTTGTACTTATGGGTTTAAACAATTTTAAACTTATATTTCAGGATGATACGTAAACAGATAGATGAATCATATTATCACAAGAGATAATTCATATCAATATTTATCTACACAAAACAACATATAATATAACAAATATATCCAAATCATCCAATATCAAACCAATATCAAACATCTAATATCAACCAATCATCCAATATAAATCTCCAAATATTGATCATCCAATATCAATCAATTAACCAATATTATCCAATCAACCCATATTAATCAAACATCCAAAACAGAATTGATTTTCTCCTAATCAATTGGATTATCATAATTCTTCTACATTAATTATTCCAAATAAATTAATCAATCATCTCTAATGGTCTTCACTAATTAATTAATTATCTTAATTACATTCAAGTAATTGTCCTTAACCATATTCAGTAATTAACCTTAATTACTACCATTAATTACAATAATTAATGACCATTAATTAATTAATTAACTATAATTAATTACATTAATTCTTAATTAATTACAATTAATTAATCACATTAAAATTAATCACTTATATTGATCAACCTTGATTAATATCATTAATTACATTAATTAATGATCCTTATTAATTAATAATTACTTTAATCAATTAAATAATTAACTTATAATTAATCAACTCATTAATCATAATCAGTAATTAACAATTTGTAATTACTCAACTAAATTAATTAAATTCTCAATTAATTAATTTCTAACTTAATTATATTAATGCTTGATTAATTAATTCAATTAATTAATCTTTATTTACTTCATTAAGTAATTATTAGACAATTAAATTAATAAATAAATCCTTAATTAATTACTTAATTAATTAATTACAATTCAATTAATTTCACTTAGTAATTAACCTTAAGTTAAATTCATTAATTAATTAATCGCATTGATTAATTAACTAAATAATTAAGTAATTAACTCCTAATAACTTACATAAGTAATTTTCCCTAATTACTTCCATTAATGAATCTTAATTTACTTTCTTAAATAATTAATCCCATTATTAAAATAATACTTAACCCTTTAGTTTAATTACTTCATAATTAATTATCTTTCAAAACAATTATATTAATCAATTCTTTAATTGATATTATTAAGTGATTAACCAATAATCACTTCAACTAATTACTCCGTGAACAGTTATCATTAATTACTTCCATAAGAATTATCATTCTTAATTACATTCAATTATTAAACATTAATTACTTCATTAAGTAATCATACTTAATTAATCCATAATTAAGTGATTATTAAAAATTAAATAAATAATTAACTAATTATTTAAAATTAATTAAACAATTAATTAATTAACCTCCTAGATTTGAAAATCCTTAATTAATTAAGAAAACATTATTCTTAATTAATCGTTTACATAATATCAAATTATTAAGTATTCTTAAATTTATATCCAAATAATCTAAACTTATTTATTTTCATAAATAGATTATTTGAATTTAATAAAATTCTAATATCTCAAAACAATCTATTTGATTTACAATATTAACTTAAACTTTAACTTAAAAGGAAGCATTTAGAAATCAATTTGAGATTTAAAACATTTTAGTTATCTAATTTAATCTACCATTTTCAATATAATTTGTAATCTTGTTTTTAAAACATTACTTTCTAAATTTACTTTAAAACTTTTGATTTAATAATTAATTTCAAACACTCTTTTTAAACTAAAATTTCAAACTTTAATTTAGTAAAATTAACTTTCAAAGAAATCATATCAAACGTTAAAAAAAAAATTGAAAGTAAATTCAATTTACATTTCAAAGTTTGAATAACTTAATTCCAAAACAAACAAGTTTTAAACTTGGTTACAATATTGAAGCCTGAAATTTCAATTATTTATACTCGAGTTGCCATTGCAACTTGACTTCAATCTATACCAACATAAATTTGCTTGCAACTGTATATCATTATACAGTAAATATCAGTAAATAAACCATCAGTAAACCCGAGTAAAACACTGATCCCACACGAGCTAGCCCTGAAGAAAAACCCAAACCTCTCATCTTCGAGTTACCCCCTATTACATCGTGAAAACCCACCGAGTTCAATACGTCTTCTCCAAACACAGAACTCAACCCAGTGCACACACCCACCCGTGCACATGTCCCACTGTCGCCGGCCACCAACGATCGTCACGATCATCGACGATGATCACTCTAGCGCGTGCGAGCCGAAATTCAAACCCAGATCCAAGAATCATCACGTAAATCGAAAATTCATACATGAGCTTGAAATACTGCAGATGACACAAACCCAAAATCCATCACCTCCGATGTCGCCTCCACCAGAAAAATCCCAACGATCACCTCACAGCATCACTACAACCTCCACGCCTCTATTCCCAAGTCGCGGTCAAACCCGATCCCATATCCACATCACAAATCTCGGCTACCCAGAGAAGAAAAAAAACAATGCTAAACCCTACTCCATTAAATTTCCATTGATTCGTTTATTAAAAAAAATACTTTGCATTTTTCCTATAGTCTATAGCTTACAAGCTAGCTATGATTCAAAAATCAACTCAAGTTAATGCACAGATAATCAATAATTCACAAAATCCCCAATTTCATATAAACCCCAATTTCAACATGATTACTCAATTAAAAATTATCATACAAACTCTAAAAATCATATTTTTCCAAATGTAGTTCGATTATAATTTCAAAACTAAAAATTAAAATCATGAAATTTTACCCACGTTTGGTTTTTCACTGTATTTTGAAATTTCTGAGCAAATTATTCATTTTAAAATTCTATAAACTATTTTTAGATGATCAATCACTTGAATACAAAAAACTTTCATTTACAAATCACAGTCCAAATCGTATTCAAAATGAAGTTATTGATTAAAAAGAAAAAAAAAACACAAACCTGTATAACATAGGATTCATATGCAGGCATTCACTGTATTTATTTATTTATTTTAAACATACATGCAGGAAAACAAATATGCATCATCTAAATCAAATACTTTAGCATGCAACATTCAATCAAAGATTAAATCAAAACTTGTTTTTAAAATAAGATTTACTCACCTTAATATATACATTGCACAGAACAGGTTAATTTCCAGGCATTGAAATTTTGAAATTGCTTTACTGCTGCAGAAAAACCTTGCATGCATGCTTAACAATTTGATGCTTTAGTTTGAATGCAGGTTGAAACTTCAGTTTTGAACTGCTGTTGAACTTTGAAATGCAGACCTCCATTTTGTTGCAGGTTGAAGTCTTTTGTACCGATTTTAAATTTGCTTTTGGGTTTTCAAATTCCAGGTTTGGATTGCTTTTGTGATTCAAGTTTCAGGTTGCCATTATTTTTAGTTTTCAAATTTCAGGATTCTAAAAGTAAATTTTTGGTTTGAGTTAAGAAAATAACAAAGGAGAATGTATTTGTGAAAACTGATTTTTTTTCTTTTTCTAAAAACATTTATTAAAAATATGTTGCCACTTGTCCCATAAGAATTACATTCGTCATCTTATTAACTTACTTACTTTACAAGTGTTTTTGAGATGATAACATGTTTACACATGTTTGAATAATTTTAATTAATTTTTCTCTTAATTTAAATGTTAACATAAACTAACATATTTAATTTACTTTATTAATTAATACTTATATGTGAATATAATTTAATCCTTTTAAAGAAAATTTTAGAAAACTAATTATGATATAAATGAATCTTTGTACTTGTATTTTAAAAATCTAATACATTTATACATATACATTAATAACCATTTCAAATTTAAACACTTTTAAAGAAATAAAACAAAACTTTATTTAAATCCTTTTTATAAACTATCATGTTAAAAATAAATAATTATCTTATATTTTGAAAACAAATGAATTAAACTTAAATTAGCTTTTGGAAAAATATTAATTTTAAAACAAAGCTTTAAAATTACAACATTCATTCATACATTATAAATTATTGATTGATTTAATTAAATTTCAAAACAAATTTCAAATTATTACATATACAAACATATATATTACAATTTGCAAAACTCAACTTTAATTTAAAACAAAAGCTCTTCTATTTACAATATATATCAATTGTATATATTATAAACAGAATAAAATCTGATTAGTTTTGAAAAACAATTCTTATCAAATTTTAAATTGTCAGAAAGATATTGATTACAATTATCAGTTTAAATATTTATTAACCATAAAAGAATAAATTTATCAATTTAAATTAAAATTATAAAGAAAACTATCAAACCAGTTAAATTATTAACACAGATTATTAGATTTATATTGCCCAAAATCTCGAGTCGTTACATTTTGGTAAGTTAATTGTTATAGCTTATTAAAGGAGATATATCCACGATATTGGACAGTAGAAAATCCTTTAAAATAAAATATGTAGAAGTGTTGAATTTGACAAACGATTTATATTCACGATTTTGGACAGTGAATAATATATTAAAGAAATGTTTTAGGAAGTGATCTTTTAGATAGAATTAAAACTATTTGAAGTTGTTTTTAAAATGTGTTAAGGATCGAAACCATAGATTTCAACATTCATTGTTGAAATAGACGTTTTCGAAAAATAAAGGGGAATGTTGGACTATAACACTGCTGTTATAGTAAATGATTTTCGAAAGGAAATGTTTTATATAGTATTGGGATTTATATATCTATATTAATTTCGAATCCCTATACTAGTGATTTTGGGTTGTCGTAACGATGTTTTATACAACATTCGTTTTGACTCAAATGAATGTGTTTAAGAGAATGTTTTCCTTAAAGAATAAAATATATACTTATTTGTGATTTAAGTATATTGGATATTTTCCAAATGTTGAAAATAAATAGATTTGTGAATTACTTATTATTAAATAAGTATGGAAATGTTTTCCAATATGAAGTGAAATGTTTTGAGATTTTATATTTTAAAGATAAATTGGAAGTGAATAATTGAAATCGATTTGAATATCGTATATCAATGGATATTTGGAAATTTAAATTCACATGGAATTTATAAAGGAAAGGGGAATTTTTTTAAGAATAAACATTGATTTATTTTTGAAGTGTGGAAAAATATATCTTGTAAATATATTTTTGGAAAATAAATAATTTGGGAAATTATTTGGAATCTAGTGATGTTGTGCATATCTATTGATAGTTAAATAACCGACTATCTATATTTACCTTTAAATGGGTATTTGTTGTGATTTGCATGAATATGAATGCTACACTTATTTTAAAGTAAGCGCTCTTTATTTAGTTTAGCCAGGAGAGGACCTTTGGGTCATGAATCCCATTCCGAATAGTGATACGTCGTAATGGATAGCATTTGAAGACCGGTGTTGAAGACCGGATTTTTGAAAACGAAAGGATTACCATCAAATGTCTCTGCATCGGCTGATCTCTGATATAGAGATTTTATCACCCTTTGTGATGGGAAGTACGGTCGTGATTAGTGAATATTCGTATTGCAAGGGCTTCTTTGGAAGTGCCTCGGTTCCGTTCAATCCTGGAACGGACTTGTATGGATGTGTATCTGACATTACACTTTGAGATGTAAAGTTGGTTTCTATCAAATATATTTCTGTTAGTGGCGGAGAATTGATTCTCTTAGCTTAACACCCTTCTATGAGACGTACGAGCTCAGAGGTTATGTAGTTGATGGTTACTAGTGATACATTCCCAATTTGGTAATGTGGCATACTAAGTGCTGCTGAGCATTTGTTGATCAAATCATAGCTTTTGTGAAAAGCGTAGCTTTGTGGACGAGACATCGTTGGACCTCACACCCCTGTAATGGTCAAAACAGGAAAGACGCAGCAAGGTTTTAGGGAGTAGCGACTCTTAGGGTATGTCATTTCCTTTTGGATAGAGGTGGTATCATGGTATGGAGCCTAGATACTTAACCTATTTTGTGGCTGCAAATTTATTTCTTTGTGGTTGTTGGTATTGAGGATCCTCGGATAAAGGTTGTTTACAACCATGGGATGGCATACTCGTGTCAGTTGTTACCTACTTTTGTAGAGGTAACTCGGCCTTATGTTGGCAGATATTCGGTTAGGATCTCGGGGCGTCTCTCCAGAGGCGTTTCCATATGGCAATGGGAAGTTCCTTGGCCTGACCATTTGTTGGAAAATCCAAAGAAACAATACGAACCCTGTACGGCTTTAGTCGTAGAACCTACCATTTACTTATGGTGGTCACCACTGTTTAGATGGTAGCTATAGTAGGCATAGTTCGGAATGTCTATGTTGGCTAAGATTTATATCATACTTTCGAAATGTTTTCCTACACTATGCACTTATAATAATAATATCAAAGAAATTTGCGTATCAAGCATGTTTGACTATCATAAGGAGAAATCTCCTCCGATTCTACCTTTGCATTGTGTGTGTGCGGGAGGCCTTATGGTAGTTTCATTTTTCAAAAGCATTGCGAATCTATTTTAAAAATATTTCTTTGTTTGTTTTTATTGATAAACTGTTTTAAGTTCTCACACCAGTTGTAACAACCCGCATATTTGTCGATTTTTTTTATTTAAATATTTTATTTAAACACTTTATCGATACTCGGAATTTAGTCCGAAAAGTTACTTTTTGCATATGGTCGAATTAGGACTCGAGACTACCCCCATTGAGTTTAAAATGCCGTTTACGACCTTTTTGAGTATAAGCTTCGATATGTTTGGAGTAAGTTGATTTTTGCTACTTTTTCACTTAGGGTTTTGATTTGGGCTGAGCCCACTTATGTATTCAGTCCCAACCCCTCTCCTCCTAATTCACTTCCTTTCTATTTTCCTTTTTTACTCAAGCTTTAGAAACAATGGTAGGAGAGATGAGAAATTAAAACTCAAGCCCTAGTTTTCTTTTGCAAATCAAATTCTAGCTCCAAACTAATAGAAGAACCCATTACTAAGCTTCTCTTCTTCTTCTCCAACTCAATCTCTTATCAATTTCAGAAATTCCTAAACCTTACTTTGGGAATGTTCTTCTTTTAAAGCTTAGAATCAAGCTTCTTGAGTTGGATTTGAAGAGTGGTTGATTCTCCTTCGCTTTCAAGCATCTTCTTCAACCGTTTGGGTTCAAAGGTGAGATTTTTATCTCACATCTATGACTATAATTATCTTTGGTTGTTGGGTATGAATTCCTAATACTTCTTCATGTGCATTTGCTCTTGATTTGGATTGGTTTTGTGAATATTCCAATTTTTGGGTTTTTAAGTCAAATTTGTGTGAAAATCCTTATATGGATGTTTGATCGTTCTTTTGGTGATGCATCGAGGAGCATATAGGGTCGGGTTGCCGATTGGCATAAACCCTTAGAGCCAATGTTCGTCCGGTTGCATTTTGGAAGAGTTTGCTCTTCATTTGGATAGGCTGAAAAACAGCCCAGGCAAGATTCAGTCGACTGAAAAGTCTGTTCAGTCAACTGAACCTGGAACCCGAAAGTTTCCAGGCATGATTCAGTCGACTGAATCCTCTGTACAGTCGACTGAACATGGAAACAGAAAGTTTCCTGAACCTAGAAAATTTCCAGGTACAGGGTCAGTCGACTGAAAACTCTGTTCAGTCGACTGAACCTGCTGTTTCGGTCCATTTTGCCTTTTTGGGTTGAATTTCCAACGTTAATCGATTCATGTTGATTCCCTTTTGTTATTATCACTTATTATCGACTCTGATGACATTTTCTTCGTGATTTTTGGGAATATCCATTTTGACGGATTCGGTATCGATTTCTTTGGATTTTATTCACGTCTTCGAATGTGAATTTTAGTGATTGATTGTTCCTACAATCTTCTTTGTGGTTTGTCACTTTAAAAATATAAAGGTTTCAATACTAGTAGTAAATATCAAAATTCTTTCATCAAAACGATTTCAACACTATTTTATTACAAAGCTCGTTTCTTAAAACCGTTTTCCAATCTACTAGTATATACAAGCCTTTACCTCACTCGTACGAGAAATCTAATTAAACGACCTAGTAAAACGAGTGGTATGAAACGCTTGCGTTTACTTCGTCGGTTAATTCTTGTACTTGTTCGATTGAATATCTTGTGACAATTTTCTAGTGGAGATCTACAGTTTGTTCGTAAATATTTAAGTTAAGCAAGTGGTTATGGGACATGAAGCTAAACTCATATATTTACTAGCTTAGTGTAATTGACACTTCTCGTTGATCATGACGATCATCTTTGTGATTTAGACTAGCAATGTGCGATGTCTCTTTGTCTGCGAGGGAGACTAAACCCAGTTTTGTGGAGTTTCGACTCAAATTTGGTGGGGTAGCAACCCATGGTCTTCGGGCCGTTTGTGGAGCTTCGGCTCAATTTGTGATGGTTAGCAACCATGGAATTAGCGTTCCGTTTGTGATACACGTGTTGGTGAGCTTTATGCTCCCGTTTGTGATAGGCCTTCCCCCCTCTTTTTTTTGTGATTTCTGTATTTCTTGAGATGATTTCTAGAATTTGTGTTTCACCAATTTTTGTGACTTCCATTGATAAGTTTTATCAATATTTGTGCATTGGTGAATTTGTATGTCAATGACTTTGTGATTTCTATTGATAAGCTTTATCAATATTTGTGCATTGGTGAATTTGTGTGTCATTGGCTTTTGTGATTGACATCGATATAATCGTCAATATTTATGGATTGGTGAACGAAATAGGGAGTATGACATTTCTTTGATTCTTGTGTAGATTTTATGATATTGATTAATCTCTTGTTGTTTTTCAATTACTTATATATATATATATATATATATATATATATATATATCACAGCTTGGCATTGTGATTATTATATGTTTAGTCATATCTCTTATTCTATATCGTTTCATCAGATATTTATAGCTAGACTGATCCGTTTATTATTTTCTTATTAAATAATACTCGGGTCAGACCGAGATGTTTCAGGTGCTTCTTCTTGACTTCTCCCCAGGGATTCATTACTCTGACTTTTGGCTAACTACTTAGATTAGTAGTTTACTTTGTTGTATACACTTGAGATATAGACTCATAGTTGTATTCTTTTGTATAGCACGTGTTGCTATTCTTTTGTATTATTGTGGATCTTTTTGACCACTACTCTGATATACACTTTCATGTGTTAATTATATATTCATATCTTCTTCCGCCTTTGTGATATGAATTATCTATGAATGATTTGTGTTATGCTTATTTCTATATTTGTTTTCGAAGATTACTATAGCCACTGTGTAGTAGCTTTGAGTTTGTGTCAGTATGTCGGATTTCCTCTTGTGATGAAAAGTTATATTTTTATCTGGCATATCGGTGCTCGCCCAAAGAAATTATACGGATGGTCGCTCCACAACAGCCTTATTCTCCGTGCTAGTTGACAGCATTACTCTGTAGTATTCTTGTCTAGCATGGGTATAGAGGTGGGGCATCACAGCTTGGTATCAGAGCGAAACTTCGGAACAATATTGAATATTATAACAAGGATCATCGTCCTAAGTTCATCTTAGGAGTTGTGCTTTAGGATTTACTTCGAGCCTTCGTACCGATTCATCCTATTTTCTTTTATGGTACCTTGTTTTATCTATCAAGATTGCTTGATATTCATTAGTGAATAATCTTCTTCTTGTTCTTCTTTCTTTTTAAAAAGGAAGAGAAATGTCTAGACCAGGCTGCCCCAGAGCCGTACCGTCTAGTGCTCCACCCCAGGATGGTGTTTTTATGACTACCCAGCAACTTCTTGACCTCATCACGAATGCTCAAGCAGCTAGTTCTAATCCGGAACCTACTCACCCTAAATCTGTGTTTGCACGTTGGTGCAATGATTACACCAACCTGGGCGGGAAACCATTTAAAGGTTCTGAAACTATTATTGAAGTCCAGGCTTGGCTAAGGACATGCGATCGAATCTTTTCTCGCATGAACCTCATCGATCTTCACCATGTTCAGGTGGCTTCTAGTATGTTCCAAGAAAGAGCATTGGACTGGTACGAACTTCTTATTTTTGAGATTAATGAAGCGGATCTCACCTGGGAGCAATTCCGGGAATGCTTCGAATTAAAATTCGTGCCAGAGGCAGAGAAGGTGACATTGGCTCGGCGTTTCATAGACCTTATTCAAGGTGAATCTTCCGTGGTAGATTATGTCGCGTCTTTTGAATCTCTCTCCAAATATGGGGTTGAATACATCAACACCCCATTGAAGAAAAATCAGAGATTTGTCTATGGCTTGAACAAGTGTCTCAAGAAGCCATTACTTTTAAAATTAGAAGTTTCTTTCGACCAACTCATTGATATCGCTCTTCGTCTTAAAGAGGCGGATAGGGAGAATGATGTTGAAGTGGTGGATTCCAAACCAAACTTCAACAACAATAGGAAAAGGACTAACAAATTCAAAGGTCCTTATTCCAACAAAAAGGGGAAGCAAGCAACCCCCGTGGCAAAGACTTCTTCCTCTGGTCGTGGGGAATGCTAAAATTGTGGTTCAAAGGACCATTACGCGAACAAGTGCCCAAAGTCCCTCTCTTGTCGCTACTGCAAAGTTCCCGGTCATGTTATATCTTCTTGCCCCAAGCTTCAGGGCAGGAGCGAGGGAAAGTTGAATGTTGCTCAATCCCCTGGCAACACATCTTGTGGTCAAGGTATATCTCATTTTATCCTTGATGGTATTATTATATTTCGTGATCAACCTATTCGAGCTCTTTTTGATACGGGTGCATCCCACTCTTTTATTTCAAAAGAGCTTGTTGATACTTTTTCTTTGGATGTTTTGTGTTTAATGACTTCTTTGAGAATTACGAATCCGGTTGATGGATCCGCAACAATCAGTTTATTGTGTAAAGATGTCGAGATTATTTTGTGTGATTTTTCTTTCCGAGTCGATTTGCATGTTATGCACTACTTAGGCTTTGGAATGATTTTGGGAATGGATTGGCTTAACCGTTATGAAGCTCATATCCTATGTCCTGAGCGGACTATTCATCTTCGACATCCTCAATCTGTTAAGCAGATTTCTATTAATCTTAAAGATTCGGATTCCAGCTTGGTTGCATCTTTATATTCTTTAAATCCTCGTGATGACGATAATGATGATGAGGAAGATATAATTTCTCTTATTCACGTTGTTCGTGAATTTTCCGACATATTTGAGCCCGTTTTTGGATTACCACCTAAGAGAGCAATTGAGTTCAGAATTAATCTCATTCCTGGAGCTCAACCTATCACTCTTCCTCCTTATCGCATATCCAATAATGAAAATGAGGAGATGCGCAAACAATTATCCGAATTGGAGACGAAGCAATTTATTCGCTCTAGTTCCTTGCCTTGGGGAGCTTCAGCTATTTTTGTGAAGAAATCTGATGGTACACTTAGACTTTGCGTTGACTACCGCAAGCTTAATGATCTTACTGTCAAAAACAAATATCCTTTACCTCGGATTGATGATTTATTCGATCAACTTAGTGGTGCTAGAGTCTTTTCACAATTAGACTTAGCTACTGGATTTCATCAGCTTCGTATTGCAGAGGATAGCATTCCTTTGACATCGTTCCGTACTCGTTATGGATCTTATGAATGGCTTGTTATGCCATTTGGTCTAATGAATGCTCCGGCTTATTTCGGTGACCTTATGAATAGAGTTTTCAAAGACTTCCTCGATCGGTTTGTTCTCATCTTCATTGATGATATTCTTGTGTATTCAAAAACCGAGGAGGAACATGAGAAGCATCTTCGGATTGTGTTGGAAACTCTTAGGAGTAATCAATTGAAAGCAAAATTTTCTAAATGCCACTTTTGGCAATCTCGTGTGAAGTTTCTCGGTCATATTATTTCCGAATCCGGAATTTCCGTGGATCCTTCAAAGATTGAAGCGATTCAAGATTGGAAAAGACCTGAGAGTGTGATTGAAATCCGCAGCATTCTCGGATTGGCGGGCTATTACCGTCATTTTATTAAAGACTTTTCTAAGATTGCCGTTCCTCTCACTAGCTTGACGAAGATAGGAGTTAAATACATTTTGTCGGACAAATGTGAAGCCTCTTTTCAGAAATTGAAAGAACTCCTTTCCGATGCTCCTATTCTTGTTATTCCCGAGGGGAATCAAGATTTCGTTGTTTATACCGATGCTAGTCGCATTGGTTTGGGTGCCGTTCTTATGCAAAAAGAACGTGTTATTGCTTATGCTTCAAGGCAATTGAAGCCGGCCGAGACTAGATATGCCACACTTGATTTAGAACTCGCGGCTATTGTTTTTGCTCTTCGGATTTGGCGTCATTATCTTTTAGGAGAGAAATTTGTTCTTTATACTGATCATAAGTCCTTGAAGTATTTATTTTCTCAAAAGGAACTTAATTTGCGTCAACAGCGTTGGCTCGAATTTCTTGCACCTTATGATCTTGATATCCTTTATACTCCCGGTAAGGGTAATCGTGTCGCCGATGCTCTTAGCCGTAAACAACAAGCTGTTGTTTCTATGATGATATCCGAATGAAATGATCTAGAGATCTTATCCACTTGTGTGATTCGAGACCGCGTATCCGATTTATGCTCATCATTTATTTTATGTAGCCTTGAGGCTCATCCTTCTCTCTTAGACTGCATTCTTGAAGCTCAAAGGCTAGATCCCGAATTGGCTCTTCACGGCCAAAATATTAAGGATAAAATTGATATTGAAGGTTTGAAAGACTTTGATATCGATTCTCGTGGCGGCGTTCGGAAATTTGGTAGACTTATCGTACCAAATATTACTGATCTTCGTAAAGATATTTTATAAGATTCCCATCGCTCTAAATTTACCATTCATCCTGGTAGTAGTAAAATGTATGCGGATATGAAGCGACTTTATTATTGGGAGGGAATGCAACTTGACATCGCTAACTTCGTTAAGCGTTGCATGACTTGCCAACTCGTTAAGGCCGAACATCAAAAGCCCGGTGGGTTATTGCAACCTTTATAAATTCCAATTTGGAAGTGGGACCAAATTTCCATGGATTTTATAGATGGCCTTCCCCGTTCTCGTTCGGGTCATGATAGCTTATGGGTGATTGTTGATAGGCTTACTAAATCTGCCCATTTTATTCTCGTTCGGTCTAACCGAACCGTTCCTTTTTTGGCCAAACTCTTTGTTAAAGAGATTGTTAAATTACATGGAGTTCCAACTTCTATTGTTAGTGATCGTGATCCATTGTTTACTAGTGGATTTTGGAAGAGTCTTCAAAAAGCTTTGGGAACGAAGATTAATTTTAGCACCGCTTATCACCCCCAGTCTGATGGACAAACCGAGCGTGTGAATCAAACTCTTAAAGATCTTCTTCGTGCATGTGTTCTTGATTTTGGTGGAAGTTGGGAAGATCATATTTCTCTTGTTGAATTTTCCTATAATAATAGCTTCCAATCTAGTATTGGTATGACACCTTTTGAGGCACTCTATGGAAGACCATGCCGATCTCCTTCTTGTTGGCTTGAGGCCGGTGAGAATCTGGTTTTAGGCCTAGATCTTATTCGTGATTCCACAGAAAAGATTGAACTTATTCGACATAGGATGAAAGAAGCCCAGAGTAGACAAAAATCGTATGCCGATAACCGGAGAAGGAAGTTAGAATTTTCGGTGGGGGATCTTGTGTTCATTCGTGTTTCTCCTATGAAGGGTGTTGTACGTTTCAGTCGATCGGGAAAATTAGCGCCTCGATGTATTGGGCCATTTCCTATCACTGAACGTATTGGTTCCGTGGCTTATCGCATTTTATTGCCGGCTCAATTTTCTGCTATTCATGACATGTTTCACGTTTCTCAACTTCGGAAATGTCTTCGAGGTTCCGATTCTATTCTTGAGCCCGGTGTTGTGGAAGAGATTGAAGTTTCGCCTAATTTAACTTGTGAGCAACATCTTATTCGTGTTATTGCTTCGAAGATCAAGCGCCTTCAAAATAAAGATGTTTCGCTTGTTAAAGTTCAATGGTCTTCAAATCCTAAGGATTGTTCTTGGGAGTCTAGAGAGTTCATCGGGCGAACACATCCAGACTTACTTTATCGTACTCTTTGAGGTGAACTTCTTATTTCAATCTTCTTTTGTGTTGAATATGCTTTTATGGTTGTTACTATATATCTTCTTCTTGATTATTGCGAGGACGCAATTTCTTTAAGGAGGGGAGTCTGTAACAACCCGCATATTTGTCGATTTTTTTATTTAAATATTTTATTTAAATACTTTATCGATACTCGGAATTTAGTCCGAAAAGTTACTTTTTGCATACAATCGAATTAGGACTCGGGACCACCCCCATTGAGTTGAAAATGCCGTTTGCGACCTTTTTGAGTATAAGCTTCGATATGTTTGGAGTAAGTTGATTTTTGCTACTTTTTCACTTAGGGTTTTGATTTGGCCTGAGCTCACTTATGTATTCAGTCTCAACCCCTCTCCTCCTAATTCACTTCCTTTCTATCTTCCTTTTTTACTCAAGCTTTAGCAACAATGGTGAGAGAGATGAGAAATTAAAACTCAAGCCCTAGTTTTCTTTTGCAAATCAAGTTCTAGCTCCAAACTAATAGAAGAACCCATTGCTAAGCTTCTCTTCTTCTTCTTCTCCAACTCAATCTCTTATCAATTTCAGAAATTCCTAAACCTAACTTTGGGAATTTTCTTCTTTTAAAGCTTAGAATCAAGCTTCTTGAGTTGGATTTGAAGAGTGGTTGATTCTCCTTTGCTTTCAAGCATCTTCTTCAACCGTTTGGGTTCAAAGGTGAGATTTTTATCTCACATCTATGACTATAATTATCTTTGGTTGTTGGGTATGAATTCCTAACACTTCTTCATGTGCATTTGCTCTTGATTTGGATTGGTTTTGTGAATATTCCAATTTTTGGGTTTTTAAGTCAAATTTGTGTGAAAATCCTTATATGGATGTTTGATCATGCTTTTAGTGATGCATCGAGGAGCATATAGGGTCGGGTTGCCGATTGGCATAAACACTTAGGGCCAATGTTCGTCCGGTTGCATTTTGGAAGAGTTTGCTCTTCATTTGGATAGGCTGAAAAACAGCCCAGGCAAGATTCAGTCGACTGAAAAGTCTGTTCAGTTGACTGAACCTGGAACCCGAAAGTTTCCAGGCATGATTCAGTCGACTGAATCCTCTGTTCAGTCGACTGAACCTGGAAACAGAAAGTTTCCTAAACCTGAAAAATTTCCAGGTACAGGGTCAGTCGACTGAAAACTCTGTTCAGTCGACTGAACCTGCTGTTTCAGTCCATTTTGCCTTTTTCAGTTGAATTTCCAATGTTAATCGATTCGTGTTGATTCCCTTTTATTATTATCACTTATTATCGACTCTGACTTCGTGATTTTTGGGGATATCCATTTTGATGGATTCAGTATCGACTTCTTTGGATTTTATTCACGTCTTCGAATGTGAATTTTAGTGATTGATTGTTCCTACAATCTTCTTTGTGATTTTTCACTTTAAAAATATAAAGGTTTCAATACTAGTAGTAAATATCAAAATTCTTTCATCAAAACGATTTCAACACTATTT
Source organism: Allium cepa (assembly GCA_030765085.1). Lineage (NCBI taxonomy): Eukaryota > Viridiplantae > Streptophyta > Magnoliopsida > Asparagales > Amaryllidaceae > Allium > Allium cepa. The sequence goes on from CM060943.1 coordinate 118,545,604, forward strand.
TATTACAAAGCTCGTTTCTTAAAACCGTTTTCCAATCTACTAGTATATACAAGCCTTTACCTCACTTGTATGAGAAATCTAATTAAACGAACTAGTAAAACGAGTGGTATGAAACGCTTGCGTTTACTTCGTCGGTTAATTCTTGGACTTGTTCGATTGAATCTCTTGTGACAATTTTCTAGTGGAGATCTACAGTTTGTTCGTAAATATTTAAGTTAAGCAAGTAGTTATGGGACACGAAGCTAAACTCATATATTTACTAGCTTAGTGTAATTGACACTTCTCTTTGATCATGACGATCATCTTTGTGATTTAGACTAGCAATGTGCGATGTCTCTTTGTCTGCGAGGGAGACTAAACCCAGTTTTGTGGAGTTTCGACTCAAATTTGGTGGGGTAGCAACCCATGGTCTTCGGGCCGTTTGTGGAGCTTCGGCTCAATTTGTGATGGTTAGCAACCATGGAATTAGCGTTCCGTTTGTGATACACGTGTTGGTGAGCTTTATGCTCCCGTTTGCGATAGGCCTTCCCCCCTTTTTTTTGTGATTTCTAGATTTCTTGAGATGATTTCTAGAATTTGTGTTTCACCAATTTTTGTGATTTCCATTGATAATTTTTATCAATATTTGTGCATTGCTGAATTTGTGTGTCAATGACTTTGTGATTTCCATTGATAAGCTTTATCAATATTTGTGCATTGATGAATTTGTGTGTCATTGACTTTTGTGATTGACATTGATATAATCGTCAATATTTATGGATTGGTGAACGAAATAGGGAGTATGACATTTCTTTGATTCTTGTGTAGATTTTGTGATATTGATTAATCTCTTGTTGATTTTCAATTACTTATATATATATATATATATATATATATATCACAGCTTGGCATTGTGATTATTATGTGTTTAGTCATATCTCTTATTCTATATCGTTTCATCAGATATTTATAGCTTGACTGATGTGTTTATTATTTTCTTATTAAATAATACTCGGGTCAGACTGAGATGTTTCAGGTGCTTCTGCTTGACTTCTCCCCAGGGATTCATTACTCTGACTTTTGGCTAACTACTTAGATTAGTAGTTTATTTTGTTGTATACACTTGAGATATAGACTCATAGTTGTATTCTTTTGTATAGCACGTGTTGCTATTCTTTTGTATTATTGTGGATCTTTTGACCACTACTCTGATATACACTTTCATGTGTTAATTATATATTCATATCTTCTTCCGCCTTTGTGATATGAATTATCTGTGAATGATTTGTGTTATGCTTATTTATATATTTGTTTCCGAAGATTACTATAGCCACTGTGTAGTAGCTTTGAGTTTGTGTCGGTATATCGGATTTTCTCTTGTGATGAAAAGTTATATTTTTATCTGGCATATCGGTGCTCGCCCAAAGAAATTATACGGATGGTCGCTCCTCAACAGCCTTATTCTCCGTGCTAGTTGACAGCATTACTCCGTAGTGTTCTTGTCTAGCGTGGGTATAGAGGTGGGGCGTCACACCAGTCCCATGACTGACCTGAAGTTTATTGTTTCCTTCTAAACTCTAGGTGCCCACCAATTTCTACACGGGTAGCCTATAGTCAGCTTATCAGGTCATTCTGGAATTCAGGAGTTGCTGTGGAGATCTGGAGTCAAGCTGGATGGCATAGCGTATCACTGGTTTACAGTATTTCTTTTCCGCTGTTTTTTTGTAAACTCTGATAATGTAATATGATGTGATGTAATGTAATAACTGATATAGTTCTTTGTTTTAAAGATATTCATTTATCTATTATATGTTGTTCCATTGCGATTGTGAGATTCTGATATTGTTTCTGTTTTCTTCATTTTCCTTTCTTACTTCTTCTATCTTCTACCTCTTCTTTAACCTTAAGGGTACGGTTTTCCGGCCTTCGATTGATCGGCAGTTGATACAGTGGACGTATTAATGTCGACTTTCGTAAGTCGAAAATCCCTATCGTCACAAACTAAATAGATTATTCATTCATCCAAACAATTTTAAAGTATCCTTACCCAAACAACCATAAATCAAAACAAACAACAATTCCAAACAACAAATCAAATTTACTTATTATAAATTTCATTTCATACATTGGTTGTCTGATTTATTTTCTTTCGTATAATGATTTATCTTTTTATTTTACATTTATTTCTTATCATTTTATTTAGGGATAACTTCAACTTATTTACTTAAGTTAAAATTTCTTACTTAAAATACCTGCCTTCCATTATATTTAATTAGTAGTATTTCAATTATACTTAAGTTTATAACCATTTCAACATCAAATTCTTATTTATTAAAGAAATTCATTGACCACTTTCATTCATAAGTTCACTTGTACAACTTCCATTATATTTTCTTATTAACATTTTAACTTTTTACATCTTTTGGTAACTTATACATATGTTAAAAAAAATGCAAATGAAACTTATACAAGTTTTACCTCATCTTTTATTTAATTTAATGTTCAATAATTACAGCTTTGTTTTATAAGTTTACAATTTCTACTTTCTTTTAATCCCATTTATAACTTAGCATTAAATCACTTATTTTAATTAAATGTTTCAATTATTAATTAAATTCCATTTCACTACACTAATTGAAACTATTAATTAACGGAAACTTGAGAATTAAATACTGGGTTTTTATCCAAGAATTATTTAAAATAATAGATAAATGCATATACTTACAATATATATATATCCAATTATATTTAAAACAATTAAAATTCATATTTGTTTATCAAAATAAATCTGCAGTAAAATTACTACAGTGGCCTTCCCCCTTCGAAACTCGAAAACGAATGTCGACGATGTGGCCGCCATCACCGAAATTATTTTTCAGCGATAGAGAGGGGAGTACAAAATTTATTTCTTTTCCAAATTTTCTTTTTAAAACATTTGCTTCAAATTATATTAAAATATTTATATCAGAAAATACTTCTAATAATATTATTATTATATATTTCAAAATCATTCGAAAGAAATTTCAAAAGCCCAAAACTTAAGTTCTAAATTTGCAAATTTTATTTATTTTATTTTCAATCTTATTTCCTTGTTATTTATAAATTTCACTACCTAACAACCAATATTATATATATATATGTATGTATGGATATATCATTTAAAAACTTATTTTATATATAGAAAATATAATAGGCAAAATTATTTTATTCGCCTATATTAAAAACAAATATTATGTGGGTCTGTCCTATTAGTGTTTAGAAATCCCTATTGATGTCATAGCGTCCTATGCACCAACCAGAATTTATAAATACAAAACGGAACACATTAACACAATATTAAAATCTTTTTATAACACTAACAAGTACGTTCTCTCATATATACACTCAACGACTCCCTATAGGGTATTACTACCCTATTAATAAAGAGTCAGACCCCACGAAGCTAAGGTTTATCGCTAAACCAAAGATCTGATACCATATTGTAACATTTCGTCTTTTCGCACGCTTTAAATCGACACACGTGCTAATTCAAACCATACGGAATGGCGGATTTTTATGGGGTAAAAAAACAAGAAAGAATTAAAACAAACAGAATCTCACAGCGGAAGGATAAAATATAATAATCAAATATACAGTTCATGAAACTGTTTTTAAAATATTTAATTATACTTACTATATATATCATAGTTAATACATACCATAGAATATCAATAATGCAGCGGAATATAATAGTGTAGTGGAATAAAATAATAGGTAATAGAAATAAAATCTTCCTCTTCGTCCTCTAGAGCTAGAGTCTTCGAATCCTGAAATACCCAGGATGACCTGAGCGAATTGAAAAGACAAAACACTCGAGTCAGAACTAAAAGATCTTATGTAAGATAAATCAACAGAAATAAATATGAGTGCAGTAACTCAAGAGATGCTCGGGATTTACATCTCTTAAGGATCCGTTAAACTATTTACTATGTAGTATATTTCGCTATTATAATAGTGTCTAATTGTAAAATAAACTTACTTTTAAATAGTGTTAAGGCTTTACATTTTTCACCTTAACACATTTATATATTCCCACAATCTATACAGTACCGTAATCTCCCCCGTACAGGGCATCGTCAGAGGGCACTACATAGGTATGGTACAAAACCAAAATCGTATAAGGCGCGCTAGGGTAGGTGACACAGCACAACTAGGCAATGCCAGGGAAGATATACCAATTACGCATCCGGGTCGGCGGTAACGCGTAGCAGCTACTACCGCCCACCTCGAACAACACCCCCAAAATCTAAAATCAAAAGTGGCCATCGAAAAATCCAAAGACAGAGTAGAATAGCGAAGGGATGTGTCCGATAAAAGGTGCTAACTTCTTAACCCGTCGATCGCTCATGTTTTAGCCACCTTATGCTAACTCACGGGAGTTGGGTCCACATATTTACCTCAAAGGAAACGTCACCACCATCCTACTTCATTCTGCAATCTCCACTGCGTACACGGTTATTAAAGTGGTTTTCGGAGTTGGCAGAGAGTATGGAAACTTCCGATCCCGATCTCTTTAACAACCAATCGTTATTATAACACTGCGGTCTCTTCAAAATAGTTTATACTTTAAAACTAGAATAAAATGTCCATTTCAAAACCATACGCTTACGATATCATTTCTATTTTAAAACCCAAATCAATATAATATCATTTTTATTTCAAATATATCTTTTTTCAAAAATCATAGTACTTTCAAATATATATACCTTAAACCCATAGCTTCGAAACAAAATTTTCAATACTTAAATGGTTTACTAATAAATTACTTTATAAAGTAAATTTGCTTTTTAATTTCTCAAATCAATTCTAAATACATATTTGAATTCCCAAGTAAAATATTTAAATTTCCAATATATTTCAAAGTTTTAAATATTCCACCATTTCAAAACTAAATTTTTAATTCATATATATATATATATATATATATATATATATATGCCAAATTCACTTTACTATTATTTAGTTTTGAAATACTTACTTAATAATCCAAAATCCTTTTAATAAACTTTCAAATTCAATAATTGAATATTCCTCAATTTATTTAGACTAGATATATTCACTTAAATCATCTTAAGCCCGAATTTAGTTATAACACCATGTTCTTTTTAAATCTAAATTTCAATAAGATCTTAATTAAATAAAATCACAAATCAATTTCAAAACTATCTTCTCAACTTTGATTTATAAAAATCAATATAAAATCTATATTAGAATGTAAGTAAACACTTATCCATAATATATTTTAAAAAAAAATCAACTTTATTATTAAACTTACTTCATACTTTAAACAATTTTATACATAGCTTAAAACCAAGAATTTAACTATATATAAAATAACCTTTATTAAATATCTGAAATCAATATCTCATAAAACCATATATATATTTCAATACGAAACCATAGAAAATCATTTCAATATATACACACACACACACACACACACACACACACACCGCGGTGCTTGTATAAAATTTTCTATCCTATGGTCAAGTGATATGGATATTTATCTTTTCAATCCATAATTTAAAATAAAAATTATGGTTATATATCATTTCAAACGCGCAATCCCGAATGAAATGAAAATGCATAGTAACTTGTAGTTTATACAACATAAAATACATCATCCATCATGAAATCATTCATCCATTTATCACAATCATCATCCAATTCAAAAAATACATCAATATATAACAGGTAATAAATAACAGGCATTTACTGGAAGTTTATTATGCAAAATAAATTAAATAAAAATTTAACTGGCAGTTTATATGCAATAATAAATTAAATGACAAGTTAATTAAATAAATGCAAAATAACTGAGGTAATGATGAAATATATGCCAAACGGCTATAAATAAATTTGAAATCACATCATAAATGAATTTAACAAACATAAGAAATCTAAGAAGTTGTGAGTTGGTTAAAAACACTCACCTTTGATTTTAGCCCATAAAAATCCAAACAGAAGCGCAAAACTCAACAATCTCCAAATTCAACTAAATCAATTTCATGTTGTCCGAAATATAAATTTGAATCCAACTGAAGAAATCGCGCGTGATTCAAAGTTTATATGCAAATGATATTCATGTTATAAGAAATATTATTAAAATAAAAATTAGTACGCGTTAAAAATATATATAAATAAACAAATTTTAATACTTACGTTTTCTCAAGCTGAGGCTTCAAGAAAAGATTGAAGAACAACAAAGATGAGGACAGGAAGTGTACGAAAATGAAAAAAATCATTTTTATAAAAGAATGCTTTTGGATTTGCAAGAATAAGAGCTTTTGAATATGAGGTGTTAGGAGAAAGAAGAAATAAGACGTAGGTTATTTATAATTAGGAAATGAAGGTGGAGGGACAAAAATAAATGTCTCGTTTCATTATTAAAGCTTCGGGTATTAATAATACATAAGGAAATGTACGTAGGAATGGAAAAGTTTGCAAACGAAAGTAGAATTTTGTATACCTGAAAATGAGGCGGCAAGAATTAAATACAACCTTAAAGTGCTCAGGTATTAAACAGATGGTGAAATAAATAGATCAAGTATTAATAGTAAGGTAACTATTTTAAAACGTTCGTTAAACAATTAATAATAAAAGATTTTGAAATTAATTTTTTTTTGAAACGTAACCAAATTAACTTCATTAACTCAAGTAATATTTGAATTTCTTCGCATTTAGGTTTTTTGTCTATGCATAATAAATTTTTATACTTACCTTAAAAATGAAAACATTTGATTTGTTTTTCCCAAAATGATCGCTTATTACCATTAAAACACCCTTTTTGTTTAACACAAAACGTGCGTTTTCTTTATTAAATCTATTAATTGCAATCAACATTTCCTTTCCTTTTTGTTGAAATATTTGAATTACATTAATTGCAGTTACTTACAAAGTTAAATTTTAAAATAGACAACTAAAATGGATAAAAAAAATAGAACAATTGTTTATTTAAACACGTTTATAAATTTATTGTTTATACACAAGAGTAATAAATAGATTATTTTCCTATTCTTGCAATCGGTCTGTAAGCTAAAACACAAATGTGCACATATTTCTTTCTTTAAAATCAATCTTTCTATTCTTTATTTTAATGAAATTAAACCTACATTCACAGATGAAACCTTCATTTTATTTGATGTAAATGTTTTTTTTCATTGGACCAAAACTTTCCTTATATTTACATGAAGCATAAGCTGCTTTTAATTACACCTATTAACTTACAATTAGTATTCTCTCTCCTATTAGTTAGAAATTTTCAATTACATTCATTTCAGTTGATTAAGTTTCAAAATGGACTAAATGAATGTAATGAGAAGTATTTTTTTTTTCTATCTAATAGTAATTTAAACATATTTACATTATTGGATACAAATAGTAATTACACATTTCTCACTAAATAATAGTTACTCTTCTCTACAATCAATCATTCAGCTAACAAACATTTCAAATAAATAAACATATTTTTACTCTTTTACAAAACTTATTCATTTATATTCTTTTATTCTGATTTTCACTCCTTACTATTAAAGCAATCATTACATTATGAATACAATTAACATTTCTATTTCTTTTTATTATGTTCACACTACAATTATGGTTTATTCCACATTAATGTAACATTTTGTTGACATTCATTTGAAATTGATCAGTAAAATTGGTAACAACACCAATTGTCACCATTATACATTTTGTAATATTTGTAAGTTAATTCTTTACAAATAATTATTACAACAACTTTCATTACACTACACTTATTCCATTTCCATCCATTACACATCGTTTTCTTTATAAATCAACCTTTAAATTATTAATTTCCTTCTAAATCCTACTATAAATCATTGCACACATTTTTTAAAATTTATACTCCTAATTTATTTATTTATCTTGATTTCATTCTTTTTATTAAATCCATTAGCACTCCATGAATAAAATTTACATTCTTACCGTATATTAGCAAAATTTACATTAATGTAATACCTAAATTTAAATTTACATTATTACCACATATTACATAAATTTACATTATTACCACATATTACCACAAATTACATCATTTATTACTTTACAAAATACCTACATTTCTATGCATCTTATTACATTTATATCTTGTAATTATTTTCTTAAACTTATAATTGTAATACCAAGTTTCATTTTAAATTTCAATTGATTCCTACTCACAGCTTAATAGCCAAAGTAAACTGGTAACAAATAATAACGGTCACTATTTGCCCTAAATCACATTTATAGGTTTATAGTTTACAACAAATGTAATATCCCGGAATTTCCAGGAGTTTAAAATGCTGATAATCTCTAATTTAATTATTTGAAATTGATAAAATTTTTATTTTTAAAGATAATTAAACCAAGTAATATTTTAATTTTGGTTATAAATTTGTTTTACAATAAGATTAATTATTTTATTTGTGTAAATAAATTCTAAATTGGTATATTGTTTTCAAAATTTATAAGTATTTAAATTTGTGTATTTTAAATTGATTTTAAAATAGGATTTATTATTTGAAAATAATAATAAGCTTATTTTAAAATAGTTGTTTCTATTCATTTAAATTTATTTTAGATTTGATTTTTAAATTTGACTTTGAAATGAATCTGAATTTGAATTCAAGAGTATAAATACATATTACTAATATAGTTTGAGTTTAAAATACATAGGTAATGTTTTTAATTAAAATAAGATTTGTTTTATTTCTTTTAATTAGCAATTTGATTTGTATTTATTTAATAAAATAAATGTAAGGCTTTTGAAATAACATTTAAAATAAGTTTGCAATGTTTTATAATTTTATTTAAATTATCATCGATTTTATTTTATGTTCTTTTTAAAAAAAATTGTATTTTATAAATTAAGTATACATTTTTAAATGTATAAGTGAAATTGTTATTTGATATTTAATAAGAAAAGCATTTTTTTAAAATTTAGAAAACATACTTGTAATTAGTAATATAATTTTAAATGCTTTTAAATTCCTTTAGAATTAAAACAAACTCAATATTTACAAATGTTCATTTCTTAAACACCTTGATAACAAGTGTTAAACCATTTGTGTAAATAGAGACAAGTGTCCTTTGTTTTTCTAATTTCTTTTTAATTTATTCAATCTGAAATTTAACCTATAAAAACCCTCTTTATCATTTTCTTAAACCATTGTTCATTTCTAAAAGAAAATCTAAAATCTTCATGAAATCTTCACTAATTCTAAAACCAGAAAATACTCAAATAAATCCTGAAGCACTCCTCAACTCAAACACTTTCAAAAAATCAAAAGCCTGAAGATTCAAAAAAAAAAAAAAAAAACATAATCTGCATTTACTCCTCTATACCAAAACCTGTAAATTCATTACCCAGATTTCAAACAACCTGTAAACACTCCTTCCAGATCTATAATCTCCTCAAAACAAAATCATATCTGAGATTGTTTAACCCCATTCTGTTATCAAAATCTGGAAATACCTTCAAAAAACTACAAAGCCTGCAGTTGTTTACAAAAACAAATGCCTGCAGTTTTCTTAAATCAAAATCTGCATCATGATTTCAAGAATCTGATGCAAGCCTCCAATCCATGTATGTCTCAAAACTTTCAAGAAGCATGCAAGTAAATCCAGTTTTTATAGCAAACCTGTCAAAAAGCATTACCTGAAAACAAATTCAGTTTCAAAGCTCTTGATTTTAAAGCCTCAAGTTCAATTCTTTTGCAATTTCCAGCTCTTCTTCAAAACTCTGCACTAGGTTGAGGTGAGTAAACATTTAATTCTAAACATAAAGTTGATTGATAATTGTTGCTTATGAAATCTTTGTGAAATGATAACTGCATGTGTGTACTTTTGTGAATGTGATTTTATTTGAGTATGCATGTCTGGTATATGTATGTCACCCCTTTGTTGCATGATTTAGAGTAAAAGTTTGAACAAATTCTTTTCATTCTTCTCTGATTTCTGAGGGGCCTGAGGATTATCAAACAAATTAAGTTTGTTTAAGTATGAACTATAATCTAAAATTAGTTAAACATGTTCTTAGATATGTAGTAACTGGGAAGATATGGTTACAGTACAAACTTTATAAAATATGATAGAAATCAATTAACACAATTCTTTGATTCATCTATATAGATTGAATTGATGTTGGAAGTTATGATTTTTAAAATCAAAATCAGGTTTTAAATGAAGTAAAATGTGGGAATTTGGGGTTTTATCTGGAAATAGATTTTTGGTGATCTCTGTTAATATGCGAATCTGGAATGCTGAGTTGGATAATGGAGTTAGTATTTGCACCAGAGTGTTTAGGAAAAATCATTGAAGAATTTTTAAATCACCGGATAGTGTGATTTTGCCAAAGATTCATTTTTAGCCTAGTTTGGAAACTTCCTGGAAATTCGATTACTGAATCTTCATTATTGAATCGAGTGAGGTGAAAATTGGAGTGAAGGAAGGTTGGTGGGTTGGTGGACTATGGCCGGAGTTGTAGCAATTGTAGTTGATCGGAGGTGTCGATTTTGGAAATTGTTGATGATGGGTTCTAAGGGTTCAGTCCAACCCAAATGATCTATTTTGAATTAGGATAGGTGTTGGGGTTTTGATGGTCGTGGAGGCCTGTGGAGTGGTGGAATGACTTGTCGGTGAAGTCGCCGTTGATCGGCGGTGGTGATGGCAACGGTGCAGGTGCACGAGAGAGGGGTGGGTGTCTGAACATTTGGGTTTTGTTTTGTTTGTGTTTCTGCAAGTAGCTCGGGTAGGAGGGGAGATGACTCGGGGGAAAACTCGAGCATTTTTTATTGTGGCTCGGGTTTATACCCGTGTTAATCTGAGCACATAGGTGTAGTGTTAACTGTTAGTTTAATAGTTTTAAATTTAAAAATTTAAACAGTTTTTTTATAAAAGTATTTGTATAAAAGGAAGTTGTGCTTGTTTTCTTAGATTCATGTATGTAGGTTGAATCATAATGAAAATACTTAACAAAATTGAATTTAAAATAAGTAAGTTTAAAATCTTAAATTGTTTAAGTTAAATTAAAATTCATCCTTTAAATTTATTTGTTTTTATAAAAGTATTTATATGAATGTTTTAAATTTTAATGCTATTTTCAAAACTTACTTTGGAAATATAAAATAGGAAATTTATAAATGATTGTTGTTTAACAATTAAATGTTTAAGTAATTTTTGAACTTGTAACTAATGATTGTTAAATAATAAACTAAAGATAGGTAATTAATGATTTCTTTACAATTTAATTAATGAATTAAGTTAAATAAGGTTTCAAGATTTATTTAAGAAAATATTTTAACTTAAATAATTAATTAAGTATTAATAATTTGTATTTAGTTGATTAATTAAAGAATTTAAAGTTAATTCATTTATTTAATTATTATTTTAAAAAGGGGTTAATTAAGTGATTAATTAAGTATAATTAATTATTTAATTAACTATTAATTAAAATGATGATTTTATTAATGATTAATGATTAATTAAGATGTAATTACTTAGTTATTTAAGTAATTAAGAGTTAATTAAAATTAATAAATTAATAAAGGTTTTATTAAGTTTTAATTGGGTTTTCTTAATTAATAATTATGGTTATTAATTTATAATGAAAGTTAATTAAGAATTAATTAACTATTTTTATTTAGGTTAATTAATTTGTAATTAAGATTATTAATTAATAATCAAGTTTATTAACTAATGATTAAGAGTTGATTAATTAGTTAATTAAGTTTAATTAATTTATTATAAAGTAATTAGTAATTAATTACTTTTGATTAAAGAATTAATTAATAATTAAGGTTTATTAATTAATAATTGAAGATAATTAGTCTATTAATTAAAGATTAATTTGATTAATGAGTAATTAAGGGATGAATTACTCAATTAAAATGAGATAAGTATGATCAAGTTAATTAATTTGTTAATTAATTAATGGTAGTCACTTGATAAAAGATTAAGTATGATTACTTAATAAAGTTTTGATAAGGTAATTACTTAAGGTAAGTAATTGATAAAGTGTAGAGGTAATTGAGTTAGGTAGATTACTGATTGGAAAGTAATTTTAAATGAATAATTACTTGCTAAAGTAATTAAAGGTTTATTACTTGGTGTAATAAATCAATGAATTTATAAAGTAATTAAAAGTAATTAAGAAGTAATTAAGAATAATTAATTATTGTATTTAAGTAGATTAATTAAAAGCAATTAATCTAAGCATGATTAATTAATTAAGGTTCATTAATTGATATGATTAATGAAAATAATTAAGGATTAATCACTTTATTAAGAGTTAATTAATCAAGGTTGATTATGATTAATTAATTGATTTAACTAATGTTAATTTAAGCAAGATTTATTTTGATGAAGGTAATTAATTTAATTAATTTTAAATTAATTAAGTGATTAGGTAATTAATTTAATTTACTTTAAATTAATTAGAGATAGTTAATTTAATTCAGTTGAAATTAATTATGTTATGGTTTGAGTTAATCATTGCTTATGAATGATTGGATGACATTGGTTGTCTTGAATGCTGTGTGATCTCAGAAATGAGATAAGTATGTTTGTGTGATATGAATACTTGATTGCATTGTGATGATTACATAGATTATCGATTTGGATGTTGATACATGAATTATCTATTGTAATATTGATTATGTAGGTTACCTGTTATTTGATAATGTTGATTATCAAATTGTGTTTTGTGAGTTATCTATCCTGTGTATATATAGATAGTTGAATTTAATTGTCTAAACCTTTAAAACAACTTGGACTTAAAAGACACGCTTTGGATTTCGATGAGACCGGGATCGGGTTTCAATAATTGGATATCCGAAAACCACATCAATTCCAAATAACGTTAGGTCGTGAGTCAAAGTGGATCTTTGTGAAGACTCGAGGTGTAAGGGCTATACGTCAGTATAACTCTGTGGGTGATTCCGTAATGGGTTGACGGAATAGATCTTATAGATTCGAGATGGTGGTTTAGAGTGCAAGGGTTATTGTCGTTAACTCTGAGGGTGATTCCAAAATGAGTGTAACGAGATAATGCCTTCGGTTTCGTTCGAACTCGGAACGAACTTGTATGGATTGAATGCTTTCAAAACATCGTCAGGTGGACGATGAGTATTCTAAGTGATATGTCCTATAAAGGTAATCGTAACCTCAAGCCTCATCAACCGGGAATGGCTAAAACAGGGGAGGTGCAGCAAGGCTTCGAGGGTTGCACCCACTGGAGAGTAAGATTTACCCCTGTCTAGAGGTCCCTTTTATTTCGGCTGTGTGGACGGTTGAATAGCTACAACCATCGGGGTTGTCTTATTCGGAACTGTTAAGTAAGGAACGGGTCCGGCTTTGTGTTGCAGGGGATTGGGAGTAATCCTCGGTACGGTGATCTTGGCCACGTACTGTGACGGGCGTTACCCCAGTAGCCCTGACATTGTATGGAATCCAAAATCCAATAAGTGCCGACGGTTTTAATTGTATTACCCACTTTTGTGGCTAGCAGCTGGAATTTAATAAATGTAACAATTTCGGCTATTTCTTATTTACTTGAAAACCCTAGACACTATTATAATATAATAGAATTTCCTATCAAATGTTTTGGTTAGCGTAAGGTAAAAAGTTTTCCATGTTTATGTGTAGGAAGTCTTACATGATACCTTTTCTTTTCAAAAGGTTTTTAAAAGTTAAGCAACTTTAACCGTTTACTCACACCAGACCCATGTCTGACCCGGAGTTTATTTTTGTTTTTCATAAACTCTTGGGTACTCAAATTTTTATGATTAGTCAAGGGAATTCAGGTTAGGATTTTAAGTTGGCTTGACGAATTCTGAAGGAGCAATGGAGCAGGAGGCTTCTGCGTATAGCTATAGAGTACTCCGCCGTGTGTTCTCTGAGTTGTTGTTTTTGTGTTGTATTAAGTTGTATAACTAGACATGTGTTTATAACTGTCTAGTATGTGTTGATTATGCTGTGTATCTCTGATGTATATGATACTATGTAAATTATTATGTGATTAATATAATTTATTTGTTCCGCTGTTTAGATTCTGATGTGTGGTTTCTTCTTCTTCTCTATCTTTTATCTTTTCTATCCCTTTCTTTCTTAAATCATGACGCGACTTTCTGGGTTGTGGGAAGGCGGGTCGTGACAGTTGGTATCAAAGCATTAGGTTGAGTGAATACCTAGGCTCTGTAGTGGTGTCTTTCTTGAGAAAGCATACTTGTAATTTTTATATATAACTATATATATATTTTTCTACCTATCTGTTGGGTTACTTGTTCAGGTTTTCCAATATAAGCTGTAAAGGTAGATGGGGTAGTAGTGTGTGTAACACGACTACCATTGGTTGGAGTTTGAATGTTTGAGGTTGAAAGTGTATTTGTCGAGACTTTAGACCTAATACCGTCTCGAGTAATCTTTGTATTTGGAGTAAGGATTTCATTGATCTCTGAAGGAAACCTGTTAAGGTTCAGAGTTCATCTTTGAAGTGTAAGTTTGGTTGCGCTCGTGTGAGCGGATTTTTGAGAATTTGGATCGGTTGGTTGGGCAGAAGTAAGTAATGGTATTTTGATACCTCAGGAAGTAGTAGCTGCGTGATGAGATGCAGTGACTATGGAATTCTCTGGAGATGTTTCTTTTGGAGCAAGTTTAAGGAAATGTGTCTGCTTCAGGTTTGTAGCTGAGTTCAGCTGTAACGATCTCGAAATTTTTTAAGTTTAAATTGATAATTAAATTTTATTTTTGAATAAAATTTGTGAAATAATTGGTAATTAATATAAAATTTTAGTTAAATTTTAGATAACCGAGAATTAATTTGGATATTTGAAAATGAACATGTTTATAAAATAGTTTGAAATAATTTTTAAGTAAATTTGGTATTTAATAATATAAGTTTAAAAAAATAAAATAAAGGAAAGGTAAGATTTTAAATTTTTGTTTAAGTATAAAAGTGTGTTTATACTTGAGTTAAAATTTTATAAACAAATAACTGTAACTAAGGCATAATAAATAAAGTATTCAAACATAACTAAAAGTATGCTTATAAAATGAAAAGGAGATGGGTCAGGCCTTGTTATATACAAGTATGGTATAAAGTGTGGATTGTACAAGGCAGTTAATGCCACTATCATTAGCCACTGAAATAAGATTTTCAGCCTCCACTTGTTTATAGGAATCTCAGCATAGTTAAACAATGCAAAACAACACTAAAACAAATTCAACCTAAGACACATATATTTGTATATAAAGAGTAACCAGGCAAGAACAAGTAAAGGCATATGTAAACAAATCAAATTCATTATAAAAATGCATAAGAAATGGGTCAAAGGACAGAGCAATTAATGCAACATGCTTCATGCATTTAATACAAGAATCACTCTAGTCATGCCTATTATACTAAATGATATAATTAACCTGTACACTTTCCTATGTATCAGCCCCTATACAAGGAAGAAAAGTATCACTTCATTGTACAAAGCATTATAATATCACCTAAACAACTCATCTTCTATATACCAAACTTCCTCCTCATTTTAGTTCGAGCATCATCAACTTGAGAAAAAAAAATGGAAATCAGGAAACAAGAATCTGAAAGCATGCAAGTTAATAATAATAAAATCTTCAACAAAACAAAGAAGCAATGTTTCCAATGATTCAGACCTGAAGCATTTCAGATCATCAAACTCTAGTTTGCAAAAGCATTTCCAATTTCAAGCCTGAGTCTCCTCTGTTTATTTCTTCTGAGACAGGTGAGTAACTTTTAATAAATAAAAAAAATCTTAAGTCCCTAAATTAGTTGCTTATGTAGATCTAGAAAATGTGTAGATATGTGATTGTGAAAATCTGTGTATGCCTGTAACTTTTTAAACTCTGTTCCTGTTGTTTTTTTTTTAGACAGATGAGCAAACAAACCTTCATCACTTGATCTAGTAACTACTTGAACTTAGGATGTAAACAAATGTTGTTTGTTTGTTTTTAAGCTAGGTGTTAAAAATTTATTAAAGTTGAAACAACATGTAATTGTCTCTGGCAATCAAGAAAGATGAATACAACTTTAAATAAGTTTAAAAACAAATTTCTTAATTTAAGAAACCAGGCATATAAATTGAATCTATTTACTTAAACATGATTTTTAAAACTAAAATTATAATTTTTAGTTTTGAAATAAGCGTGCAACTCTGGGTTGAACAAAAATGGGAAATTGGGTAATCTCTGGTGATCTCAGTGGTTTGGGATGTTGTATTCTTCAGTGATGATAGTATGATGATCAGAGACTTAGAGAAAATTGGTAGGAAGTTGATTAGATCATTATGGCGGTAGCGATGTTCGATTTTTGGTTTGTAACCCTAGTTTTAACTAGGTTTGATAATTCGATCACCACGGTTTCTCTGGTTGATCGAGTGAAATAGGTTCTTGGGTGAGGGTAGCTTGGTCGTTGATGAAGGGTTGGTCGAAGTTGCAGAGTCTCCGGTGGTCGTGATGAGGAGAACGAAGCGTTGACAGGTGAGGGTGTTCCCAGTTTTTACGTTGTTCCAGGTTTTGGAATGATGGCCTCAAATTTGATTTCGAGATTTTGAACACGACCTGATGATCGTGATGAGTTGCGTGGAAGATTGTCGACTTGACGAAGATCATGGCGATGATCAGAGCCCTCGCGTTTGGCCGTGCATGTGCACAGCACAGTGGTGTTTGGATGGCCTGGGATGTTGTCGTGGTTGTCGCGTGATGTTGCTCGAGTATTTTTGGGAAACGAATCGTGTCGAACCCGATGCGCATGATTGTTTTTATCACTGTAGTTTTAAATTTTATAAAATTGAAAAGAAGAAGAAGAGGATTAGTAGAAGAAGAAGAAAGAGCAGAGGGGAAGAACTCGGGGGTTTTTGAGATTTTACACGAGGAAGGTCTCGGGGGGGAAACTCGCGTTTGCTCGAAGTAGACGAGGGGAGGAGCTTTGGTAGAATTGTTTAGGTTTTAAAACCTGTTGCAAGTTTTAACAGTTTTTTTTACAAGTTAAACCAAGTTATTAAATAAAGTTCAATAATGAATTTGAGTTAGTTTTGAAATTTGAATAATTTAATTTAAATTTGGAATTAAATTTAGTTTTATAAATTTAAAGGTATAAATAAGTTTAAATGTTAAAGTTCTTTTAATATGTGAATTTAATAAATAAATTTGATTTAAACTCTTTTAAAATTTCTTTATAATAAAATATTACTTCAACAAGTAATTTAAAGGATTTTTAAATTAGTTTTAAACTTTACTAAAGATAAACGAGGGTTCATTTTAAATCTTGAGTTTAAAATGAAATTTAGAAAGGCAAGTTGAAATAAAAAGGTTTTCAACATATTTGTAAATGATATTTAAATCACTACTAAGAATGAGTTCACCTTAAATTAATAAAGATTGAATGATTCGTAATACATTAATTATTAAGATAATAGGAATGGATAATTAATGTTTTGTATCAATTAAATTAGTAATTGTAAGTTTAACCTTATTAATTAAGGTCTAATTTCTTGAAACAATTAATTAATTGGTTAATTAATTATGTAATTGGTTTAAAAGATTAATCTAATTAATTTATTAATTAAGAGGAATTAATAAAGGTGATTGATAAATTAATCTATATCAATTGATTTGTAATTAATAAATTAGGATTAGATAATTAATTCATAAGTAATTAATTTAATAGGAAATAAATTGAATTAATCAGGATAAAACGATTAATTAATACTACTTTCCAATGATTTTTGAATGGTTGACCTTACTTATGAATGATTATATTGTATGAAATGCCTTGAATTGATTGTCCTATCTTATCTGTGATATTTTATTCCGTGGATTGAGCTGTATATAATTTATTCATTTATTGATGATACATCTATATATTATCTGTGAATCTGTGAATGGGCGATAAGCTTTATAGTTATATCACTTATCAACTATATTTCTGTGTTTGATCTGTAATGATTGAATGATGTTGCACTATTGTGTTAAACCCCTTGACCACACTTATACACACACCAATATGGATTTCACGAGGAAATCGATTAAGTCACAGATTTTGAAATAATTTTTAAAGTTGAATATTTTAATTCAAATGTTTTGGAAATGGATTGGGTTTAAAGTGAAAAGCAACTGAAATAGAATTTCAAAGATAAAATTATTTTGAATAACTTGATTAAGATTTGGAATTTAAATATTTTGATTTCAATTTGAATTCAATACTTAAAATTGAATTCTATGATTTGAAACTAGGGATTAACGATATTATACTAGTTATATATGAGTCAAACCATTTTTGAAGTGTTTTTTTTTTGAGAATTTGAATTAACCCAAAGGATTTAACTTGTATAAATAAGATCGAATTTCTTCAAAACGAAAACTACTTGTTTTCAAATAATAACAGCTTTCATTTAAAGAAAGGATCTCCCAATTATGTTGAAAGGCTTTCAAGCTGAAATAGAATTGAAATGTTTTGAAAGCTATGAAATAAATCTTTGATTCAAAGACCGAATAAGTTAATCCAACTTGAATTGAAATTGTTTTTGAAAGGCTATGAATGAATCTTTGGAAATGATTTTGAAAGCTATAAGTTAAATCTTTGATTTAAAGATTTAACGAGTTAATCCAATTGAATTGGAATTGTTTTGAAATCCAGGAATGAATCTTTGAGAAACTAGGTGAACTTTACGAAATAAATCTTTTTGTTTTAAAAGATTGGAAATGGTAATTTGTTAAACCATTTGAAAGAAAAACTTTGGATTATTAAGTTGTGACTTAATTGAAATTCCTTATCCATATGTTTTAAATTTTGCGCTCACTATTCGGGTTTGCCGGGGAAGGACCTTTGGGTCGTATAACACATTCCGAGTATGTGATACGTCGTTATGGATAGCATTTGAAGACCGGTGTTGAAGACCGGGTATTTGCGAGAGCGATAGGATGACCTGTCGATTGACTCTGCACCGAGTTGCTCCGGTATAGAGTTCTCCATATGTGATGGGAAATCCGATTAGGATTGTGGATATCCGGATTGCAAGGACTTCTTTGGAAGTGCCTTCGGTTCTGTTCGAGCCCGGAACAGACTTGTATGGATAGTATGTCTGACATTACAAATTGAGATATAAAGCCGATTTCTTTCAAATATATTTCTGTTGGTGGCGGAGAATTTATTCTCTTAGCTTAACACCCTTCTCTGAGACGTACAAGGTCAGAGGTTATGTAGTTGAAGGTTATCAGCGATATATTCCCAATTTGTTAATGTGACATGCTGAGTGTTGCTGTGAAATGATCATTGTGTTGACTATTTGAGATAGGATCATTTGTTTGATCGTCTATCTTGGTGATCATTTCTATGATCATTTGTTGACCCAAAGCACGGCTTTTGTATAAAGTGTGTTTTTGTGGACGAGACTTCGTGGAGCCTCACAAACCGGTAATGGTCGAAACAGGAATTGTGCGGCAAGGTTTTCAGGGATAGCGTCCCTAGGGTATGACCATTCCTTCTGGAAAAGGGTAGTATCATGGTATGGAGCCCAGATACTTACTCATGTTGAAACACTTATTATTATGGTGTGATGTTGGTTAGAGAGCTCTCGTTTAAAGGTCCCAAAGGACCGGGGGTGGCATATCTGAGGGTTTGTAATATCCCTTGGGAAAAGGGGTTCCCGGCCTTGTTTAGCAGAGAACGGTTTGGTTCTCGGGGCATCCTTCCAGAGGCGTTTCCATGTGGCAATGGGAAGTTCCCTGGCCTGACCATTTGTTGGAAAATCCATTCTTCAAATACGAGCCTTGTACGGTATTAGTTGTATTACCTGCCATCTACTTATGGTGGCGCCCCACTGTGTGGATGGTAGCTATAGTAGGCATAGTTCGAAATGTCTATGTCGGCTAAGATTTATATCTTTATTTTCGAAATGAATTTTCTCTACACTATGCACTAGTAATAATATCAAATGTTCTTTTTAATGCGTATCAAGCATCTTTGACTATCATAAGGAGAAATCTCCTCCTATTCTGCGTTTGCATTGTGTGTGTGTGTGGGAGGCCTTATGGTAGTCTCATTTCTAAAAAGCATTGCGAATCTATTTTAAAATATTTCTTTGTCTATTTTTTTTAAAGATAAAGTTTTTGTTTGCTCACACCAGTCCCATGGCTGATCCAGAGTTTATTGTTTCTTTCCTAAACTCTGGGTGCTCAAAATTTTTCTACACGGGCAGTCTAGAGTTTGGTTTTTCAGATAGTTAGGTTCAGTGGATTATCTGGAGCTAGTTTAGTTTTCTTTGGATATGGACGAGACTTGCTTGGTGGAATCTTAATGGTGAATCGGGCTAGGAGTTTTGGAGCTTTGTCTTTGGAGCTTTTTGTATCAGAGTTGCAGTATTATATTCTGAGAAGACTTATCTCATATTGTATCATGTTCCGCTGTATTCTATGTTGTATATTCTCTGATGTTGATGATTATCATTGTATCAAATTGATGTATCAGATATTGTATTCATGTTATATCAGTGATATCATCTTTTATTTCCGCTGTGTTATTTATCATTTAATGGTGTTACAAGCTCCCGCGAAATGAATTTGATGTTGTTTGTTGGACATCGAGTTTGGGTCGTGACATCAGCAGGATGTTTGTGTTTGGTTGGAGGTCCGAGTTTCTCTAAGAACTCTGGATAAGAAGTCTTTGGCATCTTTGTTAGCGGAGCAGCTCGGGAGTGTTCTGTGTTTCAGCAGGGAGATCTTTTTGGCTTAGCATTTCCTGGAGACGGAATTCAGAAGCAGCAGTGAGGGTCTGTTTCTTCGATGGATTAGTTGGTTTAGGATAAACTGTTCTAATTAGTGGAGAGAGAACAATATCTTCGATATTGGATTGGGTTGATCGCAAAAGTGACTTGCGATGGTTTGATGATTATCTTAGATAGTCTTTTACTTGGATTTGTGGCATTTCTAGAGGATGTAGAAGTTATGGAGTTGCTGAAGATTGTCCGAGTATATCTTCAGGAAAGTTAGAGGTTTTGCCCGCATTGGAGTTTGAGTTCTGAATCGACTTGATGTCAAGAGTGATACCAGTGATTCAGTTGGGTAGAAGGTTGTTTCCTAGGTTGGTTGTTTGGTGTAGCAGCTCTGTATTTCTTGAAATTTCTGTTGAATCTTATTTCTAAGATGGGATGTTTAGTCTGTGCCTGTGTTCTTCTACGGCATTTTTATCTGCTTCAGATCAGAGTTGTGCAGCGGAAGCAAGGTGGCTGTTGTTCTTGAGTAGAAGCAACTGGATGTTGCAGTATTTTGGATTAGAGTGTTTCTACTGGATTTTTCAGAATCTGAGGCAAGTTGGCGAGTGATTCTGTTTTGTCTTTTCAGATAGGAGAAGTTGTTTTCTACTGTTGATAGTAGAGTTGGTATTGATTTTGAATTGATCTTGTGAGGATCAGTTTGTGAGTTGATCCAGTTTGTTTGTAGAAGTATCAGTGAAGGTTGAGCTGATCAGGAAGGATATGTAGGCAGCCCGGATCATCTGGGAAGTTTTTGAGATTAAGTAACGGAAGAATTTGGAATTCGAAGTTGGAGGCTCCGATGTTGTTAAGGTTTTCTCTTGTAATGGGAGCAATAAGATTTGGTGAGATTTTGAGGTGATCTTCGAGGCATATTGGATTCTTCTGAGTTTTGTAGGATCAGTGTTTTGGATTGAAGAGTTGAATTGTCAGTTTGGAAGACTGAAATTCAAATTATTTCACGTATCTCTGAGAGAGTACGTGTTTGGTCATCACTGGTTTTGAGACTAATAGTTCTTGAAGGTTTTAGATGTTGATCTGACTTGTCTGTGATCTGGTATCTTAGGTAGATTATAGATGTAACTGAATAGGAACTCAGTAGCTTATAAGTATAGCTAGTTTGGATTTAGTAGAGCGAGTATCCTTGTGTCTGTACTGGGGAAACTCGAGATAATTTAGAAAGTTTATCCGGATCTGTGTCCGGATAGCTAGTATTGTTTAATTAAATTGGTTGTTTGGATGAAATTGTTTGTTTGATTGATAGTGTATGGCTGTTATGAATGTTTGAATTGGTTGAAAATAAAATAAACTTTGGATTATCTTTGTTTTAAATTTCGAGGACGAAATTCTGTTAAGGGAAGAGGATTGTAATATCCCGAAATTTCCATGAGTTTAAAATGCTGATAATCTCTAATTTAATTATTTGAAATTGATAAAATTGTTATTTTCAAAGATAATTAAACCGAGTAATATTTTAATTTTGGTTATAAATTGGTTTTATAATAAGATTAATTATTTTATTTGTGTAAATAAATTCTAAATTGCTATATTGTTTTCAAAATTTATAAGTATTTAAATTTGTGTATTTTAAATTGATTTTAAAATAGGATTTATTATTTGAAAATAATAATAAGCTTATTTTAAAATAGTTGTTTCTATTCATTTAAATTTATTTTAGATTTGATTTTTAAATTTGACTTTGAAATGAATCTAAATTTGAATTCAAGAGTATACATACATATTACTAATATAGTTTGAGTTTAAAATATATAGGTAATGTTTTTAATTAAAATAAGATTTGTTTTATTTCTTTTAATTAGCAATTTGATTTGTATTTATTTAATAAAATAAATGTAAGGCTTTTGAAATAACATTTAAAATAATTTTGCAATGCTTTATAATTTTATTTAAATTATCATTGATTTTATTTTATGTTCTTTTTAAAAAAATTGTATTTTATAAATTAAGCATACATTTGTAAATGTATAAGTGAAATTGTTATTTGATATTTAATAAGAAAAGCATTTTTTTTAAAATTTAGAAAACATACTTGTAATTAGGAAAATAATTTTAAATGCTTTTAAATTCCTTTAGAATTAAAACAAACTTAATATTTACGAATGTTCATTTCTTAAACACCTTGATAACAAGTGTTAAACCATTTGTGTAAATAGAGACAAGTGTCCTTTGTTTTTCTAATTTCTTTTTAATTTATTCAATTTGAAATTTATCCTATAAAAACCCACTTTATCATTTTCTTAAACCTTTGTTCATTTCTAAAAGAAAACCTAAAATCTTCATGTAATATTCACTCATTCTAAAACCAGAAAATACTCAAATAAATCCTGAAGCGCTCCTCAACTCAAACACTTTCAGAAAATCAAAAGCCTGCAGATTCAAAAAAAAAAACATAATCTGCATTTACTCCTGTAAACCAAAACCTGTAAATTCATTACCCAGATTTCAAACAACTTGTAAACACTCCTTCCAGATCTATAATCTCCTCAAAACAAAATCATATCTGAGATTGTTTAACCCCATTCTGTTATCAAAATCTGGAAATACCTTCAAAAAACTGCAAAGCCTGTAGTTTTTCACAAAAACAAATGCCTGCTGTTTTCTTAAATCAAAATCTGCATCATGATTTCAAGAATCTGATGAAAGCCTCCAATCCATGTCTGTCTCAAAACTTTCAAGAAGCATGCAAGTAAATCCAGTTTTTATAGCAAACCTGTCAAAAAGCATTACCTGAAAACAAATTCAGTTTCAAAGCTCTTGATTGTAAAGCTTTAAGTTCAATTCTTTTGCAATTTCCTGCTCTTCTTCAAAACTCTGCACTAGGTTGAGGTGAGTAAACATTTAATTCTAAACATAAAGTTGATTGATAATTGTTGCTTATAAAATCTTTGTGAAATGATAACTGCATGTGTGTACTTTTGTGAATGTGATTTTATTTGAGTATGCATGCCTGGTATATGTATGTCACCCCTCTGTTGCATGATTCAGAGTAAAAGTTTGAACAAATTCTTTTCATTCTTCTCTGATTTCTGAGGGGCCTGAGTATTATCAAACAAATTAAGTTTGTTTAAGTATGAACTATAATCTAAAATTAGTTAAACATGTTCTTAGATATGCAGTAACTGGGAAGATATGGTTACAATACAAACTTTATAAAATATGATAGAAATCAATTAACACAATTCTCTGATTCATCTATATAGATTGAACTGATGTTGGAAGTTATGATTTTTAAAATCAAAATCAGGTTTTTAAATGAAGTAAAATGTGGGATTTTGGGGTTTTATCTAGAAATAGATTTTTGGTGATCTCTGTTAATATGTGAATCTGGAATGCTTGAGTTGGATAATGGAGTTAGTATTTGCACCAGAGTGTTTAGGAAAAATGATTGAAGAATTTTTAAATCACTGGATAGTGTGATTTTGCCAAAGATTCATTTTTAACCTAGTTGGGAAACTTGCTGGAAATTCGATTACTGAATTTTCATTATTGAATCGAGTGAGGTGAAAATTGGAGTGAAGGAAGGTTGGTGGGTTGGTGGACTATGGCCGGAGTTGTAGCAATTGTAGTTGATCGGAGGTGTCGATTTTGGAAATTGTTGATGATGGGTTTTAGGGGTTCAGTCCAACCCAAAATGATCGATTTTGAATTAGGATAGGTGTTGGGGTTTTGATGGTCGTGGAGGCCTGTGGAGTGGTGGAATGACTTGTCGGTGAAGTCGCCGTTGATCGGCGGTGATGATGGCGCCGGTGCAGGTGCACGAGAGAGGGGTGGGTGTCTGAACATTTGGGTTTTGTTTTGTTTGTGTTTCTGGAAGTAGCTCGGGAAGGAGGGGAGATGACTCGGGGGAAAACTCGAGCATTTTTTATTGTGGCTCGGGTTTATACCCGTGTTAATCTGAGCATATATGTGTAGTGTTAACTCTTAGTTTAACAGTTTTAAATTTAAAAATTTAAACAGTTTTTTTATAAAAGTATTTGTATGAAAGGAAGTTGTGCTTGTTTTCTTAGATTCATGTATGTAGGTTGAATCATAATGAAAATACTTAACAAAATTGAATTTAAAATAAGTAAGTTTAAAATCTTAAATTGTTTAAGTTAAATTAAAATTCATTCTTTAAATTTATTTGTTTTTATAAAAGTATTTGTATGAATGTTTTAAATTTCTAATGCTATTTTCAAAACTTACTTTGGAAATATAAAATAGGAAATTTATAAATGATTCTTATTTAACAATTAAATGCTTAAGTAATTTTTGAACTTGTAACTAATGATTGTTAAATAATAAATTAAAGATCGGTAATTAATGATTTCTTTATAGTTTAATTAATGAATTAAGTTAAATAAGGTTTCAAGATTTATTTAAGATAATATTTTATCTTAAATAATTAATTAAGTATTAATAATTTATATTTAGTTGATTAATTAAAGAATTTAAAGTTAATTCATTTATTTAATTATTATTTTAAAAAGGGGTTAATTAAGTGATTAATTAATTATAATTAATTATTTAATTAACTATTAATTAAAATGATGATTTTATTAATGATTAATGATTAATTAAGATGTAATTACTTAGTTATTTAAGTAATTAAGAGTTAATTAAAATTAATAAATTAATAAAGGTTTTATTAAGTTTTAATTGGGTTTTCTTAATTAATAATTATGGTTATTAATTTATAATGAAAGTTAATTAAGAATTAATTAACTATTTTTATTTAGGTTAATTAATTTGTAATTAAGATTATTAATTAATAATTAAGTTTATTAACTAATGATTAAGAGTTGATTAATTAGTTAATTAAGTTTAATTAATTAATTATAAAGTAATTAGTAATTAATTACTTTTGATTAAAGAATTAATTAATAATTAAGGTTTATTAATTAATAATTGAAGATAATTAATCTATTAATTAAAGATTAATTTGGTTAATGAGTAATTAAGGGATGAATTACTCAATTAAAATGAGATAAGTATGATCAAGTTAATTAATTTGTTAATTAATTAGTGGTAGTCACTTGATAAAAGATTAAGTATGATTACTTAATAAAGTTTTGATAAGGTAATTACTTAAGATAAGTAATTGATAAAGTGCAGAGGTGATTGAGTTAGGTAGATTACTGATTGGAAAGTAATTTTAAATGAATAATTACTTGTTAAAGTAATTAAAGGTTTATTACTTGGTGTAATAAATCAATGAATTTATAAAGTAATTAAAAGTAATTAAGATGTAATTAAGAATAATTAATTACTGTATTTAAGTTGATTAATTAAAAGCAATTAATCTAAGCATGATTAATTAATTAAGGTTCATTAATTGATATGATTAATGAAAATAATTAAGGATTAATCACTTTATTAAGAGTTAATTAATCAAGGTTGATTATGATTAATTAATTGATTTAACTAATGTTAATTTAAGCAAGATTTATTTTGATGAAGGTAATTAATTTAATTAATTTTAAATTAATTAAGTGATTAGGTAATTAATTTAACTCACTTTAAATTAATTAGAGATAGTTAATTTAATTCAGTTTAAATTAATTATGTTATGGTTTGAGTTAATCATTGCTTATGAATGATTAGATGACATTGGTTGTCTTGAATGCTGTGTGATCTCAGAAATGAGATAAGTATGTTTGTGTGATATGAATACTTGATTGCATTGTGATGATTACATAGATTATCAATTTGGATGTTGATACATGAATTATCTATTGTAATATTGATTATGTAGGTTACCTGTTATTTGATAATGTTGATTATCAAATTGTGATTTGTGAGTTATCTATCCTGTGTATATATAGATAGTTAAATTTAATTGTCTAAACCTTTAAAACAACTTGGACTTAAAAGACACGCTTTGGATTTCGATGAGACCGGGATCGGGTTTCAATATTTGGATATCTGAAAACCACATCGATTCCAAATAACGTTAGGTCGTGAGTCAAAGTGGAGCTTTGTGAAGACTCGAGGTGTAAGGGCTATACGTCAGTATAACTCTGTGGGTGATTCCGTAATGAGTTGACGGAATAGATCATATAGATTCGAGATGGTGGTTTAGAGTGCAAGGGTTATTGTCGTTAACTCTGAGGGTGATTCCAAAATGAGTGTAACGAGATAATGCCTTCGGTTTCGTTCGAACCCGGAATGAACTTGTATGGATTGAATGCTTTCAGAACATCGTCAGGTGGACGATGAGCATTCTAAGTGATATGTCCTATAAAGGTAATCGTAACCTCAAGCCTCATCAACCGGGAATGGCTAAAACAGGGGAGGTGCAGCAAGGCTTCGTGGGTCGCACCCACTGGAGAGTAAGATTTACCCCTGTCTAGAGGTCCCTTTTATTTCGTCTATGTGGACGGTTGAATAGCTACAACGGTCGGGGTTGTCTTATTCGGAATTGTTCAGTAAGGAACGGGTCCGGCTTTGTGTTGCAGGGGATTGGGAGTAATCCTCGGTACGGTGATCTAGGCCACATACTGTGACGGGCGGTACCCCAATAGCCCTGCCATTGTATGGAATCCAAAATCCAATAAGTGCCGACAGTTTTGATTGTATTACCCACTTTTGTGGCTAGTAGCTGGAATTTAATAAATGTAACAATTTCGGCTATTTCTTATTTACTTGAAAACCCTAGACACTATTATAATATCACAGAATTTCCTATCAAATGTTTTGGTTAGCGTAAGGTAAAAACTTTTCCATGTTTACGTGTGGGAAGTCTTATGTGATACCTTTTCTTTTCAAAAGGTTTTTAAAAGTTAAGCAACTTTAACCGTTTACTCACACCAGACCCATGTCTGACCCGGAGTTTATTTTTGTTTTTCATAAACTCTTGGGTACTCAAATTTTTATGAGTAGTCAAGGGAATTCAGGTTAGGATTTTAAGTTGGCATGACGAATTCTGAAGGAGCAATGGAGCAGGAGGCTTCTGCGTATAGCTATAGAGTATTCCGCTGTGTGTTCTCTGAGTTGTTGTTTTTGTGTTGTATTGAGTTGTATAACTAGACAGGTGTTTATAAGTGTCTAGTATGTGTTGATTATGCTATGTATCTCTGATGTATATGATACTATGTAAAGTATTATGTGATTAATATAATTTATTTGTTCCACTGTTTAGATTCTGATGTGTGGTTTCTTCTTCTTCTCCATCTTTTCTCTTTTCTATCCCTTTCTTTCTTAAAACATGACGCGACTTTCTGGGTTGTGGGAAGGCGGGTCGTGACAACAAATGTTGCAATGACTCACATGATATTGATTTTATCCAATTAGCATTAAATTTATACTAATTCATCAATTTGTACAATATATCTCTTGTTTCCTTAAAATAAATTTATGTTTCTATTAAGTTTTCATTCACACTTCCGTTACTATTAATAAACATTGAAGTAACGTTTATTATCAATAACAACATCATAATTACTTGCAGAATACTGATTTTTCAAAGATCATTTATTATAATTTGAATTCATTAATTTGATTTAATGCTTACATTTTGTTTTCATATATTCAATTTATTTCCAAATGTTCATATTTACAATCTATTTTAACCTAAACAGTCGTTTCAATCAATTTGAATTGCATTAAATTGGTTATTCATCAACTGCCATTAACATTACTACCTTAACTTATATACAGTTACTATTGATCAACGTATTATTCTATCGGTAAATTAAATGCCTACTTTTATTTGCTTATATTTTAAATTTTATACCCAAATGCAACAAATTTACACTTTCCATTATTATATAAATTTGAATTCCATTCTAGTTAATATTTTTATTGGTAATTCACAAATTCAACATTCCCTTTTGTTTTTTATATTAAGCTTATAACCAAGTATGACAATTTATGTAACAACCCACATATTTATCGATTGTATATTTAAATATTTCATCGTTAGTCGGATTACGGTCCGAAAAGCTACTTTTTGCAAACAGTCGAATCGGGACTCGATACCACTTCCATTGAGTTAAAAATGACGTTTGCGATCTTTTTGAGTATAAAGTTCGATATGTTTGGAGATAGTAGAATTCTGCTACTTTTTCACTTAGGGCTTTGGTTTTGTTTCAGCCCATTAGACCCAAGCTTCACCCCTCTCCTCTTCATTACTTCCTTTCTATTTCCTAATATTCAAGCTTTAACAACAATGGAGAGAGGAATGGGAAATTAAAACTCCAAGCCCTCGTTTTCTTTTGCAAATCAAGTTCTAGCTCCAAATTTATAGAAGAAGCTTTGGTAAGCCTCCTCCTCTTCTTCTCCAACTCATTCTCTTATCAATTTCAGAAATTCCTAATTCTAACTTAGGAAATGTTTCTCTTTTTAGCTTAGATTCAAGATTGTTGGGTTGGAATTGAAGAGTGATTGTCCTTGCCTTTACTCTATAGCTTCTTCTTCATTTGTTTTGGGTTCAAAGGTGAGATTTGTATCTCACATCTTAGTCTATAATTATCTTCGATTGTTAGGTATGAATTCCTAACACTTATTCTTGTGCAATTGATTTTGGTTTGGATTAATTTGGTGTATGTTCCAATTTTTGGTGTTTTGAAATCCAAATCTATGAAAATCCTATTATGGATATTTGGACATTGATATTTGAGGCGTATCGAAAAGCTTTTAGGGCTGGGTTGTCGCTTGGCGTAAATCCTTAGCCGTCGTTGCTCGTCCGATCGCTTCCGGTATTTATTTCGGCCATTTTTGGTCTAGGTTCAGGGAATGCCCTGAACCCCAGTTTCAGACGTCTGAAACGTTAGATTCAGACGTCTGAATATTATTCTGGGAAGATTTTTATTCCCATATTCAGACGTCTGAACCTACATTTTAGACGTCTAAATTGGTTCGTTTTGAACCAGAAAGGAAATAGGCTAAAAAGTGCCTATTTCAGACGTCTGAAATGAAGGATTCAGACGTCTGAATTCTGCTTTGGAAAATATTTTATTTTCCAGATTCAGACGTCTGAATCCTTGATTTCAGACGTCTGAATCCTTGATTTCAGACGTCTGAACCTGCTGTCTGGGCTCTATTTTGCCTATTTAGCTTGAGATTCCAATTTTATCGATTTGTGTTGATTCCCTTTTGTTGTTATCATCTACTATCGACTTTGATGACATTTTCTTTGGGATTTCTAGAGATATCCATTTTGACAGATTTGATATCGATTTCTTTGGATTCAATTCATGTCTTCGTATGTGAATTTTGATGGTTGATTGTTTCTACAATCATTTCTGTGATTTGTCACTTTTAAAAATATAAAGGTTTTCAATACTAGTATTAAATATCAAAACGCTTTTATTAAAACCATTTCAACACTATTTTATTACAAATCTCGTTTCTTAAACCGTTTTCTAATCTGTTAGTATATACAAACCTTTACCTCACTCGTATGAGAAATCTAATTAAACGGCTTAGTAAAACAAGTGGTATGAAATGCTTGCATTTACTTTGTTGGTTAATTCTTTGACTTGTTCGATTGAATCTCTTGTGACAAGTTTCTAGTGGAGATCTACAATTTGTTCGTAGATATTTAAGTTAAGCTAGTGGTTATGGGACATGAAGCTAAGCTCATATATTTACTAGCTTATTGTAATTGACCCTTCTTGATAATCGATGATGATCATTTTATGGTTTAGACTAGCAATGTCCGATGTCTCTTTGTCCATGTGGATGACTGTATTTCATTTTATTGAGCTTCGTCTCATTTCTCACATGGTTCGTACCAATTTAGGTGCGTCGATGTTTATTACTCATGGGTCGTACCTTTCTAGGTGCGTCGATGTTGATTTATGCATGGGACGTATCTTTCTAGGTACATTGATTCTTATTTATGCATGGGGTGTATCTTTCTAGGTGCATCGATGCTAGACATTACATGGGGCATAACTATCTAGGTGCGTCGATGTTTGTCATTGCATGGGTCGTACCTTTCTAGGTGCGTCGATGTTTGTCTTTGCATGGGTCGTACCCTTCTAGATGCGTCGATGTTTGACTGTGCATGGGGCGTCTCTATTTAGGTGCGTCGATGTTCGATCTATGGAATAGCTTTCCGTTTTGTGATACACGTGTTGGTGAGTTTTCGTGCTCCCGTTTTGTGATAGGCCTCCCCCTTTTTGTGATTCCTGGATTTCTATTGATGATTTCTAGAATTTGAATTTCACCAATTTTATGATTGGCATTTATATGTTGTCAATATTTGTGGCTTGGTGAATGAAATAAGGAGAATGACATTCCTTTCAATCTTTGAGAAGATTCTGGTGATATTTATTAATCTCTTGTTGATTTTCAGTTTTCATACTTACCACAGTATGGCTTTATGGTTATCATATGTTACGTCATATTTCTTATTCTATATCATTTTATCTGATATTTATAGCTAGACTGATCCGGTTATTATTTTCTTATAAACAATACTCGGGTCAGACCGAGATGTTACAGGTGCTTCTCCTTGACTCCACTTCTGGTGTTTACTGTCCTGATTTTTGCCTAACTACTTAGATTAGTAGTTCATTTTGTTGTATACATTTGAGATATAGACTCTATGATGTATACTTATTCTCTTGTGTAGCACTTGTACCTATTCTTTTGTGATATTGTGGATCTTGTTTGACCACTACTCTGATGTACACTTCTATGTGTAATATTCATATCTTTTTCCGCCTTTGTGATATGAATTATCTGTGGCTGACTTGTGTTATGTTTATTTCTATATTCGTTTCCGAAGACATTATAACGACTATGTAGTAGCTTTGAGTTTGTGTCGGTATGTCGGATTGAAAGCAAGTTATATTTTATCTGGCATATCGGCACTCACACAAAGCAATTACACGGATGGTCTCCCCTCAACAGCCTTATTCTCCGTGCTAGTTGACGGCATTACTCCGTAATGTCCTTGACTAGCGTGGGTATAGAGGTGGGGCATCACAATTTACACTATTTCAATTAATTGCAATATAAATTTTAAATTGTTGATTTTAATTACCACTGATACATCTAATTTCTACATTCGCTTCCATATAAGTTATAAGATTTTTATTTCTTTCTAAATTTAAATTAAAAATCTTTTTAAATTAATTCATTTTAAGCATCGAAGTTTATGGGTCGTTACAATTGAAGAAGAGGAGCACAGGAGTTTTTGTACGTATATAAATGAGGAATAGAGGCTGCTAGGGTTTATAGCAGGATATATATAGGCAAATTGAAATAAAATAGATGGATCAGGTTGAATATACGTGTTGAACGATGAATGGCCCGAAAAGCCCATTCTGACTCCGGAACGAATTTGGATCAATTCATATATCAAAATAGATGGTTTAAAGTATTCTAAACGTAATGGAAAAGGTTTCAAGTCCAAATTCCATTGTATGAAGAAGTTATGCTAAAATCAATATTTTTCAAATTGATTTCAATTGATTTCAATTTCGTTTATTTCCAGGCGTTTCGAGTCCGTACGATCAAACAACAAGCCCAATCATTATGAAACTTGAAACCCTACAATAATTCACTGTTACAGATCCGATGAAACTGGTTTTGTCGAAGTCCGAGTTAGTGGCCAAAATGGCTACTTTTTAGTTAATTAAATAAATTAAAAATCAATAAATTAAATCCAATTTTTAATTTCACTTCTAAAATCGACAATTTTTATCACCTTTATTATTCTTTATCAATTACACTAATTTACCCAAATTTAAATGTCGGATTAGAGTTGATTAATCCATCAATTCCAATGTTTATCTTAATTTCAATATTTAATTTCAATTTCATTAAATTTAGAATTTATAAAAATAAATTCCAAAAATCCATTTATTAAATAAATTAATTATTATTCCATTCATTCCTGTCAAATAGATGGATTAAACCATGGATTCAAAACCATTACATAGATATTCTCACTCATCTAAATTCCCTTTTAAATATTTAATTCATTTAATTGCAATTAACCCTTTTATCATAAATTAAATTCCAATATATTGATA
This sequence comes from Allium cepa, assembly GCA_030765085.1. NCBI lineage: Eukaryota > Viridiplantae > Streptophyta > Magnoliopsida > Asparagales > Amaryllidaceae > Allium > Allium cepa. The sequence continues at coordinate 118,578,392 of CM060943.1, forward strand.
AAACTTTATTTCCATTCTTTTTATTCACTAATCATCATATTATGAAGAATATTTACGTTATTTCCCGTTATTACCTTAATTTATTTTAGCGTGACATTTAATTTAGATTTATTGCAATGATTTCCAATTTAATTGAATGAACTAAATATATATATAACTCATAATAATTGTTGTCAAAACTCTAAATCACACATTTATAAGTTTATTACTTCCACTCCAATATTATAGTTATTTATAGAGTATTGGTTTTTATTCAATCATCATTTATTATTATATATATTAATTAATTCGTTCCATATTTAAGTTCGTTTAAATTTATTACCAAGCACACATTTACCTTATTCCAACAAATTGGAATTCCATTCAATTACTATAAACAATCATTTTCCCATCCACACTTTATTATCGACCCACAATTATTGCAACTCATTATCTTATTTTGATTTATCCAATTACCATCAAATTTACATTCAATTACTATTCAATGTATATTAATTCATTAATTAATTTGATATTTACGTTTGTTTCCTTCCATTTGATTTATAACCAAGTATACATTTACATTAATCCCATTTCATTCCATCCATTAATTGGTATTGCATTGAAATTAAATTTATTAGCTTATATCAACATTATTACCATTAATTGCAATTGGATTACCAATTTTATTCAATACCCTAAATAAATAACATATATTAATTCAACACATACATTCGTTTACCTATGTTTCATTTATACAAATTATATTATTCCACGCATTAATACAATAACTGCATTTGTTCTTATTATATTCCATTTATAGCTAAGTCATAAAATTTGAAATATTTTATTAAATTGGAACGTTCATTCAAGTCCATTAATTATTAACTTGCATTAACATGTTTCCTTAATTTACAATCAATTACTGTAACAATGTGTTCTTACATTAACTTATTCAATGCCCACCCTATACTTTTCATATTAATTTATAAAAAATTTATTTCTACTAATATTTAATTACAAAAATCTCATTAACTTAACCAATTCAAATTGTCGAAAATTACGGGTCGTTACAGCATGTTTGTAATATGTATACACTTCTCTGTTTAAAAGTACAGGCTTTAACAAATTTAAAAATTCAAATCCTCATTTCCTAATCCTTTTTAAGATTTAATCTTTAAACAAAAAATTGCTTGAATCAACAGGATCTTAACTTTAAAAATATTACCAAGTGCTATTAATTTAAAATTTTCTAGAAAATTTGAAAATACAGTAAGAATTCAAAGGCGTGTAAAAATTCGAACATCTTGATTTATTGGTTCATCTCCATAATCTAGTTTGTTATCATAAACTATGACTTTTAAAACTAAAATCAAGGTTTTTAGTTTGATAAATCGTTGGAAATTTCGAGTTGAACTAAAAAGGGTTTTCGCTCGTTTTCTGGTGACACACGATGGATTGAAGCTAGGGTTAATGTCGTAGGCAACTTGTGAGTTGATGTTCATCAGAAAAATAATCATCTGATTTTTAGATCGGTGAGGAGTTCAGGCAAAGTCGGGTTAGGGTTTAAGCCAGGTATTTTTATCGATTGTGTTCTTGAGGCAATGGCATTGTCCATGTCGCATTGGGATGCATCGCGACTGAGGAAATAGAAAGAAGGTACTGAGGCAGTGGTTCAAGTGAGATCGTGTGATCTCTGGTGGTCAGAATCGTCGAGGCAAGGTGGAATTCTTCGACTAAGTTGGTTCTAAAAAAAATGGGTTAGCTCGATTTCACTCGACATCCAAATTGTGAAATCTAGGTTATCAGATGTCTAGTGAAGTTCGTAGGCAATTTGTCGACAGTGGCCTGGGAGGTCGGAGCATAGATGATTGATGGTGCACGTGCACAGCCTGTAGTTTGTGTCAGTGGAAAAGAGTTGGGGAGAATGGTTTGATCTCGAAGCAAAGGTTGGAGGGATAGGGTGGATGGGTTCGAGTATTTTTTATGGTACCGAGAAATAAAAACTTAAACAAAAAAATTTTAGTTTTAAAACTAAATTTTTGGGAGGCACTTGGGTTGTTTGGGCGAAAACTCGAAGTAATTAGGGCTTTATCTTGGGAAGCGTTCGGGGGAGCCTCAAGCGTTATGATTTCTGGTTTTAAAACTTTAACAATCCAAGTTAAATTTATTTCTAATTTTTTTAAAATGATGATTAATTGTTAAGTAGGAATGTGTAAAGTTTTGAAATAAAATATTGTAAAATTAGTTAAGTTTAAAAATGTTTTAAACTTATATTTTTAAAAGAGTTTATTTTAAATAATGTAATTAAGGAGTTAATCAATTTTTTTTCAATTGTTAACTTAAAAAGTTAAGTTAATTTATATTGTTAATGATAATTAACTAATTAAGGATTTTAGTTACTTAATAATTAAAAAAATGATATATTTAAAGAATAATTAATTATCAATTAAAAGGTTAATTAATTTATAATTAAGGATTAATTAATTAAGGTAATTAATTGTAACAACCCGCATATTTAACGATTTTATAATTAAATGATTTATTTAAGTATAGCGTCGTTAGTCGGATTTTGGGGTCCGAAATGTTACTTTCTGCAAACGGCTGAATTGGAGCTCGAAACCACTTCCATTGAGTTCAAAGCGTCGTTTGCGATCTTTTTGAGTATAATCTTTGATATGTTTGGAGTAAGTTGAATTTTGCTACTTTTTCTGGTTGGGCTTTAGCTTTGGGTTCAGCCCCAAACCCCACTTAACCCTCTAACTCAGCCCATCTCCTCCCATTCATTCATTCCTACTCCTCTTCACTTCTAAACTCAAGCTCCAACTGAAATGGGGGAAAGGAAGAGGAAATAGAAACTCCCAAGCCTTAGTTGCTCTTGATAATCCAAATTCTTGCTCCAAATTCAAAGAGAAGGATAGGTAAGCCTCTTCTCCATCTTCTCCATCTTCTCCGTCTCTTCTCCTCTTCAATTTCAGAAAATATCCTAAACCTAATTTAGGAAAATATGTGTTTTATTCTTAGATTGAAGCTTGTTGAGTAAGAGTGAAGAGTGGTTAGCCTTTCCTTTGCATTTGAGCTTCTTCTTCTTCTTCTTGAGTTAAAAAGGTGAGTTTTGAACTCACATCTACTTCTCTTGATTTCATTGATGTTATGTACGAATTCCTAACACCTTGTTCATATGCACTTGTAATTGGTTTGGGTTGAATTGGAGAGTATACCAATTTTTAGTGTTTTGGGTTCAAATCTTTGAAATCCTAACTTTGATGTTTTAATCATGTTTTGGTGATGCATCGAGGAACATATAGGGCCGGGTTGTCGATTGGCACAAGCCTTTAGAGCCAATGTTCGTCCGGTTGCATTTTGGGAGAGTTTGCTCTTCATTTGAATAAGGCTGAAAAACAGCCCAGGCATGATTCAGTCGACTGAAAACTCTGTTCAGTCGACTGAACCTGAAACCCGAGAGTTTCCAGGCATGATTCAGTCGACTGAAAAACTCTGCACAGTCGACTGAACCTGGAAACAGAAAGTTTCCTAAACCTAGAAAATCTCCAGGCACAGGGTCAGTCGACTGAAAACTCTATTCAGTCGACTGAACCTGCTGTTTCAGCCCACTTTGCCTTTTTGATTGAATTTCCAATTTGAATTGATTCACGATGATCCCATGTATGATTATCAATTGTTTTGACTTTGATGGTTCCTTTCTAATTTTAATCCACGGGTTTTTATAAAATAATCTCTCGAATCGCATTTAAAAGTCCGTTTCTCTAATTTATAAATTCTATTTAAACCAAACACTTTCGCACTTCGAACGAAGTGGAAGGGTGATTAAATGGTTGGGCAAAACACGGACCATGAATCTGTGCGTTTATCTTTCCGATTAATCCTCGACCTATTCGATTGATTGTTTTGACCTTCGGTTTTGGTTTATCGATGATATGAGGTAAACTTTGTACTGCTTTGAGTGTGGAAGGGACCGACGGATAGTAAACCGTTTAGTGCGAACGAGTGGTTATGGGACATAAGTTAACACTTTTCGGATTCCTTTTCGAGAGTTGTGACACATTCCGCCAGTTAGTGGTGTCCAGTACTGGGTCTTCGACCTTCACCACTACGGCTTGTCGCCCTATTGTATCACTTCTGATGTTGGCGTTGTGTGTCGCATGGATGATATTGGGTTTGTGCCTTCGGGTTTGTCGCCCTATATAGTTTCGCTCTGATGTTGGCCTTATGTGCCGCATGGGTGATACTTGGGTTTGGAGTCTTCGAGCTCATGGATCCTTGTTTGTACAGTACTGAGCTCGAGCAAATTTGATGATGTTTCATTGATATTATATTCCCTTGGTATCGCCCATCGTGTTGGTCTGTTTGAGCCGCATGATGTATAATGATTACCTTGTGGAACTTGTATACCTTATAGGTATTTGTTATTTGCCATTCGGCTTGTTTTGGGATATTCGTATCCTTTGTTTCTACATGTTGCCGATGATATGAGGCTTGTTCTATATGATTCATCTCTTGTTGATGATTGTGTTATCTCCTCTGGAGATATTTGTTATACTGTATGACCTTGCAGGTTTATTATTGTTCAGTTTATCTAACTGATTTGTTTAGGTAGACTGACCCGGGTATTTTATACTCGGGTCAGACCGAGATGTTTCAGGTTGGGTGCTTTGGACTTAGCCTCTTTTGCTTCCGCATGGACTATTCCGCTGACTCCTTTTGTCTTAGCTTTTTGTGTAGTCCTTTCTGTTATAACTCTGATATGTATTCTATTGACTCGTCTGGATATTGTGGTTTTCTATACCACTTGACATGTATTATTTTGTATACTCAGCTTTGTACCAGTATATGTTTGTATATGATGGTTTACTGTTCTGTGATGTATATTGCATTTAAGTTGTTATATTCTGTTCTGATAGATCCTCTAGCCACCTCTGGTTTTGTTTTAAGTATCCATTGGACATGTCGATCTGCTTGGTAAGGCAATTGTCGATGTATTCAATAGATAATTAAAGCAAGGCCATAGATGGTCGCTCCTAAACAGCCTTATTCTCCGTGTTAGCAGACGGTATTATCTATTAATACTCTTTGCTAGCGTGGGTATAGAGGTGGGGCGTCACAGCTTGGTATCAGAGCGAGGTTTAGAACAAAATATAATAAACACAGAATAGAGCACATATTACGATACATCAGAGTGTGATAAGTGATACAAATCTTTGAATCATCGTGTGTCTCTATTCCTTCTACCATCAAAGGTTAGGTAGGACTTGGGATTATGCCTAGGAATGCATTTAAATTCCGTAGTATTCCATATTGAATTATCTACCTTGGGAATAATCTTTACCTTATCTTAACTTTCAGCTTATGGCTGGAAGAGACGGAGGACGACGCTCGGATGCTGGGCAATCCAGTGGCTCACATCCGGACGGCGTCTATATGTCTGCCGATCAGTTTTTAGGGTGGTTTAGGAGCACGCAGCCTCCAGCTCCTACTCGAACATCTCCTCCATGCAAGTTCACCTTCGCACGTTTGTGCAGTGATTTTTCTCATCTTGGAGGGAAACCATTTAAAGGCTCCGAGATTGTTCTTGAGGTCCAAGCTTGGGTTCGCATGTACGAGCATGTTCTCTCTCGCATGGATCTTTCTGACGATGATAGGGTTCTTGTAACTTCTAGCTTATTGAAAAAGCGTGCCCTTGACTGGTACGAGCTTCTTTTAGATGAATTTGATGAGTCTGCTCTTTCTTGGACTCAGTTTCGGGAACGATTCGAACTCAAGTTCGTTCCTGAATCTGAGAAAGCTTTGTTGTACCGGCGCTTTCTTGAATTGAAGCAAGGGGATTCTTCCGTTTCTGAATATGTTGCATCTTTCGAAGCTTTATCTAAATATGGTCTTGAATTCATTAGCACCTCGTATAGGAAGAATCTGAAATTTGTATCTGGTCTTAAGAAATGTCTTAAGAAGTCGTTAATGCTCCAGCTTAAACTTTCCTTTGAGGAGTTGATTGATTCGGCACTTCATCTCGAAGCCTTCGAGAAGGAGTGTGATTGTGGGAATGATGTTGAGGGTCGTAAGAACGCCAACAAGAGGCAGTTTCCATTCGATAAGCGGAAATTTTTCCCTTCCAAGAAGAAAAAGCCCGTTGAATCTGATCCTCAGTCTCAGTCTCAGTCTCAGTCTGTTGGAAAACCTTCCACTCGGAAGTGTTTCAATTGTGGTTCCCCTGATCATGTGATTCGAGCTTGCCCTATGCCTCTCTTCTGCCACTATTACAAGAAGGAAGGCCATCGTATTTTCACTTGTCCTATTGTTCCGAAAAATCCTTTATCTAGCAAGCTAAAGATAACGGATGCTTCTGGAGGTTCTTCTCGGGGAAAAGGTACATCTCCATTTAAAAAAAAAAAAAAATCTATTGTATTCGAGTTCTCTTCGACATGGGTGCTTCACATTTTTTTCTGTATCGAAGATGCTCTTCGATGATTTATCTTTGGATGTTTCTTGTATGGTTACTTCTTTGAGAATTGCAAATCCGAATTGGTGGATCCGCAACGCTCAATTTGCTTGTATTAATGTCGAGATTATTTTATGGGATTTTTCTTTCCGAGCCAATTTGCATGTTATGCATTGCTTAGGCTTCGGAATTAACATTTTTGAAAGGATTGACTTAATTATTATGAAGCCATATCCTATATCCCGAGTGGACAATTCATCCTCGACATTTTCAATCTGTTAAAAAGATTTCTATCTTCCTTTGTGATTTCGATTTCCAATTTGATGGCATCATTTTTCTTTAAGTCCCCGTGATGAGGAAAGTGTGGTTTCTCTCATTCTTGTAGTTGAGAATTTTCTGGTATTTCTGGTCTTGTCTTAGGATTATCACCTAAGCAATCTTTTGAGTAGTGTTAAGGTCTTTTTAGCTCGACCTTACCACTGGTTTTCATTTGGCTACGAGTTGCGGAAGTAGCACTCCACTTACCGCATTCCGCACTCGTTGTAATTCTTATAAATGATTTGTTATGTCATTCCGTTTGTCTAGCTCATTTCATCCATATTATGAATCGAGTATTCTGTGAATATCTCGTTGGTTCCATTTTGGTATTTATTGATTTTGGATGGAAAATAGCAATCTAAAGAATTTTGCAAATCTTTTTCATAAGATTTATTACAAGTATAATTGGATTTTTGTTCTTTAAAAAAAAAAAAAATTTAAAAAGTTTTTAGAAACATGTTTATCATATAGAAGATGATTTTGTGATTGTATTGCCCATTGAGTACTTTAAGAATTCTGGTCGATGCGCTTGATCAACGTTATCGATAGGAATTTCCTAAACGCTTTGATGAGACAATCAGGCACAGTAAATTGATTTGGAATAAGTAAATTTTTCTTGAAAGATTATTACATAAAGATAATTGTAATTTTGAAAGTCTTAGCTTTTTGGGAAAGAAAATTAATTTAAAAGAACTCTTTCTTTTCGATATCCCTATTCTTGTTATTCCCGTAGGGAACCAATGCTTTATCCTTTGTACCAATGCTAATCGTATTGGTTTAGATGCCGTTCACTTGCAAAAGAGAACGTGCTATCATTTATTCTCCTAAATAGTTATAGCCTATCGAAACTAGATATGCCACTCATGATTTAGTGCTCGTGGCTATTGTTTCCGTCTTTTGTATTTTGCATCATTACTTTTGGGTGAGGGATTTTGCTCTCCTCACCAATCACAATTTTGAAATGTTTATTTTCTCATAGGGAACCTAGTGTTGGTTCGAGTTCCTTGCATCTTATGATCTTGATATTCTTTTTATTCCCGGAAAGAGGATCGTGTTGCCAATGCATTTGGTTGTAAGCAGCAAGTGATTGTTTCTTTGTTGATGTCCGAATGGAATGATCTTTTTACCAAGTTCATCGGACGTTTTGTTGTACTTCTTTTTGTTGAGCTTTGGTTCATTTGACGTATCGTTTGTACCACGTCGGTGTTCCAAAATTATTTGAGCTTAGGAATCCATAGAATTCTCTGAGCAATCAAGTTCGGACTTACCCCTTCATGCACTTTATGGTGAACTTCTTATTCTGTTATTCTTTTGTGCTAGTATGTTTGTGGGAGTTGGGAGAATCACCTACCTCTTGTAGGGTTCTCCTACAATAATAGTTTTCAGCCTAGTGTCTTGTTGGTTGGAATCTGGGGAGAAGATTATTCTTGGTCCAGGTTTTGTTCGTGATTCTTCCGAGAAGATTGATCTTATCTGGTTGAGAATGAAAGAGGCACAGAGTCGCCAGAGATACTACGCGGACAACCGTAGGAAGCCTCTCGAGTTCTCGATCGGTGGTCTTGCCTTTATTCGTGTTTCTCCTTTGAAAGGGGTTAGGCGTTTCAGTACGACTGGGAAATTGGCTCCTCATTATATAGGACCGTTTTCTATTACTGAACGTATTGGCCCTGTGGCTAATAGAGTTTCACTTCCAGCTCATTTATCTGGTATTCGTGACGTGTTTCACGCCTCTCAACTTCAGAAGTGTCTTCGGGAGTCGGATTCTGTTATTACTTCTCCTGATTTGCAAGAGCTTGGGGTCTCACCGGACTTATCTTTTGTACAGCAACCTCTTCGCGTGCTTGACACGGAGGTGCGACACCTTCGAAACAAGGACGTGACGCTCGTACTTGGAGGGTTCAATGGTCCGCTAATCCCAATGACTGTACTTGGGAAACCAGAGAGTTTATCAAGCGATCTTATCCGGATTTTCTATCTTTGCTTTAAAGCGGTGAGAATGTCTTTTCATCTCAAGCTTATTTCCTTTTCTTTTGAATGTTGTATGTATGTAGTTGTTACAAATATCGTCTTTAGAAATTGCGGGGACCCAATTTTGTAAGGAGGGGAGATCTGTAACAACCCGCATATTTAACGATTTTATAATTAAATGATTTATTTAAGTATAGCGTCGTTAGTCGGATTTTGGGGTCCGAAATGTTACTTTCTGCAAACGGCCGAATTGGAGCTCGAAACCACTTCCATTGAGTTCAAAGCGTCGTTTGCGATCTTTTTGAGTATAATCTTTGATATGTTTGGAGTAAGTTGAATTTTGCTACTTTTTCTGGTTGGGCTTTAGCTTTGGGTTCAGCCCCAAACCCCACTTAACCCTCTAACTCAGCCCATCTCCTCCCATTCATTCATTCCTACTCCTCTTCACTTCTAAACTCAAGCTCCAACTGAAATGGGGGAAAGGAAGAGGAAATAGAAACTCCCAAGCCTTAGTTGCTCTTGATAATCCAAATTCTTGCTCCAAATTCAAAGAGAAGGATAGGTAAGCCTCTTCTCCATCTTCTCCATCTTCTCCGTCTCTTCTCCTCTTCAATTTCAGAAAATTTCCTAAACCTAATTTAGGAAAATATGTGTTTTATTCTTAGATTGAAGCTTGTTGAGTAAGAGTGAAGAGTGGTTAGCCTTTCCTTTGCATTTGAGCTTCTTCTTCTTCTTGAGTTAAAAAGGTGAGTTTTGAACTCACATCTACTTCTCTTGATTTCATTGATGTTATGTACGAATTCCTAACACCTTGTTCATATGCACTTGTAATTGGTTTGGGTTGAATTGGAGAGTATACCAATTTTTAGTGTTTTGGGTTCAAATCTTTGAAATCCTAACTTTGATGTTTTAATCATGTTTTGGTGATGCATCGAGGAACATATAGGGCCGGGTTGTCGATTGGCACAAGCCCTTAGAGCCAATGTTCATCCGATTGCATTTTGGGAGAGTTTGCTCTTCATTTGAATAAGGCTGAAAAACAGCCCAGGCATGATTCAGTCGACTGAAAACTCTGTTCAGTCGACTGAACCTGAAACCCGATAGTTTCCAGGCATGATTCAGTCGACTGAAAAACTCTGCACAGTCGACTGAACCTGGAAACAGAAAGTTTCCTAAACCTAGAAAATCTCCAGGCACAGGGTCAGTCGACTGAAAACTCTGTTCAGTCGACTGAACCTGCTGTTTCAGCCCACTTTGCCTTTTTGATTGAATTTCCAATTTGAATTGATTCACGATGATCCCATGTATGATTATCAATTGTTTTGACTTTGACGGTTCCTTTCTAATTTTAATCCACGGGTTTTTACAAAATAATCTCTCGAATCGCATTTAAAAGTCCGTTTCTCTAATTTATAAATTCTATTTAAACCACACACTTTCGCACTTCGAACGAAGTGGAAGGGTGATTAAATGGTTGGGCAAAACACGGACCATGAATCTGTGCGTTTATCTTTCCGATTAATCCTCGACCTATTCGATTGATTGTTTTGACCTTCGGGTTTGGTTTATCGATGATATGAGGTAAACTTTGTACTGCTTTGAGTGTGGAAGGGACTGACGGATAGTAAACCGTTTAGTGCGACGAGTGGTTATGGGACATACGTTAACACTTTTCGGATTCCTTTTCGAGAGTTGTGACACATTCCGCCAGTTAGTGGTGTCCAGTACTGGGTCTTCGACCTTCACCACTACGGCTTGTCGCCCTATTGTATCACTTCTGATGTTGGCGTTGTGTGCCGCATGGATGATATTGGGTTTGTGCCTTCGGGTTTGTCGCCCTATATAGTTTCGCTCTGATGTTGGCCTTATGTGCCGCATGGGTGATACTTGGGTTTAGAGTCTTCGGGCTCATGGATCCTTGTTTGTACAGTACTGAGCTCGAGCAAATTTGATGATGTTTCATTGATATTATATTCCCTTGGTATCGCCCATCGTGTTGGTCTGTTTGAGCCGCATGATGTATAACGATTACCTTGTGGAACTTGTATACCTTATAGGTATTTGTTATTTGCCATTCGGCTTGTTTTGGGATATTCGTATCCTTTGTTTCTACATGTTGCCGATGATATGAGGCTTGTTCTATATGATTCATCTCTTGTTGATGATTGTGTTATCTCCTCTGGAGATATTTGTTATACTGTATGACCTTGCAGGTTTATTATTGTTCAGTTTATCTAACTGATTTGTTTAGCTAGACTGACCCAGGTATTTTATACTCGGGTCAGACCGAGATGTTTCAGGTTAGGTGCTTTGGACTTAGCCTCTTTTGCTTCCGCATGGACTATTCCGCTGACTCCTTTTGTCTTAGCTTTTTGTGTAGTCCTTTCTGTTATAACTCTGATATGTATTCTATTGACCCGTATGGATATTGTGGTTTTCTATACCACTTGACATGTATTATTTTGTATACTCAGCTTTGTATCAGTATATGTGTGTATATGATGGTTTACTGTTCTGTGATGTATATTGCATTTGAGTTGTTATATTCTGTTCTGATAGATCCTCTAGCCACCTCTGGTTTTTTTTTAAGTATCCATTGGACATGTCGATCTGCTTGGTAAGGCAATTGTCGATGTATTCAATAGATAATTAAAGCAAGGCCATAGATGGTCGCTCCTAAACAGCCTTATTCTCCGTGTTAGCAGACGGTATTATCTATTAATACTCTTTGCTAGCGTGGGTATAGAGGTGGGGCATCACAGCTTGGTATCAGAGCGAGGTTCATAACAAAATATAATAAACACAGAATAGAGCACATATTACGATACATCAGAGTGTGATAAGTGATACAAATCTTTGAATCATCGTGTGTCTCTATTCCTTCTACCATCAAAGGTTAGGTAGGACTTGGGATTATGCCTAGGAATGCATTTAAATTCCGTAGTATTCCATATTGAATTATCTACCTTGGGAATAATCTTTACCTTATCTTAACTTTCAGCTTATGGCTGGAAGAGACGGAGGACGACGCTCGGATGCTGGGCAATCCAGTGGCTCACATCCGGACGACGTCTATATGTCTGTCGATCAGTTTTTAGGGTGGTTTAGGAGCACGCAGCCTCCAGCTCCTACTCGAACATCTCCTCCATGCAAGTTCACCTTCGCACGTTTGTGCAGTGATTTTTCTCATCTTGGAGGGAAACCATTTAAAGGCTCCGAGATTGTTCTTGAGGTCCAAGCTTGGGTTCGCATGTACGAGCATGTTCTCTCTCGCATGGATCTTTCTGACGATGATAGGGTTCTTGTAACTTCTAGCTTATTGAAAAAGCGTGCCCTTGACTGGTACGAGCTTCTTTTAGCTGAATTTGATGAGTCTGCTCTTTCTTGGACTCAGTTTCGGGAACGATTCGAACTCAAGTTCGTTCCTGAATCTGAGAAAGCTTTGTTGTCCCAGCGCTTTCTTGAATTGAAGCAAGGGGATTCTTCCGTTTCTGAATATGTTGCATCTTTCGAAGCTTTATCTAAATATGGTCTTGAATTCATTAGCACCTCGTATAGGAAGAATCTGAAATTTGTATCTGGTCTTAAGAAATGTCTTAAGAAGTCGTTAATGCTCCAGCTTAAACTTTCCTTTGAGGAGTTGATTGATTCGGCACTTCATCTCGAAGCCTTCGAGAAGGAGTGTGATTGTGGGAATGATGTTGAGGGTCGTAAGAACGCCAACAAGAGGCAGTTTCCATTCGATAAGCGGAAATTTTTCCCTTCCAAGAAGAAAAAGCCCGTTGAATCTGATCCTCAGTCTCAGTCTCAGTCTGTTGGAAAACCTTCCACTCGGAAGTGTTTCAATTGTGGTTCCCCTGATCATGTGATTCGAGCTTGCCCTATGCCTCTCTTCTGCCACTATTGCAAGAAGGAAGGCCATCGTATTTTCACTTGTCCTATTGTTCCGAAAAATCCTTTATCTAGCAAGCTAAAGATAACGGATGCTTCTGGAGGTTCTTCTCGGGGAAAAGGTACATCTCCATTTAAAAAAAAAAATCTATTGTATTCGAGTTCTCTTCGACATGGGTGCTTCACATTTTTTTCCGTATCGAAGATGCTCTTCGATGATTTATCTTTGGATGTTTCTTGTATGGTTACTTCTTTGAGAATTGCGAATCCGAATTGGTGGATCCGCAACGCTCAATTTGCTTGTATTAATGTCGAGATTATTTTATGGGATTTTTCTTTCCGAGCCAATTTGCATGTTATGCATTGCTTAGGCTTCGGAATTGACATTTTTGAATGGATTGACTTAATTATTATGAAGCCATATCCTATATCCCGAGTGGATTATTCATCCTCGACATTTTCAATCTGTTAAAAAGATTTCTATCTTCCTTTGTGATTTCGATTTCCAATTTGATGGCATCATTTTTCTTTAAGTCCCCGTGATGAGGAAAGTGTGGTATCTCTCATTCTTGTAGTTGAGAATTTTCTGGTATTTCTGGTCTTGTCTTAGGATTATCACCTAAGCAATCTTTTGAGTAGTGTTAAGGTCTTTTTAGCTCGACCTTACCACTGGTTTTCATTTGGCTACGAGTTGCGGAAGTAGCACTCCACTTACCGCATTCCGCACTCGTTGTAATTCTTATAAATGATTTGTTATGTCATTCAGTTTATCTAGCTCATTTCATCCATATTATGAATCGAGTATTCTGTGAATATCTCGATGGTTCCATTTTGGTATTTATTGATTTTGGATGGAAAATAGCAATTTAAAGAATTTTGCAAATCTTTTTCATAAGATTTATTACAAGTATAATTGGATTTTTGTTCTTTAAAAAAAAAAAAAATTTAAAAAGTTTTTAGAAACATGTTTATCATATAGAAGATGATTTTGTGATTGTATTGCCCATTGAGTACTTTAAGAATTCTTGTCGATGCGCTTGATCAACGTTATCGATAGGAATTTCCTAAACGCTTTGATGAGACAATCAGGCACAGTAAATTGATTTGGAATAAGTAAATTTTTCTTGAAAGATTATTACATAAAGATAATTGTAATTTTGAAAGTCTTAGCTTTTTGGGAAAGAAAATTAATTTAAAAGAACTCTTTCTTTTCGATATCCCTATTCTTGTTATTCCCGTAGGGAACCAATGCTTTATCTTTTGTACCAATGCTAATCGTATTGGTTTAGATGCCGTTCACTTGCAAAAGAGAACGTGCTATCATTTATTCTCCTAAATAGTTATAGCCTATCGAAACTAGATATGCCACTCATGATTTAGTGCTCGTGGCTATTGTTTCCGTCTTTTGTATTTTGCATCATTACTTTTGGGTGAGGGATTTTGCTCTCCTCACCAATCACAATTTTGAAATGTTTATTTTCTCATAGGGAACCTAGTGTTGGTTCGAGTTCGTTGCATCTTATGATCTTGATATTCTTTTTATTCCCGGAAAGAGGATCGTGTTGCCAATGCATTTGGTTGTAAGCAGTAAGTGATTGTTTCTTTGTTGATGTCCGAATGGAATGATCTTTTTACCAAGTTCATCGGACGTTATGTTGTACTTCTTTTTGTTGAGCTTTGGTTCATTTGACGTATCGTTTGTACCACGTCGGTGTTCCAAAATTATTTGAGCTTAGGAATCCATAGAATTCTCTGAGCAATCAAGTTCGGACTTACCCCTTCGTGCACTTTATGGTGAACTTCTTATTCTGTTATTCTTTTGTGCTAGTATGTTTGTGGGAGTTGGGAGAATCGCCTACCTCTTGTAGGGTTCTCCTACAATAATAGTTTTCAGCCTAGTGTCTTGTTGGTTGGAATCTGGGGAGAAGATTATTCTTGGTCCAGGTTTTGTTCGTGATTCTTCCGAGAAGATTGATCTTATCTGGTTGAGAATGAAAGAGGCACAGAGTCGCCAGAGATACTACGCGGACAACCGTAGGAAGCCTCTCGAGTTCTCGATCGGTGATCTTGCCTTTATTCGTGTTTCTCCTTTGAAAGGGGTTAGGCGTTTCAGTACGACTGGGAAATTGGCTCCTCATTATATAGGACCGTTTTCTATTACTGAACGTATTGGCCCTGTGGCTAATAGAGTTTCACTTCCAGCTCATTTATCTGGTATTCGTGACGTGTTTCACGTCTCTCAACTTCGGAAGTGTCTTCGGGAGTCGGATTCTGTTATTACTTCTCCTGATTTGCAAGAGCTTGGGGTCTCACCGGACTTATCTTTTGTACAGCAACCTCTTCGCATGCTTGATACGGAGGTGCGACACCTTCGAAACAAGGACGTGCCGCTCGTACTTGGAGGGTTCAATGGTCCGCTAATCCCAATGACTGTACTTGGGAAACCAGAGAGTTTATCGAGCGATCTTATCCGGATTTTCTATCTTTGCTTTGAAGTGGTGAGAATGTCTTTTCATCTCAAGCTTATTTCCTTTTCTTTTGAATGTTGTATGTATGTAGTTGTTACAAATATCGTCTTTAGAAATTGCGGGGACGCAATTTTGTAAGGAGGGGAGATCTGTAACAACCCGCATATTTAACGATTTTATAATTAAATGATTTATTTAAGTATAGCGTCGTTAGTCGGATTTTGGGGTCCGAAATGTTACTTTCTGCAAACGGCCGAATTGGAGCTCGAAACCACTTCCATTGAGTTCAAAGCGTCGTTTGCGATCTTTTTGAGTATAATCTTTGATATGTTTGGAGTAAGTTGAATTTTGCTACTTTTTCTGGTTGGGCTTTAGCTTTGGGTTCAGCCCCAAACCCCACTTAACCCTCTAACTCAGCCCATCTCCTCCCATTCATTCATTCCTACTCCTCTTCACTTCTAAACTCAAGCTCCAACTGAAATGGGGGAAAGGAAGAGGAAATAGAAACTCCCAAGCCTTAATTGCTCTTGATAATCCAAATTCTTGCTCCAAATTCAAAGAGAAGGATAGGTAAGTCTCTTCTCCATCTTCTCCATCTTCTCCATCTTCTCCGTCTCTTCTCCTCTTCAATTTTAGAAAATATCCTAAACCTAATTTAGGAAAATATGTGTTTTATTCTTAGATTGAAGCTTGTTGAGTAAGAGTGAAGAGTGGTTAGCCTTTCCTTTGCATTTGAGCTTCTTCTTCTTCTTCTTGAGTTAAAAAGGTGAGTTTTGAACTCACATCTACTTCTCTTGATTTCATTGATGTTATGTACGAATTCCTAACACCTTGTTCATATGCACTTGTAATTGGTTTGGGTTGAATTGGAGAGTATACCAATTTTTAGTGTTTTGGGTTCAAATCTTTGAAATCCTAACTTTGATGTTTTAATCATGTTTTGGTGATGCATCGAGGAACATATAGGGCCGGGTTGTCGATTGGCACAAGCCCTTAGAGCCAATGTCCGTCCGATTGCATTTTGGGAGAGTTTGCTCTTCATTTGAATAAGGCTGAAAAACAGCCCAGGCATGATTCAGTCTACTGAAAACTCTGTTCAGTCGACTGAACCTGAAACCCGAGAGTTTCCAGGCATGATTCAGTCGACTGAAAAACTCTGCACAGTCGACTGAACTTGGAAACAGAAAGTTTCCTAAACCTAGAAAATCTCCAGGCACAGGGTCAGTCGACTGAAAACTCTGTTCAGTCGACTGAACCTGCTGTTTCAGCCCACTTTGCCTTTTTGATTGAATTTCCAATTTGAATTGATTCACGATGATCCCATGTATGATTATCAATTGTTTTGACTTTGATGGTTCCTTTCTAATTTGAATCCACGGGTTTTTATAAAATAATCTCTCGAATCGCATTTAAAAGTCCGTTTCTCTAATTTATAAATTCTATTTAAACCACACACTTTCGCACTTCGAACGAAGTGGAAGGGTGATTAAATGGTTGGGCAAAACACGGACCATGAATCTGTGCGTTTATCTTTCCGATTAATCCTCGACCTATTCGATTGATTGTTTTGACCTTCGGGTTTGGTTTATCGATGATATGAGGTAAACTTTGTACTGCTTTGAGTGTGGAAGGGACTGACGGATAGTAAACCGTTTAGTGCGAACGAGTGGTTATGGACATACGTTAACACTTTTCGGATTCCTTTTCGAGAGTTGTGACACATTCTGCCAGTTAGTGGTGTCCTGTACTGGGTCTTCGACCTTCACCACTACGGCTTGTCGCCCTATTGTATCACTTCTGATGTTGGCGTTGTGTGCCGCATGGATGATATTGGGTTTGTGCCTTCGGGTTTGTCGCCCTATATAGTTTCGCTCTGATGTTGGCCTTATGTGCCGCATGGGTGATACTTGGGTTTGGAGTCTTCGGGCTCATGGATCCTTGTTTGTACAGTACTGAGCTCGGGCAAATTTGATGATGTTTCATTGATATTATATTCCCTTGGTATCGCCCATCGTGTTGGTCTGTTTGAGCCGCATGATGTATAACGATTACCTTGTGGAACTTGTATACCTTATAGGTATTTGTTATTTGCCATTCGGCTTGTTTTGGGATATTCGTATCCTTTGTTTCTACATGTTGCCGATGATATGAGGCTTGTTCTATATGATTCATCTCTTGTTGATGATTGTGTTATCTCCTCTGGAGATATTTGTTATACTGTATGACCTTGCAGGTATATTATTGTTCAGTTTATCTAACTGATTTGTTTAGCTAGACTGACCCGGGTACTTTATACTCGGGTCAGACCGAGATGTTTCAGGTTAGGTGCTTTGGACTTAGCCTCTTTTGCTTCCGCATGGACTATTCCGCTGACTCCTTTTGTCTTAGCTTTTTGTGTAGTCCTTTCTGTTATAACTCTGATATGTATTCTATTGACTCGTCTGGATATTGTGGTTTTCTATACCACTTGACATGTATTATTTTGTATACTCAGCTTTGTATCAGTATATGTGTGTATATGATGGTTTACTGTTCTGTGATGTATATTGCATTTGAGTTGTTATATTCTATTCTGATAGATCCTCTAGCCACCTCCGGTTTTGTTTTAAGTATCCATTGGACATGTCGATCTGCTTGGTATGGCAATTGTCGATGTATTCAATAGATAATTAAAGCAAGGCCATAGATGGTCGCTCCTAAACAGCCTTATTCTCCGTGTTAGCAGATGGTATTATCTATTAATACTCTTTGCTAGCGTGGGTATAGAGGTGGGGCGTCACATTAATTAAGGGTTGGTTATTTAATTAATAAATTAGAGGATAATTAAATAATTTGAGGTTAATTATTTAAATAATTAAAGGTTGATTTATTTATAAATCAAGGTTGATTAATTGTTGATTAAAGGTTAATTAATTAATGAAGGTGATTAAGGAATGATAATTAATTAAGGAGTAATTAATTAATTTAATTAATTGAGGATAATTAATTAAATGGTAATTAATTAAAGGTTCATTAATTAATGAAATTAATGAAGAGTAAATAATTAGGGGTTAATTATTTAATGATTAGAGATTGATTAATTTATTAATTAAAGTTGATTAATTAATAATTAAGGGTTAATTAATTTATTATTAATGGTTAATTAATAAATAATTAAAGGTTAATTAATTAAAATAATTGCAATCAATTAATGTTAATTAACCAAGATTAGTAAGTAATCTGATTTAAATTAATCAGATGATTAGTTAATCTTACTTATGGATACTTGGATTCTATTTAATGTTGAATTATTTGTTATCCCTTATTTGTGCTGCTTTGTGATATGAATTGAATTGAGATGTGATGAATGTAATTTACCTGTGATGAATGTAATTTATTTATCTATGATAAATTTATATTATATATATTTGTAAATCTATGAATAAAGATAAGAGTTATAGATTATACCGCTTATCGATATTGATATGATCGAATCTGTGATTGATTGATGTTGTTGCACTATTGTGTAAAACCCCTAGACTACACCTTACACACATAAATATGGATTGCATGAGGAAATTGGTTAAGTCACGTATTTTTGAAATGGTTTTAAAATTGAATTTTGAATCCAAATAGTTTTGGAAATGGAATTGAGTTAAATATGAAAAGTTTTGAAAAGGAGTTTTAGAAGTTATTTTGAATAACTTTATGAAGTGTTGAATTTAACTAATTTGATTTGAATTTTTAGTCAAGATTTGAAATTGAATTCTATGTTTAGAAATTATGGATTAAAAAGGTTATACAAGTTATAACGTGTTTATATGGGTTTTAAACCATTTTAAAAGTGTTGTTTTGGGAATTTGAATTTAACCCTGGTTTTATACTTGAAGGGCTTTAACTCGTGCAAATGTAATCGAATCTTTCCGACAACGAAAACTAATTGTTTTCAAATAATAATATCTTTCATATAAAGAAAGGATTTCCAAATTGTGTTGAAAGATTTTAAGTTTTGAAATGAAATTATTTTGAAAGCTATAAATGGATCTTTGTGAAAGATGGTTGAACCTTGTTTTGAAATTGAAGAGGATCTTAAAGGTGCATCTTTTGTATAAAAGATTTGAAATGGAATTATTTTGAAAGCTATGAAGGAATCTTTGTGAAATATTTGGTGAACTTTATTTTCAAGCAAAAGAGGATCTCAAAGATAGAACTTTTGTTTAAATATTGTGAATGAATCTTTGTGGAAGATTTATTGAACTTTATGGAGTGAATCTTTTTGTTTAAAGATTTAAAGTGGTAATTTGTTTAAACTATTTGAAAGAAAAGTTTTGGGTAATAAGTTGTGACTTAACTGAAATCCCCATATCCATATGTTTTAAAATATTGCGCCCATTATTCGGTTTAGCCGGGAGAGGACCTTGTCATATAACGCATTTTGAATAACGATACGATGTTATGGATAGCATTTGAAGACCGGTGGTGAAGAATGGATATTTTCAAAAGCGAAAGGATAACTCGTCGAAGGTCTCTGCACCGGTTGATCTCTGGTATAGAGATCTGATCGCCCTTTTTGATGGGGAGTCCGGATGTGATTACGGATTATTCGGATTTGCAAGGGCTTCTTTGGAAGTGCCTTCGGTTCTGTTCGAACCCGAAATAGACTTGTATGGATGTGTGTCTGACATTACACTTTGAGATGTAAAGCTGGTTTCTATCAAATACATTTCTATTTGGTGGCGGAGATTTATTCTCTTAGCTGAACACCCTTCTCCAAGACGTACGAGCTCAGATGTTATGTAGTTGATGTTTACTAGTGATACATTCCCAATTTGGTAGTGTGTGATGCAACCCGGAGTAACGAAGACTTAGGTCATGGGCGACCTAACATTCCTTACAAGCTTCGACCTAAAAAAAGCTCCGACCTAAAAATGCCCGACCTAAAAAAATTCCGACCTAAAAAGCCCCGACCTAACGAGCTTCGACCAAACTTTGCTTCTCTAAGTCGCGAGCGACCTAACTCCACCTCTCCAAGTCGCGAGCGACCTAACTTCGCTTCTTCAATTCGCAAGCGACCTAACGAGAAAGAAACAATACCGCAAGCAACTAAGTCGCGAATATCTTTAGGTCGCATGCATACTATTTCTTAGGTCGCGAACGACCTACTATAGGTCGCTAAAGCCTGGATCTTATGTCGCTGATAAAATCACATGCCTTCCATAAGTCGCCGCCGAGCTATCGTTGAGTCCTTGTGTTGTAGATATTAAGTCGTTTGATGTTGTAAAGGTTAGGTCATTAACGACCTATCTTAAGTCGTGTCTTGTAATGTTTGTTTGAGTCGCAAGTGTTAGGTCATGGCCGACCTAAGTGTTGTAAAATTATGTTGAGTGTAGCGTTGAGTCGCTGTCGTAGGTCGCTGCCGACCTAAGTTAGGTCGTAAGTCGCTGCCGACCTAAGAGCCTGGTGATGTTTTGTTTGTGTTGCGTTGTAAAAGCTATAAATAGCAGTGTTGTGTCATTTGTAAGGTTGTTGATTCTTGAATAAAATTCTCTTTTGTTAGCTTTGTGCTTTCATACAAATTGGTAGTTGAGTGAGATCTCCTATCTCCTTTTTCGGTTAATCGAGTGCGCTCGATTCAACGATCGTAGAAGCCGATTCACGGTATCTAGTGCGCTAGATCAACGTACGAAGAATCGTAGATCTTCTTTCTCGGTATCGTGCGCGATCAACGAGACGAAGATAGCTAGAATCCGGTATCTTTGGATCAACGGATTTGGGCCTTGCAGTATTCTCAATTCATCGATTGCTACATTCCATCGATTGAAGTTTGTTTCGATTTATCCGCTGCGCCAGTGTGGCATGCTGAGTGCTGCTGAGTGGTGCTGATCATTTGTTGATCGAAGCATGGCTTTTTCGAAAACCGTAGCTTTGTGGACGAGACCTCGTCGGACCTCACACCCCAGAAATGGTCGAAACAGAAAAGATTTGGCAAGGTTATCAGGGGTCGCTCCCATAGGATATGTCCATTTCTTCTGGAAAAGGATGGTATCATGGTATGAAGCCCAGATACTTAACACACGTGGTCACTGCAAATACATTGTTTTATGGTTGTTGGTGTTGAGAGCACTCGGATAATGGTCGCAAACGACCGGGGATGGCATACTTGTGGGTGTTACTTTCAGGCAGGGGCTACCCGACCTTGTGTTGGTAGAGAGCCAGGTAGCTTCTCGAGGCATCCCTCCAGAGGCGTTACCATGTTGCACTAGGAAGTTCCTTAGCCTGACCATTTGTTGGAAATCTAATCTCCAATACACGCCTTGTACGGTTTTAGTTGTATAACCTGCCATTTACTTATGGTGGCACCCCACTGTTTAGATGGTAGCTATAGTAGGCATAGTTCTAAATGTCTATGCTGGCTAAGGTTAATATTATACTTGCAAATGTTTTCCACTATGCACTAGTAATAATATCAAAATGGTTTTCATGTATCAAGCATGTTTGACTATAATAAGGAGAAATCTCCAATTCCGCGTTTGTATGGTGCATGCGGCGAGAGGCCTTATGGTAGTTTCATTTTCAAAAAAAACATTAAGGATTTCAATTTTAAATTCTTTTATTGTTTGTTTTTGCGTAAAACTATTTTGTTTGCTCATACTAGTCCCATGACTGACCTGGAGTTTATTCTTCCCTTCCTAAACTTTGGGTGCCCACAATTTCCCACACGGGTAGTTTAGAGTTGGGTTTTTCAGATAAATAGTAGATGTAGATTTGGTAGCTTTTGAAAAACTTCGAAGCCTTCGGATTTGGTGATCGTATTTGCTTCACTTGGACCAACCTTGCTTAATACAATTTGATGGGGGTTTCTTGCTTCGCTTTTGGAAAGCATGTTGGTGGATTCTAGCCTTTTGGAGTCTTTGGAGCTTTGGCTATAGAGTTGCAGTTCTGGATTCTATCTTTCTTTCTATTCTTTGGAAGATTATACTTGAGATTCAGCTTTCCGCTGTTGTATATCTCTGATGGATATTGATATCATTTGTAAATATGTTGTATCGACTACTATTGTATATCAATGTTATTATTCTTTTTCTTCCGCTGTGTCGTTGTACTTAATGTGTTATAAGCTCTCGCGAATTGGATTCAACGTTTGAATCTATGGTATTTGAATACGAGTGAAGTACGGATGTTGATTTTCGAACGTGAAAATCTGGACCGCCACAACTGTCTAATGTGATGTTGTGTAACTATATAACTCTGATAAATATGATGAATACTATGTAATATCTATGTGATGTTTATATATTTTTCGTTTCCGCTGTGAGATTCTGATATTGTTTAGTTCTTTCGTTTTATTTTCTTTTCTACCTATTTCATTCTAATCTACGATACGTCTTTCTATGGAATGAAAGGTTCGTCACACTTAAACCCTTGTACCGACAAAGTCATACAGCTTCAGTTTATTTGAATGAAATGATATATTAATATGTGAAACAATTTCTGGATGAAAATGAAACCGACTAAGAGATTTACAAGGACAATGAAAACATATGTAGAAAACTAATTCCATCAAGCCTAAACTTGTAATCAATAAATAATGTGAATATAAAGTATTTTTAGGATACACAATTGTAACAGACATTGTTGAACAAATACAATTTTTGTTGTTGACTGTTGTCATGTTTTCGCATTTGATCCATAGAAACTATGTACAGAAAGGAGGCTGCATTGATAAGTTGGCAAATATTATGTAAGGAAACAATTAGTTTATTTTACTTTTACTTATAAATTTTCACCATCTATCCTTGACAAATTGAATTATGTAGGGAATAATTCAGACTGCATCCCTGTCATCTACTGCCTAGTTTTGCAAGTCAAAAATTGTAAATTTACAAAAATGGAGCACCTCTTGATGATGTGTTGTGTTTTTCATCACCTCAACCAAACTCATTAATCTATTTTGGATGAGGAGATTAATTTGTGCGATGCTTGATGCATAACTTTTCTTGATCCAACCATTTACATCTTTTATTAGTCCTTATAAAGAAATATGCTTGTATAAGTTCATAAATATAATATACAGCAGTTACAACGAAGAAGAAGAAGTGTACATACGATCGTTATAAGTTTACAAGTCTAACCTTGCACTTTATTAACCATATATGTGCAACATTTGCTTCTAAACTTTAGTTGGTAACACCTTAATATAAGTTGAAACTCATTATTGTGTCAAGTGGAACGAATTATGCAATGTGTAAAATCATCACATCATCTTCTGATCTTCATCAGTTCCAAATCACAAGTATATATCTTAATTCTTAACATATTTCGTGTGAGCACCCAGATTTCTATAGTAGTCGGTTTTATTAGATGGGTGTGTTATGATTTTAGTGTATATTCATCAAATAGATATCTTATTTTGCATTATTCAATGTATAAGCATTATTTCATTAAATTTAAGTGTGGTTGAAGTCAAAAGGGCAAAAAGTGAGATGATCAGTATGATTCGAATAGATAAATATATTCAACTGCTATTTCCCTAACAAGTATACTTTTGATCAATCTATCTGGCTTGGCCTTAATTAAAGCCCTCGCATATTATGTCCCTCATAACAGTTGATTCATAAAAAAATCTAATATTGGAACAATTCGTTCAATTTATATTAATGTATAGTAGTGGAGAACACACTACATTAGTTCTTTCTAATTTTAATAAAGAATGAATCTTATTATTTCAACTACAACTACACAAATAAGAACAACAATAAACCTGCGTTTTTTTCCTTCCATGTAACCAAATAAAAGCTACAAATTTCATAGATGCCATATCAAACATCTAACTGCCTTAACCATTTCCTTGATAGATCATGGACTGCCTCATAACTGCCGCTTAGCATTAAGTTTTCATAAAGCCAGACTTACCAAAATATGAAAGTCTAAATAATCTATTAATTAGCATTTATATTCCTAATTTAGCGCAACTTATTCCATGCATTACAAGTAATCATGCGACTATTGATATATTCTATATGCCACTTAATCATAAAAAATATGAACTCAACTAAAAAAACAAACAAAATAACACATATTCTTTATCAAGTTATCGTTGAACAAAAAATAAAATACAAAAAAAGAAAGAAATGAGAAAGAAATAAAGTTCATAATTCTCATCTTAATCATCTAATCAACCTAATCTATTTAGGTTTTTGATTGTTTTGTGCCTTTTCTTTGCACTTGTAATAAGGTAGCTACAATTGTATTATATTTCAATTTGGAACATAATACCGACCTTTGCATTATATTTCCTAGCATAGAGCTTTACATCTGAACATATATCAAGCTACTGTCTACAAAAAACCATATTTTCTCATGACTAAATTGATAATTTGTACATTACCATCGTTTTTTTTTTGCAAAGCAAGCGGTGTGGAATGGTCCCCTATCATTTTTATTAACAACCAAAAATATCAGAACAACGGATTACAACAATCTAACCACCACATGAGTGACTTAGGCACACATAAGTATTATATGTTACTAGTAATAGAAAGGACCAATACATGTTTAGAGGAAGCTTTCCCTTTAAACACCCTATTGTTCCTCTCCAACCAAACAAAGTACATTACCTTCTTCAAAATTCTTAACAACTTTCTACTTCTCTCATTTTTCCATCTAGTTACCTTGAAGATGTTGTACCATTCCATGCATGAGCTTCTCATTGGCCTGTGATAACCATTACATTGCAATATGGAACTCCATAAGTGGAAAGTGAAATCACATTCAAAGTATAAGTGCGCAGCCGTTTCCACCACTACTCCACAGAATAAGCATTTTTCACATTGA
The DNA here is from genome assembly GCA_030765085.1 of Allium cepa. Taxonomy (NCBI): domain Eukaryota; kingdom Viridiplantae; phylum Streptophyta; class Magnoliopsida; order Asparagales; family Amaryllidaceae; genus Allium; species Allium cepa. The sequence continues at coordinate 118,603,283 of CM060943.1, forward strand.
ACAAACCCATAGCCTTTGAGTTTGCTTAGAGTTAGGGTACCATTCATCATTACCTTGCACATGTACAGGTTCTCTTTTGGAACAGAACCATGATCCCAAATACGAGAATGCCAAATAAAAGTAGGCAGTTGCATAGATGGATCAAGTGCCATATAAACATTTTTAATTGAATGCACTTTGTCATTCCAAGTCATATGAGCATCATTGATTTTGTTTCCTATCATGTATAGCAGTCCATTCAGTTCTTACCACTGCAGAGCTACAATGAGTAAGGGAGACACTATCATCATCCCAAAACCTAGATAGAGTAGCAGTATTACCAATCCCAGTGGATCTTCTCATCTCATAATCAATTATATTTGCTAAAATGATTCCTTTTGAAGGCCATGGATCAAACCAAAAAGATATCATGTTGATTTCTTTCATTCTCTGTTGCACCAGAGGTAGAAATAATTTTCTACCTCTCAATATATTTCTCCAAGTCCAGCTACAGTCAGTTGGAGAAGAAATAAACCAGAAGTTGCTTTGACGTATGAGGTATTGCCTACACCAAGAAGCCCATAGATTTTTGTCATTCCTTAATAGCTTGTCAATTCTTGCAGATAATGTAGCAAGGTTCCAGTTCCTAATGTTTATGATTCCAAGTCCACCTTTTTCCTGTGGACAACATAGTTTGCTAAAGGAATTTGGAATCATTTTCATAGAGAAGGGATACCGTGCCATAAAAAATGATTCAAAGCTGAGTTAACCATGCTAATGAGTTTGGCTGGGAGAATGAAAATTCTGGCATAATAAACACACATGGAGAAGGCAATGGATTTAACAATTACAAGTCTACCAGCCATCGAAAATCTGGATACTTTCCAACTAGCAAGTTTGGCAGTAATATTTTCAAATAGTTGTAAGCATTGGAAAGTCCTGATTCTAGAATCACAAAGAGGTACCCTAAGATAATATTCATTATCAGAAAATGGAGAGAGGCCAGACATAGAGTACATTATCTCTTTACCATCATCAGGGAGACTAGCAATTAATAATCTAGATTTACTTCTATTGATGTTCAGACCAGACAAGGTACCAAAGGTATCAAGAACTTTTATGACCCCAGTAATGGATTTCAGATTGGGCTTAGTGAATAAAAGTAAGTCGTCTGCAAAAAGGAGAGAGGAAATACTATTCTTCCTGCACAGTGGATAATAATCAATAAGCTTATTGCACATAGCATCAGAAAGAAGAGCAGTGAGCAGCTCCATAACACAAATGAATAGGTAAGGGGACACCGGGTCACCTTGTCTAATTCCCTGGGTTGCACTAAAGTATCCAAATATATTACCATTGATACTAAGGGAGTAATTGACAGTAGAAATACATGTATATAGCCAACATAAGAAAGGGATGGGAAAATTCATCTTATGCAAAATGTAAATGATAGATTTCCACTATAATGAGTCATAGGCTTTCTGAATATCAAGCTTAAGGACACATCTAGGAGAGATGAGTTTCCTATTATACCCCTTCATCAGTTCAGAAGCAAGGAGTATATTATCAGTTATGTCCCTACCTGGAAGAAATGCACTCTGATTAACAGAGATCAAACTATCCAAAGGAGTTTTCATTCTAGCGGCCAATATCCTAGCAATGCACTTATATATAACATTGCAACAAGCAATGGGTCTGAACTGATCAACTGATATAGGATGGTTAGTTTTAGGGATCAGTGCAAGTTTAGTAGCATTAATACCCGAGATAAGTTTATTGTGTGTGAAAAAATTCTTAACAGCCTTGATCAAGTGCCCTCCAGTAATATCCCAAGAGACTTTGAAGAAATGGGCATTAAATCCATCAAGACCAGGAGAACTTTGAGAGTTTAATCCAAAGATAGCTTGTTTGATTTTAGAATCTGAAATTTCCTTAATTAAATCAGTAATCATGACATCAGGTATTTGAGGGAGTTGATACTGAGTAAATTGATGGTTAGAGATTGAAGGGACTTGAGACCTCCCAAGGTTATGTTGAAAATACTCCATAAAGGCTTCTTGAATTGAATCTTGAGTATCACAAGGTTGACCATGCATATCAAGAATAGGGAAAATATTTGCGGATGCCTGTTGAATTTTTAGTCTTTTGTGGAAGGTGGATGAATTTTTATCACCATTCAAGTGCCTGTCCTGTTTTGCCTTTTGCTTAGCCATCTTATTTTCTTCAATGAGAGCTTTGGAGAGGTCCTTAAGCATAGAGCTTTCATTAATAATCAGCTGAGGTTGGTCAGGGCTTCTTTGTATTTCCAGTTGTACCTGAAATAATTTTTCACCTATAGAAGAAGACAAGCTATTCCCATTACCATATGTTTGCTGAGCCCATTCCTTCAGTTGAATCTTCAAATTCTTGAGTTTAGCCTGCAAAATAAACATAGGGTTGCCACAAGTATGATAGTTCCATTCATATTTTACAATTTTTGTGTAAATCTGGGTGTTTAGACTAGTTATTAAAAAATGAAAAGGAGGATCGTCTTCTCACAGTGTCCTTATCCGAGGAGATGATGAGAGGGGAATGGTCTGAAAAAGATGGGGGAGGGATAAAGGTAGATAGATTAGGCCATTTGAGGATAGTGGAGTAGTTAGTACAAACTCTATCAAGTTTACAGTACATTCTCTTCCCAAGTTTACTGGAGTTATTCCAAGTAAAGAAAGCACCAGAGTTGGAAGTGGGAATGAGGTTGGCATCATGTATGGCTTTGTTAAGAGGTCTTGTCTGGCAGTAGGATATAGGAGTTCCCCCACATTTATCAGAAGAAAGTTGCATGCAGTTCCAATCACCAAGACAGATCCAAGGCAGATTGGACTGCTGAAGAGAAGGTAAAATGTCAAGAAAGATTTGCCTCTGAGTAGCATTATTGTCAGCATAAACAGAGGTAAGGAGAAAAGTAGATGAAGAAGGGATGTGTAATATTTCAGAATGTATGAACTGCCTGTGGACAGTGATGGGGGTTATGGAAAAGATCATAGGATTCCATAGGATTAGCAATCTACCAAAAGGAGCTTGTGATAAATTGTGAATACTGCTCCAGTCATGTCTAATGTTGGAGATAGCTTTAACAGTGGTTTCATGATTGAGTTTAGTTTCAGAAATGGCCATTAGTTGAATGTTGTGAGAAGAAATAAGGTTGGAAATTTCAAGTTGCTTGTCAATGGAGTTAGCAACCCTAACATTCCAAAAGCCTATGTTTTCAATCATTAAAATAATGATGAAGTTGAAGCTCTGTTTTGGACCCCAGAGGAAGAGTTAACCTTATTATTTTGAGACAAAACTTCAAGCCCAATTTGTTCAATGGAGAAGTTGATACCATTGTCCAAGTCATTTGTGGGTATTTTATTCGATTTCTTTGGACGACCTTTCTTCTTTTTGGCTGAGGAATCAGGAAAGTTAGGTTGAATAGGGATGGGAATATTTGATGAAGCTGAAGGATTGATGATGTCATTAAAGATATGATTTGGAAGTGAAAGGGAAGAATAAGGAGAAGCTGGATTGATTTGAATGTTGGGAGTTGAGATTACAGAGGGGGATATTGTTTGTGGAGATACATTATGCATGTCAGTGCACAAAGAATTGTTGTGGAACTATGGAATTTGAGAAAAGTGTTGTTGAATATCCTCTTCATTTTCACTAATTTCCTGTAGCACAGAGAATGCATTGTGTGTAGACACCACACAGTCATCATGAGTTGTATTATCATGTATTGCTTTATTCTTATCAGGATCTATTGTTATATTGTGTATTCCACCAACTTTCTGAATAGTACTGCATTTATCATACTCCAAGATATTCAATGTTTGCTTCATGACATCCTCAATGGAAATAAGTTGCTGATTCATTTCAGAGTCTTTGGTTGCACTACTGTTAGTTTCCAAGGTAGTAACATTTATTGATTCATTTTGTTCCAACACTTGTTCTACTGCATCTTCATCATTCCTTTTGCTTAATTGATTCACATTAGTGAGACTGCCTACCTGACCACCTTCCATATCATTATTGCTACTTTTATCCTTATTTACTTTTCTCCAAAACTTTTGGCCAGCTTTTATACTCTTTTTGCTTCTTACAAAGAAACCCCTTTTGTATTTATCAACCTGATTTTCTTCCACATCCTTGACTTTATGGTCAGCTGAAGAGTTACTTGTAGATAAGTTATCAGGCATTACTCCATCTTGTTGATCATTTTTCCTTCCACATTGGTCAGTAGCATGACCAAAAGTAGAACATGTAACACAAATTAGAGGTTTCCATGAGTATTCAATCTGAATGTTAGGGCAGGAATCATCTCCAATAGATAGGAAGTGAGGCAGTTCTTTATCAGGAGATACTTCAATTAAGCATTTAGCATATCCAAATCTTTTCATCCTTTCAGTGTTCTCATCGAAGCAAACAAGCTTTCCAATGTGACATGCTATCCAATTAATACCCATCAAAGATCACAGCATTATCGGAATTCTGTAAAAATGAATCCAGATTGGCACCAATCTCACCTCCGACTGCGTTGAAGATAGTGTTGGATTCCACTTGGTGATGATAAACATCTGGCCACGTATAAACATGGGATCACTTCGCAAAATATTGATTTTGTCTTCTTCAGAGGCAAATTTGAAATAGTAATTTTGATTATCAGAAAAATGTCATATGATCATTTAAGCTTCCACACTTTTTGTAGATGAGCTTTTACTGCCATATAATTAACATTTCCAGCCAAAAAAGATCCAACTAGGCAGCCAGACCATGCCTTGATACCCTCATTTAGTAATTCTTAAGGGGGTTCAATTGAAAAGACAGTGTAATCAACATCAAAATGCTTAGGAATGTAAGAACCAGCATTCCTAGGTCTCGAGTTAAAGAGAGAGGACTATGAAGCAGGAGGAGCATAAGAAGTGGTGGCACCAAGGGAAGGGAAGTGTTCAGATGGAAAAGGTGGAACAATGGGATTGGTGTGGATCAAAGAAGAGGGAGGGACAACATCAGGAGGAGGAGGAGTAGGGGTGGAGGTGGAGAATGATTAAAGGGGATGGAGGTGGGGTTGATTTGACTGGATATATGATGTACCACAGCTGGAAGGACAGATGATGAAGTAAGGTTAGAAGATGCAACAATATCGGACTAAAGAGGAGGAGGGGGAATGGACCGGTGGTCAGTTGAAGGACGGAGTGGAAAAGATGTGACATGAACGGGAAGTATGGGATTGGAAGAGGAAGGTACGGAAGGGGATGGGAGAAGGACATGATGAGCAGACATTAAGTAAATTAATTACAATATTATCCATATTTAATTTTTAACACATTATTTAAATAATGCATATGCTTTGTATTTCAGAAATTTGCTTCTTTCCATATTATATACACCGATGGAAAAATATTGGGTTCATTTACACAAGTAAATAGATAATATAATATTTTAAATCATGTTTAATTTCAAAAATAAAAAATATTTGATAGTAAATATTAATATTATTCCATTTTTATATTTTTTCATTAAAGAGCAACTAAGTAGTACGAGAAAAGAGCTAGGTGTTTTGTTGATGTTGCAAGGAGAAGGTTAAGAAATGTAGAGAAACTTTTATCCCTTGTGTAGATTTTTGAAATCTTAGTCAACATCATGATGACATTATCGTTGAACATTTGATTATAAGAGGGTTGGATCTTAAGTACAGAGCAGTATATGGTATAATCACAGCTAACAAATCAATGTGGGCAACGAAATCAAGTTGGATAATACATATGACTTACTTAAAGCCATTCAGTATGAAGATGAAGATCTTATAAATACTACATTTTTTTGGATGATAAAGTAAAGGAGGATGTGAAAAAGTGGGAGGAGGATTTACTTAAAAATTTGGAAGATGCAGAAACCCCCTTGTATCCTGATTGTATAGAACAAACTAAGCTATCTACCATAACTGCTTTGTATAATCTAAAATGTGAGACTGGATTATCTGATAATGGTTTTATAATCAATTGGCCTTGCTACAATTGTTGTTGCCAAAGAATAATGTACTTCCTTACACTTTATATGATGTAAAGAAATTCATTAAAGTATTTGACATGGGATTCGAAAAGATTCATGCTTGTAAGAATGATTGTTGTCTTTTTCAAAATGAGAACCCAGATTTAGATGATTGTCCAAAATGAAACTCTCCAAGGTGGAAGATAAATGAAGACTCAAAGGAGATTATGCAAGGAGTTCCAGCTAAAGTGTTGATATACTTTCTAATCATTCCAAGATTTAGGTGAATGTACAGATCTCAAAAAATGGTGGAAGACCTTCGGTGGAATTTCAATAATAAAAGTAGTGATGAAAAAATGCGCCACCCTTTAAATTTATTACCATGGAATGTAGTGGATGGAGGTGGAAGTTATTTTCATCCTATCCACACAATCTAAGACTTGGTCTTACTACAGATGGTGTAAATCGATTTGGCTCGATGAGATCCAAATATAGTTGTTGGCCCATCATGCTTGTGACATATAATCTCTCACCTATGTTGCGTATGAAGAAGGAAAATGTTTTGTTAACATTAATAATTCCTGGTCCAAAGCAACCAGGAAACAATTTGATGTAAATTTGGCGCCATTGATAGAAAAATTAAATCAATTGTGGAATAATGGAACCGATATTTATGATGCATTTAGTAGAACCATTTTCAATTTAAGAGCAATTTTAGTATGGACAATAAATGATTTTTCAGTCTATAGAAATCTTGCAGGATGTTGTATGAAAGGAAAAAAAAGCCTGTCCATTATGTGGTGCCAAAACGCATCATTGATTGTTAAAACATAGTCGAAAGATTTCTTATATGGGACATAGAAAATTTCTAGATCCTTCACATCTTTGGAGGAAATAGATAACTTGGTTTGATAGCACCGAAGTGAAAGGCAACAAGCCTGTAATCTTAACTGGAAGAAACATTTCTATAATTTTGAAAGGGTTTCCAAATGTTTTTGAAAAAAATAAGAATAAAGAAACCAAAATGTGGGAGATCAAGAAGAAATTATATGTGAAGTTGAGTACGAAGATAAAAAGTAAAAAAGGAAGAGTAAACACAATAAAAAAGATGAAGACGATGAGAAAAATGAGTTGTTAAGGTGGAAAAAATGATCAATTTTTTTGATTTGCCATATTGGGAGGTTAGTTTTTAAATTATACTTTTTTCTCATTGGCCTTACATTAAAAAAATTATTTCATTGAACCATTATATTATTGATATTTATTGGAAATTCCCTTATGGCATAATTTATATGTAATGCGTGTGGAGAAAATGTTGCTCAAAGCCTATTAGGCACAATGTTGCATGATAATAAATCGAAAAATGGTACTAATTCCAGAAAGGATTTGGAGGATTTGGTAAGGTCTTTATGTGCAACCTCGTGGAAATAGAGCATATCTTCACCGGCTCCGTATACATTGTCTGTATGAAATTTTTTTTTTTAAAAAGATATATGATTTTAAGGGCCCTGATGGATATCGCTCAAATTTCAAAATTTTTGTATCATAAGAAGACTGCAAAATTAGTGGTTTTAAGTCTCATGATTATCGTGTTCTAATGCAACAATTGCTATCCGTTGCAATTAGAGGATTATTGCAAAGAAGGTCAGAACAATAATATTTCGTCTATGTTATTTTTTCAATAAAATATGTCAATGTGTCCTTGAACAAGAGAAGTGGCGGCAACTTGATGATGAGATTATTGGAATTTTGTGCGAGCATGAACAATATTTTCCACCATCTTTTTTTGTTATAATGATACAACTGACAATTCATCTTGGAAGAAAAGCGCTGTAACGACCTGGTATTTTAAACCATTCACATCCATACATGTCAGACATGAATTGCTATAAATATCAGATTGTTAATTTATATTTGGCAAAATCAGCATATACAGTAAATAGATCAACCACAGAATCACAGACACAGAGTAATAACAATAAGCATCGGAATAGATAAATAGTAGTTCATGAAGCTACCATATAAACATCTGAGTTTGAAATAAAATACAATAGAATATCTCAAATACAATGAAGTCTCAAATACAAACAGATGACATCTCGGAACAAATCAATTAGAAAAGCTGAGTAGATAAGATAGATCCTCAATCAAAGCTCCAATCTCCAAAGGTGAGTCTCAAATGCTATGACACTCAATCTGACCCGAGCGTAAAGCAAAACCCAAAACGCTCGAGTTAGGATTAACATTCTTATATCAATAAATCCAACTCAAGTGAAATATCAACTGAGATACAAGTAACTAAAAGGATGTTTTGGATACCCATCCTCGAAGAATCCATGGAATTATCTACTATGTAGTAATATACGCTATTACAACATGTCTATAGTAAAGTAAACGTATTAAAATAGCATTAAGTCATAACCCATATCCACCTTAACACATTTTATATAATGCCATAGTCTATAAAGATACTGTAAACTCCACTCGCGAGTGGGCTATCAAGAGCACTCCATAGGTACGACACAAAAAAACTCGTAGAAGGTGCCATAGGGCATGTGACACGGCGTGTGAGACATTGCCGGGGTAGATATAACGTTTGCGGATACGGACTGGTGGTAACACATAGCAGCTACTACCACCCACCTCATGATACGCTCCCAAATCAAAGGTGCACCCAATCAAATCACAAAAGCAATAGACTGGCATTGAAGAAATGTGTCCGATAGGAGGAATGTAACAGCCCTGTATTTTTTGATTATTTCTATCTGTATATTTTAATTATTTTAATTGAAATTCCTGATTTAAAAACTTTGTTTTTATTTATCAAAATGAATAAATTTTGTTATTTTAAATATAAATTCTGATTTTGTGTGAATTATAATTTCAAACTGAATAAATAGAATATTTCTGGAAAAAGTGGAGTTTTGCTCAATCTGGTCAAACTTTGACATTCAAATTTAAAATTTAAACATTTGACATTTTGAATTTTATCTTTTGTTATGTAATTAGATTAAAAAGAATACTGCTTTTCGTTTCATTGAAATCCAATTTCTATTGTGAAAGTTATGTTTTTTACAATATTGTATGTAAATTGATTTATTTAATAAAATTATCTATTTTAATTTATATAAATAATATTTTCATTTTTCATATTATGTTCTAATATGTGTTATATGACATGTTAGGTATATATTTTTATTTTAAAATACTTTAAAGTAACGTTATAATTTTTCCAAAGCTTAGCGTATTTATTTTCAATTTTTAAAACCTAGTTTCTATTTTTAAGCTATTTTCTTAATTTAATTATATTTATTTAAAATGTATATATTTATTTTATTCATTCATTATATTTTTGTGTTTTTATTTTATTTGTATTCATTTTCATATGTATTTAAAAATTTAAAAAGGAATTAAGAATTTTGAAAGGTTTTTGACCTTTTATATGCATGCCTTTTCACATTCACTCTTATCTTTTCACACGAATCAACATATCCCTTCAATTTGCTGACCATATCTCTTTGTTTCGGCCGACTCCTTTATTGTTTCTCACGTGAAAAAAATTCCTCAAACCCTAAAAAAGTTTCGGCCATCTCCAAGAAGAAATTTTGTTAAAATTTTTCATTCTTTTTCACTCTTTTCCTTGTTTTTGTTTTGATTTTTGTACTTGCGTTCAACCTATTGTGTTCGGCCTCCCTCCTCCAGTACCACGGCCGCCTCCACCACCACCACAACAAGCCACCATCTCCTCCATTCCCCTATCCTTCTATAGCCGTGGCCTCTTAGATGATGATCCACCAAAATTATTACACAAACTCCACCTAAAACATCATAGCCGAGCTCAACCTTTGTTCCACCACTCCACCACCACTTTGGTCGACCCTTACACCACCACCACCAGTCACTTGCTGACTCAATTACCTTCCACATCACCCTATGAACTCACCAGGCCTTGCTCAATCATGCCTTGGCTGAACCATTTATGGCATAGGAACTCATTTGTTTGCCTTGAATTTGTGTGTACATGCACACATATCCTTATACTCCTTCATATTATGCATGGCTGACCCTTTTGTACCCTTAACCTGATTTGAACCCACACCATAGCAGTGCATTTCTAACGTATGGCTGAGCTTAGATTTGTTGAATACAAGTGCAAAAATTTTGGCTATGTGTTGTGCATATATTTCTAGCATTGTTTAGTGATAGTTTGGTTTGAAAATTTATGTTGTACTTTGTTTTGTTTGCTATGTGACAAGGCAATTAGCTTTGGCTCTCCCACTCTCAAATCGTAATCGTGCTTTCGTGCCTTTGAAGATCTTTGTTTTGTGTATTTGGTTGTCATCTCCAGCTCGTAGAAGTGAGTAATTCTAACCAGACAATTTATACTTATAAAACTAGTAAACTGATCGTAATTGAATCTGTAAACAATATCATCATGTTATAACTGCTATTGCTATGATCATAGGATGTTCACCCATGCTTATTCACCTGTTATATCATATATTACTATTGTATAATGCTATTCCGTTTATTTATATCAGATTATCACACTGTAAGTTCCCTGTAGATTAGAATCACTATGGGTTGAAATGATACATACCCAAACGGACTTAGAATAGGGAAAAATCATTATGGGCCGAAATGATAGGCCTGAGCGATTTTTATTTATTTGCATTTACTTGGGATTGCGGGTTTGAAATGATAGAACCCGGATTTTTCCTTTGTAAATTACGGATTGAAATGATATATTATCCGTATCTTTGGACTTAGGTTAGAAAATTTTATACAGACCGTGGTTGAAATATATTTTTATAAAAATTTTAAAACATTACAAAAATGTAAATATTATGAAATTTTGATTTAAATTTAAATAAAAATTATTTCATAAATTAATAGTGATTTTCTACAAGTTAAATAAGTGAAATAAATAAATGGTAGAGTAGGATTTGAAATATAAGTAAATTTTGGAATTTATGATTTTGGTTATAAATGAATTTTAAGTTAAGTAAGAAAATATGATAATTTGATTTAAATTTAAATTTAAAAATGATTTTACAAAGTGTTATTTATTTTTTATAAATTAAAAATAGTTAAATAAATAAATGTTTAAAGTTGAAATTTGAAGTGTAACTTAACTTGGAAAACGTGAAAGTGTTTTGAAAATAAAAGTTAAGTTAAGAAAATAAAATGGCATTTAATTAAATTTATGAAATGGTAAACTTAATTAAAATGTTAAGTAAATGAAATGTTATAAAATTTTACATTTAATTTATAAGTCAATTATTAAATATTTGATAATTATTTGTGAAAATTTCACTTTGTAAAATCATAAATTAGGGGATATTTAAATGATTGTTTTTAAAGTGAGAAAATATGATAAGTTAAAATGGATTTAAATAAATTTTAATTGTTTATGAAATTGTAGTGAAAGTTAGGAATTTAAATTGACAACATTCCTTAAATGCTATCATTTCTAAAGTTAAAGATATTACATCATTTTGTAACTGCTGCAATTGATATAAATGAACTAAATGACTAAAATGAACTAAGGGCTATTACAGCACTTTGTAAGTGCTGTAGTTGCTGAATTTAACTATTCTTTGAAATCTAAAACCTATTACTACATTAAAATGCTATCTTATGCTAACCGAATTTTTTTTTTTTTGCATAACTTTGCGTAGCATTTTCTAAGTGGTGCGAAAGTTGAATTTTCACTGTTTAAATAAATTTAAGTGAATAAATGAATTCTGAAAATGGTAAAATTTTGAGAATTGAATATTTGGTTATTGAACATAATAATTTCATTTTAAATGATTTAAATGGAATATTTAATTGGTTTAAATGGAATATTTAATTTGTTTAATTGGAATATTTAATTGGTTTAATTGGAATATTTAATTAGTTTAATTGGAATATTTAAATGGTTTAAATGGAATATTTTGATTTGAAATAAAAACCATTTTAAAATGTGATTTGAAATGGTATTTAAATTAAATAAAATGAATGTGGTTTTGGAAAGATAAGATATTTTGATATTTCGAAATGAATTTGAAGTGATATTGAATTTTTAAATGATATTTGATTTTTGAAGTATAAAATACCAGTTTGGAATTTTAACCACATGATGTATTTAATTTATGGTTTAAAGGATCCTTAGAGGATAGGCGATCCCAAGCATCCTTTAAGTTACTGTGCATTACTATTACAGTTCACTTGAGTTAGTTTACATTATATAAGTATGTATGTACTGGCTCGAGTGTTTTGTGTTTTACTTTACGCTCGGGTTAGCCTGAGTATTTACATCTTAGCTTTGGATTTCTTTTCTGGAGCTAGGAATCGTTGGAGGTTCTGCTTGTCTAGTTATCTATTTCCTTTCAGTTTCAGTTGTTCTATTTCAGTTCTGGTATTTATAAACTTCTATATATTTGGTATTTCTATTGTATATGTTTCAGACATCTATTATGTAATTGTTTTGAGAGTTTGTTATAGCAGCTTCATGAACTACTGTGGTATTTTAATTTCCGCTGTGAGTTATTCTGACATTTCTGTGTCTGTGATTCTGTGATTGTATTTCATTTGCTCCAAATTTATTTACAATGCGGTATTTTGAGTAATTCAAGTGTGACATGTGTGGATGCGAATGATGGAAAATAACGTGTTTTTACAGTTGGTATTAGAGCTTTGGTTTTAGGAAAACCTTAGCCCGTGGAGCAAAAACTCATTAGAGATAGTGTAGAAATACCCTAGAATGAGTGAAATCAATCTCGGAATCATTTCCTTACGAGAGAATGTATTTTCGAAGTATAAAATGATTTCGAAATGATTTTTGAAGGAGTTTCAAAGAATATTTTGGTATAAAAAATTTCTTGTTTTCAAATCAAGATTTTCTAAACTTCATCCCTTCGGTATCCACCTTGATACTCTTGGTTTGTATTCTTATCGATTAGGATTCCTTGACCTTTGAAATGCTTCCACTTATTCTGAAGTCCAGTCTTGTCTTCCCTATTTTATCCTTTTGATTTTGGGCACTTCATAACTCCACTTTGAAATGACCTCTATAAAGAGCGGCGATTCAGCAAATCTTTGAATGATATGTAATGGGGTGAAACTCCTTTTCAATTGGCATTAATTCACTGGAGATTTTTATATCATCGGATGTCGATGCTATCAATCTCCTGCTATATCTAGATTCTATAGCTGGCGATCGTATGTTGATTTGCCTTAGATTTTCGAATTGATTATATTCTCGAAGTTACGGTTGATTGGTTAAGGTCGCCCACAATTTATATAGGCTTATCCATCTTCTATTATTGAATTATCTAATCTTACTTCGGTGAGACGACCCGATTTTCGTACCACAGAAAATCGCATCATCTTTAAGAAAGAAAGGGATAGAAAAGAGAAAAGACAGAGAAGAAGAAAGGAACAACATCAGAATCTAAACAGCGGGACAAATAAATTATATTAATCACATAATACTTTACATAGTATCATATATATCAGAGATACACAACATAATCAACTCATACTAGACAGTTATAAACACCTGTCTAGTTATTACAACTCAATACAACTCAAAGACAAAAACTCAGAGAAATCTACACAGTGGAAAACTATTTATATCTACACGCAGAAGCCTCCTGCTCCATTGTTTCTCCAGAATTCGTCCAGCCAACCTAAATCCTAACCTGAATCCCTTGGCTACTCATAAAAATTTGAGTACCCAAGAGTTTAAGAAAAACATAATAAACTCCGGGTCAGACATGGGTCTGGTGTGAGTAAACGGTTAAAGTTGCTTAACTTTAAAAAAACTTTTAAAAGAAAAGGTATCATGTAAGACTTCCAACACATAAACATGGAAAAGTTTTTACCTTACGCTAACCAAAACATTTGATAGGAAATCCGATGATATTATAATAGAGTCTAGGGTTTCCAAATAAATAAGAAATAACCGAAATTGTTACATGATTAAATTCCAGCTACTAGCCACAAAAGTGGGTAATGCAATCAAAACCGTTGACACTTATTGGATTTTGGATTCCATCAATGGCAGGGCTACTGGGGTACCGCCCGTCACAGTACGTGGCCTAGATCACTGTACCGAGGAGTACGCCCGCTCCCCTGCAACACAAAGCCGGACCCATTCCTTACTGAATAGTTCCAAATAAGACAACCCCGGCGGATGTAGCTATTCAACCGCCCACACAGCCGAAATAAAAGGGACCTCTAGACAGGGGTAAATCTTACTCTCAAGCGGGGGCTACCTACGAAGCCTTGCTGCACCTCCCCTGTTTTAGCCATTCTCGGTTGATGAGGCTTGAGGCTACGATTACCTTTAGTGAACACATCACTTAGAATGCTCATCGTCCACCTGAGATGTTTTGATAGCATTCAATCCATACAAGTTCGTTCCAGGTTCGAACGAAACCGAAGGCATTATCTCGTCACACTCATTTTGGAATCACTCTCAGAGTTAACGACAATAACTCTTGCACTCTAAATAACCATCTCGAACCTATAAGAACTAGTTCCGTCAAACTCATTACGGAATCACCCACAGAGTTATACCGACGTATAGTCCTTACACCTCGAGTCTTCACAAAGCTCCACTTTGATACACGACCTAACGTTTAATTGGAATCGATGTGGTTTTTGGATATCCAATTATGGAAACCCGATCCCGGTCTCATCGAAATCCAAAGCGTGTCTTTTAAGTCCAAGTTGTTTTAAAGGTTTTAAAACAATTCAATACAGTATCTATATACACACAGATAGATAACTCACAAATCACAATTGATAATCAACATTATCAAATAACAGGTAATCCACATTATCAATATCATAATAGATAATCCATATATCAATATCCCAGTTGATAATCTATGTAATCATCACAATGCAACCAAACATTCATATCACACAACCATACTTATCTCATTTCTGAGATCACAAAGCATTCAAGACAATCAATGTCATCCATTCATACATAAACAATGATTTACTCAAACCACAATATAATTAATTTAAAATGAATTAAATTAACTATCTCTATCTCTAATTAATTTAAAGTGAATTAAATTAATTACCTAATTTCTTAATTAATTTAAAATTAATTAAATTAATTACCTTCGTCACAATAAATCTTGTTTACCTAAACATTAATTAAACCAAGTAATTAATCGTCATCTTAATTAATCAACCTTGATTAATTAAATCTTAATAAAGTAATTAATCCTTAATTATGCTCATTAGTCATATCAATTAATGAACCTTAATTAATTACTTTTATTTATTAATTAACTTTAATAAATTACATTTTTCTTAATTAATTTCATTAATTAATCATGCTTAAATTAATTACTTTCAATTAATCAACTTAAAGAAATATAAAAAGTAATTAATTATTCTTAATTACTTTTAATTACTATATAGATTCTTTTATTTATTACACCAAGTAATAAACCTTTAATTACTTTAACAATTAATTATTCATTTAAAGTTACTTCCCAATCAGTAATTTAACTAACTCAGTTACCTGTGGTAATTTATCAATTTCTTACCTTAAGTAATTGTTCTTATCAAACTTATTAAGTAAACATACTTAATCCTTAATCAAGTGACTATAATTAATTAATTAACAAATTAATTAACTTTCTTGATCATACTTATCTCATTAATTATAATTGAGTAATTCATCCCTTAATTACTCATTAACCAAGCTAATCTTCAATTAATAGATTAATTATCTTCAACTATTAATTAATAAACCTTAATTATTAATCAGTTATTTAATACAAAGTAATTAATTACTAATTACTTTAATAATTAATTAATTAAACTTAATTAACTAATTAATCAACTTTTAATCATTAATTAATAAACTTAATTATTAATTAACAATCTTAATTATAAATTAATTAATCCATAATTAAAATTAATCAATTATTAATTACAATTAATTAACCTTAATAAAATAGTTAATAAATTCTTAATTAACTTCTATTACAGATTAATATCTTCTTAATTATTAATTAAGAAAACCAAATTAAAACTTAATTCCTAAATAAAACTTTTATTAAGTATTAGTTAATTACTATTTTAATTAACTCTTAATTACTTAAATAAATAAGTAATTACAATCTAATTAATTATTAGTCATAAATTAAATCATCATCTAATTAATTTAATTAAATATATAATTATACTTAATTAATTACTTGATTAATCTTATTTTAAAATAATAATTAAATAAATTAGTTAACTTAAAATTCCTTAATTAACTAACTAATTACAAATTATTAATACTTAGTTATTATTTAAGATAAAACATTATCTTAAATAAATCTTGAAATCTTTATTTTACTTAATTCGTTAATTAAATTAAATTATAAAGAAATCATTAATTACTTTCCTTAATTATTTATTAACAATTCTAATTTCAAGTTCATAAATTACCTTAAACTTAATTGTTAATTAATAAATCATTTCCAAAACATTTACTTAAAGTTCTATTTTATATTTCAAAATAAGTTTGAAATAATATTAAGAATTTTACTTAAGATATTTAAAACATTATACAAGTTTATTTATAAAAACAATTCAATTCAAGACAAGCATTTTACTTTAACTTAAACTTTTTAAAGTTTAAAACTTATTTTAATTTGAGTTCAACCCATATATATACTTGAATTCAAGTACAAGTACATTTTTTCTTTAAAACAATCTGCCCCTTTTAAAATTTAAAACTGTTTTAAATAAAACTAAAAAAAACTGTTAAATACATAGCAGTTTTAACCCCTACACAAAATGAACCCAGCACCCCTCGAGTTCCTTCCCGAGCCACCTCCCGAAATTTTCGAGACCTGCTTCGAGAAAACAAAGCAACCCCACACAATAAAATCTGCAGACACCAACAAGTCACCGTGCAACCTGCACCGTTGTCGGATTCGTTCCAACCAACGTCGACATCTCCGACAAACCATTCCACCATCCTACAGGCCTCCATGACCAACCAAACCCAATTCTTTACTTCAATTCAAAATCGAACATCTTGGTTGAACTGAACCCCTAAAACCATCACCAGAGAATCCTAATTATATCGCCTCCGATCAACTATAGCTGCCAGAACTCCGTCCATAGCTCGCTGATCCACCATGCTTCCTTCAACAGAAATTTCTTCAAGCTCGATGCAGTTTTGAATATGCAGTGATCAATTTTCCAGTAAGAACCCAAAACTAGGTTTACAACCAATTTCTGGAAAAATCAAACTCCACAATGATTTAAAAATTCTTTAACCGTTTTTGCCGCAATCCATAAACATGACTCTAGCTTAAATCAAAGACCCAAGTAAACCAGATCCAAGAATCATCAGTAATTTACAAAAACCCATCTTCCAGTAAAACCAAAATTACTCACTCAATACTTTCTTATAAACTTGGATTTTTATCTTAAAAATGTTTATTTTCAAAATGTACTCGAATTTGGATCCTGAAACAACAAATCAGGATATTTAAATTTTTGGCATATTTGAAATTTTATATGTAAATCAAGTTTTCCAGTGAAAATTTGCTTAAAAAAATTAAACTATTTTAAAATTTGAGTCTCGTTAAAATTCATAACCTTTGTTTAGAAACTAATTTCTAAAATAAATCATAGAAGTAGGAATTGTTTTATGAATATATATCATATTTGTAAGTTTGAAGTTATTCATTTGTCTGATACAATTCAGGCATGCTCAACAATTCTCATCATTTTCCTATGTACAACTATGTTCTAAAATTCCCAAAATCATCATGTAGGCATTATCTCCAAACTTACATTAAAGATCTATTTCACCCATATATTAATGCATCATAGTCTTGCTAGCCGAGTTCAAACAGGGGTTTAAATATTGGAACAGGGTACTTCCAAATTTGCGGAGAAGCGCTCAGTAAATTAACATATAGATATGCATGCAGATCAAAATATCAACAAAATAATTTATAAACACCACCTATTAGTTACTAACTTTAAATTTTAAAAAGTTTACTCACCTTTTTTTTAAGGAGATGCAGAGGTGATAAAATTGGAACTGGAAATTGTCAAAAGAATTTGAACTTGAAGCTTAAAACAGAACCACAGGCCCTTTTAAAATTACCTTTCAGATTGCGTTTTGAAAACATGGAAACATTATAGCTTGAAGCTTTAAAAACTGAAGCCTTGAAACTTGCATGCATTTGAAGTTTGAGGCAGATACTTGAGTTTGAGGAATTAAATGCAGATTTTATTTTGAGAAAAACTACAGGCATGCAGTTTAATTAGCTCAAGAAAAAGGGTTACAGGCTTTGTAAAAAGAGAGTATCATCACACTTGTATGCAAATAGGTTTGAATTTAGTTTTCAGGCTTTGTTTGAGCATTTGTTTGAATTGAGGAGATTGTTTCAGGCATTGATCACAGAAATGGTTTGAGTGAAGGTGCATGAATTTTAGATTTTTGAATCACAGAAATGGTTAACAATTTGTAGATTTGTTTTAAGGATTTCTGGTTTTGGGTAATGAATGAAGCTGCATTGATGGTTTTAGTTTTCTTTTAGACATGAATACAAAAAATTTGAAGAAAAAAGAAAAATGAGAAGAGATGGGGTTTAAATGGATGAATTTTCAGATTTTATAAATTAAAAATAAAACACAAAAGAGAATGGACACTTGTCTTAAGCTTAATTTAAATGTTTAACACTTGTTGTTTAAATGATTCCTAACTTAACACTTGTCCTTTTTATTTCTATATTATTTATAAAAGATTTTAAAGGTTTTTAAATTAATTTCCTAATTAACTAATATGCTTCTTAAATTTAAAATACTTTTCTAATTAAATATCTAATAAACAAATACACTTATACATTTATAAATGTATGCTAATTTATATAAGTACAATCTTTAAAAAGAACATAAAAAAGAATCAAATATAATTTAAATAAAGTTATATACAATATTTCAAACTCATCTTAAAGATGCTATTTTAAAATCCTTGTATTTATTCTTATTAAATAAATAAAATTCCAAATTTATATGAAACAAATCTTATTTTAATTTAAAACATTATCTATATAATTTAAAACCAAACTATATGTATTATTTTATTTTAATATGTATGTATTTCTTTGAATTCAAATTTATATTCAAATTGAAGTCATATTTAAAAATAACCCAACATTAAAATCAATTTAAATAAATAAATATCAATTTTTAGATAAGCACATTATTATTTACAAATAATATATCCTATTTAAAAATCAATTTAAAATACACAGATATAGATATATTAAAACACAGTTATAAATTTTGAAAATAATAAGTCAAAATAGAATTGATGTACACAATACAAAATAATTAGGATTATAAAACCAATCTAAAACCAAAATTAAAACATTATGTTATTATTACTTGGTTAACTATCTTTGAAAATAACAATTTTATCAATTCAAATAATTTAAATTAAGAGATCATCAACATTTTAAACTCCTGGAAATTTCGGGATATTACAATCCTCCCCCCTCAACAGAATTTCATCCTCGAAATTTAAAACAAAGATAATCCAAAGTTTTATTTTATTTCAACCAATTCAAACATACATAACAGCCATACACTATCAATCAAACAAATAATTTCATCCAATCAACCAATTCAATCAAACAACACTAGCTATCCGGACACAGATCCGGATAAACTTCCTAAATTATCACGAGTTTCCCCAGTACAGACACAGGGGTACTCGCTCTATTAAACCCAAACTAGCTATACTGCTAAGCTATGAGTTCCTACTCAGCTAGATCTATAATCTACCCAAGATACCAGACCACAGACAAGACTGTTCAACAACAAAATACTTCACAGAACTACTCATCTCAAAACCAGTGATGGACCAAAACACATACTCCCTCAGAGACACGTGAAATGTTTTGAATTCCAGTCTTCCAAACTGACAATTAAACTCTTCAACCCAAAACACTGATTTCTACAAAAACTCAAAAGTATCCAATATGCCTCGAAGCTTACCAAAACTTATTGCTTCCTTTACCAGAGAAAATCTCAACAACATCGAAGTTTCCACATCGAATACCAAATTCTTTCATTACTTAATCTGAAAATTTTCCCGGATGATCCGGGCTGCCAACAGATCCTTCCTGATCAGTTCAACCTTCACTGATGCTTCCACAAACTAACTAGATCAACCACAAACTGATCCTCACAAGATTAATCCAAAAATCAAAACCAAACTTTACTATTAACAGAAGAAATCAAGTTCTCCTATCTGGAAAAAACAGAACAGAATCACTTGCCGACTTGCCTCAGATTCTGAAAAATTTAGTAGAAACTGTCTAATCCAAGATATTACAATTCCCAGATGCTTCTACTCAAGAACAACAGCCACCTTGCTTCCGCTGCACAACTCTGATCTGGAGCAGATGAAAAGGCCAACAAATGAACGCGGGCACAGACTAAACATCACATCTCAGAAATAAGGTTCAATAGAAATTCCAAGAAATACAGAGCTGCTATACCAAACAATCAACCTAGGAGACAACCTTCTACCCAGCTAAATCACCGGTATCACTCCTGACATCAAGTCGATTCAGAACTTAAACTCCAATGTAGGCAAATCCATAACTTTCCTGAAGATATATCCAGAAAATCTTTGATAATTCCATAACTTCTGTATCTTCTAGAAATGCCACACATCTAAGATAATCATCCATACCATCGCAAGTCACTTTTGCGATCACCAATCCAATATCCAAGACACTGTCCTCTCTCAACTAATCAGAATAGTTTATCCTTGACCAACTAATCCATCGAAGAAACAGATCCTCACTGCTGCTTCTAAATTCCACCTCCAGGAAATGCAAAGCCAAAAAGATCTTCCTACTAAAACACAGAACATTCCCGAGTTGCACTTCTAACACAGGTGCCAAAGACTTCTTATCCAAAACTCTTTAAGAAACTCGAACTTCCAGCTACATACATCCTGTAGAACTCAGTTACAATACCTGAAATAGACACACTTCCTTAAACTTGCTCCGAAAGAAAACATCTTCGGAGACATCCATAGTCACTGCATCTCATCACACAGCGACTACTTACTGAGGTATCCAAAATACCATTACTTGCTTCTGCCCAACTGACAGATCCAAATTCCCAAAAATTCGCTCACACGAGCGCAATCAAACTTATACTTCAAAAATGAACTCCGAACCTTTACTTATTTCCTTCAGAGATCAATGAAATCCTTACACCAAACTACAAAGATTACTCAAGACGGTATTAGGTCTACAGTCTCGACAAATACAGTTTCAATCTCAAACTTGCAAATTCCAACCAATGGTAGTTGTGTTACACACACCACTACCCCATCTACCTTTATAACTTATATTGGAAAACCCGAATAGGTAGCCCAACGGATAGGTAGAAATATATATATAGTTATATATAAAAATTACAAGTACGCTCTCTCAAGAAAGTCACCACTACAAAGCCTAGGTATTCACTCAACCTAATGCTCTGATACCAAATGAGACGACCCGACTTTCGTACCATAGAAAATCACATCATCTTTAAGAAAGAAAGGGATAGAAAAGAGAAAAGACAGAGAAGAAGAAAGGAACAACATCAGAATCTAAACAGCGGAACGAATAAATTATATTAATCACATAATACTTTACATAGTATCATATGTATCAGAGATACACAGCATAATCAACTCATACTAGACAGTTATAAACACCTGTCTAGTTATTACAACTCAATACAACTCAAAGACAACAACTCAGAGAAATCTACACAGCGGAAAACTATTTATATCTACACGCAGAAACCTCATGCTCCATTGTTTCTCCAGAATTTGTCCAGCCACCCTAAATCCTAACCTGAATCCCTTGGCTACTCGTAAAAATTAGAGTGCCCAAGAGTTTAAGAAAAACAGAAAAAACTCCGGGTCAGACATGGGTCTGGTGTGAGTAAACGGTTAAAGTTGCTTAACTTTAAAAAAATTTTTGAAAGAAAAGGTATCACGTAAGACTTCCCACACATAAACATGGAAAAAAATTTACCTTACGCTAACCAAAACATTTGATAGGAAATCCGATGGTATTATAATAGTATCTAGGGTTTTCAAATAAACAACAAATAGCCGAAATTGTTACATGATTAAATTCCAGCTACGAGCCATAAAAGTGGGTAATACAATCAAAACCGTTGGCACTTATTGGATTTTGGATTCCATCAATGGTAGGGATACTGCAGTACCGCCCGTCATAATACGTGGCCTAGATCACCGTACCAAGGAGTACGCCTGCTCCCCTGCAACACAAAGCCGGATCCATTCCTTACTGAACAGTTCCAAATAAGACAACCCCAGCGGATGTAGCTATTCAACCGCCCACACGGCCGAAATAAAAGGGACCTCTAGACAGGGGTAAATCTTATTCTCAAGTGGGGGCTGGCCACGAAGCTTTGCTGCACCTCCCCTGTTTTAGCCATTCCCGGTTGATGAGGCTTGAGGCTACGATTACCTTTAGTGAACACATCACTTAGAATGCTCATCGTCCACCTGAAGATGTTCTGATAGCATTCAATCCATACAAGTTCGTTCCGGGTTCGAGCGTAACCGAAGGCATTATCTTGTTACACTCATTTTGGAATCACCCTCAGAGTTAATGACAATAATCCTTGCACTCTAAATCACCATCTCGAACCTATAAGAACTAGTTCCGTCAAACTCATTAAGGAATCACCCACAGAGTTATACTGACGTATAGTCCTTACACCTCGAGTCTTCACAAAGCTCCACTTTGATACACGACCTAACATTTAATTGGAATCGATGTGGTTTTCGGATATCCAAATATGGAAACCCGATCCCGGTCTCATCGAAATCCAAAGCGTGTCTTTTAAGCCCAAGTTGTTTTAAAGGTTTTAAAACAATTCGATACACTATCTATATACACACAGATAGATAACTCACAAATCACAATTGATAATCAACATTATCAAATAACAGGTAATCCACATTATCAATATCATAATAGATAATCCATATATCAACATCCCAATTGATAATCTATGTAATCATCGCAATGCAACCAAGCATTCATATCACACAACCATACTTATCTCATTTCTTAGATCACAAAGCATTCAAGACAATCAATGTCATCCATTCATACATAAGCAATGATTTACTCAAACCACAATATAATTAATTTAAAATGAATTAAATTAACTATCTCTATCTCTAACTAATTTAAAGTGAATTAAATTAATTACCTAATTTCTTAATTAATTTAAAATTAATTAAATTAATTACCTTCATCACAATAAATCTTGTTTACCTAAACATTAATTAAACCAAGTAATTAATCGTCATCTTAATTAATCAACCTTGATTAATTGAATCTTAATAAAGTAATTAATCCTTAATTATGCTCATTAGTCATATCAATCAATGAACCTTAATTAATTACTTTTATTTATTAATTAACTTTAATAAATTACATTTTTCTTAATTAATTTCATTAATTAATCATGCTTAAATTAATTACTTTCAGTTAATCATCTTAAAGAAATATAAAAAGTAATTAATTATTCTTAATTACTTCTTAATTACTTTTAATTACTATATAGATTCTTTGATTTATTACACCAAGTAATAAACCTTTAATTACTTTAACAATTAATTATTCATTTAAAATTACTTCCCTATCGGTAATTTACCTAACTCAATTACCTCTGGTAATTTATCAATTTCTTACCTTAAGTAATTATTCTTATCAATATTAAGTAAACATACTTAATCCTTAATCAAGTGACTATAATTAATTAATTAACAAATTAATTAACTTACTTGATCATACTTATCTCATTAATTGTAATTGAGTAATTCATCCCTTAATTACTCATTAATCAAATTAATCTTCAATTAATAGATTAATTATCTTCAACTATTAATTAATAAACCTTAATTATTAATCAGTTATTTAATACAAAGTAATTAATTACTAATTACTTTTATAATTAATTAATTAAACTTAATTAACTAATTAATCAACTTTTAATCATTAATTAATAAACTTAATTATTAATTAACAATCTTAATTATAAATTAATTAATCCATAATTAAAATTAATTAATTATTAATTACAATTAATTAACCTTAATAAAATAGTTAATTAATTCTTAATTAAGTTCTATTACAGATTAATAACTTCTTAATTATTAATTAAGAAAACCAAATTAAAACTTAATTCCTAAAAAAAACTTTTATTAAGTATTAGTTAATTACTATTTTAATTAACTCTTAATTACTTAAATAAATAAGTAATTACAATTTAATTAATTATTAGTCATAAATTAAAGCATCATCTAATTAATAGTTAATTAAATATATAATTATACTTAATTAATTACTTGATTAATCCTATTTTAAAATAATAATTAAATTAATTAATTAACTTAAAATTCCTTAATTAACTAACTAATTACGAATTATTAATACTTAATTATTATTTAAGATAAAACATTATCTTAAATAAATCTTGAAATCTTTATTTAACTTAATTCATTAATTAAATTAAATTATAAAGAAATCATTAATTACTTTCCTTAATTATTTATTAACAATTCTAATTTCAAGTTCATAAATTACCTTAAACTTAATTGTTAATTAATAAATCATTTCCAAAACATTTACTCAAAGTTCTCTTTTATATTTCAAAATAAGCTTGAAATAATATTAAGATTTTAACTTAAGATATTTAAAACATTATACAAGTTAATTTATAAAAACAATTCAATTCAAGACAAGCATTTTACTTTAATTTAAACTTTTTAAAGTTTAAAACTTATTTTATATTTTAAATTAAATACCAGGTTGAACATTAATTTGGGTTCAACCCATATATATACTTGAATTCAAGTACAAGTACATTTTTTCTTTAAAACAATCTGCCCCTTTTAAAATTTAAAACTGTTTTAAATAAAACTAAATAAAAACTGTTAAATACATAGCAGTTTTAACCCCTACACAAAACGAACACAACACCCCTCGAGTTCCTTCCCGAGCCACCTCCCCAAATTTCCGAGACCTGCTTCGAGAAAACAAAGCAACCCCACAAAATTAAATCTGCAGACACCAACAAGTTACCGTGCAACCTGCACCGTTGCCGGATTCGTTCCAACCAACGTCGACACCTCCGACAAACCATTCCACCATCCTACAGGCCTCCACGACCAACCAAACCCAATTCTTTGCCTTAATTCAAAATCGAACATCTTGGTTGAACCGAACCCCTAAAACCATCAACAGAGAATCCCAATTCTATCGCCTCCGATCAACTATAGTTGCCAGATCTCCGTCCATAGCTCGCTGATCCTCCATGCTTCCTTCACCAGAAATTTCTTCAAGCTCGATGCAGTTTTGAATATGCAGTGATCAATTTTCCAATAAGAACCCAAAACTAGGTTTACAACCAATTTCTGGCAAAATCAAACTCCACAATGATTTAAAAATTCTTTAACCATTTTTGCCGCAATCCACAAACATGACTCTAGCATAAGTCAAAGACCCGAGTAACCCAGATCCAAGAATCATCAGTAATTTACAAAAACCCATCTTCCAAAAAAACCCAAATTACTCACTCAATACTTTCTTATAAACTTGGATTTTTATCTTAAAAATGTTTATTTTCAAAATGTACTCGAATTTGGATCCCGAAACAACAAATCAGGATATTTAAATTTTTGACATATTTGAAATTTTATATGTACATCAAGTTTTCCAGTGAAATTTGCTTAAAAAAAATTAAACTATTTTAAAATTTGAGTCTTGTTAAAATTCATAACTATTGTTTAGAAACTAATTTCTAAAATAAATCATAGAAGTAGGAATTGTTTTATGAATATATATCATGTTTGTAAGTTTGAAGTTATTCATTTGTCTGATACAATTCGGGCATGCTCAACAATTCTCATCATTTTCCTATGTATCTATGTTCTAAAATTCCCAAAATCATCATGCAAGCATTATCTCCAAACTTACATTACAGATCTATTTCAACCATATATTAATGCATCATATTCTTGCTAGCAGAGTTCAAACAGGGATTTAAATATTGGAACAGGGTACTTCCAAATTTGCAGAGAATCACTCAGTAAATTAACATATAGATATGCATGCAGATCAAAATATCAACAAAATAATTTATAAACAACACCTACTAGTTACTAACTTTAAATTTTAAAAAGTTTACTCACCATTTTTTTTAAGGAGATGCAGAGGTGATAAAACTGGAACTGGAAATTGTCAAAAGAATTTGAACTTGAAGCTTAAAACAGAAATGCCCACAGCCCCTTTTAAAATTGCCTTTCAGATTGCATTTTGAAAACTTGGAAACATTTGAGCTTGAAGCTTTAAAAACTGAAGCCTTGAAACTTGCATGCATTTGAAGTTTGAGGCAAATACTTGAGTTTGAGGAATTAAATGCGGATTTTGTTTTGAGAAAAACTGCAGGCATGCAGTTTAATTTGCTCAAGAAAAAGGGTTACAGGCTTTGTAAACAGAGAGTATCATTACACTTGTATGCAAATAGGTTTGAATTTAGTTTTCAGGCTTTGTTTGAGCATTTGTTTGAATTGAGGAAATTGTTTCAGGCATTGATCACAGAAATGGTTTGAGTGAAGGTGCATGAATTTCAGATTTTTGAATCATAGAAATGGTTAACAATTTGCAGATTTGTTTTAAGGATTTCTGGTTTTGGGTGATGAATGAAGGTGCATTGATGGTTTTAGTTTTCTTTTAGACATGAATACAAAAAATTTGAAGAAAAAAGAAAAATGAGAAGAGATGGGGTTTAAATGGATGAATTTTCAGATTTTATAAATTAAAAATAAAATACAAAAGAGAATGGACACTTGTCTTAAGCTTAATTTAAATGTTTAACACTTGTTGTTTAAATGATTCCTAACTTAACACTTGTCCTTTTTATTTCTATATTATTTATAAAAGATTTTAAACGTTTTTAAATTAATTTCCTAATTAACTAATATGCTTCTTAAATTAAAAAATACTTTTCTAATTAAATATCTAATAAACAAATACACTTATACATTTATAAATGTATGCTAATTTATATAAGTACAATCTTTAAAAAGAACATAAAAAAAATCAACTATAAATTAAATAAAGTTATATACAATATTTCAAACTCATCTTAAAGATGCTATTTTAAAAACATTGTATTTATTCTTATTAAATAATTAAAATTCCAAATTTCTATGAAACAAATCTTACTTTAATTAAAAACATTATCTATATAATTTAAAACCATACTATATATATTATTTTATTTTAATATGTATGTATTTCATTGAATTCAAATTTATATTCAAATTAAAGTCAAATTTAAAAATAACCCAACATTAAAATAAATTTAAACAAATAAATATCAATTTTTAAATAAGCACATTATTATTTACAAATAATATATCCTATTTAAAAATCAATTTAAAATACAAAAATATAGATATATTAAAACACAGTTATAAATTTAGAAAATAATAAGTCAAATTAGAATTAATGTACACAATACAAAATAATTAGGATTATAAAACCAATCTATAACAAAAATTAAAACATTATGTTATTATTATTTGGTTAATTAACTTTGAAAATAACAATTTTATCAATTCAAATAATTTAAATTAAGAGATTATCAACATTTAAACTCCTGGAAATTCCGGGATATTACAATCCTCCCCCCTTAACAGAATTTCGTCCTCAAAATTTAAAACAAAGATAATCCAAAGTTTTATTTTATTTCAACCAATTCAAACATACATAACAGCCATACACTATCAATCAAACAAACAATTTCATCCAATCAACCAATTCAACCAAACAACACTAGCTATCCAGACACAGATCCGGACAAACTTCCTAAATTATCACGAGTTTCCCCAGTACAGACACAGGGGTACTCGCTCTATTAAACCCAAACTAGCTATACTGCTAAGCTATGAGTTCCTACACAGCTAGATCTATAATCTGCCCAAGATACCAGACCACAGACAAGACTGTTCAACAACAAAATACTTCACAGAACTACTGATCTCAAAACAAGTGATGGACCAAAACACATACTCCCTTAGAGATACGTGAAATGTTTTGAATTCCAGTCTTCCAAACTGACAATTCAACTCTTCAACCCAAAACACTGATTTCTACAAAAACTCAAAAGAATCCAATATGCCTCGAAGCGCACCAAAACTTATTGCTTCCTTTACTAGAGAAAATCTCAACAACATCGAAGTTTCCACTTCAAATTCCGAATTCTTTCATTACTTAATCTCAAAAACTTCCCGGATGATCCGGGCTGCCAACAGTCATTCCTGGTCAGTTCAACCTTCGCTGATGCTTCCACAAACCAACTGGATCAACTCACAAACTGATCCTCATAATATTAATCCAAAAATCAAAACCAAACTTTACTATTAACAGAAGAAATCAACTTCTCCTATCTGGAAAAGACAGAACAGAATCACTCGCCAACTTGCCTCAGATTCTGAAAAATTCAGTAGAAACTGTCTAATCCAAGATACTAAAATTCCCAGATGCTTCTACTCAAGAACGACAGCCACCTTGTTTCCGCTGCACAACTCTGATCTGGAGCAGATGAAAAGGACAACAAATGAACACGGGCAGAGACTAAGCATCACATCTCAGAAATAAGGTTCAACAGAAATTCCAAGAAACATAGAGCTGCTACACCAAACAATCAACCTAGGAGACAACCTTCTACCCAGCTAAATCACCGGTATCACTCCTGACATCAAGTCGATTCAGAACTTAAACTCCAATGTGGGCAAATCTATAACTTTCCTGAAGATATATCCAGAAAATCATTGACAATTCCATAACTTCTACATCTTCTAGAAATGCCACACATCTAAGATAATCATCCAAACCATCGCAAGTCACTTTTGCGATCAACCAATCCAATATCCAAGACACTGTCCTCTCTCCACTAATAAGAACAATTTATCCTTGACCAACTAATCCATCAAAGAAACAGATCATCACTGCTGCTTCTAAATTCCACCTCCAAGAAATGCAAAGCCAAAAAGATATTCCTACTAAAACACAGAACATTCCCGAGTTGCACTGCCAACACGGATGCCAAAGACTTCTTATCCAAAACTCTTTGAGAAACTCGAACTTCCAGCTACATACATCCTGTAGAACTCAGTTACAAAACCTGAAATAGACACACTTCCTTAAACTTGCTCCGAAAGTAAACATCTTCGGAGACATCCATAGTCACTGCATCTCATCACGCAGCTGCTACTTCCTGAGGTATCCAAAATACCTGTAACAACCCTAGATTTTGACTATATATTTAAATTCGACTTTATTTCATTTTGAAATTAATTTAAATTTGTTTTATTTGTGTGATATCATTTCTAAACATTTTTAAAATGATAATGTAATTTTTCCAAAATATATTGTATTTATTTCCTATTTTTAAAGGCTCTTTTCTAATTTTCTGCCATTTTCTTCATTTTAAATTCCTTTATTTTATTTTGAATTTGTTTTATTTGTGAAATTTCATCTCTAAATATTTTTAAAATAATAATAGAATTTTTCCAAAATTTACTATGTTGATTTCCTATTTTTAAGGGCTGTTTTCCCATTTTTTGCTATTTTCTACATTAAAAATTAAATTTAAATTAAATTTTAAATATTTATTTTGTGAATAAAATTTTGTTTTATGTTATTATTTATGTTTATAAGTTCTTTACAAGCTCATATGAATTTTCTACAAATTATTTCATTTAATTTCAAATTTTCTAGTCTAGTTCACTGTTTTTACTATTTTTCCTTAATTTTACTCTATATAATTAATAAATGGTATATATTTTTTTTTACAGTTTCGAAATTTTATCTGATAATATTGTTATTTCAGAATATATAAACTTATACAAATACTTAAAGTAAATTGAAAGGGTTTGTGACTTTTTATTTCCAATGGCTTTTGATTTTCCCGCCTTTTCACATTTTTAACTTACTTTTGCCATCAATTAGCCATAATAACTCACATACTTCAGCTGCCTACCCCCATTATTCATTCACGTACATCATTTCTCATCTCAATAAAAAAATAATCGGCCATCACTTGTTTGAGAAGTTGGTAAAATTCTATTTTTCTTTTATCTCCTTTTGTTCACTTATTCTGATTTTTCGTTTGATTCGCACTTGATCTTCTTTATCATAGGATTGGCCATGCCCCTCTCCAGCCCCTGCCGCCACTACCACCACCTGAGCACGCTACCAGCACCTCCTCCTCACTGACCATCCCCATCCGTACCACCCTAGGTGGTAGTTCCTTCACCAAGTTCACCAAACTCCAACATCTTGACCTTGCCGAGCACAAGCCTTCACATCCACCACTTCCACCACCCATGGCCGCCACCTACATGACCACCACCACCTCCAGCACCTTCATCACCCTCTGCCACGTCACCACAGTGGACCCTACTCCTCTGGCCGTGACCACAGCAGCCTTGGCCGAGCTTTGTTTGGTTGAAACTTGTGATGTTGTTAGTAGTTATGCCTTGTTGTGTTGTTGTTCCATCTCCATAATTTTTGCCATCAACAAACTCATGTTAGGCCGACCTTAGCAACCCAGACCTGACCCAAAACCATTGCCTTAGACCTGTACTCCACCTCTGGCCGAGCCTATGGGATGTCGGAAGCAAGTGCAAAGCATTTCAGCTTTGTTTTATGAAGTTATTTCTTGCATAGTTTATCGAATTTTTGGTCTGAAACCTTATAATTGTTATATTGTTTTGTTTGATTGGTATTCAAGGGAATTAATCCTTGGCTCCTCCATTCGTATCTGTGTCGTGCTTTTGTGCTTGTGTAGATACCGTTTTTGCAATTCGTCGTTGTGTCATCAACTCAAAACAGTGAGTTATTCTCACCAGACAGTTTTATACTTATATGAATAGTAAATCGATCACTTGTGAATATGTAAACTGCATCACTATATTATTATTTGCTATGTCACTATTATATGATGTTCACCCATGCTTAAACACCTATTATGAAATTTGTTACTGTTATATTATGCTGTTCTGTTATTTTATCCGTTTATCACACTGCAAGTTCCCTTTAGATTAGAATCACTATGGGTTGAAATGATACATACCCGAACGGGCTTTAGAATAAGGGAAAACCATTATAGGCTGAAATGATAGGCCTGAATGATTTTCAAATTTATTTCATTTACTTGGGACTGCGGGTTTGAAATGATAAAACCCGGATTTTTCTTTGTAAATTACGGGTTGAAATGATATATTACCCATATCACTTTTCCTAGTGTAGAAAATTATATACAGACCCGTAGTTAATATATTTTTCTAAAAAATTTAAAATTATTTTAGAAATGTAAATATTAAAATATTTTGATTTAAACCTAATTAAAAATGATTTTTGGTAAAATATTATTCATTTTCTGAATAATTACAAGTGAAATAAATTAACGAAAAGGTTAGAAAATTTTGAATGTAAGCTATTTTGGGAAATTTGATTTAATTATAATTTGAAATTAAATAGAATATGAAAGCATGATAAATTTATGATAATTTGAAATTAAAGGAATTTAAAGTGATTTTATATCATATTAATGATTTTAATAAAGTTGAAATGTGAAATGAATGAATATTCAAGTTGAAATTTTAAATTGTAACTAAAATTGGAACTTTTGGAATTGACTTAAAAGTGAATTTTTAATTAAGTAAATAAAAATATAAACTAAATTATATTTGAGAATTTTAAATTAAGTGTTAGGTTGAAATTTAAATGTAATGAATTTAAAATTGGACACTGCAATTTAATAAGTGAATTAGTGTTAAATATGAATTTTAAATGGAAATTTAACTTTATGAAATCATGAAATTAAAGAAAATTAAATGATGGTTATAAAAGTAAAATTACGTGATTTTATAAGTTAAAAGTGAATTATAGAAAATATAATTGTTGGATTAAACTAAGTTTTTTTTTCTTTGAAACTAATGTAACACTATTACAGCATTTTAAACGCTGTCTTTTGTTAAATTTAACTGTTTGAATATAACTTTCTGTAGCAATTTCCAAATGCTGCGAAAGTTGAATTTTCACTGTTTTGATAAAATTAAGTGAATGAATGAACTTTGAAAGTTGAAAATTTTGGAAGTTTAATAATTTAATTATTAAATGTAATAACTTCACTTTTAAAGTATTTAAATAAAGTAATTTGTTGGAATTGAACTATTTTGAAATGTGAATTGAAATGGTATTTTTAAATTGAATAAAAATGAATATGTTTTTCAAATGAAATGATAAGTTGATATTTTGAAATGGATTTGAAATGATATAGGATTTTGAGAAATAAATACCATTTTTGAAATTATAACTACGGGTTATAATAACGATTGGTTGTTAAAGAGACCGGGATCGGATATGGACATACTCTCTATCGATACCGAAAACCACTTTAACAACTGTGTGCGCGGTGGAGATTCCAGAATGAAGTAGGATGGTGACGACGTTCCTAAGGTACATTTCGTGGACCTAACTCCCGTGAGTTAGCATAAGGTGGCTAAAACAGGAGCGATCTCGGGCCAAAGGAGGTAGCACCTCTGGCTGAACGTACTTCTTCGATACCATTCTATTACTGTTGTGATCGATTGGGTGCACCTCTTGATTTTTGGAGTGTTGTTCGGGGTGGGCGTATGTGGCTGCTGCGTTACCACCAGCCCGTGTGCGTAATTGGTATATCTACCCTGGCATTGCCTTGTGTGCCGTGTCACCTACCATACCGAGCCTTTACTACGAGTTTGTCTTTCTCCCGTAGCCCGTGTGGTATCCTCTGACAGTCACCCGGAGTGGAGATGGCATGATATTGGATGGACTACTGGGACTATTATGTGTGAAGGGTGATATGGGTAGCCCGAAACACTATTTAAAAGTACGTTTATTTTACTGTAGACATTAGTATAATAGCAAAATATTACTATATAGTAAATAGTTTAACGGATCCTTAGAGGATGGGCGGTCCCAGGCATCCTTTAAGTTACTTGTATCTTTATTACAATTCACTTGAGTTGGTTTACATTATATAAGTATATATTGTCCTGACTCGAGTGTTTTGTGTTTTCCTTTACGCTCGGGTCAGCCTGAGTATTCACAGCTTTGGATTCTCTTCCTGGAGCTGGTCTTTCACTGGAGTTTCTACTTATCTACATATTTATCTACTTCTGTTTCAGCTGTATTAGTTTATCTCATGTATTAGTGAACTTCTATGTATTTGGGATTTCTATTCTGTTGTTTTCAGACTATATTATGTACTTGTTTTGAGATTCTGTTATAGTAGCTTCATGAACTACTATGTTATTTTATATTTCGCTGCGAGTTATTCTGTTTGTTATGTGTCTGTGATTCTTTATATTTGATTTCATTTGCTCCAAATTTATTTACAATCTGTTATTTCGCATCATTCAAGTCTGACATGTGTGGATTATTGTCGATTTGAATGGTACTGAATTGGGGGTTGTTACATTTGGTATCGAGCTTTGGTTTTGGCAACCATTGCCTCTGCGGAGCAAAAACTCATTAGAATAGGGTATTTCCACCGTAGAATGAGTGAAATCAATCTCAGAATCATATCTTTGTGAGAGACGTATTTTCAAAGTATAAAATGATTTTTCAAAATGAATTCAAAGGATTTTCAAAGATTATTTTGATTTATAAATTTTTCTTGCTTTTAAAAGATTTTCAAATGTTTTCTAACTTTCCTTTCTTTCGTATCTATCTTGTTAGGATCTTTTCTTTCTTTAAGATATTCATCCAAGTGTATTATCTTGCCTTATCTTAAATTGTCTTCGGCTTGTCTTTATTCTTATCCTAAATTCATTCTTGATATTTTTCAGGATGAATCGGGGAAATGCCAGAGTTAGGGGTCGCGGTATTGCCCCAGCTCCTCAACCTGTTGCTCCAGTCAGGTTCACTGTTCTTTGTAAGGAATTCTCTCAACTTGGTGGAACCCCATTCACCGGTTCAGAGACTTCATTGAGGCTCAGCAGTGGTTGCGGAGTCTTGAGAGGATATTTACTGGTCTTGACATTACTGATGCTCAGAAGCGTCAGCTTGCAGCCTGGCAGTTGCATGATTCTGCTTTAGATTGGTGGGAGTCCGTTACGGCTAACACCGTCGAGGCTGATCTCACTTGGGAGCAGTTTAGGTATCCTTTGGGTTATCTTAATTTTGTTCCTATTTTTCCTTTCTTTGAATCTATCTTAAGCTTGTTTTCTGTATCTCTTTTCCAGGGAGGCTTTTGTGGCAAAATGGATGCCAGAAGCCGGGAAATCTCAGCTTTATCGTGAGTTTATGGATCTGAAGTAGGGTACCATGTCTTTTGCTGAGTATGAGAGGAAATTCAATGAACTTTCCAAGTTCGGTCCTGGCCTTATTGATACTCCTCTTAAGAAGAATGAGAAATTTATTGCTGGTGCTCGGCCAGAGTATTATAGTCGCCTTATTTCTCATGTTCAAGGTTCTTTCACCCAGCTTAAGGATATGGCTATTCGCTATGAGAATCCCACATCCAAAGGTCCTGTTGTTTCTGGTGCTCAGTCTTCCTCTGCAGTTTCCAAGAAGCGTAAGCCAAATTTCCAGCAGCAGAAGAAGAATTGGCAGAAGCGTCCTGGTTTGGGATCTTCATCATCTGCCCCTGCTCATAGGCAACCAGTTGATCTCTCCTCCATCACTTGCTTTAGGTGTGATCAGAGAGGGCACTATGCCAATAGCTGTCCCACACTATCTGTTGCTGCAGTTCCTCCACCTGCTCAGTCGGTTAGATGTGATCTCTGCCATATCTGTCTCCAGCCCGGTCATTTTAAGAAGGATTGCCCTACCCAGAAGAGGGGTACTCCTTCTGGTATATTTGCTGTCACTTCTGCCTCATCTCCAGTTCCTCCACCTGCCCCTGCTCCTAGTGATGACCAAGGTACACTCCAGGGTTCATTTACTTTATTTCATCATCCTGTTCGTGTGTTGTTTGATACTGGTGCTTCACACAGTTTTATTTCTGTTGATTTGTGTGATAAGTTTGAACATCTCCTTTCTCCTGAGTATACTTCTGTTCCATTATGTGTTTCAAATCCTATTGGGGGTCCTGCTAACCTTAATCGGATTTGTCGAGAGGTGAAACTTCTCCATTCTGATCATCGCTTTAGTGGTGATTTTTATATTCTGGGCTTCGATGCTTTTGATTTATTGCTTGGTCAGGATTGGTTAGTGAATCATAATGCTCATATCTCTTATAAAGCCCGGTCTGTTCAGCTTGTTGATGATCAAGGGAATTCCTTGATTATTCAGTGCCGCATGCCTCAGGATTTTGCTGGCAACTTTATTTATTCTTTGGATTCTTCTTCCAGTGACCTTGATTCAACCCCTGTGGTTAGATTATATCCCGATGTATTTGGCGAAGTCATTTCTTTACCTCCGAAGCGGGAAATTGATTTTCAGATTGATCTTATTCCTGGTGCTCGACCTATTGTTCTTCCTCCTAGAAGAATGGCACCCGACGAGAAGGTTGAGATGGGAAAGCAAATTGAGGACTTATCTTCCAAAGGTCTTATTAGGCCCAGTTTTTCTGAATGGGGTGCTGCGGTAGTTTTTGTCACCAAATCTGATTGTTCACTTCGGATGTATGTTGATTATAGGGAGCTGAATAAGCTCACTATGAAAAACAGATATCCTATGCCTCGTATCAATGATATGTTTGATCAGCTTCACGGTGCCACTATTTTCTCTCAGCTTGACCTTGCCACAGGTTTTCATCAGCTCAGGGTTACTGAGGATAGCATTCCCAAGGCTGCTTTCCGCACTGAGAATGGATTTTATGAATGGTTAGTCATGCCTTTTGGTTTGACTAATGCTCCTGCTTTCTTTGTTGATTTGATGAATCGTGTTTTTCATGATGTGCTAGTCTTTGTTGATGATATCCTTGTCTTCTCTAAGACTAAGGATGAGCATAAGTCGCATTTGAAATATGTTCTTGAGACTCTCAGAAATCATCAGTTAAAGGCTAAATTTTCTAAATGCCATTTCTGGAAGGATGAAGTCCGTTATCTCGGGCATATTGTTTCTAGTAATGGAGTCTCTGTTGATCCAGTTAAGATTGTTGCGATCAATGTAAGGCTTTCTTTTTTTTCTCTTTCTCTATCATTTTAATAATTCTATTTTTTTTCCTATTGTTTTATTTTCCCCCGATTTTTCCAGGATTGGGAAACTCCAAAGACTCCATCTGATATTCGTAGTTTTCTGGGCCTTACCGGTTACTACCGGAGATTCATTGAGAATTTTGCTCGGATTGCTGCACCTCTCACAGCTTTAACTCGGAAGAATGCCAGATTTGTCTGGAGTGATAAGTGTAAGGCTGCATTCAGTGAGTGTAAGAGCAAACTAACTTCCGCACCAGTTCTTACTGTTCCGAATGGGAGTGAGGGATTTACAGTTTATACTGATGCTAGTCGTGAGGGTTTGGGTGATGTTCTCATGCAGGATGGTAGGGTTATTGCCTATGCCAACCGTCAGTTGAAGACCCACGAAGCAAATTTTGCTGCTCATGATTTAGAGTTACTTGCTGTTGTCTTTGCTTTGAAACTTTAGAGGCATCATCTTCTTGGAACCAAGTTTGAGCTTTTCACAGATCATCAGTCTCTGAGATATATCTTCACCCAGAAGGATCTAAATCAGAGGCAAGTTCGTTGGCTTGAGTTTTTAGCTTCTTACGACCTCGACATTAACTATACTCCCGGTAAAGCTAATGTTGTGGCCGATGCTCTGAGTCGGAAGAAGGCTTTGTTGTGTCAGCTTGTTGTTTCTTCTCCTCCTCTTCTGGATCAGATTATGGCTAAGCAGAATGAGGATGAGATGCTTAGATTGATGAAGGAGAGTGTTCGTAGCAGAGTTGGTGGTAGTAGAGGTAGTAGTAGAGCTCAGATTGATGACAAAGGGATTTTGCGGATTAATGGCAGGATTTGTGTTCCGAAGGTTGATAGTTTGAGACAGGAGTTGCTTTAGAAAAATCATAGATCCAGACTTTCTATTCATCCTGGTGTGTCGAAGATGTATCGGGATATGAAGAGGCTTTATTGGTGGAATGGGATGGAGAGGGATATCTCTATCTTTGTTAGTCGGTGTGCGACTTGTCAGCAAGTCAAAGCCGATCACCAGAAGACCCCTGGTTTGTTGCAGCCCCTCGAGATTCCTAATTGGAAGTGGGAACAGGTTTCCATGGATTTCATCGATGGTTTACCAAGGACTCGGAAAGGCAATGAGAGTATCTGGGTTATTGTTGATAGACTGACCAAGTCCGCTCATTTTATTCCGGTCAAGTCTACTCGTTCTGCTTCTAGTTTATCTGAGATTTACATGAGAGAGATCGTTCGTCTCCATGGTGTTCCTCTCAGTATTGTTTGTGATCGTGACCCTATCTTTACTAGTCAGTTCTGGAAGGCTTTTCAGGAATCTTTGGGTACTCGTTTGAATCCGAGCACTGCTTATCATCCTCAGACCGATGGTCAGACGGAAAGAGTAAATCAGATTCTCGAGGATCTTCTTCGTGCTTGTGTGCTTGATTTTGGAGGATCTTGGGAAGATTATCTCCATCTTGCCGAATTTACCTACAATAATAACTATCAGGTATTATCTTATCTTCTGTTTTCAGTCTATTCTTGATCTTTTTATCTATCTCATTCCATCTTTGCATTCAGGCCAGTCTCAAAATGTCTCCGTTTGCTGCTTTATACGGGCGACCTTGTAGATCTCCATCTTGCTGGATTGAATCCGGTAATCGTTTGGTTCTTGGTCCTGAAGTGATTTTGGATGCTTCTGAGAAAGTTGAGGAGATTAAGAAGAGGCTGAGAGTCGCTCAGGATAGACAGAAGAAATATGCTGATAGGCGTAGGCGAAATTTGGAATTTGCTGTTGGTGATCAGGTGTTCCTTAAGGTTTCTCCCTTGAGGAATGTCATTTGCTTTGGTCGTAGAGGGAAGCTTTCTCCTAGGTTCATTGGTCCTTTCCGCATCATGGAAAGAGTTGGTTCTTTGGCTTATCGTCTGGATTTTCCCGAGAAGCTTTCTGGAGTGCATGATGTATTCCATGTCTCACATCTTCGCCGTCATCTCCATGATCCATCTCTTATTGTCCAGCCTTCTGCTCTTGATAGTTTGGATATTGAGCCTAACCTGACTGTTGATAGGAAGCCACTTCGTATTGTCGACAGAGATACGAAGCAGCTCAGAAGGAAATCTGTTAATCTGGTCAAAGTACAGTGGAGTACTGACGATCAAGATTGTACTTGGGAAATGGAGGTGAGCATTCGTGCATCGAATCCGGAACTATTCGTTTCAGGTACTATTTTGTTTCTCTATCTTGTTTCTCTTTATTTTTCCTTTCCGTTCTTTTCGAGGACGAAAAGATTTGAGTGGGAGAGAGTGTAACAACCCTAGATTTTGACTATATATTTAAATTTGACTTTATTTCATTTTGAAATTAATTTAAATTTATTTTATTTGTGTGATATCATTTCTAAACATTTTTAAAATGATAATGTAATTTTTCCAAAATTTACTATATTTATTTCCTATTTTTAAAGGCTGTTTTCTAATTTTCTGCCATTTTCTTCATTTTAAATTCCTTTATTTTATTTTAAATTTGTTTTATTTGTGAAATTTCGTCTCGAAATATTTTTAAAATAATAATAGAATTTTTCCAAAATTTACTATGTTGATTTCCTATTTTTAAGGGCTGTTTTCCCATTTTTTGCTATTTTCTACATTAAAAATTATATTTAAATTAAATTTTAAATATTTATTTTGTGAATAAAATTTTTTTTTATGTTATTTTTTATGTTTAAAAATACTTTACAAGCTCATATGAATTTTTTACAAATTATTTCATTTAATTTCAAATTTTCTAGTCTAGTTCACTGTTTTAACTATTTTTCCTTAATTTTACTCTATATAATTAATAAATGGTATATATATTTTTTTACAGTTTCGAAATTTTATCTGATAATATTGTTATTTCAGAATATATAAACTTATACAAATACTTAAAGGTAA
The DNA here is from genome assembly GCA_030765085.1 of Allium cepa. Taxonomy (NCBI): domain Eukaryota; kingdom Viridiplantae; phylum Streptophyta; class Magnoliopsida; order Asparagales; family Amaryllidaceae; genus Allium; species Allium cepa. The sequence continues at coordinate 118,642,473 of CM060943.1, forward strand.
ATTGAAAGGGTTTGTGACCTTTTATTTCCAATGGCTTTTGATTTTCCCGCTTTTTCACATTTTCAACTTACTTTTGCCATCAATTAGCCATAATAACTCACATACTTCAGCTGCCTACCTCCATTATTCATTCACGTACATCATTTTTCATCTCAATAAAAAAAATTCGGCCATCACTAGTTTGAGAAGTTGGTAAAATTCTATTTTTCTTTTATCTCCTTTTGTTCACTTATTCTGATTTTTCGTTTGATTTGCACTTGATCTTCTTTATCATAGGATCGGCCATGCCCCTCTCCAGCCCCTGTCGCCACTACCACCACCTGAGCACGCCACCAGCACCTCCTTCTCACTGACCATCCCCATCCGTACCACCCTAGGTGGTAGTTCCTTCACCAAGTTCACCAAACTCCAACATCTTGACCTAGCCGAGCACAAGCCTTCACATCCACCACTTCCACCACCCATGGCCGCCACCTACATGACCACCACCACCTCCAACACCCTCTGCCACGTCACCACAGTGGACCCTACTCCTCTAGCCGTGACCACAGCAGCCTTGGCCGAGCTTTGTTTGCTTGAAACTTGTGATGTTGTTAGTAGTTATGCTTTGTTGTGTTGTTGTTCCATCTCCATAATTTTTGCCATCAACAAACTCATGTTAGGCCGACCTTAGCAACCCAGACCTGACCCAAAACCATTGCCTTAGACCTGTACTCCACCTCTGGCCGAGTCTATGGAATGTCGGAAGCAAGTGCAAAGCATTTCAGCTTTGTTTTATGAAGTTATTTCTAGCATAGTTTATCGAATTTTTGGCCTGAAACCTTATAATTGTTATATTGTTTTGTTTGATTGGTATTCAAGGGAATTAATCCTTGGCTCCTCCATTCGTATATGTGTCGTTCTTTTGTGCTTGTGTAGATCCCATTTGTGCAATTCGTCGTTGTGTCATCAACTCAAAACAGTGAGTTATTCTCACCAGACAGTTTTATACTTATATGAATAGTAAATCGATCACTTGTGAATATGTAAACTGCATCACTATATTATTATTTGCTATGTCACTATTATATGATGTTCACCCATGCTTAAACACCTATTATGACATTTGTTACTATTATATTATCCTGTTCTGTTATTTTATCCGTTTATTACACTGCAAGTTCCCTTTAGATTAGAATCACTATGGGTTGAAATGATACATACCCGAACGGACTTTAGAATAAGGGAAAACCATTATGGGCTGAAATGATAGGCCTGAATGATTTTCAAATTTATTTCATTTACTTGGGATTGCGGGTTTGAAATGATAAAACTCGGATTTTTCTTTGTAAATTACGGGTTGAAATGATATATTACCCGTATCACTTTTCCTAGTGTAGAAAATTATATACAGACCCGTAGTTAATATATTTTTCTAAAAAATTTAAAATTATTTTAGAAATGTAAATATTAAAATATTTTGATTTAAACCTAATTAAAAATGATTTTTGGTTAAAAATTGTTCATTTTCTGAATAATTACAAGTGAAATAAATTAATGAAAAGGTTAGAAAATTTTGAATGTAAGCTATTTTGGGAAATTTGATTTAATTATAATTTGAAATTAAATAGAATACGAAAGCATGATAAATTTATGATAACTTGAAAATAAAGGAATTTAAAGTGATTTTATATCATATTAATGATTTTAATAAAGTAGAAATGTGAAATGAATGAATATTCAAGTTGAAATTTTAAATTGTAACTAAAATTGGAACTTTTGGAATTGACTTAAAAGTGAATTTTTAATTAAGTAAATAAAAATATAAACTAAATTATATTTGAGAATTTTAACTTAAGTGTTAGGTTGAAATTTAAATGTAATGAATTTAAAATTGGACACTGCAATTTAATAAGTGAATTAGTGTTAAATATGAATTTTTAAATGGAAATTTAACTTTATGAAATCATGAAATTAAAGAAAATTAAATGATGGTTATAAAAGTAAAATTACGTGATTTTATAAGTTAAAAGTGAATTATAGAAAATATAATTGTTGGATTAAACTAAGTTTTTTTTCCTTGAAACTAATGTAACACTATTACAGCATTTTAAACGCTGTCTTTTGTTAAATTTCACTGTTTGAATATAACTTTCTGTAGCAATTTCCAAATGCTGCGAAAGTTGAATTTTCACTGTTTTGATAAAATTAAGTGAATGAATGAACTTTGAAAGTTGAAAATTTTGGAAGTTTAATAATTTAATTATTAAATGTAATAACTTCACTTTTAAAGGATTTAAATGAAGTAATTTGTTGGAATTGAACTATTTTGAAATGTGAATTGAAATGGTATTTTTAAATTGAATAAAAATGAATATGTTTTTCAAATGAAATGATAAGTTGATATTTTGAAATGGATTTGAAATGATATTGGATTTTGAGAAATAAATACCATTTTTGAAATTATAACTACGGGTTATAATAACGATTGGTTGTTAAAGAGACCGGGATCGGATATGGACATACTCTTTGTCGATACCGAAAACCACTTTAACAACTGTGTGCGCGGTGGAGATTCCAGAATGAAGTAGGATGGTGACAACGTTCCTAAGGTACATTTCGTGGACCTAACTCCCGTGAGTTAGCATAAGGTGGCTAAAACAGGAGCGATCTCGGGCCAAAGGAGGTAGCACCTCTGGCTGAACACACTTCTTCGATACCATTCTATTACTGTTGTGATCGATTGGGTGCACCCCTTGATTTTTGCAGTGTTGTTCGGGGTGGGCGTATGTGGCTGCTGCGTTACCACCAGCCCGTGTGCGTAATTGTTATATCTACCTGGCATTGCCTTGTGTGCCGTGTCTCCTACCATACCGAGCCTTTACTACGAGTTTGTCTTTCTCCCGTAGCCCGTGTGGTATCCTCTGACAGTTACCCGGAGTGGAGATGGCATGATATTGGATGACCTAATGGGACTATTATGTGTGAAGGGTGATATGGGTAGCCCGAAACGCTATTTAAAAGTATGTTTATTTTACTGTAGACATTAGTATAATAGCGAAATATTACTATATAGTAAATAGTTTAACGGATCCTTAGAGGATGGGCGGTCCCAGGCATCCTTTAAGTTACTTGTATCTTTATTACAGTTCACTTGAGTTGGTTTACATTATATAAGTATATATTGTCCTGACTCGAGTGTTTTATGTTTTGCTTTACGCTCGGGTCAGCCTGAGTATTCACACCTTTGGATTCTCTTCCTGGAGCTGGTCTTTCACTGGAGTTTCTACTTATCTACATATTTATCTACTTCTGTTTCAGCTGTATTAGTTTATCTCATGTATTAGTGAACTTCTATGTATTTGGGATTTCTATTCTGTTGTTTTCAGACTATATTATGTACTTGTTTTGAGACTCTGTTATAGTAGCTTCATGAACTACGATGTTATTTTATATTCCGCTACGAGTTATTCTGTTTGTTTTGTGTCTGTGATTCTGTATATTTGATTTCATTTGCTCCAAATGTATTTACAATCTGTTATTTCGCATCATTCAAGTCTGACATGTGTGGATTATTGTCGATTTGAATGGTATGGAATTGGGGGTTGTTACAATACCATTACTTGCTTCTGCCCAACCGACAGATCCAAATTCTCAAAAATCCGCTCACATGAGCGCAATCAAACTTATACTTCAAAAATAAACTGCGAACCTTAACAGATTTCCTTCAAAGATCTATGAAATCCTTACACCAAACTACAAAGATTACTCAAGACGGTATTAGGTCTACAGTCTCGACAAATACACTTCCAATCTCAAACTTTCAAATTCCAACCAATGGTAGTTGTGTTACACACACCACTACCCCATCTACCTTTATAACTTATATTGGAATACCCGAATAGGTAACCCAACGGATAGGTAGAAATATATATATAGTTATATATAAAAATTACAAGTACGCTCTCTCAAGAAAGTCACCACTACAGAGCCTAGGTATTCACTCAACCTAATGCTCTGATACCAACTGAGATGACCCAACTTTCGTACAACAGAAAATCGCATCATCTTTAAGAAAGAAAGGGATAGAAAAGAGAAAAGGCAGAGAAGAAGAAAGGAACAACATCAGAATCTAAACAGCGGAACGAATAAATTATATTAATCACATAATACTTTACATAGTATCATATATATCAGAGACACACAGCATAATCAACTCATACTAGAAAGTTATAAAAACCTGTCTAGTTATTACAACTCAATACAACTCAAAGACAACCACTCAGAGAAATCTACACAGCGGAAAACTATTTATATCTACACGAAGAAGCCTCCTGCTCCATTGTTTCTCCAGAATTCTCTAGCCAACCTAAATCCTAACCTGAATCACTTGGCTGCTCATAAAAATTTGAGTACACAAGAGTTTAAGAAAAACAGAATAAACTCCGGGTCAGACATGGGTCTGGTGTGAGTAAACGGTTAAAGTTGCTTAACTTTAAAAAAACTTTTGAAAGAAAAGGTACCACATAAGACTTCCCACACATAAACATGGAAAAGTTTTTACCTTACGCTAATCGAAACATTTGATAGGAAATCCGATGATATTATAATAGTGTCTAGGGTTTTCAAATAAATAAGAAATAGCCAAAATTGTTACATGATTAAATTCTAGCTACAAGCCACAAAAGTGGGTAATGCAATCAAAACCGTTGGCACTTATTGGATTTTGGATTCCATCAATGGCAGGGCTACTGGGGTACCGCTCGTCACAGTACGTGGCCTAGATCACCGTACCGAGGAGTACGCCCGCTCCCCTGCAACACAAAGCAGGAACCATTCCTTACTGAACAGTTCCAAATAAGACAACCCCGGTGGATGTAGCTATTTAACCGACCACACAGCCGAAATAAAAGGGACCTCTAGACAGTGGTTAATCTTACTCTCAAGTGGGGGCTACCCACGAAGCTTTGCTGCACCTCCCTTGTTTTAGCCATTCCCGGTTGATGAGGCTTGAGGCTACGATTACCTTTACTGAACACATCAGGTGACGCCCCACCTCTATATCCACGCTAGCCAAGAACATTACGGTGAATGCTGTCAACTAGCACGGAGAATAAGGTTGTTGAGGAGCGACCATCCGTGTAATTGTTTTGTGCGAGCATCGATATGTCAGATAGTATAACATGCAATACTTTATCAAGAGGAAATCCGACATACCGACACAAACTCAAAGCTACTACACAGTGGCTATAATATCTTCGGAAACAAATATAGAATTAAACATAACATAAAACAGTCACAGATAATTCATATCACAAAGGCGGAAGAAGATATGAATACTTAATTAACACATGGAAGTGTATATCAGAGTAGTGGTCAAAAAGATCCACAATAATACAAAAGAATAGCAACACGTGCTATACAAAAGAATACAACTATGAGTCTATATCTCAAGTGTATACAACAAAATAAACTACTAATCTAAGTAGTTTGCCAAAAGTCAGAGTAATGAATCCCTAGGGAGAAGTCAAGCAGAAGCACCTGTAACATCTCGGTCTGACCCGAGTATTATTTAATAAGAAAATAATAAACGGGTCAGTCTAACTATAAATATCAGATGAAACGATATAGAATAAGAGATATGACTAAACACACAATAATCACAATGCCAAGCTGTGATATATATAAGTAGTTGTAAATCATCAAGGGATTAATCAATGTCACAAAATCTACACAAGAATCAAAGAAATGTCATACTCCTTATTTCGTTCATCAAACCACAATTATTGACGATTATATCAATGTCAATCACAAAAGTGAATGACACACAAATTCACCAATGCACAAATATTGATAAAACTTATCAATGGAAATCACAAAAATTGGTGAAGCATAAATTCTAGAAATCATCTCAAGAAATCCAGTCAATGACACACGAATTCACCAATGCACAAATATTGATAAATCATATTAATAGAAATCACAAAAATAGGTGAAGAAGAAAATTTCAGAATTCGACACACGAAATCCAGAAATCACACAAAATAGGGGGAAAGCCTATCACACGAACGGGAGCATGAAAACTCACCAACATATGTATCACACGAACGAGACGCTATCTCATGGTAGCTAGCCATTAATTTTTGACACACGAACGGCCCGAAGACCATGGGGCGCTACCCCACATATGTGAGTTGAAACTCACACAAACGGGGTTTAGTCTCCCTCTTAGACAAAGAGACATCGCACATTGCTAGTCTAAATCACAAAAACGATCGTCATGATCATCAAGAAGTGTCAATTACAGTAAGCTAGTAAATATATGAGCTTAGCTTCATGTCCCATAACCACTAGCTTAACTTAAATATTTACGAACAAATTGTGGATCTCCACTAGTAAATTGTCACAAGAGATTCAATCGAACAAGTCCAAGAATTAACCGACGAAGTAAACGCAAGCGTTTCATACCACTTGTTTTACTAAGCCGTTTAATTAGATTTCTCATACGAGTGAGGTAAAGGTTTGTATATACTAATAGATTGAAAAAAACGGTTTTATAAACGAATTTGTTATTGAAAATAGAGTTGAAATCGTTTTGAGGAAAGAGTTTTGGTATTTACTACTAGTATTGAAACCTTTATATTTTTAAAGTGACAAAACACAAAAATGATTGTAGAACAATCAACCACCAAAATTCACATTCAAAGACGTGAATAAAAATCCAAAGAAATCGATCCGAATCCATCAAAATGGGTATTCCCAAAAATTCCAAGAATAAAAGTCATTAAATTCGAAGCAACAACAAGTGGGAAATAACATGAATCGATGGAATTTGGAAACCAAGCAAAAATATGCACAAGTATGCACAATTAGGCAACTAGGTGCAGGTCAGTCGACTGACTAAAAGGTCCAGTTGACTGGACCAGAGGCATGAAAAATAATTTCCTGCAGTCAGTCGACTGACCTAAAAATTCAGTCGACTGAATGCAAGGGAAACAGAGGACCCGAGCCTCAAGTAGTTGCCTTTGGAATGCCTATGTGCTACAGCCAATCGACTGACTCAAAGGTCCAGTCGACTGACTGGCATCAAGGCTGCTTCCCAGCGTATAAAATGAAGATGCAATCTTCTTCAAAATGCAATCGAGCGAGCACGGTCACTAGGGGTTTATGCAAATCGACTACCCGGCCCTATAAGCTCTTCGATGCATCACCGAAACAAGTTCAAACAACAAAGCTATGATTTTTGAAGATTTGAACTCAAAACACTAAAATTTGGAATGTTCACAAAACCTATCCAAATCAAAATCAAATACACATGAATAAGTATTAGGAATTCATACCTAAAAATCAAAGATAATCATAGACCTAGATGTGCGATTAAAAATCTCACCTTTGAACCCAAACGATTGAAGAAGATGCTTGAAAGCAAAGGAGAATCAACCACTCTTCAAATGCAACTAAAGAAGCTTGATTCTAAGCTTTAAAAGAAGAACATTCCCAAAGTTAGGTTTAGGAATTTCTGAAATTGATAAGAGATTGAGTTGGAGAAGAAGAAGAGAAGCTTACCAATGAGTTCTTCTATTAATTTGGAGCTAGAACTTGATTTGCAAAAGAAAACTAGGGCTTGAGTTTTGATTTCTCATCTCTCCCACCATTGTTGCTAAAGCTAGAGTATTAGGAATTGGAAATGAAGTAAATAAGGAGGAGAGGGGTTGGGACCGAATACATAAGTGGGCTCAGCCCAAATCAAAACCCTAAGTGAAAAAGAAGCAAAAATCAACTTTCTCCAAACATATCGAAGCTTATACTCAAAAAGGTCGCAAACGACATTTTAAACTCAATGGGAGTGGTCCCGAGTCCTAATTCGACCATATGCAAAAAGTAGCTTTTCAGCCTAAATTCCGAGTATCAAAAAAATATTTAAATAAAATATTTAAATATAACATCAGCAAATATGCGGGTTGTTACAGACTCCCCTCCTTAAAGAAATTGCGTCCTCGCAATATTTAAGAAGAAGATATATAGTAACAACCATAAAAGCATATTCAACATAAAAGAAGTTTGAAATAAGAAGTTCACCTCAAAGAGCACGAGAAAGTAAGTCCGGATGTGTTCGCTCGATGAACTCTCTAGACTCCCAAGAACAATCCTTAGGATTTGAAGACCATTGAACTTTCACAAGCGGAACATCTTTATTTCGAAGTCGTTTGACCTCCGAAGCAATAATTCGAATAGGATGCTGCTCATAAGTTAAATTAGGCGAAACTTCAATCTCATCCACAATGCCGGGCTCAAGAATGGAATCAGAATCTCGAAGGCATTTCCATAATTGAGAAACGTGAAACACGTCATGAATAGCAGAAAATTGAGCCGGTAATAAAAGGCGATATGCCATGGAACCAATACGTTCAGCGATAGGAAATGGCCCAATATATCGAGGCGCTAACTTTCCCGATCGACTGAAACGTACAACACCTTTCATAGGTGAAACACGAACAAACACAAAATCTCCCACAGAAAATTCTTACTTCCTTCTCCGGTTATCGGCATAGGATCTTTGTCTACTTTGGGCTTCTTTCATCCTATGACGAATAAGGTCAATCTTTTCTGTGGAATCACGAATAAAATCTGGACCTAAAACCAGCTTCTCACCGGCCTCAAGCCAACAAGAAGGAGACCGGCATGGCCTTCCATAGAGTGCCTCGAAAGGTGCCATACCAATAATAGATTGGAAGCTATTATTATAGGAAAATTCAACAAGTGAAATATGATCTTCCCAACTTCCACCAAAATCAAGAACACATGCACGAAGAAGATCTTCAAGAGTTTGATTCACACGCTCGATTTGTCCATCGGACTGAGGATGATAAGCGGTGCTAAAATTAAGCTTCGTTCCCAAAGCTTTTTGAAGACTCTTCCAAAATCCACTAGTAAACAATGGATCACGATCACTAACAATAGAAGTAGGAACTCCATGTAATTTAACAATCTCTTTAACAAAGAGCTTGGCCAAAAGAGGAACGGTTCGGTTAGACCGAGCGGGAATAAAATGGGCGGATTTAGTAAGTCTATCAACAATCACCCATAAGCTATCATGACCCGAACGAGAACGGGGAAGGCCATCTATAAAATCCATGGAAATTTGGTCCCACTTCCAAATTGGAATTTCTAAAGGTTGCAATAACCCACCGGGCCTTTGATGTTCGGCCTTAACGAGTTGGCAAGTCATGCAACGCTTAACGAAGTTAGCGATGTCAAGTTTCATTCCCTCCCAATAATAAAGTCGCTTCATATCCGCGTACATTTTACTACTACCGGGATGAATGGTAAATTTAGAGCGATGGGAATCTTCTAAAATATCTTTTCGAAGATCACTAATATTTGGTACGATAAGTCTACCAAATTTTCGAATGCCGCCACGAGAATCAATATCAAAGTCTTTCAAACCTTCAATACCAATTTTATCCTTAACATTTTGGCCAAGAAGAGCCAATTCAGGATCTAGCTCTTGAGCTTCAAGAATGCGGTCTAAAAGAGAAAGATGAGCCTCAAGGCTACATAAAACAAGTGATGAGCACAAATCGGATACGCGCTCTTGAATCTCACAAGTGGATAAAATCTCGAGATCGTTCCATTCGGATATCATCATAGAAACAACCATTTGTTGCTTTCGACTAAGTGCATCCGCAACGCGATTTCCCTTTCCGGGAGTATAAAGGATATCAAGATCATATGGTGCAAGAAATTCAAGCCAACGCTGTTGACGCAAATTAAGTTCCTTTTGAGAGAATAAATACTTCAAGGACTTATGATCGGTATAAAGAACAAATTTCTCCCCTAAAAGATAATGACGCCAAATACGAAGGGCGAAAACAATAGCCGCGAGCTCTAAATCATGAGTGGCATATCTAGTCTCAACAGGCTTCAATTGCCTAGAAGCATAAGCAATAACGCGTTCTCTTTGCATAAGAACGGCACCCAAACCAACGCGACTAGCATCGGTATAAACAATGAAATCTTGATTCCCCTCGGGAATAACGAGAATAGGAGCATCAGAAAGAAGTTCTTTTAATTTCTGAAAAGAAGCTTCACATTTGTCCGACCAAATGTATTTAACACCTTTCTTCGTCAAGCTAGTGAGAGGCACGGCAATCTTAGAAAAGTCTTTGATAAAACGACGGTAATAGCCCGCCAATCCGAGAAAACTACGAATCTCTGTCACACTCTCCGGTCTCTTCCAATCTTGAATCGCTTCAATCTTTGAAGGATCCACGGAAATTCCGGATTCGGAAATAATATGACCGAGAAACTTCACACGAGATTGCCAAAATTGGCATTTAGAAAATTTTGCCTTTAATTGATTACTCCTAAGAGTTTTCAACACAATCCGAAGATGTTTTTCATGCTCCTCCTCGGTTTTAGAATACACAAGAATATCATCGATAAAGATGAGAACAAACCGGTCGAGGAAGTCTTTGAAAACTCTATTCATAAGTTCAACGAAATAAGCCGGAGCATTCGTTAGACCAAATGGCATAACAAGCCATTCATAAGATCCATAACGAGTACGGAACGATGTCAAAGGAATACTATCCTCTGCAATACGAAGCTGATGAAATCCAGGAGCTAAGTCTAATTGTGAAAAGACTCTAGCACCACTAAGTTGATCGAATAGATCATCAATCCGAGGTAAAGGATATTTATTTTTGATAGTAAGATCATTAAGCTTGCGGTAGTCAACGCAAAGCCTAAGTGTTCCATCGGATTTCTTCACAAAAATAGCTGAAGATCCCCAAGGCGAGGAACTAGAGCGAATAAATTGCTTCGTCTCCAATTCGGATAATTGTTTACGCATCTCCTCGTTTTCTTTATTGGACATACGATACGGAGGACGAGTGATAGGTTGAGCTTCAGGAATAAGATTAATTCTGAACTCAATTGCTCGCTTAGGTGGTAATCCTAAAACGGGCTCGAATATGTCGGAAAATTCACGAACGACGTGAATAAGAGAAATAATATCACCCTCATCATCATCATCGTCATCACAAGGATTTAAAGAATATAAAGATGCAACCAAGCTGGAATCTGAATCTTTAAGATTAATAGAAATCTGCTTAACAGATTGAGGATGTCGAAGATGAATAGTCCGCTCAGTACATAGGATATGAGCTTCATAATGGTAAAGCCAATCCATTCCCAAAATCATTCCAAAGCCTAAATAACGCATGACATGCAAATCGGCTCGGAAAGAAAAATCACACAAAATAATCTCGACATCTTTACACAATAAACTGATTATCGCGGATCCACTAACCGGATTCACAATTCTCAAAGAAGTCATTAAACACAAACCATCCAAAGAAAAAGTATGAACAAGTTCTTTTGATATAAAAGAATGGGACGCACCCGTATCAAAAAGAACTCGAATAGGATGATCACGAAATAAAATAAGTCCATCCAGAATAGAATGAGAAATACCTTGGCCACGAGATGTGTTGCTAGGGGCTTGAGCAACATTAAGCTTTCCCTCCTTCCTATTTTGAAGTTTGGGACATACATGCATAAAATGGTCCGGGCTTTTGCAATAGCGACAAGTACGAGGCTTTGAACACTTGTTCGCAAAATGGTCTTTCGAACCACAATTATAGCATTTCCCTTGAGTGGAGGAAAAGGTCTTTTCAACAGGAGTTGCTTGCCTCCTTTTCTTATTGGGATAAGGGCCTTTGAATTTGTTTGGCCTCTTCTTGTTGTTGAAGTTTTGTTTGGAACCCACCATTTCAACATCATTCTCCCTATCCGCCTCTTCAAGACGAAGAGCGATATCAACGAGTTGGTCGAAAGAAACTTCTAATTTTAGAAGTAATGGCTTCTTGAGATTTTTGTTTAAGCCATAGACGAACCTTTGGTTCATCTTTAAAGGGTTGTTGATATATTCAACCCTATATTTGGAAAGAGACTCGAAGGAGGCGACGTAATCAGTCACGGAGGACTCACCTTGAACAAGTTCTATAAATCGTCGAGCCAATGTCACTTTCTCTGCTTCTGGTACAAATTTCAACTCGAAGCGTTCCCGGAATTGCTCCCAGGTGAGATCCGCTTCATTAATCTCAGAAATAAGAAGCTCGCACTAGTCCAATGCTCTTTCTCGGAGCATACTAGAGGCCACCTGAACTCGGTGAAGGTCAATAAGATTCATGCGAGAAAAGATTCGATCGCATGACCTTAGCCAAGCCTGTACTTCAATAATAGTTTCGGAACCTTTGAATGGCTCCCCATCCAAATTAGTGTAATCGCTGCACAAGCGTGCAAATCCCAACTTTAGGTGAGTAGATTCCGGGTTAGCTCCATCTGCTTGAGCATTCGTCACTAAATCAAGAAGCCGTTGAGCAGTTATAAAAACTGCATCCTGGGGTGGAGTGCTAGATGGTACGACTCTGGGGCGACCTGGTCTAGACATTTTTCTTTCTTTAGAAAGAAAGAAGAAGAAGAAAAAGTTTATTCACCAAATTCAATATCAAGCAATTCTTGATAGATAAAACAAGGAATCGTAAAAGAAAATAGGATGAATAGGTACGAAGACTCGAATAAAATTCTAAAGCATGTCTCCTAAGAAAGACTTAGGACGGTGATCCTTGTTATAACATTCCATATTGTTCCGAAGTTTCGCTCTGATACCAAGCTGTGACGCCCCACCTCTATACCCACGCTAGCCAAGAACATTACAGTGAATGCTGTCTACTAGCACGGAGAATAAGGCTGTTGAGGAGCGACCATCCGTGTAATTGCTTTGTGCGAGCATCGATATGTCAGATAGTATAACATGCAATACTTTATCAAGAGGAAATCCGACATACCGACACAAACTCAAAGCTACTACACAGTGGCTATAATATCTTCGGAAACAAATACAGAAATAAACATAACATAAATCAGCCACAGATAATTCATATCACAAAGGAGGAAGAAGATATGAATACTTTATTAACACATGGAAGTGTATGTCAGAGTAGTGGTCAAAAAGATCCACAATAATACAAAAGAATAGCAACACGTGCTATACAAAAGAATACAACTATGAGTCTATATCTCAAGTGTATACAACAAAATAAACTACTAATCTAAGTAGTTTGCCAAAAGTCAAAGTAATGAATCCTTTGGAGAAGTCAAGCAGAAGCACCAATAACATCTCGGTCTGACCCGAGTATTATTTAATAAGAAAATAATAAATGGATCAGTCTAACTATAAATATCAGATGAAACGATATAGAATAAGAGATATGACTAAACACACAATAATCACAACGCCAAGCTGTGATATATATAAGTAGTTGAAAATCATCAAGGGATTAATCAATGTCACAAAATCTACACAAGAATCAAAGAAATGTCATACTCCTTATTTCGTTCATCAAACCACAATTATTGACGATTATATCAATGTCAATCACAAAAGTGAATGACACACAAATTCACCAATGCACAAATATTGATAAAACTTATCAATGGAAATCACAAAAATTGGTGAAGCATAAATTCTAGAAATCATCTCAAGAAATCCAGTCAATGACACACGAATTCACCAATGCACAAATGCTGATAAATCATATCAACAGAAATCACAAAAATAGGTGAAGAAGAAAATTCCAGAATTCGACACACGAAATCCAGAAATCACACAAAATAGGGGGGAAGCCTATCACACGAACGGGAGCATGAAAACTCACCAACATATGTATCACACGAACGAGACGCTATCTCATGGTAGCTAGCCATTAATTTTTGACACACGAACAGCCCGAAGACCATGGGGTGCTACCCCACATATGTGAGTTTAAACTCACACAAACGGGGTTTAGTCTCCCTCATAGACAAAGAGACATCGCACATTCCTAGTCTAAATCATAAAAATGATCGTCATGATCATCAAGAAGTGTCAATTACAGTAAGCTAGTAAATATATGAGCTTAGCTTCATGTCCCATAACCACTAGCTTAACTTAAATATTTACGAACAAATTGTAGTTCTCCACTAGAAAATTGTCACAAGAGATTCAATCGAACAAGTCCAAGAATTAACCGACGAAGTAAACGCAAGCGTTTCATACCACTTGTTTTACTAAGCCGTTTAATTAGATTTCTCATACGAGTGAGGTAAAGGTTTGTATATACTAATAGATTGAAAAAAACGGTTTTATAAACGAATTTGGTATTGAAAATAGAGTTGAAATCGTTTTGAGGAAAGAGTTTTGGTATTTACTACTAGTATTGAAACCTTTATATTTTTAAAGTGACAAAACACAAAAATGATTGTAGAACAATCAACCATCAAAATTCACATTCAAAGACGTGAATAAAAATCCAAAGAAATCGATCTGAATCTATCAAAATGGGTATTCCCAAAAATTCCAAGAATAGAAGTCATTAAAGTCGAAGCAACAACAAGTGGGAAATAACACGAATCGATGGAATTTGGAAACCAAGCAAAAATATGCACAAGTATGCACAATTAGGCAACTAGGTGCAGGTCAATCGACTGACTAAAAGGTCCAGTCGACTGGACCAGAGGCATGAAAAATAATTTCCTGCAGTCAGTCGACTGACCTAAAAATTCAGTCGACTGAATGTAGGGGAAACAGAGGACCCGAGCCTCAAGTAATTGCCTTTGGAATGCCTATGTGCTACAGCCAGTCGACTGACTCAATGGTCCATTCGACTGACTGGCATCAAGGCTCCTTCCCAGCCTATAAAATGAAGATGCAATCTTCTTCAAAATGCAATCGAGCGAGCACGGTCACTAGGGGTTTATGCAAATCGACTACCCGACCCTATAAGCTCTTCGATGCATCACCGAAACAAGTTCAAACAACAAAGCTATGATTTTTAAGATTTGAACTCAAAACACTAAAATTTGGAATGTTCACAAAACCTATCCAAATCAAAATCAAATACACATGAATAAGTATTAGGAATTCATACCTAACAATCAATGATAATCATAGACCTAGATGTGAGATTAAAAATCTCACCTTTGAACCCTAACGGTTGAAGAAGATGCTTGAAAGCAAAGGAGAATCAACCACTCTTCAAATGCAACTCAAGAAGCTTGATTCTAAGCTTTAAAAGAAGAACATTCCCAAAGTTAGGTTTAGGAATTTCTGAAATTGATAAGAGATTGAGTTGGAGAAGAAGAAGAGAAGCTTACCAATGAGTTCTTCTATTAGTTTCGAGCTAGAACTTGATTTGCAAAAGAAAACTAGGGCTTGAGTTTTAGTTTCTCATCTCTCCCACCATTGTTGCTAAAGCTTGAGTATTAGGAAATGGAAATGAAGTAAATGAGGAGGAGAGGGGTTGGGACTGAATACATAAGTGGGCTTAGCCCAAATCAAAACCCTAAGTGAAAAAGTAGCAAAAATCAACTTTCTCCAAACATATTGAAGCTTATACTCAAAAAGGTCGCAAACGGCATTTTAAACTCAATGGGAGTGGTCCCGAGTCCTAATTCGACCGTATGCAAAAAGTAGCTTTTCGGACTAAATTCCGAGTATCAAAAAAAATATTTAAATAAAATATTTAAATATAACATCAACAAATACGCGGGTTGTTACACATCACTTAGAATTCTCATCGTCCACCTGACAATGTTCTGATAGCATTCAATCCATACAAGTTCGTTCCGGGTTCGAACGAAACCGAAGGAATTATCTCGTTACACTCATTTTGGAATCACCCCCAGAGTTAACGACAATAACCCTTGCACTCTAAATCACCATCTCGAACCTATAAGAACTAGTTCCGTCAAACTCATTACGGAATCACCCACAGAGTTATACTGACGTATAGTCCTTACACCTCGAGTCTTCACAAAGATCCACTTTGATACACGACCTAACGTTTAATTGGAAACGATGTGGTTTTCGGATATCCAAATATGGAAACCCAATCCCGGTCTCATCGAAATCCAAAGCGTGTCTTTTTAGTCCAAGTTGTTTTAAAGGTTTTAAAACAATTCAATACAGTATCTATATACACACAGATAGATAACTCACAAATCATAATTGATAATCAACATTATCAAATAACAGGTAATCCACATTATCAATATCATAATAGATAATCCATATATCAACATCCCGATTGATAATCTATGTAATCATCGCAATGCAACCAAACATTCATATCACACAACCATACTTATCTCATTTCTGAGATCACAAAGCATTCAAGACAATCAATGTCATCCATTCATACATAAGCAATGATTTACTCAAACCATAATATAATTAATTTAAAATGAATTAAATTAACAATCTCTATCTCTAATTAATTTAAAGTGAATTAAATTAATTACGCAATGTCTTAATTAATTTAAAATTAATTAAATTAATTACCTTCATCACAATAAATCTTGCTTACCTAAACACTAATTAAACCAAGTAATTAATCGTCATCTTAATTAATCAACATTGATTAATTAAATCTTAATAAAGTAATTAATCCTTAATTATGCTCATTAGTCATATCAATTAATGAACCTTAATTAATTACTTTTATTTATTAATTAACTTTAATAAATTACATTTTTATTAATTAATTTCATTAATTAATCATGCTTAAATTAATTACTTTCAATTAA
The DNA here is from genome assembly GCA_030765085.1 of Allium cepa. Taxonomy (NCBI): domain Eukaryota; kingdom Viridiplantae; phylum Streptophyta; class Magnoliopsida; order Asparagales; family Amaryllidaceae; genus Allium; species Allium cepa. The sequence continues at coordinate 118,659,084 of CM060943.1, forward strand.
TCAACTTAAATAAATATAAACAGCAATTAATTATTCTTAATTACTTCTTAATTACTTTTAATTATTATATAGATTCTTTGATTTATTACACCAAGTAATAAACCTTTAATTACTTTAACAATTAATTATTCATTTAAAATTACTTCCCAATCAGTAATTTACCTAACTCAATTACCTCTGGTAATTTATCAATTTCTTACCTTAAGTAATTATTCTTATCAAACTTATTAAGTAAACATACTTAATCCATAATCAAGTCACTATAATTAATTAATTAACAAATTTATTAACTTACTTGATCATACTTATCTCATTAATTATAATTGAGTAATTCATCCCTTAATTACTCATTAACCAAATTAATCTTCAAATCATAGATTAATTATCTTCAACTATTAATTAATAAACCTTAATTATTAATCAGTTATTTAATACAAAGTAATTAATTACTAATTACTTTTATAATTAATTAACTAAACTTAATTAACTAATTAATCAACTTTTAATCATTAATTAATAAACTTAATTATTAATTAACAATCTTAATTATAAATTAATTAATCCATAATTAAAATTAATTAATTATTAATTACAATTAATTAACCTTAATAAAATAGTTAATTAATTCTTAATTAAGTTCTATTGCAGATTAATAAATTTTTAATTATTAATTAAGAAAACCAAATTAAAACTTAATTCCTAAATAAAACTTTTAATAAGTATTAGTTAATTACTATTTTAATTAACTCTTAATTACTTAAATAAATAAGTAATTACAATTTAGTTAGTTATTAGTCATAAATTAAATCATCATCTAATTAATAGTTAATTAAATATATAATTATACTTAATTAATTACTTGATTAATCCTATTTTAAAATAATAATTAAATAAATTAATTAACTTAAAATTCCTTAATTAACTAACTAATTACAAATTATTAATACTTAATTATTATTTAAGATAAAACATTATCTTAAATAAATCTTGAAATTTTTATTTAACTTAATTCATTAATTAAATTAAATTATAAAGAAATCATTAATTACTTTCCTTAATTATTTATTAACAATTCTAATTTCAAGTTCATAAATTACCTTAAACTTAATTGTTAATTAATAAATCATTTCCAAAACATTTACTTAAAGTTCTCTTTTTATTTTAAAATAAGTTTGAAATAATATTAAGATTTTAACTTAAGATATTTAAAACATTATACAAGTTTATTTATAAAAACAATTAAATTCAAGACAAGCATTTTACTTTAACTTAAACTTTTTAAAGTTTAAAACTTATTTTATATTTTAAATAAATACCATGTTGAACATTAATTTGGGTTCAACCCATATATATACTTGAATTCAAGTATGAGTACATTTTTTCTTTAAAACAATCTGCCCCTTTTAAAATTTAAAAATGTTTTAAATAAAACTAAAAAAAAACTGTTAAATACATAGCAGTTTTAACCCCTACACAAAATGAACCCAGCACCCCTCGAGTTCCTTCCCGAGCCACCTCCTCAAATTTCCAAGACCTTCTTCGAGAAAACAAAGCAATCCCACAAAATAAAATCTGCAGACACCAACAAGTCACCGTGCAACCTGCACTGTTGTCGGATTCGTTCTAACCAACGTCGACACCTCCGACAAACCATTCCACCATCCTACAGGCCTCTATGACCAACCAAACCCAATTCTTTGCCTCAATTCAAAATCGAACATCTTGGTTGAACTGAACCCCTAAAACCATCACTAGAGAATGCCAATTCTATCGCCTCTGATCAACTATAGCTGCCAGAACTCCGTCCATAGCTCGCTGATCCACCATGCTTCCTTCACCAGAAATTTCTTCAAGCTCGATGCAGTTTTGAATATGCAGTGATCAATTTTCCAGTAAGAACCCAAAACTAGGTTTACAGCCAATTTATGGCAAAATCAAACTCCACAATGATTTAAAAATTCTTTAACCATTTTTTCCGCAATCCATAAACATGACTCTAGCTTAAATCAAAGACCCGAGTAACCCAGATCCGAGAATCATCAGTAATTTACAAAAACCCATCTTCCAGTAAAACCCAAATTACTCACTCAATACTTTCTTATAAACTTGGATTTTTATCTTAAAAATCTTTATTTTCAAAATGTACTTTAATTTGGATCCTGAAACAACAAATCAGGATATTTAAATTTTTGACATATTTGAAATTTTATATGTAAATCAAGTTTTCCAGTGAAACTTTGCTTAAAAAAAATTAAACTTTTTTAAAATTTGAGTCTTGTTAAAATTGATAACTTTTGTTTAGAAACTATTAAAATTGATAACTTTTGTTTAGAAACTAATTTCTAAAATAAATCATAGAAGTAGGAATTGTTTTATGAATATATATCATGTTTGTAAGTTTGAAGTTATTCATTTGTCTGATACAATTCAGGCATGCTCAACAATTCTCATCATTTTCCTATGTATAACTATGTTCTAAAATTCCCAAAATCATCATGCAAGCATTATCTCCAAACTTACATTACAGATCTATTTCAACCATATATTAATGCATCATATTCTTGCTAGTAGAGTTCAAACAGGGGTTTAAATATTGGAACAGGGTACTTCCAAATTTGCAGAGAAGCACTCAGTAAATTAACATATAGATATGCATGCAGATCAAAATATCAACAAAATAATTTATAAACAACACCTATTAGTTACTAACTTTAAATTTTAAAAAGTTTACTCACCTTTTTTTTTAAGAAGATGCGGAGGTGATAAAAATGGAACTGGAAATTGTCAAAATAATTTGAACGTGAAGCTTAAAACAGAAATGCCCACAGCCCTTTTTAAAATTGCCTTTCAGATTACATTTTGAAAACTTGGAAACATTTGAGCTTGAAGCTTTAAAAACTGAAGCCTTGAAACTTGCATGTATTTGAAGTTTGAGGCAGATACTTGAGTTTGAGGAATTAAATGCAGATTTTGTTTTGAGAAAAACTGCAGGCATGCAGTTTAATTTGCTCGAGAAAAAGGGTTACCGGCTTTGTAAACAGAGAGTATCATTACACTTGTATGCAAATAGGTTTGAATTTAGTTTTCAGGCTTTGTTTGAGCATCTGTTTGAATTGAGGAGATTGTTTCAGGCATTGATCACAGAAATGGTTTGAGTAAGGTGCATGAATTTCAGATTTTTGAATCACAGAAATGGTTAACAATTTGCAGATTTGCTTTAAGGAATTCTGGTTTTGGGTGATGAATGAAGGTGCATTGATGGTTTTAGTTTTCTTTTAGACATGAATACAAAATTTTTGAAGAAAAAAGAAAAATGAGAAGAGATGGGGTTTAAATGGATGAATTTTCATATTTTATATATTAAAAAGAAAATACAAAAGAGAATGGACACTTGTCTTAAGATTAATTTCAATGTTTAACACTTGTTGTTTAAATGATTCCTAACTAAACACTTGTCCTTTTTATTTCTATATTATTTATAAAAGAATTAAAGGTTTTTAAATTAATTTCCTAATTAACTAATATGCTTCTTAAATTTAAAAATATTTTTCTAATTAAATATCTAATAAACAAATACACTTATACATTTATAAATGTATGCTAATTTATATAAGTACAATCTTTAAAAAGAACATAAAAAAATCAATTATAATTTAAATAAAGTTATATACAATATTTCAAACTAATCTTAAAGATGCTATTTTAAAAACCTTGTATTTATTCTTATTAAATAAATAAAAATTCCAAATTTCTGTGAAACAAATCTTATTTTAATTAAAAACATTAGCTATATAATTTAAAACCAAACTATATATATTATTTTATTTTAATATGTATGTATTTCTTTGAATTCAAATTTATATTCAAATTAAAGTCAAATTTAAAAATAACCCAACATTAAAATCAATTTAAATAAATAAATATCAATTTTTAAATAAGCATATTATTACTTACAAATAATATATCCTATTTAAAAATCAATTTAAAATACACAGATATAGATATTATAAAACACAGTTATAAATTTTTGAAAATAATAAGTCAAATTAGAATTGATGTACACAATACAAAATAATTAGGATTATAAAACCAATCTATAACCAAAATTAAAACATTATGTTATTATTACTTGGTTAATTATCTTTGAAAATAAACAATTTTATCAATTCAAATAATTTAAATTAAGAGATAATCAACATTTTAAACTCCTGGAAATTCCGGGATATTACAATCCTCCCCCCTTAACAGAATTTCGTCCTCGAAATTTAAAACAAAGATAATCCAAAGTTTTATTTTATTTCAACCAATTCAAACATAAATAACAGCCATACACTATCAATCAAACAAACAATTTCATCCAATCAACCAATTCAATCAAACAACACTAGCTATCCAGACACAGATCCGGATAAACTTCCTAAGTTATCACGAGTTTCCCCAGTACAGACACAGGGGTACTCGCTCTATTAAACCCAAACTAGCTATACTGCTAAGCTATGAGTTCCTACTCAGCTAGATCTATAACCTACCCACGATACCAGACCACAGACAAGACTCTTCAACAACAAAATCCTTCACAGAACTACTGATCTCAAAACCAGTGATGGACCAAAATACATACTCCCTTAGAGACACGTGAAATGTTTTGAATTCTAGTCTTCTAAACTGACAATTCAACTCTACAACCCAAAACACTGATTTCTACAAAAATTCAAAAGAATCCAATATGCCTCGAAGCTTACCAAAACTTATTGCTTCCTTTACCAGAGAAAATCTCAACAACATCGAAGTTTCCACTTCGAATTCCAAATTCTTTCATTACTTAATCTCAAAAACTTCCCGGATGATCCGTGCTGCCAACAGATCCTTCCGGATCAGTTCAACCTTCGCTGATGCTTCCACAAACCACCTGGATCAACTCACAAACTGATCCTCACAAGATTAATCCAAAAATCAAGACCAAACTTTAATATTAACAGAATAAATCAACTTCTCCTATCTGGAAAAGACAGAACAGAATCACTCGCCACTTGCCTCAGATTCTGAAAAATTCAGTAGAAACTGTCTAATCCAAGATACTACAATTCCCAGATGCTTCTACTCAAGAACAACAGCCACCTTGCTTCCGCTGCACAACTCTGATCTGGAGCAGATGAAAAGGCCAACAAATGAACACGGGCACAGACTAAACATCACATCTCAAAAATAAGGTTCAATAGAAATTCCAAGAAAGACAGAGCTGCTACACCAAACAATCAACCTATGAGACAACCTTCTACCCAGCTAAATCACCGGTATCACTCCTGACATCAAGTCGATTCAGAACTTAAACTCCAATGTGGGCAAATCTATAACTTTCCTGAAGATATATCCAGAAAATCTTTGACAATTCCATAACTTCTACATCTTCTAGAAATGCCACACATCTAAGATAATCATCCAAACCATCGCAAGTCACTTTTGCGATCAACCAATCTAATATCCAAGACACTGTCCTCTCTCCACTAATCAGAAGAGTTTATCCTTGACCAACTAATCCATCGAAGAAACAGATCCTCACTGCTGCTTCTAAATTCCACATCCAGGAAATGCAAAGCCAAAAAGATCTTCCTACTAAAACATAGAACATTCCCGAGTTGCACTGCTAACACAAATGCCAAAGACTTCTTATCCAAAACTATTTGAGAAACTCGAACTTCCAGCTACATACATCCTGCAGAACTCGGTTACAACAGCTGAAATTGACACACTTCCTTAAACTTGCTCCGGAAGAAAACATCTTCGGAGACATCCATATTCACTGCATCTCATCACGCAGCTACTACTTCCTGAGGTATCTAAAATACCATTACTTGCTTCTGCCCAACCGACAGATCCAAATTCTCAAAAATCCGCTCAAATGAGCGCAATCAAACTATACTTCAAAAATGAACACTGAACCTTAACAGATTTCCTTCAAGGATCAATGAAATCCTTACACCAAACTACAAAGATTACTCAAGACGGTATTAGGTCTACAGTCTCGACAAATACACTTCCAATCTCAAACTTTCAAATTCCAACCAATGGTAGTTGTGTTACACACACCACTACCCCATCTACCTTTATAACTTATATTGGAAAACCCGAATAGGTAACCCAACGGATAGGTAGAAATATATATATAGTTATATATAAAAATTACATGTACGCTCTCTCAAGAAAGTCACCACTACAGAGCCTATGTATTCACTCAACCTAATGCTCTGATACCAACTGAGATGACCCGACTTTCGTACCACAAAAAATCGCATCATCTTTAAGAAAGAAAGGGATAGAAATCTAAACAGTGGAACGAAAAAATTATATTAATCACATAATACTTTACACGGTATCATATATATCAGAGATGCACAGCATAATCAACTCATATTAGACAGTTATAAACACCTGTCTAGTTATTATAACTCAATACAACTCAAAGGCAACAACTCAGAGAAATCTACACAGCGGAAAACTATTTATATCTACACGCAGAAGCCTCCTGCTCCATTGTTTCTCCAGAATTCGTCCAGCCAACCTAAATCCTAACCTGAATCCCTTGGCTACTTGTAAAAATTTGAGTACCCAAGAGTTTAAGAAAAACAGAATAAATTCCGGGTCAGACATGGGTCTGGTGTGAGTAAACGGTTAAAGTTGCTTAACTTTAAAAAAACTTTTGAAAGAAAAGGTATCACGTAAGACTTCTCACACATAAACATGGAAAAGTTTTTACCTTACGCTAATCAAAACATTTGATAGGAAATCCGATGATATTATAATAGTGTCTAGGGTTTTCAAATAAATAAGAAATAGCCGAAATTGTTACATGATTAAATTCTAGCTACTAGCCACAAAAGTGGGTAATAAAATCAAAACCGTTGGCACTTATTGGATTTTGGATTCCATCAATGGCAGGGCTATTGGGGTACCGCCCATCACAGTATGTGGCCTAGATTACAGTACCGAGGAGTAGGCACGCTCCCCTGCAACACAAAGCCGGACCCATTCCTTACTGAACAGTTCCAAATAAGACAACCCCGGCGGATGTAGCTATTCAACAGCCCACACAGCCGAAATAGAAGGGACCTCTAGACAGGGGTAAATCTTACTCTCATATGGGGGCTACCCACGAAGCTTTGTTGCACCTCCCCTGTTTTAGCCATTCCGGGTTGATGAGACTTGAGGCTAGATTACCTTTAGTGAACACATCACTTAGAATGCTCATCGTCCACCTGACGATGTTATGATAGCATTCAATCCATACAAGTTCGTTCCTGGTTTGAACAAAACCGAAGACATTATCTCGTTACACTCATTTTGGAATCACCCTCAGAGTTAACGACAATAACCCTTGCACTCTAAGTCACCATCACGAACCTATAAGAACTAGTTCCGTCAAACTCATTACGGAATCACCCACAGAGTTATACTGACGTATAGTCCTTACACCTCGAGTCTTCACAAAGATCCACTTTGATACACGACCTAACATTTAATTGTAATCGATGTGGTTTCCGGATATCCAAATATGGAAACCCAATCCTTGTCTCATCGAAATCCAAAGCGTATCTTTTAAGTCCAAGTTGTTTTAAAGGTTTTAAAACAATTCAATACAGTATCTATACACACACAGATAGATAACTCATAAATCACAATTGATAATCAACATTATCAAATAACAGGTAATCCACATTATCAATATCATAATAGATAATCCATATATCAACATCCCAATTGATAATCTATGTAATCATCACAATGCAACCAAACATTCATATCACACAACCATACTTATCTCATTTCTGAGATCACAAAGCATTCAAGACAATCAATGTCATCCATTCATACATAATCAATAATTTACTCAAACAACAATATAATTAATTTAAAATGAATTAAATTAATTATCTCTATCTCTAATTAATTTAAAGTGAATTAAATTATTTACCCAATGTCTTAATTAATTTAAAATTAATTAAATTAATTACCTTCATCACAATAAATCTTTCTTACCTAACAGTAATTAAATCAAGTAATCAGTCGTCATCTTAATTAATCAACCTTGATTTATTAAATCTTAATAAAGTAATTAATCCTTAATTATGCTCATTAGTCATATCAATTAATGAACCTTAATTAATTACTTTTATTTATTAATTAAATTTAATAAATTACATTTTTCTTAATTAATTTCATTAATTAATCATGCTTAAATTAATTACTTTCAATTAATCAACTTAAATAAATATAAATAGTAATTAATTATTCTTATTTACTTCTTAATCACTTTTAATTACTATATAGATTCTTTGATTTATTACACCAAGTAATAAACCTTTAATTACTTTAACAATTAATTATTCATTTAAAATTACTTCCCAATCAGTAATTTACCTAACTCAATTACCTCTGGTAATTTTTCAATTTCTTACCTTAAGTAATTATTCTTATCAAACTTATTAAGTAAACATACGTAATCCTTAATCAAGTGACTATAATTAATTAATTAACAAATTAATTAACTTACTTGATCATACTTATCTCATTAATTATAATTAAGTAATTCATCCCTTAATTACTCATTAACCAAATTAATCTTCAATTAATAGATTAATTATCTTCAACTATTAATTAATAAACCTTAATTATTAATCAGTTATTTAATACAAAGTAATTAATTACTAATTACTTTTGTAATTAATTAATTAAACTTAATTAACTAATTAATCAACTTTTAATCATTAATTAATAAACTTAATTATTAATTAACAATATTAATTATAAATTAATTAATGCATAATTAAAATTAATTAATTATTAATTACAATTAATTAACCTTAATAAAATAGTTAATTAATTCTTAATTAAGTTCTATTATAGATTAATAACTTCTTAATTATTAATTAAGAAAACAAAATTAAAACTTAATTCCTAAATAAAACTTTTATTAAGTATTAGTTAATTACTATTTTAATTAACTCTTAATTACTAAAATAAATAAGTAATTACAATTTAATTAATTATTAGTCATAAATTAAATCATCATCTAGTTAATAGTTAATTAAATATATAATTATACTTAATTAATTACTTGATTAATCCTATTTTATAATAATAATTAAATTAATTAATTAACTTAAAATTCCTTAATTAACTAACTAATTACAAATTATTAATACTTAATTATTATTTAAGATAAAATATTGTCTTAAATAAATCTTGAAATCTTTATTTAACTTAATTCATTAATTAAATTAAATTATAAAGAAATCATTAATTACATTCCTTAATTATTTATTAACAATTCTAATTTCAAGTTCATAAATTACCTTAAACTTAATTGTTAATTAATAAATCATTTCCAAAACATTTACTTAAAGTTCTCTTTTATATTTCAAAATAAGTTTGAAATAATATTAAGATTTTAACTTAAGATATTTAAAACATTATACAAGTTTATTTATAAAAACAATTCAATTCAAGACAAGCATTTTACTTTAGCTTAAACTTTTTAAAGTTTAAAACTTATTTTATATTTTAAATTAAATACTAGGTTGAACGTTAATTTGGGTTCAACCCATATATATACTTGAATTCAAGTACAGGTACATTTTTTCTTTAAAACAATCTGCCCCTTTTAAAATTTAAAAATGTTTTAAATAAAACTGTTAAATACATAGCAATTTTAACCCCTACACAAAATGAACCCAGCACCCCTCGAGTTCCTTCCCGAGCCACCTCCCCAAATTTTCGAGACCTGCTTCGAGGAAACAAAGCAACCCCATAAAATAAAATCTACAGACACCAACAATTCACCGTGCAACCTGCACCATTGCCGGATTCGTTCCAACCAACGTCGACACCTCCGACAAACCATTCCACCATCCTACGGCCTCCATGACCAACCAAACCCAATTCTTTGCCTCAATTCAAAATCGAACATCTTGGTTGAACTGAACCCCTAAAAACATCACCAGAGAATCCAAATTCTATCACCTCCGGTCAACTATAGCTGCCAGAACTCCGTCCATAGCTCGTTGATCCACCATGCTTCCTTCACCAGAAATTTCTTCAAGCTCGATGTAGTTTTGAATATGTAGTGATCAATTTTCCAGTAAGAACCCAAAACTAGGTTTACAACCAATTTCTGGCAAAATCAAACTCCACAATGATTTAAAAATTCTTTAACCATTTTTGCCGCAATCCACAAACATGACTCTAGCTTAAATCAAGGACCCGAGTAACCCAGACCCAAGAATCATCAGTAATTTACAAAAACCCATCTTCCAGTAAAACCCAAATTACTCACTTAATACTTTCCTATAAACTTGGATTTTTATCTTAAAAATCTTTATTTTCAAAATGTACTCGAATTTGGATCCTGAAACAACAAATCAGGATATTTAAATTTTTGACATATTTGAAATTTTATATGTAAATCAAGTTTTCCAGTGAAACTTCGCTTAAAAAAAAATTAAACTATTTTCAAATTCGAGTCTTGTTAAAATTCATAACTTTTGTTTAGAAACTAATTTCTAAAATTAATCATAAAAGTAGGGAATTGTTTTATGGATATATACCATGTTTGTAAGTTTGAAGTTATTCATTTGTCTGATACAATTCAGGCATGCTCAACAATTCCCATCATTTTCCTATGTATAACTATGTTCTAAAATTCCCAAATTCATCATGCAAGCATTATCTCCAAACTTACATTACAGATCCATTTCAACCATATATTAATGCATCACATTCTTGCTAGAAGAGTTCAAACAGGGGTTTAAATATTGGAACAGGGTACTTCCAAATTTGCAGAGAAGCACTCGGTAAATTTACATATAGATATGCATGCAGATCAAAATATCAACAAAATAATTTGTAAACAACACCTATTAGTTACTAACTTTAAATTTTAAAAAGCTTACTCACCTTTTTTTTTAAGGAGATGCAGAGGTGATAAACTGGAACTAGAAATTGTCAAAAGAATTTGAACTTGAAGCTTAAAACAAAATTCCCACAGTCCCTTTTAAAATTGCCTTTCAGATTGCATTTTGAAAACTTGGAAACATTTGAGATTGAAGCTTTAAAAACTGAAGCCTTGAAACTTGCATGCATTTGAAGTTTGAAGCAGATACTTGAGTTTGAGGAATTAAATGCAGATTTTGTTTTGAGAAAAACTACAGGCATGCAGTTTAATTTGCTCAAGAAAAAGGGTTACAGGCTTTGTAAACAGAGAGTATCATTACACTTGTATGCAAATAGGTTTGAATTTAGTTTTCAGGCTTTGTTTGAGCATTTGTTTGAATTGAGAAGATTGTTTCAGGCATTGATCACAGAAATGGTTTGAGTGAAGGTGCATGAATTTCAGATTTTTGAATCACAGAAATGGTTAACAATTTGCAGATTTGTTTTAAGGATTTCTGGTTTTGGGTGATGAATGAAGGTGCATTGATGGTTTTAGTTTTCTTTTAGACATGAATACAAAATTTTTGAAGAAAAAAGAAAAATGAGAAGAGATGGGGTTTAAATGGATGAATTTTCAGATTTGATAAATTAAAAAGAAAATGCAAAAGAGAATGGACACTTGTCTTAAGCTTAATTTAAATGTTTAACACTTGTTGTTTAAATGATTCCTAACTTAACACTTGTCCTTTTTATTTCTATATTATTTATAAAAGATTTTAAAGGTTTTTAAATTAATTTCCTAATTAACTAATATGCTTCTTAAATTTAAAAATACTTTACTAATTAAATATCTAATAAACAAATATAGTTATACATTTATAAATGTATGCTAATTTATATAAGTACAATCTTTAAAAAGAACATAAAAAAATCAATTATAATTTAAATAAAGTTATATACAATATTTCGAACTCATCTTAAAGATTCTATTTTAAAAACCTTGTATTTATTCTTATTAAATAAATAAAATTCCAAATTTCTATGAAACAAATCTTATTTTAATTAAAAACATTATCTATATAATTTAAAACCAAACTATATATATTATTTTATTTTAATATGTATGTATTTCTTTGAATTCAAATTTATATTCAAATTAAAGTCAAATTTAAAAATAACCCAACATTAAAATCAATTTAAATAAATAAATATCAATTTTTAAATAAGCACATTATTATTTACAAATAATATATCCTATTTAAAAATCAATTTAAAATACACAAATATAGATATATTAAAACATGGTTATAAATTTTGAAAATAATAAGTCAAATTAGAATTGATGTACACAATCCAAAATAATTAGGATTATAAAACCAATCTATAACCAAAATTAAAACATTATTTTATTATTACTTGGTTAATTATCTTTGAAAATAACAATTTCATCAATTCAAATAATTTAAATTAAGAGATTATCAACATTTTAAACTCCTAGAAATTCCAGGATATTACATCGAGCTTTTCTTCGAATCAGGATTCTATTTGATTAGAGTTCCTCTAAATTCGAATATCTGTTTGTTTTGAAATCCATCCATGAATCATCCCTTGGAAAATTTGTGTTTGGTTGTATTTTGAAATTGTGCACACATCGAAATTACTATTTTGTTAAGGACGACCATCTTTTTATATAAAAGTAAAATGTTTTCGATAAGGATTATATACCTTTTAAAACGAGAATTTGAAGCTTTGAAAGGAATTGAAAATTTGAAAATTTATAAGAAATTCGATTTAAATAAAAAAAGGATTTATAACTGAAGAGTTTTGAATTTGAATCTCGAGGAATCAAACTCCAGTGTTTTGAAATGGGTTTTAAGATTTTGGAAAATATATAATGATAATATGATTTAAAGATATTTTTTGAATAAGAAATGATTCAAATGTATTTGAATGAATTCCAATGATTTCGAAGAGATTTCAAAGAAGTTTCAAGAAAATAATGTCCAGAACCCACTTATGTCGCTGGAAAATAAATTTCGGTGATGAATGCATGCATGATCGATATTGATTTTCGAGTTTCTGAGTGGGGGAGAGGCCATTCTAGTAGCTTTTCTATGCGAGTGATTTTGTGAAACAAATTTTTGATTTCAGATTTTGAAGTATGGTTTGATGTATGAAAGATATGTGTGTGTGTGTGTGTGTGTCTATATATATATATATATATATATATATATATATATATATATATATTTGAAATGATTTAAAGTAAGCCGGTGTTCAGTCCTCAAGATTCAGATTTGTTTTGGTATAACCCTATCTTTTGGAATTGGTTTACCGATTTGTTGGTGATTTCCAACTCTTGGACTGAAAATATGATTTCTTTGACTATTTTGAAGGTTCGAGCACTTCCAAATCAAGGTTAATTTCTCAGAGCTAAGTAATTTTGAAAGGTATAAGGTATTTGATAAAGAATATTAGTTTAGTTTGGTATGACTAAAGTATAAAGTAATATGTTTTATATAAGTTTGAAACTATTTGTCGAGTGAAATAAATAAGACTATTTTGAATTTTACTGGTATGAAATATAGATTTGAAATGTTTTTAATAAAGTATATATATAGAATAGTAATCTTTCTAATGGTAAATTGGATTTTTCATATAGAAATAAATAGTTCGAAAGTTTTAAAAAAAAGAGATGGTTTTAAACTTTGTAACCATTTTAGATATTTTGATGATTGAAATGGTTCAAAAATGATTTAATATTATTTTGGTAAAGAATGTGAAATTGAAATGATAATTGATTTAGTGAACGAATATTTGAAGTTTATATTTGTATGAAAGGATATTTGGCTTACTTGTAATTTGAGTTTATTTATAAATGATGAATTTATGAAATGAATATTTCAAAACTGAGCAATGATGAAGTAAAATTTGAGATATATGAAATTATAAAATTTAATTTTGAAATATGGTATATTTAAGCTTTGAAATATATTAGAGACTGAATAGTATATTTTATGGATCAAATCTTTATTTGAAATGGTTTTGTTGGAAAACTAAATTGAATTGAAACTGATGGTTTGAATTGAAATAAAATTGGAAATTTTAGATTTCAGTTTAATTGAATAAATCTATGAAATGTAAAGAATTAAAGGAATGTTTTATGATTTGAAATGCATGATTTGGAAAGGTTATGATTTTCAAAGTGTAACGATTTCAAGTATTTTGGTTTCGAAAGATTTATATCTTTGGAAGTATTATGATTTTTGAAAGTGAATATATGTTTGAAATGGAAATAAATTTGTTTAACCTAAATTTTGTTGATTTGGAAATTTGGATTATTTTCTAAATCTATTGTTCTAATAAATATTGAAACTGAATATATGTAATTAGGAAGAAATGATTTGGCAAAATCATATATGATTTTGAAACTGAATTGATATTGAAATGGTTTGAAATTGAGAACCTTGTTTTTTTAAATACTTTGATTTAGGAGTTATCGAACTTATATAAAATTGATTTGTATAAGTATGAAGTGATTTGAAACTATTGATTTGTAAAGGTACTCAATTTGGAAAGTGAAATCTTATATAATCGAAGTTTATATAAGTATGATTTGATATACTATTGATTTGGAAAGTATTTGATTTGAAAATGGAATCTTATATATGATGGACTTTGTATAAGTATGATATTTGAAAGTGATTTTGAAAGGTACTATATGATACATATTTTCGAAGTAAAGATATAGAAAGTGCCTTCTGCTTGATATCCGCTTTGTGGCCACACTGTGGATTTATTCTATCGATATTATTCTCTTTGATTTGGGGTTTTCGGATATGATACTCGAGTGTCCATTGAATTCCATGGCGATCTCCATGGTCTTATGTTTGAGACTGCATAGCGTAATTCGCCTGGCTGAGATGGCCTAGGGGGTACGGATGCTTCCTGGGGGATCCTGGCGTAACCATTTGTAACCTGCAATCTATGTAGGTCGTATTAGTTGCGAAATCTGCTGGCTGAGATAGCATAAGGATACGGATGTTTCCTAGGGGATCCAGGCGTAACCATTGTGTATCTGCGTTCTACTAGTCATTATGGCATAATTCGCAGGCTGAGATAGCTTACAGGTACGGATGTTTCTTGGGAGGGTCCCGACGTAACCATTGTGTATCTGCGATCCATGGTTAGACAAATGTTTAGTTTGTTTGATTTGTTTGGATTGTACTTTCCATACTGTTGTTTTAAAAGGTTTTTCAGTATTTTCACTGGGCATCGAAACAAGTCTACTATGTACCTGGAGAATTCTAGCTTTGCGCCTGATCAACGCATGGCCAGAGTCTATAGGAACGAAAGTAAACTTGTTAGGACATTGAGTTATAAAAGTATTTTGATAAATTATTATATAAAGGATATTTTGGTCATTTATTTTATTTGTCTAAAAAAATGTTTTAAATATTGTTTACTCCGAACTATCAAATTTGAATCAAATGACTATTTATCATATTATAAAATGTTTAAAATGTTGTAAATAAAATTTTTAAATTGAAATTTATATGGTTTAAAATAATGGTTCATCCTTGTCTTCCAACCTATTTTTCCTTTTAGCTCTTCCTACCTTCTTCTTCTTTGAGGGTCCTTTCTGCATTATGGAAAGAGTTGGTTCTTTGGCTTCCGTTCGGATTTTCCTGAGAAACTTTCTGGAGTGCACGAGGTATTCCACGTCTCACATCTCCTCTAGTATCTTCTTGACCCATATCTTTTTATTTAGCAAACTGCTCTTGATAGTTTGGATATTTAGCTTAATCTGACTATCGAGAGTAAGCCACTACGTATTGTCAGCAGAGGTACGAAGCAGCTAAGAAAGGAATCTGTTAGTCCGATCAAGGTACAATGGCGTACTGATGATCGCAATTATACCTAGGAGATGGAAGAGAACATTCGTGCTTCGAATCCGAAATTGTTTTTCCATGTACTATTTGTTTAGTCTATCTTGTTTTTCCCTATTTTCCTTGTTCGTTCTTTTCAAGGACGAAAAATTTGAGTGGAGGAGAGTGTAACAATGCTGTATTTTGTGATTATTTCTATCTGTATATTTTAATTATTTTAATTGAAATTCCTGATTTAAAAAGTTTATTTTTATTTATCAAAATGAATAAATTTTGTTATTTTATATATAAATTCTAATTTTGTGCGAATTATAATTTCAAACCTGAATAAATAGAATATTTTCAGAAAAAGTGGATATTTGGTCAATCCGGTCAAACTTTGACTTTCAAATTTAAAATTTAAACATTTGAAATTTTGAATTTTATCTTTTTTAAGAAATTAGATTAAATTTAGAGAATACTTCTTTTTGTTTCGTTGAAATCCGATTTATACTGTGAAAGTTATGCTTTTTACAACATTGTATGTAAATTGATTTATTTAATAAAATTATCTATTTTAATTTATATAAATAATATTTTTATTTGTCATATTATGTTCTAATATGTGTTATATGACATGTTAGGTATATATTTTTGTTTTAAAATATTTTAAAGCAATGTTATAATTTTTCCAAAGCTCAGTGTATTTATTTTCAATTTTTGTAACCTAGTTTCTATTTTTAAGCTATTGTTCTTAATTTAATTATATTTATTTAAAATTTATTTATTTGATTTTATTCATTAATTATATTTTTTTTTTATTTATATGCATTTTCATATGTATTTAAAAATGTAAAAAGGAATTAAGAAATTTGAAAGGTTTTTGACCTTTCATATGCATGCCATTTCACATTCACTCTTACCTTTTCACACCAATCAACATATCCCTTCAATTTGCTGACCATATCTCTTTGTTTTAGCCGACTCCTTCATTGTTTCTCATGTGAAAATAAATTCCTCAAACCCTAAAAAAGTTTCGGCCATCTCCAAGAAGAAATTTTGGTAAAATTTTTCGTTCTTTTTCACTCTTTTCCTTGTTTTTGTTTTGATTTTTGTACTTGCGTTCAACCTACTGTGTTCGGCCTCCCTCCTCCAGCACCATGGCCACCTCCACCACCACTACAACTAGCCACCATCTCCTCCATTCCCCTATCCTTCCATAGCCACGGCCTCTTGGATGATGATCCGCCAAAATTATTACACAAACTCCACCTAAAACATCATAGCCGAGCTCAACCTTTGTTCCACCAATCCACCACCACTTTGGCCGACCCTTACACCACCACCACCAATCACTTTCTGATTCAATTACCTGCCACATCACCCTATGAACTCACCAGACCTGGCCATGCTCAATCATGCCTTGGCCGAACCATTTATAGCATAGGAACTCATTTGTTTGCCTTGAATTTGTGTCTACATGCACACATATCCTTATACTCCTTCACATTATGTATGGCCGACCCTTTTGTACATAACCTGATCCGAACCCACACCATAGCAGTGCATTTCCAACCTATGGCTGAGCTTAGAGTTTGTTGAATGAAAGTGCAAAAAGTTTGGCTATGTGTTGTGCATATATTTTCTAGCATTGTTTAGTAATAGTTTGGTTTGAAAATTTATGTTGTACTTTGTTTTGTTTGCTATGTGACAAGGCAATTAGCTTTGGCTCTCTCACTCTCAAATCATAGTCATGCTTTCGTTCCTTTGAAGATCTTTGTTTTGTGTATTTGGTTGTCATCTCCAGCTCGTACAAGTGAGTAATTCTCACCAGACAATTTATACTTATATAACTAGTAAACTGATCGTAATTGAATCTGTAAACCATATCATCATGTTGTAACTGCTATTTCTATGATCATAGGATGTTCACCCTTGCTTATTCTCCTATTATATCATATGTTACTGTTGTATAATGCTATTCTGTTTATTTATATTAGTTTATCACATTGTAGGTTCCCTGTAGATTAGAATCACTATGGGTTGAAATGATACATACCCGAACGGACTTTAGAATAGGGAAAAATCATTATGGGCTGAAATGATAGGCCTAAGCGATTTTTATTTATTTGCATTTACTTGGGATTGCGGGTTTGAAATGATAGAACCCGGATTTTTCCTTTGTAAATTACGGATTGAAATGATATATTATCCCTATCATTGGACTTAGAAAATTTTATACAGACCGTGGTTAAAATAGATTTTTCTAAAAAATTTAAAATATTAAAAAAATGTAAATATTATTAACTTTTGATTTAAATTTAATTAAAAATGATTGTATAAAGTGTTAGTGATTTGCTACAAGTTAAATAAGTGAAATAAATAAATGGTAGACTAGGATTTGAAATATAAGGAAATTTTGGAATTTATGATTTTGGTTATAAATGAAGTTTAAGTTAGGCAAGGAAATATGATAATTTGATTTAAATTTAAATTTAAAAATGATTTTACAAAGTGTTATTTATTTTCTATAAATTAAAAATAGTTAAATAAATAAATGTTTAAAGTTGAAATTTGAAGTATAACTTAACTTGGAAAATGTGAAAGTGTTTTAAAAATAAAAGTTAAGTTAAGAAAATAAAATGCAATTTAATTAAATTTATGAAATAGTAAACGTAATTAAAATGTTAAGTAAATGAAATTTTTCAAAATTTTACATTTATTTTATAAATGAATTATTAAAGATTTGATAATTATTTGTGAAAATTCACTTTGTAAAATCATAAATTAGGGGATATTTAAATGATTGTTTGTAAAGTGAGAAAATCTGACTTTATAAGTTAAAATGGATTTAAATAAATTTTAATTGTTTATGAAACTGTAGTGAAAGTTGGGAATTTAAATTGACAACATTCCTAAAATGCTATCATTTCTAAAGTTAAAGATATTATAGTATTTTTTAATTGCTGTAATTGTTATAAATGACCTAAATGGCTAAAATGAACTAAGGGCTATTACAGCACTTTGTAAGTGCTGTAGTTGCTGAATTTAACTAAAGCTGTCTTTGAAATCTAAAACCCATTACAGCATTAAAATGTTGTCTTATGCTAATTGAATTATTTTTTTAAAATAACTTTCCGTAGCATTTTCTAAGTGGTACGAAAGTTGAATTTTCACTGTTTTAATAAATTTAAGTGAATAAATGAATTCCGAATTGGTTATTAAATATAATAATTTCATTTTAAATGATTTGGAATATTTAATTGGTTTAAATGGAATATTTAATGGGTTTAATTGGAATATTTAATTGGTTTAATTGGAATATTTAATTAGTTTAATTGGAATATTTAAATGGTTTAAATGGAATATTTTGATTTGAAATATAAACCATTTTAAAATGTGATTTGAAATGGTATTTAAATTAAATAAAATGAATGTGGTTTTGGAAAGATAAGATATTTTGATATTTCGAAATGAATTTGAAGTGATATTGAATTTTTAAATGATATTTGATTTTTGATGTATAAAATACATGTTTGGAATTTTTACCACGGGATGTATTTAATTTATGGTTTGAAGGATCCTTAGAGGATGGGCGATCCCAAGCATCCTTTAAGTTACTGTGCATTACTATTACAGTTCACTTGAGTTGGTTTACATTATATAAGTATGTATGTCCTGACTTGAGTGTTTTGTGTTTTACTTTACGCTCTGGTCAGCCTGAGTATTTACAGCTTAGCTTTAGATTTCTTTTCTGGAGCTGGAATCATTGGAGATACTGCTTGTCTAGTTATCTATTCCCTTTCAGTTTCAGTTGTTCTATTTCAGTTCCGGTATTTATAAACTTCTACATATTAAGGATTTCTATTGTATATGTTTCAGACTGCTATTATTTAATTGTTTTGAGAGTTTGTTATAGTAGCTTCACGAACTAATATGGTATTCTAATTTTCTCTGTGAGTTATTCTGATATTTCTGTGTCTGTGATTCTGTGGTTGTATTTCATTTCCTCCAAATTTATTTACAATGCGGTTTTTTGAGCAATTCAAGTCCAGCATGTATGGATGCGAATAGCTGAAAATAATGGGTTGTTACAAGGAATGACCTCACTTGGTCTGGTATGGCTCCTGTTTTAGCCACAGCAAGCCGACTCAACAGGACTATGTAAATACCATATAGAATCATCACCAAACCATCCTACTTCGTTCTGGAATCTCCACCACGTACACAGTTGTTATATTGGTTTTCGGTATTGGCAGAGAGTATGATAATATCCGATCCCGGTCTCTTTAACAACCAAACGTTACAATAACACCACGGTCATTTCAGTTTAAATCATATCCTTCAAATCAAAATATAATATTCAGTCCATAACCATATCACTTTCGAAATCATTATTCACTTTAAATAATATTCACTTTCAGAATCGTAACACTTGCAAAATTATAACATTTTCGACCTAAATAGTTTAGATGTTGAAAATAGTGTGTGTATATATATATTAGAATAGTTATAAATTAAAATAGTTTATATATCAAAATAGTTTTTATATATATTAAAATACTTTATATAATAAAAATAATTTCCTCTAATTTCACAAATCAATCTAAATCATTTTAAACTACAACATTCAACTTAAATCAATTCCAATTTAACCATCTCAAGTTTAAAGTTCAAAGATTAAAGTTTACATATTACAACATTTACAATATAAATTTCATTTATATTTTGACATTTAACTTTAATTTATATCAAATTGGACAATATTCACTTAATCATTTAAATAACAATTTGTTTGAAATTCCAATTTATAAACCAATATTAAATATTCCATCTCACTTTTATTTAAAATTGAGAATATTCATTTAAATCACCTTTTATCAAATCAAGTTATAAATCATATCCTTCAAAACCCCAAAAATCAATAAATTTAAATCAAATTTCTACTAAATCTTATTGTTAAATGTATATTTTATATTAGATATTATTATATATATTTTCAATAAAATAAAACAATAGGAGGAATCTTAAAATTTATAATTTCAAAACTAACTTATAAATTTAAAATTCCCAAACATATAATTTTAAAAATCTAAAATTTAAACCTTTATAAAATAATATATATATATATATATATATGTCTAATATCTTAAAATCAATATTTATTAAAATCATATATATTTCTTTTCAAAACCATGGAAATTATTTCAATATATATATATATATATATAGACCGACCGTGTTTGTATATAGTTTTCTATCCTATGGTCAAGTGATACAGATATTTATCAATTCAATATCTACGGTATATCTTTTCAATGTATAATCCCAAATTCAGATAAAATGAAAATCGTTTGGGTTTATCATTTCAACACATAACAATTGTCTCCTATTATATAACATCATTCGGGTATGTATCATTTCAACGCATAGGGAATTCTATACTAAAATGGAACTTGTAGAGTGAGAACATATATGATAATAATATAACAATCAACAACATGCATATATCACCAGTGGTAAAATAAATAACAGATCATGGTGTCAGATGTCACAGGTGAACTATTGCAGATAACGGCATATCATATATGCCAAATAAATAATTAACATCTAAATCTAGCAGCATATTTCAATTGTCGTTTCAAGTGAAATCAAATTAAATAAATATAAGAATGTTAATCGTGAGAGATTGCTCACCTTTTGAGGCTAGAGATTTGACAATAAATAAGTTATGAATCCAAGCATGAATTCCAAAATAAAGCTAGATTGGCACGAATTCGACGGTCAAAATTGGTAACAAGGAATCCATGAGAACAATCAAA
Source organism: Allium cepa (assembly GCA_030765085.1). NCBI lineage: Eukaryota > Viridiplantae > Streptophyta > Magnoliopsida > Asparagales > Amaryllidaceae > Allium > Allium cepa. The sequence goes on from CM060943.1 coordinate 118,680,700, forward strand.
TTCAGCTTGATAGAAATATAATATATATATATTATTTCCTAAAAATCAATATTTAGATTTTAGACAAATATTATAAATAATATATATGCTTATATAATAAAAATCATTATTCTAGAACATATATATTTAAAAGTCAACATTAACTTTAAAACACATACAACTTAAAATCTCTCTCTCTCTTTATATATATATATATATATATTTAATGTATATACACACACACACACACTTGATAAAAAAATTCCAATATAGACTTAATTTAAAAATAGATATATACAAACAATATACAGACGCCAATATATATGCACCAGTCCATCAAAATGTATATTTTCTTAAACAGGCATACAACAGATGTAGGCAACACAATATATTTTATTTTATTCTTTTCTAAATTTGTATAAAGTAAACATATATATTACTAACATCATGACCTGCATAGTATACGAATCAACAGATGTAGACAGCACCTTATACTACACATCTACATATATAATTTGAAAAAATAAATATACATATTATATATATACTTAGCCATATCATAACTTATATGTAAAACAATATATATATATATATATATATATATATATATATATATAAACTTACAAATGTATAATACTTTGGAATCAAAATATATATGCAGGCTTGAAACCAAGCAAAAAGGAAAATATGTATGCAACTTATAAAACATATATACATTTCGATAAAAGCATGCACGGGAAAACTCAGGATATATATATACTTCAAGTAAAATATAGATATAGCTGTAATCACATGGATATATAACATATACAAAATTCCCTTTATTGCACATATACAGACAACACAATATATAATTTGAAACTAAACTTACCTATACTTACATAAACTAATACATATATAAAAACATATATATACACATAATCGTATAACATATACAAAATATATAACTTATATATCATATATCAAATATACTTTAAACAAATAAATATACGAAAATATGAAAACCAGACATACATTGGGAACTTCAAATAAATCATACTATATATATATATATATATATATATATGTCCAGACAAATACATATGCTGAACAATATATAACACGTACCACACGCCTTGTAAACACGTAATGTTATGTAAACATAAGTTAAAAATAAATATTTATAAAACAAATATATATATATATATATAACAACTTGCATCTATTCAATAGAGAGGAGGAGATAATTGTCAATTTGGGTAAGTACTCGGCAGAGAGGAAGGAGGAGGAAGGGCTGCGCTTGGTTGCTGGAAGCTTATCGGCATGGAGTGGCAGTTATTGGTGGGCGCATGGTTGCGTGGTTGCACTTGCGTGCATTTGAAGGCTGGTAAACAAGCGGGCTCGGTGCTGACAAGGCTCGGCTGAGAGGGGAAAGCTAGGTGATGGAGAATGGTGGGAAGGCTCGGGTGGTCTGTGGAGAAGGGGAGAGTGGCCGGTTGAGGGGGTGCTTGAGTTTGGCTGGCTGGTGGGGAAGGAGGAAGCATGAGAGGTCAAGGCACGGAAGATGAGAAGACGCGGGCTAGGTTGTTTATGGCGTGGTCTCGGCTAGAGGCGAGGTGTTTGCCGACGTTGCTTGGTGTTATGGACTGGGAGGCCGAAGTTAAAGGCCTTGCGTGCATGAAGGTAGGGAGGGTGGAGAACTGTTGGGCTACAGGGAAAAATATATGCTCTCATCATTTTTTCTCTTTTGAGAAGTGACGTGTCAGGTGAGAAAGACAGCCAAACTTTATATAATACATATATTTTTATTTTTCTTTCCAAGAGATGACAGACCGAAGGGAAACTAAGCAATGGAAATGGACGATCAAATAAAAGCAAACTAATGGACAAAGAATGAAACCAAAGGACAGAACGAATTATGTTGGAACTAGTGTAGAAAAGCAAAGGTCACCCTAAATTCTAAAATAATAATGGCTAATGGCTAATGGCTAGGGAATTACAAAAGCCACAAACGTGAATTCAGGCATTAGAAAAGCAAATGGCTGCTTATATTCACCTAGTAGAAAATGGAAAGACACACGAGAAAACCAAAAGCCCAGAATACAAAACTGATACGAAATTGTTCTCTTGATTTCACCATGTACCGGTGCCAAAATGTACAAATTAATACGCTATGGAGATCAGCACGACGAGATGATCAAAATGGTATACAGATATAAGCGATACGATTATCTTATCAAAAGTCGATAATTGGTACCGAAAATGCTATTAATGCGTCGAAATAAGGTAACGGAGCAATAACAGTCCAAATTTGAAGAAAGGAAATATGACATATCACTTAGAAGAAGATTTACAAATTATTGAATAAAAATATTCAGATTTGAGAAATATTTTATTATCATCTAATATTAACTGATTTAAATTTTAGATAAAATTACACAAGACAATAAACTTCCATATTATTTGATGAAAATTTACCATTTTCTATGTTTAAATACACGTATTCCAAATATTGAATTTTTATTTCAAAAATTTAATTATTTACAATTTCACAAACGTTCAGTTAATTACGTTATTAAAACCATTAAAAACATACGGGTCGTCACACTCTCCCTCACTCAAAACTTTTCGTCACCGAAAAGGAAAGAGGTAGGAGAATAGAAACAACCAGAGAGAAAAATAGATTGAATTCAAAATAAAACAATTAATTCAAAACCATATAAATTCATCAGTTTTATATTGATTAATTTTCAACAAATTTGGGTTCAAACCATTTTATTCAATTAATAACATTAATTTGTACTCATATTTGGTTGATTTTCAATTCAATCTATTTTCATTCAATTAGATTTGTTTTAGTTTATTAATATTTGTTACAAAATTTCTTTCAAATAAATTTATTTGATTTTACTCATTTATTTGATCTATTTATCTGTAAATTCAAATTTCAATTATTCTTGAGTCTATTTTTGTTTATTTTAAAAGTATTTTTCCTTTATTAGTCAATTTATTATCCAATTTATTATTTGTAAATTCCCTTAATAAGACACCATTTTTCCTATTACTTATGTATCATAGTATATACTATTAAATTACATTCCAATTACATTTAAGATTTTCAAGTTAAGTTATATTAATGTCTCTAGGTGTAATTTATCATTATACAAGTCCACCTTTTATTAAACATTTTCACTAAGCAAAGTTTTTTTTTCAATTACTTAAGGTTTTCTTGTAAAAATTTCAAATTACACATTAACATTTTGTTGAATATTTCAGGTAATTATATATGTTTATTAGAATGAAATTAGGTATTATACAAATAAAATTTTCTAATTCAATTCAAGTTGTTAAATAATTATCTTAAAATTTTGGCTTCATTTTATAATTGAAATCATCCCCTAACAAGAATTTAAGAGTTAAATTCCAATTTCACTTCAAATCATTTAGAGATAAATATATATATATATATATATATATATATATATATATTCTATATATATCAAATCAAAGCTATAATCATATACCTATATATATGTATATATCAAGCCATACTTAAGAAGTTCAAACCAAATTCATTTGCCAAAAGAAAATGTAGCAAAGAACTAATTGGTCTCTCCACTCTTAAACTCGAAAATGAATGTCGATGATGCTGCAGTTATCACCGAAATTATTTTCCAGCAATAAAGGAGAAGAGTATTGATTTAAAACTTTTAAAATTCTTTGAGAACGATTTATATTCGAAAATACTTTAAAATAATATATGCTAAAATTTTAAAACCAAATTTTCTAAAATACCGAAAATTAAATTCTCAAATTCTTAATTTAGATTCATGTCAATTCCAAATCAATTTATAACCCATGGTTTATAATTTCATTTATTTATATCATGTTGTAATAGTCAATGGTTTACAAAAAAATAAATGATAATCAAATATTTTTATTTCAAACAACTAATTCATTTAGCTATTTATTTTCAGAAAATTTATACTTATACATATAATATAATCATACAAAATTTATTTTATTTACCAAATTTGAAAGCAATATTATGTCAGTTTGTTATGTTCAAGTGTTTCGAAATTCCTATGGATAACGTTGATCAGACTAATCGATTGAAAACCCAAATCAACATTAATAACCCAAAAAACACAATATATAAAACATTTTTTATATTAATTTCAAATACACTCCCTCACTTGATGGTTCCAAGATGAATGTCAAAACTAGGATAGAGATCCAAATTAGAGGAACCCAAATTAAAGAGAATTCTAGCTAGAAGATAGGCTCGAAACAAAGATAATGTGATTAAATAACAAAATAGAAAGATGGATAGACCTATACAAATCGCGAGCTACCTTAACCAGGTCAGCCGTGATTTCAAAAATAAGATCGGTGTAGAATTCTGAGGAAATCGACATCCGATCACAAGAGAATAGAATTTGGATATAACAAGAGATAACAACATCTAAACCGAGGATACAGAAATCTTCGGTAAATCAATGCCTATTGTAATGGAGTTTCACCCCTTTACAAATCATTCTAGGAGTGGCGGGACCGCCGATTCAGTATAGAAATCAACAGGAGTGGAGATATGGGATACTCCAAGAATCAAAAGAACACGAATAGGAAGACATGGATGGATTTCAAAACAAAGGGGAACGTTCCAAAGTTCAAAGGAAATCCGAATCAAAAAAGGAGAGAACTCAAGCTCGAAAGAAGGTGATTCCGTAATTAAATTTACTCTATATGCTAACTTTGCTTAAAATTGGAGCTCTGATACCAGCTATAATGACCCGATATTTCAAACCATTCACATCCATACATGTCAGACTTGAATTGCTAAAAATATCATATTTCTAATTTATATTTGGCAAAACTCAGCATATACAGTAAATAGATCAATAACAGAATCACAGACATATAGTAATAACAATAAGCAGCGGAATAGTTAGATAGTAGTTCATGAAGCTATTATATAAATGTCAGAGTTTGAAATAAAATAAAATAGAATATCTCAAATAAAATGAATTATCGAATACAAACAGATGACATCTCTAAACAAATCAACTGGAAAAGCTGAATAGATAAGACAGATCTTCAATCAAAGCTCCAATCTCCAAAGGTGAGACTCAAATGCTGTGACACTCAGTTTGACCCGAGCATAAAGCAAAATACAAAACATTCAAGTCAGGATTAACATTCTTATATCAATAAATCCAACTCAAGTGAAATATCAACTGAAACACAAGTACTCAAAGGATGTTTGAGATACCCATCCTCTGAGAATCCATGGAACTATCTACTATGTAGTAATATACGCTATTATAATATGTCTATAGTAAAGTAAAGGTATTAAAATAGCGTTAATGCGTTACCCATATCCCCATTAACACATTTTATGTAATGTTGTAATCTATACAAATACTGTAAATTCCACTAGCGAGTGGGCTATCAGGAAGCACTCAATAAGTACGACGCAAAACAAACTCGTAGAAGGCACGATATGGCATGTGACACGGCACGCGAGGCAATGCCAGGGTAGATATACCGTTTGCGAATCTGGACTGATGGTAACACATAGCAGCTACTACCACCCACCTCGTGACACACTCCCAAACCAAATGTGCACCCAGTCAAATCACAAAAGCAATATAATGGTATCGAAGAAATGTGTCCGATGGGAGGAATGACCTCACTTGGCACGACATGGCTCCTGTTTTAGCCACATCAAGCTGACTAATAGGGGTCAGGCTACGTAAATACCGTATAGAATCGTCACCAAACCATCCTACTTCGTTCTGGAATCTCCACCACGTACATAGTTGTTAATGTGGTTTTCGGTATTGGTAGAGAGTATGATAATATCCGATCCCGGTCCCTTTATAACCAAACGTTATTATAACGCTGCGGTCGTTTCAGTTTGAAATATATCCTTCAAATCAAAATATCATATTCATTTCGAAACCATATCACTTTTGAAATCATTATTCACTTTAAATAATATTCACTTTCAGAACTGTAACACTTTCAAAATTATAGCACTTTCAACCTAAACAGTTTAGATGTTGAAAATAGTATATATATTAGAATAGTTATAAATTAAAATAGTTTATATATTAAAATAATTTATATATCAAAATAGTTTATATATATGTTAAAATACTTTATATAACAAAAATAGTTTCCTCCAATTTAACAAATCAATCGAAATCATTTTAAATTCCAACATTCAATTTAAATCAATTCCCGTTTAACCATCTCAAGTTTAAAGTTCAAAGATATAAGTTTAAATATTCAAATATTTACGATATAAATTTCATTTATATTTCAACATTTAACATTAATTTATTTCAAATTGGACAATATTCACTTAATCGTTTAAATAACAATTTGTTTGAAATTCCAATTTATAAATCAATATTAAATATTCCATCTCAGTTTTATTTAAAGTTGAGAATATTCATTTAAATCACCTTTTATCAAATCAAGTTATAAATCATATCCGTCAAAACCCCAAAAATCAATAATTTAAATCGAATTTCTATTAAATCTTATTATTAAATGTATATTTTATATTAAATATTATTATATATATTTTCATGAAAATAAAACTATAGGAGGAATCTTAAAATTTATAATTTCAAAACTAACTTATAAATTTTAAATTCCCAAATATATAATTTTAAAAATCTAAAATTTAAACCTTTATAAAATAACATATATATATATAATATTTTAAAATCAATATTACTTAAATCATATTTATTTCTTTTCAAAACATTGGAAATCATTTCGATATATATATATATATATATATATATATATATATATATATATATATATATATAGACTGACGGTGCCTGTGTATATTTTTCTATCCTATGGTCAAGTGATACGGATATTTATCATTTCAATCCGCAATTTAAATAGCTATGGGTATATATCTTTTCAACCCGTAATCCCAAATTCGGATAAAATGAAAATCACTTGGGATTATCATTTCAACCTATAACGATTTTCTCCTATTCTACAAGATCGTTCGGGTATGTACCATTTCAACCCATAGGGAATTCTATATTAACATGGAACTTGCAGAGTGAGAACATATATGATAATAATATAACAATCAGCAACATGCATATATCATCGGTGATAAAATAAATAACAGATCATGGTGTCAAATGTCACAGATGAACAGTTACAGATAATGGCATATCATGTATGGCAAATAAATAATTAACAGTTAAATCTAGCAGCATATTTCAATTATCGTTTTAAGTGAAATCAAATTCAATAAATATAAGAATATTAATCGTGAGTGATTGCTCACCTTTTGAGGCTAGATATTCGACAAGAAATGAGTCATGAATCCAAGCACGAATTCCAAAGTAAATCTAGATTGGCATGAATTCGACTGTCAAAGCTGATAACAAGGAATCAATGAGAATAATCAAATCATCTTGATAGGGACATAATATATATATATATATAGACACACGTATATTATTTCCTATAAATCAATCTTCAGATTTCAAACAAATATTATAAATAATATAAATGAGTATATAATAAAAATCATTATTCTTAAACATATATATTTAAAAATTCATGCTAAATTAAAAACACCTAAAACTTAAAATTTATATATATGTGTATGTGTGTGTGTATATATATATATATATATATATATATATTTATTTAAGCAATATTTATGTATATAGACACTTGATAAAATATTTCCAATATAGACTTACTTTATAAATAGATATATAAGTAATATACAGACGCCAATATATTTATACCAGCACATCAAAATATATATTTTCTTAAATAGTCATTTAATAGATGCATGCAACATAATATATTTTATTTTATTCTTTTCTAAATATATTTAAAGTAAACATATATATCACTAACATTATGACCTACATAGTATACGAATAAACAGATGTAGGCAACACCTTATACTACACATCTACATATATAATTTGAAATAGATAAATACACACACACACACACACTCAACCATATCATAACTTATATATATAACTATATATAACTATATGTGTGTATATATATATACACACAAACTTACTTACATATAATACTTTGGAATCACAAAATATATGCAGGCTTGAAACTAAGCAAAAAGGAAAATATGTGTGCAACTTATAAAACATATATACTTTTCGATAAAAGCATGCATAGAAAAATTGTAGGATATATATACTTTACGTGAAATATAGATATAGCTGTAATCACATAGATATATAACATATATAAAATTTCCTGTAATGCACATATACAGACAACACAATATATAATTTGAAACCAAACTTACCTATACTTACATAAACTAATACATATATAAAATCATATATATACATAATCCTAAAACATATACAAAATATATAACTTATATATCATATGTCAGATATATTATAAACAAATAAATATATGAATGAAAACCAAATATACATTGGGAGCTTCAAATAAATCATACTATATATATATATATATATATATATATGCAAATAAATGCATATGCTGACTAATATATAACACATGCCACACGCCTTGTAAACACGTTATATTATATAAACACAAGTTAAAAATAAGTATTTATGAAACAAATATATATATTTAACAACTTACATCAATTCAACAGAGAAGAGGAGATGATTGTCAGTTTGGGCGGGTGAATGTCTCAGTAGAGGGGAAGGAGAAGGAAGGGGTGCGCTCGGTTGCTGGAAGATTGTCGGCATGGAGTGGCGTTTATTGATGGGCGCATGGTTGCGTGGCTGCACTTGCATGCGTTTGAAGGCTGGAAAACAAGTGGGCTTGGTGTTGACAAGGCTCGGCTGAGAGGGTAATGCTAGGTGATGGAGCATGGTGGCAAGGCTCGGGTGGTATATGGAGAAGGGGAGAGTGGCCAGTTGAGAGGATGCTTGAGTTTGGCTGGCCGGCGGGGAAGATGAAGCACGAGAGGCCGAGGCACGGAAGATGAGAAGACGCGGGATAGGTTGTTTGTGGCGTGGTCTCGGCTAGAGGTGAGGTGGCTGCCGACATTGCTTGGTGTCATGGAGTGGGAGGCCGAAGTTGAAGGCCCTGTGTGCATTAAGGTAGGGAGGGTGGAGAACGGTTGGGCTACAGGGAAAAATATAGGCTCTCATCATTTTTGTTTTTTGGAGAAGTGACGTGTTAGGTGAGAAAGATAAGAAAACTTTATATAATACATATATTTTTATTTTTCTTTCCAAGAGATGACAGACCGAAGGGAAACTAAGCAATGGAAATGGACCATCAGATAAAAGCAGACCAGTGGGTGGAGAATGAAATGAAGGGACATAACGAATTATCTTGGAACCAGTGTGGAAAAGCAAAGGTCATCCTAAATTCTAAAATAATAATGGCTAGTACCTAGAGAATTACAAAAGCCACAAACGTGAATTCAAGCATTAAAAAAAGCAAATGGCTGCTTATATTCACCCGGTACAAAATGGAAACACACACAAGAAAACCAAAAGCCCAAAATTCGAAACCGATGCGAAATCATTCTTTTGATTTCGCCATGTACCGAGCACCAAATTGCCAAACGAATATGCTGCGGACATAAGCACGACGAGACGATCAAAACGGTATACAGATATCAGTGATATGATTATCTTATCAAAAGTCGATAATCAGTACCGCAAATGCTGCTAATACGCCGAAATTAAGGTAAACGGAGCAATAGCGGTCCAAATTCAAAGAAACGAAATATGATGTCTCACTCCGAAGATGATTTACAAATTTATTGAATAAAAATATTCGGGTTTGACAAATATTTTATTATTATCTAATGTTAACTGATTTAAATTTTAGATAAAATTACACAAGAAAATAAACTTCCATGTTATCTGATGAAAATTTACCATTTGCTATGTTCAGATAGACGTATTCCAAATATCGAATTTTTATTTCAAAATTTTAATTATTTAAAATTTCACAAAAATTCAGTTAATTATGTTATTAAAACCACTAAAAAATTACGGGTTGTTACAAGCGCAATTTTGTGGTCCGGATCATTTTCATTGGATGTACCCATTCGAAAGATTCATGAAAACACTTAAAGATTATGTGAGGAATTATGCACGACCTTAAGGGTGTATTGCAGAATCATATCTTGCAGAAGAGTTAATGAGATTTTTTTACTGAATTTCTAAAAAAGTAAGTACAAATGGAGGAGATACAAGTTCGAAATGATGATTATGAGAACAATATGATACTCAAAGAACGTCCAATTTTGAAGCCGAAGACAATTAAATTGTCATCTACTGAAAAAGATATTGCTCATTTGGCCGTGTTAATGATTATGGCTGTGGTGGAACCATATTTAGAGTAAGTACATATTATATTTTGATACTGTTTTTTAGTGATATTACATCATTAAATATTACTTAACAAATTTTTTTGAAAACTAGTATGCATTTGGGGGAGTTAAAAAATTTAGATGAGCGCATGGAAAAAAAAATGCAACGTTGCTTTGGAAAAAACATACAAATAATTTCTTCGATTAGATTAAAAAGAAGGTTAGTTTAATTTTAATTTACCCTTTCATTGGCAAGAATTCATTTTTTTCAAAATTTATGTACACTGAATTTTTCGCAGCTACCTATTCACGCAAGGAATGATGAAATGTTAAAATGGATTGCATTTGGTCCGAGTTGTAGTGCATTGTCCTATAAGGGTGCGTAATTAATGGACAACGTTTTCACACAAAAGAAGTCAAGAGGGAAACTCAAATTATGGGATGACTTATGATGTGGCTATTATGTGTAGGGGAAGTGCAAAAGATATTTCTCAAAGAGTTGATGTGGTCACTTATTATGGGATTGTGACTGACATAATCTTGCTAAACTATCATGTTTTTTATATTCCCTATTTAAGTGTCATTGAACAAATATAGGAAATGGGGTGAAAGTCGAAGACAGATTCACTCTTGTCAATTTACATCAAAATCAAGCTTTATTTGTAAAAGATCCATATATTCTTGCATCTCAAGCGAAACAAGTTTTTTTATTCAAGAGAGAATGATCATTCTGACGGGTATGTTGTAATGAAGGCACCGCCAAGAGGTTTTCATGAATTAGAGACAGATGATCATGTTGTGGAAGTTAGCTTTGTTAGGACAGATTATGAAGAAACTGATATGGATATTGATTTCATGGAGAATATTAGTTATGTTAGAGAAGATTGTGAAGGCATATTTGAGTAGATTTTCAATGCTATTTGCTTGTGATGCTTGTTATGAGTGTTTGGCTTGTTTATTCTTATTATGAGTAGATTCTCAACTTCTCTAACTCTTTATTAAGTTGATTTTCTGCTCATTTTGAATTTGCTAAGATGTAACAGATGTTGCTTGTTCAGTTTATGCTTTTTTGTTAATATATAGTTATGACACTGAAACCTGATTTTACTTAACTTGCACTTTCCCTTCAAGTATCATTGCTAGTAATCTTATTGGTTGATTAGGTTCGTTTTTTCTTTCCGTTTTTTTCGAATGTAAATATTAATTTATTGATTTGTATTCAGTGGATTAGAATCACAAATATAACTAATATTGCTCATTCGCATAAGATGTTTTATTTCTGCCTTCTTAATAATAGTTGATTGGTAATTTTCTGTCTTACTTTTTAGTTGTGAGCTATCAATTTGTTTATTGATTGCTACTTTGTTTTAACATGAAGGTATATGCTTTGTTGATTTCGGTATCAAGATAAATGAAATAGTAGAAATAAAGATAGAATAAACTACTTATAAATTTGATAATTATGGTAAATATAATTATAAAATATTTCATTTTATTTGTTAATTTGATACCTTAAATATCTTTGCATGACACATAAATGTAAGTGCAACTCTTTCAATAATTTTTTAAAAGTCACTAGACCAAGTATTTGAAATATTGTGATAACAATAAATGTTTGATATTTTAAATTCTTTACTTTAAATTGTTAAAATTTACCGACATGCTAGTGTATAACTACTTGGATTCAATTTTGCTTCTTTTAGTTGTATTCACCATTGTTTTTGCAAGTTGTTGTGTTGAATTATGCATGGATTTCGTAAGACAGACTTTTTTCCTTCATAACATATAATTAGCCCACACAAATTTACCCATTGATACCTTAGTGTTTATGATGTGCATCAACTAAAGTCATATTGTGGATTGAAGGCTAAAAGACTCTAGATTTAAGTTTTTTTTATGCTCATTGTTGATGATTGATGTGCACGTAAATATGCATATTTTTACCACCATATTTATTCTATTTAAATTAAATAAATGATCATATTGGGTATTTTAACTTGTTTTAACCAAAATTCATACTAATTCCAAATTTTCACATATTCATCTTCATATAGGGGCAAAACAGTCATTTAAGTGCATATATGTCTTTGAGAAAAATTGATTGGAAATTTATATATACTTTTGTAGGAAAATGGTCTCAAATAGGAGTGGTTTCATGAAGGAATATGCATGCACAAAGAATATAGAGGAATGAAGATGGAAATAATTCAAAGTGAAGAACATGGAGGACCCCACCTACCCACCTACCTTAATGTACAAATTAAAGGCTAAAGCACATGCTTATGGAGTTAATGGTTTCATGTACACTTAATGGGGGATTAAGACATGTTAATGGTTACTTGGCCTCCACACTTCCTAAGGGGCATTTTGGGAATTCCCCAAAAATATGAATTAGGGTTTCATACATGTATAAATACCCATATGTTTCATGTAGCATCCTACCTCTTCTATAGTCTCTCTTAGGCCTCCTTCTATTTAGTTTAGTTTAGATCAAAAATAAAATGAACGCTCCTCTTTTTCTTTTCATGGCAACTTAGACATTTTTATTTTATGCAATCTTTTTTATTTTATGCAATTTAATAAATGCTCTTTTCTTTTCATGTTCATTTACTTTCATGTTGTAGTGTAGATCTCTTCTCTTTATGCAAGTAGAATAATTTTTCCTTTCATTTTGCTCTCTTTTCCCTCTTCTTTTTATTCAATGTTGTTAGCTACATTTGTTAATAAAATGACAAATATGATAAGCTAAACCCCTTCAATTTAGGGGTAATGAAGCTCTCTAATTAATGTAGCTTCAACATTTTGTTAATTCATGCTCTCTTTTTGTGCTTAATGATGATGATAGAAGTGGTTTTATTTGTTGTTTTTGCTTTGAATTTGATAGTCTATATTGTTGACACCAAATAGGCTATGCTTAAAAAATCACTAACACAAATGTCTCTTCATCAATATATGATTATGGCATAAGAAAGTGATTTGAAATTAAAATTTGATGGTTTATGTTTCTAATCAATAGTTAATAACCCATACTTAAAATAGATTTCATTCTCATTTTCTTTGTCAATTTTCATGAAAGTTAGTAAGTGTTTTAAGGGGTGTGTTATAGTTTGATGGCTTATGTTGGCTAATCAATAGCTCAAATATGTCATACTTATAATAAACACATCAATTAAAACACTAATGACCATAAAAGAGAGATCATAATTTCATGTGTTGAATTACATGATCTAGAGAGTGGATTTATTCTCTAAATTGACATTTAACTCTCATATTTGCATTTCTTTTCTTTTTGTCAGTTAGTTCATTTTCTCATTTTCTAGCTTAAATACACTCTCTACTTTGGTATAATTTGATTGAGTAGGAAATTTTAAAATCATCAATTCCCTGCGGATCGACCCATATTCGCCGCGTGCTACATTCGTACACCGTGCGCTTGCGGTTATTTTTAATTTAAATTCGTTCGATGGTTTTCTAAACCGATAGAATTTCCGTTGACGAACAAGTTTTTGGCGCCATTGATGGGGAATTTTTTGATTTTATTTTCTATTCTTCGAATTATTTTCTTTTGATTATATTGTGTGTATGTTTTGTGTGTTGAGTGCATTTTAAAATTAAAAAAAAAATTTGTTGTGTGTGTTTGATTTTTGCTTGTATTTGTTTGTGTGTTTGTAGATTTTCATTTTGCATTTCTACTTCTATTAAAAAAAATACAAAAATTCAAAACAAAAACAGAAATATTATATTTCTTCCTCATTTACATATTTCATTTGTTTATAGATTTTCCCCTCTCTGTGTTTTTCTTGTTTTTTGTTCCTTTTCTTGTGTATTTCTCCTCTCTGTTCCTCTGTTGTGCACATCTGTGCACATACTAGTGCAGACGGCAGCTACCCACCTTCTTGCAACCACCATCTTGCTTCAACACTTCACTCCAGTCAACAGTGCTCAACTCCCCTTTACATTACACAGTACAGTCACCACCACAACAACAAGCACACCTCCTTCTACCATACAGACAATTCCTTCTTCATTCATTCAACCTACTCACACATCTCCTTTACCCAAAGCCACTGCAAACACACTTCTGTTCCACCCACCACACCTTTCCAACCCCATAAGAACCACTTCTTCGCTCCAACATTACAACCATAAACTGCTTCCATAGCACTTTAGTCATCTCCACTGATCACTACAGCCACTCCCCTTCACCATCTCTGTTAACCTCAATTTCCCCAATCACTACCCTGAACAGACTGCTATAACACACAAACCACCCATCCTCTTCACCGACCACAGCGCATTTCAACGACAAGCCCACTAGTCCTTACAAATTTGCAGTACATTTGCAAACACCTGCAGTTTCATTCTCCTCGACACAAAGTTCTTCAGTCATCGCAACAACTCCATCATCCAAACCAACCTCTTTGCCAAATTCCTGCACTTCCTCTTCCTTTGTCACTCCCCATACCCCCTGACCATCCACCCATACAACATTGCATCTCTCAAACAACAGCGAACTTCATTTCACCACATACCATCACAACCTTGCACTGCTCAACCACCACATTCCCTCAACCAACTTAACTGCCACATCAGTTCCATCTCCACTTCCCACATTTCTACACATCCAACACTTTAAACAAACAAAATTCTCATCTACCCACTTTTTGCTTCACTGGCCTCACGCTACAGACACTACACAGTTTAAACCACATCCATCAATTCACCATCTCCATACAACATCACACAACCCACCACTGTGATCAACAAACCACTGCTACCAATCCTAACCACCCTCTGATCAACATTGTCCATCCACTACATACATTAAACAATTACCTACATCCACTGTTGTATGCTTCTGACTACATTTCCTCCTCTGTGCACTTCAATCCTTCTTGCCAGATACTCATCCTCTTCACCAGTGCCTGACAGCAGTGCATACTCATCACTGTTCACCAGTCCATACATAACACTGTCAACATAATCTCCTTGTGCCAGAAATCATCACTAGTTCGAAAAGTTCACGCAACTGTCATCTCTTCAAACTATCAAATAATAAGTTCCCACTGTTGGACACCATTCACCTTACCCTTCACCGCTTTTCACCTTACAACCAGTTATCCCCTCCTCTCCTCTATGCTTCTGTGCACATACACAAACACTTCAATACTACATCTCATTCAACCAAGCTACTGCGACCATCCATCTGCCTGTCCAACAACATCGCTACACATTACCATTCCTGTCAACAATCCATTCTCATATTTCTAACTGTTAACTGGCAATTGACAACCAATTCAAAACTCTATAAACATCTCATTGTTAACTGGCAGCAGTGCTTGTCGTCAGTTCATTTGCTTCCACAAAAATTCACAACCACCTCTACATTTCCCTCTACAACCACCGTGACCATACTTGCCACTGCCTAGCACTTCTACTCACTGTTAAGGCTGCAAATTCGCCAGCTTATCCTTTCCCAATATCCTCCTGCACAACACTACAAACCAACAACCTATCCCCTAGCACCCTTCGCCACTTTGCCAATTCGCGCTTCACCATTCAACCACTCGCGAGAATCCCCAATTGAACCCACTTCCTCACCCCAAATCGCCGTGGCTAGAATCCCATCGCAAACATCTGTCCGGTTGTGAAAATGGAGTTTAGAGAATCGAGTTTGAATTCACGATTGTGAAATTTGTGCAAAGTGGAATTTTTTTTAAAGGATTGAAAACGAATTTTTTTTTCTTTTCTGGCATTGCTTTTGTTTTGAACGGAAAAAAAGGGGGAGTGAGTCTTCGTTTATTACTGTGGGGAGATGGGTTTGTTTTGTTTTGCATAGTGGGCCTTTTGAGGTGTGGGTGTAGGCCGTAAATAAAGTTTTTTTATTTTGCCTTCTTTGCTTTGTTTTAAGTTACAATTATTTAGTGAATTTAATTTTGGAAAGTTGTTTGTTTTTGGTTTCAAATTTTTTTAGCTTCTTTCTGTCCAAAAAAAAAATTTAAGTTTCCTTTCAAAAAAAAAAGTTGTATATATCTTGCTTTACTTCAGGTTGCCAAAGCAGAATTATAGAAAGAGCAGAAGTGCTTGTTAAATAAATTGCTTGATTTGAAGTGCTTGCCAAAAAAAAATAACTGCTTGCTTGCTTATAAAATTTTATGTTTTAGTTGTCTTGCATTGTTGTTTGCTTGCATTTTAAGAAAAAAAATCAAAATCAAAAGAAAAAACAAAAACAAAATTTCATTCTAGTTGCACTGTTAATACACATTTTATTTCAGCTTTGCATTTCATCTTAGAATTTGATTAAATAATAAATCACTTAATTGTATATTGACAGTTGTCTTCTTTGAACAATTTAATTTCTTGGTGTCTAGGCTACGGCAGATTAATAACCATTTATAAATATTACGGTGATTCGTAAATATTATAGTGGTTGTTTCTCTGAAGGTACTTAAACCTTCGGCTGCATTGCTACGGTGATTCGTGGTGCACCGATAACCCCTGCCCGTTAACAGGCTGAGAAATATTTTTGTTGATTTAAGACAGTGCGTGACTATACAATTTTGTGTTAACTTAGGATAAATCATTGTAATTAACCCTTGCATTCATTTAGTTGCATTAGTTCATGCATATTTAAAAAAAAATCCAAAATCCAAAACTAAGAAAATTGTAAATATTCCTTTTTCTTTGAAATTTTTAAATCCTTTTCTTTGAAATTTCAAAAAAATCCAAAAAAATTTAGAAAAATCAAAATTCAACAAAAAAAAATTGAAAAATAAAAACAAAATAAAAATCGATTTTCCTTTTTAAAAATAAATTTTCTTTGTAAATATTTTCCGTTTATGAAAAAAAACCAAAAAACATTCTTTAAAATGTCTGAATTTCCATATTCACTTGAATTTTACGGTAGTTGTGAAAATCAATATAATCCATACGATTTCAGTCCAAATTCGTATGGATATTTTAACAACAACTGTTGTGTAAATAGTTCAAATTTCGAACAACAAAATTTTCAAAACGATGACCAACCTTCGACTCTTGAAAGTAGCATTGAAATGATTTCATCTTTACTCGAACTTTCTACACGACAAAATCAAGAGATAAATGATTTATGTAATTCTTATTTGTGTAATAACTCGAGTCAAGGATTTCAAAATTTGAATTCAATTCACAATTCAAACGATTACGATTATAACCCATGCCAATTTAATTTCGAACTCCAAAATGAATTTCAAACTCAACATGAAAATGGAAACAACTTTTCAAATGAATTTGGCAATGGGAATAATCTTAACCATGTTATGAGTGAAAATTTTTGTTCTCAACAAATCCAAATCGAAAATTCTCAATTTAATAACTACAAATTGGATTTTGTTGAACAAATGAATGAAATTTACGATGATCACAGGGATTTGTTGTTTGAAACTTATATGAAACAACGTGAACAACAAAATCAAATCTCAACGTGTGATGAGTCAAGTGATAATCCACCTTTTACCCAAATCGACGATTTTCAAATAACAACTTTCGAATTTGATAATGATCCTCTTAATGAATTTGTTGAAAACAATGTAATTAAGTTGGATTTCAATTCTTTTGAGGGTGTGCAACCAAATGTAAAATTCGATCTTTCTTTTCTCGATTTCGAAAATTTGAATACAACAACTTTAGATTTTGAACTTGAGATACGCAATGAAGTTGTTGATAATCCAACAAAAGGAAGACGAATTTAATGAACATGAATTTTTTGGACTTTTGGACGATGAGTTGTTAAATTCCGACGGGAAAGATTTAAATCACCACTTTGATTTTGAAATCAATAATTATGAAATTGATGATAAACTTGAATTTGGTGAAAATAAATTTCAAACAATTGTTTTATCAACCCCGAAAATCATTGAAAAAAAAACAACTCATTCAATTTTTTATAAAACAGAATTCGTTTTTCCAAATCGACAATCAACTTCAAAATCTTCTACGATTTGGTTTTTCAAGCTTAAGCTTTGTCTCGCACACTTGACGAGACAAATGAATCGGTTTTTGGAAGACCGTTTCATTTACTTTTTGACGATATACTTTCTGATCTCGTGTAAATACCGTTCGTTTTCATGTAAATAATAATAAACATCCCTTTCACTTGGGTTGACTATGGGGGCATAGTCAAGTGTGGGGGGGAGACTCATCTTCATTTTTTTTCATGGTTTATTTTTGCTTTAAAATCAAAAAAAAATTAAAAAAAAATCCCAAAAACAAATTTTCTTTTGATTTATTTTTGAAAGAAACACTATAAGATAAATATATGGCTTTGGTTTATTAAATTGAAATTTTTGAAAATTTACCGGTCTAAACAAAAATAAAAATGAAGTTTGATTACAAATAATAATGGTTTAACTAGTATAGAGGAAGATTCATATGTGTTAATTATGAAGTACATCCTAATTGAAAATCTTTGTTTTAAAAAGTGGTTGATTTAAAGTAACATTTTTTTTGTCTTCTAAGTTAAATGGTGCTAAGATGATTTTGCAAAACTCCCTCTCAAAAAAACAAAAAACAAAAAATAATAACATACAAGTATTCACTCTCATTTAAAAGTGCTCACGGTTATGCATGGGTGATTACTTGGAATTTTTGATTATGTGAGTTCATACTCATTTAAAAGTCCTCACGGTTATGATGTATGGAACACATGTAAAAAAAAGATTTAATAAAAACCACCTACGGTCGATAGTGTATGTATGAAATTGTGTGCACTCGCCATGCTCTGTACTCCCCTCACATAAGCCTGAAAGGCAGTGCATGGGTGGTATATCTGGCCTCAGTTTATCTGAGCTAGGTGTGTAATTTTTCTTGCAAATAATGAGAGAGCAAGCAATTAAAATCCTAGCACTATTTTTAATTATTTGATTTGATTTGTTATTGAGAAGAAATGAAAACACCATTTTGATAAACTATGATAATCAATTAAGGATCCATTTTATAATTACACTTTGTTACCAACCGAAACAGCAAGTTAAACTATTGTCTATTTGTTATGATAACTTGATTTTTGTTGGAAATTTGACAAGTAAATGACTTAAATTTTCAAGATAATGACCAAAACCAATATTTAACTTATTTGAGTCGATTTAAAAATAAATCCTTAATTTTGTAAATATTTCAAAAACTTGCATTCATCTCTTTGTAAATAAATCTTGCATTTTATAAATATTTTCATCCTGCATTTGGATTTTGTGGGTAGTATTCACTGAAAACCCTCACGAGACAACACTCGTCCTTCTGGAGACACCTAGAGGTTTAACGGCTTGTTGCATACGCTCAATGCAATCGTGCTCCCTATGAAAACGGATTTATCTTAGTTTTTCTTTATTCGAGGACGAATAAGAAGATAAGTGTGGAGATATTTGATGTGCACGTAAATGTGCATATTTTTACCACCATATTTATTCTATTTAAAATAAATAAATGATCATATTAGGTATTTTAACTTGTTATAACCAAAATTCATATTAATTCCAAATTTTCACATATTCATCTTCATATAGGGGCAAAACGGTCATTTAAGTGCATTTATTTCTTTGAGAAAAATTGATTGGAAATTTATATATACTTTTGTACGAAAATGGTCTCAAATAGGAGTGGTTTCATGAAGGAATGTGCATGCACAAAGAATATAAAGGAATGAAGATGGAAATAATTCAAAGTGAAGAACATGGAGGACCCCACCTACCCACCTACCTTAATGTACAAATTAAAGGCTAATGCACATGCTTATGGAATTAATGGTTTCATGTACACTTAATGGCGGATTAAGACATGTTAATGGTTACTTGGCCTCCACACTTCCTAAGGGGCATTTTGGGCATTCCCCAAAAATATGAATTAGGGTTTCATACATTTATAAATACCCATATGTTTCATGTAGCATCATATCTCTTCTTTAGTCTCTCTTAGGCCTCCTTCTCTTTAGTTTAGTTTAGATCAAAAATAAAATGAAAGCTCCTCATTTTCTTTTCATGGCTACTTAGACATTTTTATTTTATGCAATCTTTTTTATTTTATGCAATTTAATACATGCTCTTTTCTTTTCATGTTCATTTACTTTCATGTTGTAGTGTAGATCTCCTCTCTTTTATGCAAGTAGAATAATTTTTCCTTTCATTTTGATCTCTTTTCCCTCTTCTTTTTATTCAATGTTATTAGTTACATTTGTTAATAACATGACAAATATGAGAAGCTAAACCCCTTCAATTTAGGGGTAATGAAGCTCTCTAATTAATGTAGCTTCAACATTTTGTTAATTCATGCTCTCTTTTTGTGCTTAATGATGATGATAGAAGTGGTTTTATTTGTTGTTTTTGCTTTGAATTTGATAGTCTATATTGTTGACACCAAATAGGCTATGCTTAAACAATCGCTAACACAAATGTCTCTTCATCAATATATGATTATGGCATAAGAAAGTGATTTGAAATTAAAATTTGATGGTCTATGTTTCTAATCAATAGTTAATAGGTCATACTTAAAATAGATTTCATTCTCATTTTCTTTGTCAATTTTCATGAAAGTTAGTAAGTGTTTTAAGGGGTATGTTATAGTTTGATGGCTTATGTTGGCTAATCAATAGCTCAAATATGTCATACTTGTAATAAACACATCAATTAAAACACTAATGACCATAAAAGAGAGATCATGATTTCATGCGTTGAATTACATGATCTAGAGAGTGGATTTATTCTCTAAATTGACATTTAACTCTCATATTTGCATTTCTTTTCTTTTTGTCAGTTAGTTCATTTTCTCATTTTCTAGCTTAAATACACTCTCGACTTTGGTATAATTTGATTGAGTAGGAAATTTTAAAATCATCAATTCCCTACGGATCGATCCGTATTCGCCGCATGCTACATTCGTATACTGTGTGCTTGCGATTATTTTTAATTTAAATTCATTTGACGGTTTTCTAAACTGATAGAATTTCCGTCGACGAACAATGATGTCCCAGACTCCAAGGGATATCTGTCCGAGGCATATGTCAAAATGATTTTTTTTATAGAGATGAACTAAACAAGTGCCAAGTTAATAGATTAACCTAAATTTACAGGTCATATGGAAAGGGATTTCTAGTTACTTAAAGGAGAACAAATGAAAATACTAAAAAAGTAAACTCACAAACTAATGGAGAACACAAAAAAATTGTATAAAAAGTAACTTTAGAAATTACCCATATTGAAAACAGTTAAAAAAGAGAACTTGTAAAGAATCTGATATTTATTTCTTCCTCAATCTCTAGTTGATCATCATTTTCTGTTAAAGTAGAATGTACAAAATATTCTAAAATCTTTTTTCTAACCTGTTGAGACTTTTTCTATCTGTTGACACTTTTTTGAAATATTTTCAAATTGTCAAATTTATAGTAGTTAAAAAATATTCTCAGTGACTTCTGTTACCTTACCTTGTAAAACTTATATATTGACGTGAATATATTTTTCAATTCACTGCTTACTAATGAAGCTAAAATTACTAATCTACGGTCATTTAGGGTGATGTGGTAATCTTCTTTCCTAGCATTAGCTAAGTATTCTTGCTATTTTATCTCTGTTCATGGATTTTTGGATGAAGATTAGTAGTTATTTTGTAACAACCCGCATATTTATCGATTATATATTTAAATATTTTATTTAAATATTTCACCGTTCATCGGATTTTGGTCCGAAAACCTACTTTTTGCATACGGTCGAATTAGGACTCGAGACCACTCCCATTGAGTTTAAAATGCTGTTTAAGACCTTTTTGAGTATAAGCTTCGATATGTTTGGAGAAAGTTGATTTTTGCTACTTTTTCCCGCTTAGGGCTTTGGTTGGGCTGAGCCAATTAACCACTTAACTCAGTTCCAACACTCTCCTCTTCATTCACTTCTCTTCTATTTTCCTAACACTCAAGCTCAAGCAAAAATGGAGGAAGAGAATGGGAAATAGAAATTCCTAAGCCCTAGCTTGCTTTACAAATCCAACTTCTTGCTCCAAAATCAAAGAGAACCCATTGGTAAGCATCTCCTTCTTCTTCTCCAACTCATTCTCTCTTTGATTTCAGAAATTTCCTAAACCTAATTTAGGAAATGTTTCTCTTTTAAGCTTAGATTCAAGCTTCTAGAGTTGGTTTTGAAGAGTGGTTGATTCCCCTTTGCTTTCAAACTTCATCTTCATAAATTTAGTTCAAAGGTGAGATTTTTAATCTCACATCTATGCTTATAATTGTCTTTGATTGTTAGGTATGAATTCCTAACACTTATTCATGTGCATTTGATTTTGATTTGGATTGCTTTTGTGAATATTCCAATTTTTGGTGTCTTGTAGTCAAGTCTTTAAGAATCATAACTTTGATGTTTGATCATGCTTCAAGAGGTGTTTCGGAGAGCCTATAAGACCGGGTTGTCGTTAGGCATAATTCCTTAGTCGTCGCTCGTCTGATCGCTCCCAATACGTTTTGGCCACTTTGGCCTAGGCAAATTGTTGCCTAGACCAGGTGACCAGACGTCTGGTGACCAAGTCCAGACGTCTGGTTTGGACCTGGAAAGTAAATATGTATGCACGCATATTATAAAAAAAAGGCAGAGACTATTTTCAGACGTCTGAACCTTCAAACCAGACGTCTGGATAGGTCTCAGACGTCTGACTTGAGGTTTCAAACGTCTGAGTGTTCTCTGGGTTATTTCCAGAGAACAAATCCAGACGTCTGGATTCCAAATCAGACGTCTGGAAATGTTTATTTTTGCCTATTCAGGCTGTTTTGTGTGAATTTCCATTGTTTATCGATTTTAGCGATCCTATTAATCGTTATCACTTATTGTCGACTTTGATGACTTCTTTTTATGGATCTTTTTGGAAATATCCATTTCTATGAATTTGGTATCGATTTCTTTGGATTTTATTCACGTCTTCGAATGTGAATTTAGTAATTGGTTGTTCTTACAATCTTCTTTGTGATTTGTCACTTTAAAAATATAAAGGTTTTCTATACTAGTAGTAAATATCAAAACTCTTCCTTCAAATGATTTCAACTCTACTTTAATACCAAATTCGTTTATAAAACAGTTTTCCAATCTATTAGTATATACAAACCTTTACCTCACTCGTATGAGAAATCTAATTAAACGACTTAGTAAAACAAGTGGTATGAAACGCTTGCGTTTACTTCGTTGGTTAATTCTTGGATTTGTTCGATTGAATCTCTTGTGACAATTTTCTAGTGGAGATCTACAATTTGTTCGTAAATATTTAAGTTAAGCTAGTGGTTATGGGACATGAAGCTAAGCTCATATATTTACTAGCTTATTGTAATTGACACTTCTCATTGATCATGACGATCATCTTTGTGATTTAGACTAGCAATGTGCGATGTCTCTTTGTCCATGTCGAGGACGATACTTCATTTTTTTTGAGGAGCTTCGGCTCACCAGGAGGAGCTTCCGCTCAATGTCCGCAATGGGGGACTATACCCTGTCATGAGGAACTTCGGTTCACCAGGAGGAGATTCGGCTCAATGCCCACAATGGGGGACTATACCCTGTCATGAGGAACTTCGGTTCACCAGGAGGAGCTTCGGCTCAATGTCCGCAATGGGGGACTATACCCTGTCAGGAGGAGTTTCGACTCACCAGGAGGAGCTTCGGCTCAATGTCCGCAATGGGGGACTATACCCTGTCAGGAGGAGTTTTTGACTCACCAGGAGGAGCTTCGGCTCAAAGTCCGCAATGGGGGACTATACCCTGTCTGGAGGAGCTCCGGCTCATTTTTCGGGGATTGGCCATCCTTTTTATTGTGATTTTTGGATTTCGTGTGTTGATTTCTGGAATTTGTGTTTCACCAACTTTTACGATTGGCATG
This sequence comes from Allium cepa, assembly GCA_030765085.1. Classification (NCBI taxonomy): domain Eukaryota; kingdom Viridiplantae; phylum Streptophyta; class Magnoliopsida; order Asparagales; family Amaryllidaceae; genus Allium; species Allium cepa. The sequence continues at coordinate 118,704,890 of CM060943.1, forward strand.
GATATATATATGTCATTTATTGTGGCTTGGTGAATGAAATCAGGAGTATGACATTCCTTTTTATCTTGAGTAGATTATTGTGATATTGATTAATCTCTTGTTGATTTTCAATTACTTATTAATCACAGCTTGGCATTGCGATTATTATATGTTTGTGTCATATCTCCTATTCTATATCATTTCTTCTGATATTTATAGCTAGACTGATCCGTTTATTATTTTCTTCTTAAATAATACTCGGGTCAGACCGAGATGTTACAGGTGCTTCTGCTTGACTTCTCTCTTGGGATTGATTACTCTGACTTTTGGCAAACTACTTAGATTAGTAGTTTATTTTGTTGAATACACTTGAGATATAGACTCATAGTTGTAATCTTTTGTATAGCACGTGTTGCTATTCTTTTGTATTATCGTGTATCTTTTGACCACTACTCTGATATACACTTTTATGTGTAATATTCATATCTATTTCCGCCTTTGTGATATGAATTGTCTATGACTGATTTATGTTATGTTTATTTCTATATTTGTTTCCGAAGATATTATAGCCACTATGTAGTAGCTTTGAGTTTGTGTCGGTATGTCGAATTTCCTCTTGAGATGAAAAGTTATATTTTTATCCGGTATATCGGTATCGCACAAAGCAATTATACAGATGGTCGCTCCTCAACAGCCTTATTCTCCGTGCTAGTTGACAGCATTCACAGTAATGTTCTTGGCTAGCGTGGGTATAGAGGTGGGGCGCCACATATTTTGAGCAAGCTTCTTTATCCCATGATTAAAGTTGGCTACATATTAAGAATTTTGAATGAAGAGTAGCAGTTATTGTGAGCAAGCTTCATCCCATGATTCAAGTTGGCCACATATTATGTTTTGAATAATTTTATACCGTATCTTTTGATGCTGATTTGATTTATGTTTTCTGCATGATAAATGGAAGCCATTGAAAGAATACAAACTATAATGTACAAATGATCTTTTTAGACCTCTATCTATTTTTGTGGTATGATAAGTATGATAACAAATAGGTGTAAATTTAATTTATTTTAAAAAAATCAAATCGTTAGCATCTATTAATTTTCTGATGATAAGTATGCTACAAAGTTGTTTGTTAATTTACTATGACAGTTTCATGCCACCTTAGGAGATTTGATTACAAGAGTTATTTTCTCTTTACTTATGCTCCCAGACCAATGTAATCTTTTTGGTTTGCTTATTTATCATAGGTAAATATATGTCTGTGTTAACATAGTCTCTTACAACATTTGTTTAAGTTTTGGTTCGCCTTAATGCATTTGTCAAATTTCTAGTAATGAGTTTAATAATGATTTCACCATGATGTTGTGATGTTATTTATAACTCATTCATTCTATTATGTTTTTTCTTACTATCCTTGTTTTAAGTTTAGTGAGATGATTGATATCTGTCAAACTAACGTTTCACCATATATAGTAAACAAAATACTTGCTGGAACTAAACCCATCAACTATAGTGCACATTCTACTAGTCATATGGCTAATTGTGTGTTGACTATACTTGTACAGTTCATATTTTTATCTCATAATGGTTGATTGGTAAAGATCTAAAGCGAATATAATTCTGAAACAAGTTTTGGTAAAAAAATGCAAACATTTGCTTAGATTTTTAACTAAGTTGATGAACCGTTTCTTTTTTTTTATGCGAATGACTTTATACATTTAACTGCAGAATTAGAAAGCAACATCCATGAGTTTCTCTTATTGATATATGCTTACCTATTCTTACTTCATGTAATCTCACACCTTTTTGTAAAATGATATATTTTGGTAATAGAAAATGGATAGGACTATGAAAAAGAGAAAGCATATTATCAGGAAAAAAGAATTCGAAGAGCCCAAATCAACACCCAACAAACGCATTGCAAGAGATGAGCAATTTGAGGTAGACATTGAGATTCATAATGAACACAACCCACAAGGATTAGACAAATATCAGTTTCAAAATGAACAAAACAACAACGCTCAACTACAAGAAAACTCACAAATAGAATAAGACAATGCAATTCAATTGGAAAAATATTTCGAAGGTGCAATTAATGGTGAGAGACATATGCATGGTGGCAGTGCATGTCTAAATGTGGAAAAAAAAAGTAGAGGGACAAATAAAGTTATAAGGCTTCCATTCAACTCTCTGGAGGTAATCGAAGTTGAATTTAATGGTGTCGGTGAACCAATAGGAGATGGTTTGATTAAGTTATCTTCCTTTTTAGGGCCGCTTATACAAGAAGTGGTTCCGGTCACATTAAATGATTGGAGGCACATCAGTGATGATTTGAGAGATGTTTTATTGGAAAGCATTCAGGTGACATATCTTTCTTACCAACCTTATATTAATTCTTACCAACCTTATAAAATTTAGCGAATTCTTACTTCAGTTTTATCACCAAGTTTGTTGTTAATTGAATTAGCTATATCAGCATAATATGAGTTTATGATATATTGTAATTTAATTATTGTTATACCGACCATATTGGATTAGAATTTATTGCATATAGATTTTTTTCCTTATATCAAGATGCATAAGTGCCATAGCTAAAATAAATCATCTGCCTATTAAGCATAATTTAAATCATGACATCATATATACATAACGTAAATGGAAAGAAGGAATATATGTAAAAAAAGCAAGAATGAACTTCCTTTGGCCTATTTTGGAAGTCTGATTTCTAGGGGTTCAAAAGAGACACAACAAACGTCTAACATGCAAATAATAATTCATCTTTAAATTGGACTAAAATTAGTGTATCAGGTGTTCATTATATCAGGTAGATCAAATAATTTAAAGTAGAAAAGGATAGTTATTCTAATGGGATACTTCTAAACTTTATATGATAAATATCAGTTGTATTCTAATATTACTTAAGTTATCAAATTTTTATCGTTCAATATATCAAATTTTGTATGATTTAATATTCAAACCGAGTATTATTTGCAATGGTTGGTTTCACAACCACTACACTTCCCGGTAAATAAATTTTTCATCAAGTACCATATATAAACATGGATACAATTATTTATATTTTTTATTTGCAAATTTGCTTTTGTTTTTTTTAAATTGCAATTCCTATCAATTTTTCCATTCTTTACTTTAACGGTGTATTTCTCTTTTTTTTAAATATAGCTTTCGTTAGATAATGCTATGGCATTTCTTCCTCAAAGAATTCTACTATCTGACTCACATTTTCTTTCACTTCAACACCATCTTCATAGATACATTTGGTTTTTCCATAATTTAGTGTTAGTAAATGTTGATAACCCGCATTGATATAGGAACGTGCATCGGCTTTGTCTAGGATTTGCGTTTGAATTCCCTAAAAGTGTCTGACGTGTCACTGTTTATTAGTGGAGTAGTTTAGCTGGTAAAATGTAGTGCATTGTACAGTAATTAGGCACTTGTTATGGAGTTGATAATTGTTGTCATCCTACTTGTGAGCTGTGCATAGTTTCTTGGTTACCTTTTCATTCATAGCACACGCTGTAGTTCAACGATTTTAGATGTGATCAGTGACTCACATTTCCTGATCATATCATCCAAAGTATCATTTGGTAATATTAATGCGTCACTTGTAAATATTCATATAATTAGATGGCATAGTACTATTTTGAAATGTACACATTATTCTTACCAACCAAGAGAAATAAGTGAGGGCACACTGAAGTATCTTGCACGATTAATTTATTTAGCCGTATAATTCTGAATTAAATAGTCAATAACTCAATTTCCTTAAAAGAGAAATCAAAAGTTTGCAGAAAAGTAACAAGTTTATTAGAAAAGTTCATTTTTCTACGAACTTAAAAAATAAATAGGTTAGAGAATTTAGAACTTATGCAAAAAACTCAGGTTTCCTTCAAAATGATTGAGAAAAGAACAAAAAAATATGAAATTTTTTAACAACATTCAGTAGCTTAATTTGCTTTTGCTCTAAAAAAATTAGAATAAAAAAAACGGCAAAGCAATCTATTAGAATTCAAGTACTCAAATTTTTAATTTTTGGAATGCATTAAATTAAATAACAAAAAAGAATCACATACTAGTTTCCTACCCCGTAGTATTACCATTAAAAAATCATTGAATAATTATTTATGTACTTATATATACAAGACAAATATCTATTTGAATTATAGCTGTTAACTAATTATAAGGTTCATATAATTAGGAAGCGTACATCATTACTTCATAGGAAATTCAAAGTAAAAACCAAAATTTTTATCATCAAAGGTGAAAAGTAGAAACTGATGATCTAAATGGCAGCAAGATGGAAGATGACCATGAAGAGAATTTTTTTTTACAAATTTAGAATGTAAAAGAGTGGAAGACTTCACAAGTGAAAAGTGATTGTATTTTTTATATTACATTGAGTCTTAGCTTCAAACATTCCATTGGTCAATCTATTAGTTTGGGATAAAAAATGAGAAAACTCAATGTTCCATGCATTGAAGTCCCTAGTGGAGCAATAAATTAACATAATTAATTACCGGTGGATAACATACTGTAGCTAACAGCTTTATTTATGAACTTAAATAAACTAAAACCATGACAAATGAGTTTTTTTAAGAAAGAAGTGTGACAATAAGGTTTTATGTATATATAGTATTGTCATCTACTGAATAAAATGACTTCCTACCAAGATCGGTTATCCATCGAATTCTAAAACTTAGGCAACAAGATATCCAAAGATATTCACCCAACCAATGTCTTATGAAATATTAGCATGCCTTGTGAAACTCCAAAGTGTCGCCTCCTGTTTTATGGAGCTCTACCATACGAAGACTGTGAGCTACCTCAAAAACCTAAGTCAAACTTAGCAAATTATAACCAATCTTACTTTTTCTGAAGTACTTGATCATATTTTAGATAGTTTGTCACTATATGCAAATAAGATGCAATTAAATTTGGTGAACAATTTTTAATGACAAATGAAAATGGTTGTTTGGGAGTAAGAAGTAATAGTAACACATACATAGGAGTTGAAGGCTATCAATAAATTCATTCTCCAATGCACATACTTTTAGATTTTATTTCATTTGTTGTATTTGATTTATTTGTTTTGTTTTGTTTTTTGCTTCATGATAAAATTTGATTTATTACTCAAGCATGTAAACAAAGCTATTTCTTTACATCTATTTTTAAATAATTTATAACTGAGCAAATAAAAGCAAGATTGATATACTACCTCTGTTGCTACAGATAAGTGGCCTTTCCTCCAGTCTGGTCACCCTTCTACTCTATCTATATAGAAACCAAATTGTAAATTTGTAACAAATACAGAAATTTCTAAATCATTAAACAAGAACTAGGTAATATATTTGAAAACACCATTTTCATTTTTAGAAGTCCATGATTTGTGGATAAAATTACATTCATATGTTATTGTTCTACTAAATTATTTATGTAGGTGTGGGTAACTGACAAAACATTAAAGAAATCTTTTGATTTTTAATATGCACCTTACAGTTATGTTTCTTTCCCTAACGTTTACCAGTTAAATATTAATCTTGGTTTAGCTTGTAAATACCATTATATGTAGATTGTTTGTGGATTATCACTTTTATCACTGTCTGGTTGTGTATCTACAAATGATGATCATTCAACCTATCTACCTACGTTTACTCGGTATTTTTGAAACAACATTACGTAACCTTAGTCGGGTCATGGGTAGCTTGTATGAATGTATTTAACAGTTAGATAAAAGGTAGTTACTTGATATAGGTCTTGAAACCAATGCTAATTAATTTGTCGTTACCGTTATGTTTTTTTAAGATATCAACAAGTACTATAATATTGTGTTCTTATGTCTAAGAATATTGACACTTGTTATGAAAAATGTTGCAGGCGCGGTACACACTGGATGTAGATTGGCAAAAAACACTAATATTTAAGCAAATGGGAGGTATTTGGCATGCGTCAAAGTGTAGACTAGTTCGCGAAATAGTTAAATCAAAGTCCATGGGGAAAAAGCTTCAGTTGAAGCCAACTAACACCAAAAGTATAAATGAGTGGAAGAAATTTATAAATTCAAAAATAAGTTCGAAATTTCAAGTAATTTTTTATTATTGTTGTTTATTTCTTTATATGAAATATAAGAACATAACGGATATAAATAACATATTTAAATCCCTTATTTTAGGTACTAAGCATGAAGAACAAAGCTATTAGAGACAAACAGTTGCTACATACATGCAGTCGTAAGGAATGACCCGACTAGCTGAAGATATGGTAAGAAAAAGAGTAATTTTATCTATTGTAATAGTTATGAACTTATTACTTAATACAATTTGTTATTTGATGTTCTTTTGAATGTACAAAAATAAAAACGGTGATTGCTCTTCCGTCACTAACCCTTTTGATTTGAATATGGCAGTTGCAGATACTTTAGTAAGTTGATCAAAATTTGTTTTTCCTTCTAAAATTATAATAAATTGATTTTGACCAATAAGTTTACAAAAATTGATTTTTACCAATATGATGGATAGCGATATATGATTTGGAAGCAAGTTTCTAGTCTGTTTTAAGAGGAACGGAAACTATACAATAAAATGATTTTCCTATAAATTCTACTTGCAAAGCTTGTTGTAACTATTGTGTAATTTAAAGACAAAGCATTCTGGATTCTAGAACGTATTGTGAACCTAAATTCCGCAAACTCTGTTTACACAGCTCATTAATTGATCAACAACATATATAAGGTAAGTTTTCTACATAGTTTGCACAAATTATGAAAAACTTCAATGTTCTTTAAAGGACGCCGACTTACCATGTTAATGAATGTGACGCCCCACCTCTATACCCACGCTAGCCAAGAACACTACGGTGTAGTGCTGTTAACTAGCACGGAGAATAAGGCTGTTGAGGAGCGACCATCCATGTGATTGCTTATCACACGGTGGCTATAAATAATCTTCGGAAACAAAAATAGAAATAAGCATAACACAAATCAGTCACAGACATCCATATCACAAAGGCGGAAGAAGATATGAATATATAACTAACACATGAATGTGTACATCAGAGTAGTGGTCAAAAAGATCCACAATAATATAAAAGAATAGCAACATGTGCTATACAAAACAATACAACTATGAGTCTATATCTCAAGTGTATACAACAAAAACCGCTAATCTAAATAGTTAGCCAAAAGTCAGAGTAGCAAATCCCAGGAAGAAGTTAAGCAGAAGCACCTGTAACATCTCGGTCTGACCCGAGTATTATTTAAGAAAATAATAAATGGATCAGTATAGCTATAAATATCAGATGACATGGTATAAAATAAAAGATATGGCATAAACATAAAATATCCATACTGACATACTACTATAAGTATGCAAATGATGATCAACAGAAGATCAATCAATAAGAGATAAATCGATATCACAAGAATCTTCTCAAAGGTCCAAAGAGGGCATCATACCCTAAACTTGTACTCATAACAAGTCAATAACATAAATTCCAGAAATCAACACAAGAAATCCAAAAATCACAGAAAAAGGGAAAGAGGCCTATCACATGACGGTCCGAAGACCATGGGGAGCTACCCCATATGGGTGAATCGGAATCACCCAGATGAGGTCTAAGCTAACCAAAAAGCAAAAAGGTATGTTTGAGTGGAATCACACAAATGGTTTCTAGCCTAACCTCGCAACAAAAAGGTATGTGTGAGTGGAATCACACAAATGGTGTCTAGACTAACCTTGCGGACAAAGAGATATGTGTGAGTCGGAATCACACCCATGAGGTCTAGTCTAACCTTGCAAACAAAGGGACATCGCATAATTGCTAGTCTAAATCATAAAATGATCGTCATGATCAACGATAAGTGTCAATTACACTAAGCTAGTAAATAAAAAAGTTTATCTTCGTGTCCCATAACCACTTGCTTAACTTAAATATTTACGAACAAACTGTAAATCTTCACTAGAAAATTGTCACAAGAGGTTCAATCGAACAAGTCCAAGAATTAACCGACGAAGTGAACGCAAGCGTTTCATACCACTTGTTTTACTAAGCCGTTTAATTAGATTTCTCATCCGAGTGAGGTAAAGGTTTGTATATACTAGTAGATTGGAAAACGGTTTGAGAAAAGAGCTTTGTTATTGAAAATAGAGTTGAAATCATTTTGTTGAAAGAGTTTTGATATTTACTACTAGTACTGAAACCTTCATATTTCTAAAGTGTTATCCCGCCTTTTTAGCAAGGCCGTGATACCATAAAATCGACCGAGAAGCCAAAGATAGTATGTCTCGAAGAATGGTCAACTCAGCATCTCAACAAAGCAAGTTCCGTTGAATGTTTTTCAGATAAGATCCCCTACGGAGGAGGGGTCCAGGGTGTGGCAACCCCCCAAGGTGGGGGTGCGGGGGCAACGCCCCCGCTACGGGGTTCGACCTGCCCAGTCAGGTCGCGGGGGTCCAGGGGGAATCGCCCCCGACGGGGTGCGGGGCAGGGCCCCATCCAAAACGGTACGACCTAGTGTAGACCTAAGGGAGGATAGGATTGAGCGATCTAAAGGGGCAATGACCTAAGGTCTTAAACAAGGTCGAGCGACCTATAGAGGCATAAGGTCAAACGACCTAATGTGTTACGACCTAGCGAACTAAGTGGGTTCGCGAGTTAATGGTGCAAAGACCGAGCGACCTAACATTCGAACGACCCAAGGAAGTAAGGGGCCGAGCGACCTACGAGTTTAAGGGGTCGAGCGACCTAGAGGTGTTCACGACCTAGTGGTCCAGCGACTTAAGGGGGTACGCGACCTAAGGGAAACTCGTGACCTAACATTGCCGAGCTAAGGTAAGGTGCGACTCAACCAGTTGAGCGACCTAAGGAAGACGAACGACTTAAGGAACTTGCGGGTTAGAAGAGGCGAGCGACCTAAGGTCATACGACCTAACGGGGAAACGACCTAATGTCATACGACCTAACGGCCTAAGGTCATACGGCCTAGCGACCTAAGGTCTAAAACAAGATCTCGCGACCTGAGGTCAGGAACGACCTAGTGGTTGAAGCGACCTAGCGTTGCCACGACCTAACGAATAATGGATCGAGCAACCAAACAGGCCGAGCGACCTACAACCTAGAGGCCCACGACCTACGACCTAGCGAGCCAGAGCCGAGCGACCTAAGGCTGTAGAACTTTTTAAGGCCAGAAACGAGGTATTTGAAGGCCGAGACTTTTCCACACGAACGACCTAGCATTGGCAGAACGACCTAAGTGTAGAATTTTACCAAAAACACTAAAAATTGGATTTTTTTGCCAATCCAATCCAAACAAATGCAAATGTACATGCTAAAGTGATAGGAAATCATTCCCAAACATCCGTGATAGTGATAGACAAGAATGTGAGATAAAAATCTCACCTTTTCACCAAATTATGGAGGTAAAGCTTGAAGGTGAATGGAGAAGCAACCACAAGCTTGAATCCAATGTTTTTTTCTTGAATTTGGAGTTGAATGATGGAGTTGGAGTTGAAACCTAGGCTTGGAATTTCTAATATCCCTTTCCACTCACCATTAATGTTAAAGTTTGTGTTTGGTAGGAATTTATGAAGAGTGAGGAGAAGGAGAGAAGTGGGTTTGAGTTATAATGGCTAATCTAACCGAACGTCCAAAGCGGGAAAAGTAAGTGAAATTCCACTAACTCCAAACCTATCAATGTTTATACTTAAAAAAGTTGTAAACGGCATTTCGAACTTAATTGAAGTGGTCTGGAGTCCTAATTTGACAGTTTCCAAAAGGTAGCTTTTCGGACCAATATCCGATTAACAACAAAATATTTAAATATAAAATCGATAAATATGCGGGTTGTTACAGACTCCCCTCCTTAAAGAAATTGCGTCCTCGCAACATATAAGATGGAAATAAAAAGTAGCAACATAAAATCATATTAGCACAAAAGAAATTTGAAATAGGAAGTTCACCTCAAAAAGCAGGAGTAAGCAAGTCCGGATGTGTTCGCTCGATGAATTCTCTGGATTCCCAAGAGCAATCCTTAGGATTTGAGGACCATTGAACCTTCACAAGCGAAACATCTTTATTTCGAAGTCGTTTGACCTCTGAAGCAATAATTCGAATAGGATGTTGCTCGTAAGTTAAATTCGGCGAAACTTCAATTTATTCCACAACACCAGGCTCAAGAATAGAGTTGGAACCTCGTAGGCATTTCCGTAATTGAGAAACATGAAACATGTCATGCATAGCAGAAAAATGAGCCGGTAATATAAGGCGATAAGCCATAGAACCAATACGTTCAGTGATAGGAAATGGCCCAATATATCGGGGTGCTAACTTCCCCGATCGACTGAAACATACAACACCATTCATAGGTGAAACACGAAACAAAACAGAATCTCCCACAGAAAATTCTAACTTCCTTCTTCGATTATCGGCATAGGATTTTTGTCTACTCTGGGCTTCTTTCATCCTATGTCGAATAAGTTCAATCTTCTCTGTGGAATCACGAATAAAGTCTGGTCCTAAAACCAGCTTCTCACCGGCCTCAAGCCAACAAGAAGGAGATCAGCATGGCCTTCCATAGAGTGCCTCGAAAGGTGCCATACCGGTACTAGATTGGAAGCTATTATTATAGGGAAATTCAACAAGTGAAATACGATCTTCCCAACTTCCACCAAAATCGAGCACACAAGCACGAAGAAGATCTTCAAAAGTTTGATTCACACGCTCAGTTTGTCCATCGGACTGGGGTGATAAGCAGTGCTAAAATTAAGCTTCGTTCCTAAAGCTTTTTGAAGACTCTTCCAAAATCCACTAGTAAACAATGGATCTCGATCGCTAACAATAGAAGAAGGAACTCCATGCAATTTAACAATTTCTTTGATAAAGAGTTTGGCCAAAAGTGGAACGGTTCGGTTAGACCGAACGGGAATAAAATGGGCGGATTTAGTAAGTCTATCAACGATCACCCATAAGCTATCATGACCCGAACGAGAATGGGGAAGTCCATCTATAAAATCCATGGAAATTTGGTCCTACTTCCAAATTGAAATTTCTAAAGGTTGCAATAACCCACCAGGCCTTTGATGTTCGGCCTTGACAAATTGGCAAGTCATGCAACACTTAACAAAGTTGGCAATATCAGGTTTCATTCCCTCCCAATAATAAAGTCGCTTCATATCAGTGTACATTTTACTACTACCGGGATGAATGGTGAATTTAGAACGATGGGAATCTTCTAAAATAACTTTACGAAGATCACCAATATTTGGCACGATAAGTCTACCAAATTTTCGAATGCCGCCACGAGAATCAATATCAAAGTCTTTCAAACCTTCAATATCAATTTTATCCTTAACATTTTGGCCAAGAAAAGCCAATTCAGGATCTAGCCCTTGAGCTTCAAGAATGCGGTCTAAAAGAGAAGGATGGGCCTCAAGGCTACATAAAACAAGTGATGAGCATAAATCGGATACGCGCTCTCGAATCTCACAAGTGGATAAAATCTCGAGATCGTTCCATTCGGATATCATCATAGAAACAACTGCTTGTTGTTTACGGCTAAGAGCATTGGCGACACGATTACCCTTACCTGGGGTATAAAGAATATCAAGATCATAAGGTGCAAGGAACTCAAGCCAACGCCGTTGACACAAATTAAGTTCCTTTTGAGAAAATAAATATTTCAAAGACTTATGATCCATGTAAAGAATAAATTTCTCTCCCAATAGACAATGATGCCAAATTCGAAGGGCGAAAACAATAGCCGCGAGTTCTAAATCATGTGTGGCATATCTAGTCTCGGCCGGCTTCAATTGCCTAGAAGCATAAGCAATAACACGTTCTTTCTGCATAAGAACGGCACCCAAACAAACGTGACTAGCATCAGTATAAACAACAAAATCTTGATTCCCTTCGGGAATAACAAGAATAGGAGCATCGGAAAGGAGTTCTTTCAATTTCTGAAAAGAGGCTTCACATTTGTCCGACCAAATGTATTTAACTCCCTTCTTAGTCAAGCCAGTAAGAGGCACGGCAATCTTAGAAAAGTCTTTAATGAAACGATGGTAATAACCCACCAATCCGAGAAAACTACGAATCTCTGTCACACTCTCCGGTCTCTTTAATCTTGAATCGCTTCAAGCTTTGAAGGATCCACTGAAATTCCGGATTCAGAAATAATATGACCGAGAAACTTCACACGAGATTGCCAAAAGTGGCATTTGGAAAATTTCGCCTTTAATTGATTACTCCTAAGAGTTTCCAATACAATCCGAAGATGTTTCTCATGTTCCTCCTTGGTTTTTGAATACACAAGAATATCATCAATGAATATGAGAACAAACCGATCGAGGAAATCTTTGAAAACTCGATTCATGAGGTCAACGAAATAAGCTAGAGCATTCGTTAACCCAAATGGCATAACAAGCCATTCATAAGATCCATATCGAGTACGGAATGATGTCAAAGGAATACTATCCTCAGCAATACGAAGCTGATGAAAACTGGTAGCCAAGTCCAACCGTGAAAAGACCTTAGCACCACTAAGCTGATCGAATAGATCATCAATCCGAGGTAAAGGATATTTATTTTTAATAGTAAGATCGTTAAGCTTGCGATAATCAACGCAGAGCCTAAGAGTACCATCAGATTTCTTTACGAAAATAGCCGAAGCTCCCCAAGGCGAGGAACTAGAGCGAATAAATTGCTTCGTCTCCAATTCGGATAATTGTTTCCGCATCTCTTCATTTTCCTTATTGGACATGCGATAAGGAGGACGAGTAATAGGTTGAGCTTCAGTGGTAAGATTAATTCTGAACTCAATTGCTTGCTTAGGTGGTATACCTAAAACGGGCTCGTATATGTCGGAAAATTCACGGACAACGTGAATTCGAGAAATGACGTCTTCCTCATCATCATCATCATCGTCTCGAGGATTTAAAGAATATAAAGATGCAGTCAAAGAAGAATCCAAATCTTTAAGAATAATAGAAATCTGATTTACAGATTGCGGATGTCGGAGATAAATATTTCGCTTAGGACATAGGATATGAGCTTCATAACGGTTAAGCCAGTCCATACCCAATATCATTCCAAAGCCTAAGTAATGCATAACATGCAAATCAGCTAGGAAAGAAAAATCGCATAAAATAATCTCCACATCTTTACAAAGCAAACTAAGATTTGCGGATCCACCAATAGGATTCGCAATTTTTAAAGAAGTCATTAATGCAGTAACACTTAAGGAAAAAGTGTCTACCAGTTCCTCTGATATAAAAGAATGGGATGCAACCGTATCAAAGAGAACTCTAATAGGTTGATCATGAAATAAAATAATACCATCAAGAATGGAGTGAGAAATAAGTTGGCCACGAGATGTGTTGCCAGGGGCTTGAGCCACATTCAACTTTCCTTCCTTCTTACCTTCATGTTTGAGGCATTGATGTATGTAATGATCTGGGCTCTTACAATAGCGATAAGATTTGGGCTTAGAGCACTTATTCGCAAAATGATCCGCAGATCCACAGTTGAAGCATCTCGCACCACTAGGAGAAGGAGACTTTGCTGCAGGGGTTGCTTGCTTACCCTTTTTGTTGGGATAAGGGCCTTTGAATTTACTGGGCCTCTTTTTGTTGTTGAAGTTGGGTTTGGAAGCTACTACTTCATCATCACTTTCTTTATCAACCTCTTCCAGACGAAGAGAGATATCTATAAGTTGGTCGAAATGAACTTCTAAATTTAGAAGTAATGACTTCTTGGGGCTTTTGTTTAAGCCATAAACGAACCTCTGGTTCTTCTTCAATGGGGTGTTGATGTATTCAACCCCATTTTTGGAAAGCAACTCAAAGACTGCCACGTAATCAGTCACAGAGGACTCACCTTGAATAAGGTCTATAAAACGTCGAGCCAAAGTTACCTTCTCTGCTTCTGGTACAAATTTTAACTCGAAGCATGTCCGTAATTTCTCCCAGGTAAGGTCTGCTTCGTTGACTTCAGAAATGAGAAGTTCATACCAGTCCAATGCTCTCTCTTGGAGCATACTGGAAGCCACCTGAACACGCTGAAGATCAACGTGATTCATGCGAATGAAGATTCGATCGCAGGTCCTCAACCAAGCCTGGACCTCGATGATAGTTTCAGAACCTTTAAATGGCTTCCCACCCAAGTTGGTGTAATCATTGCACAAACGTGCAAACCCAGATTTAGGGTGAGTAGGTTCCGGTTTTGAACCAGCTGCTTGAGCATTCGTGACAAGGTCAAGAAGTTGCTGGGTAGTCATACAAACTCCATCTTGGGGGTAGAGCACTAGATGGTCCAGCTCTGGGACTACCAGGTCTAATCATTTCTCTTCCTTAAGAAAGAAAAAAGAGAAAGAAGAAGATTATTCACTAATGAATATCAAGCAATCTTGCTAGATAAAACTAGGAATCATAAAGGATATAGGATGAATCGGTACGACGACTCGGATTAATCCTAAGACATAACTCCTAAGGTGGACTTAGGACGATGATCCTTGTTAAGTTATTCTACATTGTTTCGAAGTTTGGCTCTGATACCAAGTTGTGACGCCCCACCTCTATACCCATGCTAGCCAAGAACACTACGGCGTAGTGCTGTCAACTAGCACGGAGAATAAGGCTGTTGAGGAGCGACCATCCATGTGACTGCTTATCACATAGTGGCTATAAATAACCTTCGAAAACAAACATAGAAATAAGCATAACACAAATCAGTCACATACATCCATATCACAATGGCGGAAGAAGATATGAATATATAACTAACACATGAATGTGTACATCAGAGTAGTGGTCAAAAAGATTCACAATAATACAAAAGAATAGCAACACGTGCTATGCAAAATAATACAACTATGAGTCTATATCTCAAGTGTATACAACAAAAACCGCTAATCTAAATAGTTAAGCCAAAAGTCAGAGTAGCAAATTCTGGGAAGAAGTTAAGCAGAAGCACCTGTAACATCTCGGTCTGACCCGAGTATTATTTACGAAAATAATAAACGGATCAGTCTAGCTATAAATATCAGATGACATGGTATAAAATAAAAGATATGGCATAAACATAAAATATCCATACTGACATAGTACTATAAGTGTGCAAATGATGATCAACATAAGATCAATTAATAAGAGATAAATCGATATCACAAGAATCTTCTCAAAGATCCAAAGAGGGCATCATACCCTAAACCTGTACTCATAACAAGTCAATGACATGAATTCCAGAAATCAACACAAGAAATCCAGAAATCACAGAAAAAGGGAAAGAGGCCTATCACATGACGGTCCGAAGACCATGGGGAGCTACCCCATATGGGTGAGTCGGAATCACCCTGATGAGGTCTAGGCTAACTAAAAAGCAAAAAGGTATGTGTGAGTGGAATCACACAAATGGTTTCTAGCCTAACCTCGCAACAAAAAGGTATGTGTGAGTGGAATCACACAAATGGTGTCTAGACTAACCTTGCGGAAAAAGAGATATGTGTGAGTCGGAATCACACCCATGAGGTCTAGTCTAACCTTGCAAACAAAGAGACATCGCACAATTGCTAGTCTAAATCATAAAATGATCGTCATGATCAACGAGAAGTGTCAATTACACTAAGCAAGTAAATATAAAAGCTTATCTTCGTGTCCCATAACCACTTTCTTAACTTAAATATTTACGAACAAACTGTAAATCTTCACTAGAAAATTGTCACAAGAGGTTCAATCGAACAAGTCCAAGAATTAACCGATAAAGTGAACGCAAGCGTTTCATACAACTTGTTTTACTAAGCCGTTTAATTAGATTTCTCATCCAAGTGAGGTAAAGGTTTGTATATGCTAGTAGATTGGAAAACGGTTTAAGAAAAGAGCTTTGTTATTGAAAATAGAGTTGAAATCATTTTGTTGAAAGAGTTTTGATATTTACTACTAGTACTGAAACCATCATATTTCTAAAGTTGTTATCCCGCCTTTTTAGCAAGGCCGTGATACCATAAAATCGACCGAGAAGTCAAAGATAGTATGTCTCGAAGAATGGTCAACTCAGCATCTCAACAAAGCAAGTTCTGTTGAATGTTTTTCAGATAAGATCCCCTACGGAAGGGGGGTCCAGGGGGTGGCAACCCTCCAATGTGGGGGCATTGCCCCCGCTATGGGGTTCGACCTGACCGGTCAGGTCATGGGGGTCCAGGGGGCAGCGCCCCGTCCAAAACGGTACGACCTAGTGAAGACCTAAGAGAGGATAGGATCGAGCAATCTAAAGGGGCAACGACCTAAGGTCTTAAACAAGGTCGAGCGACCTATAGAGGCATAGGGTCAAACGACCTATAGAGGCATAAGTACAAAGACCGAGCGACCTAACATTCGAACGACCCAAGGAAGTAAGGGGCTGAGCGACCAACGAGTTTAAGGGGTCGAGCGACCTAGAGGTGTTCGCGACCTAGTGGTCGAGCGACTTAAGGGGGTACGCGACCTAAGGGAAACTCGCGACCTAACATTGTTGAGCTAAGTTAAGGTGCGAATCAACCAGGTGAGCGACCTAAGGAAGAAGAACGATTTAAGGAACTCGTGGGTTAGAAGAGGCGAGCGACCTAAGGACATACGACCTAACGGGGAAACGACCTTGTGTCATACGACCTAACGACCTAAGGTCATACGGCCTAACGGCCTAAGGTCTAAAACAAGGTCTCGCGACCTAAGGTCAAGAACGACCTAGTGGTTGAAGCGACCTAGCGTTGCCGCGACCTAACGTATAATGGATCCAGCAACCAAACAGGCCGAGCGACCTACGACCTAGAGTCCCACGACCTACGACCTAGCGAGCCAGAGCCGAGCGACTTAAGGCTGTAGAACGTTTTAAGGCCAGAAACGAGCTATTTGAAGGCCGAGACTTTTCCATGCGAATGACCTAGCATTGGCAGAACGACCTAAGTGCAGAATTTTACCAAAAACACTAAAAATCGGAGTTTTTCGCCAATCCAATCTAAACCAAATGCAAATGTACATGCTAAAGTGATAGGAAATCATTCCCAAACATCCATGATAGTTATAGGCAAGAATGTGAGATAAAAATCTCACCTTTTCACCAAATTATGGAGGTAAAGCTTGATGGTGAATGGAGAAGCAACCACAAGCTTGAATCCAATGTTTTTTTTCTTGAATTTGGAGTTGAATGATGGAGTTGGAGTTGAAACCTAGGCTTGGAGTTTCTAATTTCCCTTTCCACTCACCATTAATGTTAAAGTTTGCGTTTGGTAGGAATTTATGAAGAGTGAGGAGAAGGAGAGAAGTGGGTTTGAGTTATAATGGCTAATCTAACCCAAAGTCCAAAGCGGGAAAAGTATGTGAAATTCCACTAACTCCAAACCTATCAATGTTTATACTTGAAAAAGTTGTAAACGACATTTCGAACTCAATGGAATTGGTCTCGAGTCCTAATTTAACCGTTTGCAAAAAGTAGCTTTCGGTCCAATATTTGATTAACAACAAAATATTTAAATAAAATATTTAAATATAAAATCGATAAATATGCGGGTTGCTACAACAAATATTTTTAAATTTTCTTTATGCTTGTCTAGAATCTCCATAACGTACCTCAAGTATATTTATAGTTTGAAGCTACATCAATATAGTTTAGATAAAAATCAATAGTATGAAGTGCAAAAAATATGAATTAATGAACCACAAAGTTGATATTGAATTTATCAAAAAAATATCGATGTATAGTAAAGCGAGGCTGAGCATCAATTATGGCTCTATAAATGTGCACTATCATTGTTTGGTTAGGCATGTACCTCCTCACATGATCCTTTAAGGTTAATTGCAGGAACCACATGTCACTGTTGTGAAACCTAAAATGTAGATAGTTTATGCATTGATTTGAACACAGATGCCATAAATACTTATAGCTGAAAGTATTCTAGGAAGTGATGTACATTAGTTTTTCTCCATCAACAAAATGAAGATGAAAGGTAACAGAGGGTGATATCCTGAAACATAATTTCATCAGTGAAACAGAATCAGAAACAATTTAGTGTAATTTAGTGTATTGTTTGTTTATGAATGTATAAACAACTTTTATTCTTATGAATATTCAATGCAATCATGGCATTGTACTACTTTCAGTTTCAGATACATCACTTTCTTAGTATATACATGTATCATTGTATAATCTATGTCCATTAACTTTTGTAGATAAAGATACAATATGTTGAAAATGTTCCACAATCAAACTCGGCAATAAATTACAAAGAAGATGCACTTTCTCAAGTATTGGGACTAGATAGACTGGGTCGATTAAGAGCAATGGGAAGGAATATAAACATCCCTAGGGTAACTTTAGCACAAGTTGATAAGCAAACAATGTAACTTGAAATAATTTTTTTTGAGTTAGTACAGAAAATTTCTCTTGATGATGAAAAATCAAGTAAAATATCTCTCGTCTATTGAGGATCGATGCCAATATATGCTATCTGTTCTCATAATTGTATTCATGTTATTATAATTGAGCATCGAGGGGTAAACTAATGTTATAACAATTTATGTTGCTGGTTTTGCAGGGTAGACAGTGGGACAGGAGTAAACACACCTCATGTATGCTGTATCATTGATTTCACATCATTTTTATTTTTATTTTTTGCAGTAATTAATATATTATTCCTTTGATTAATCGTAGTACAAGTATGATAAAAGCCTCCAAAAATGTGATTTATTGGATTGGCGAGGGAATGAAGAAATTATTGCTGAAGGAAGAGTTATGTCGAAGGATCCAAACAAGCTTGTCAATAATATTCCTTTAGGACCGGATGCGATGGTAGTTCTAATAGATTTACCAACAAAGCCATATGTTTTTCTATGGAGGCCTATACCAATTAAAGGATGATCTAGTGGCACGACCAGTGAATAGAGTTGTTTTACATCCAAGTGATCACCCTGAAGAAGAAGACGAAGTGGTAAACATTTATCTTTCGCAATTGACATACTATTCTAAAATATTTAACTTTTACTGAATAAATATTTTTTGTCTCGAATAGATTAAACGTGGCAAATTAGAATGCAAATGCAAGATTTATGATTGGGAAGGGAGCGAAGAATTAGTGGCTAAAGGGAGATTACACTCGAGTGACTCAAATGAAATTATTAATGATCTTCCTCTTGGACTATGCGCTATGATTGCTTGGATATATAATCTAATAAAAAAAGATGCTTTTTTGTGGAGGCCAGCCCCTGCTTTGATAAGCGTTGAAGAAGCTATTGGTAGGAAGATAGCATGGCCTGAGTCCCAAGTAGTTGTTGAGATGGTTGATATTCCAGCATCTCCTACTCCTTGGACCATAGTGCAAACATTTGTGGTACATGATTTTTATGCCCCGGCGTATCTTTTAAATTATGATTTTACAATGATTTATCAATATATTTTATCAACATAAACCAACTACATCATATTTATAACGAACCGCAAATCCGTACCCCTGAGTCAACACTATTCTCCAACATATCAACTCCAAGATGAACAGAAATACGAATCATTAGGGTTAAAGAAGAAGAGGTAGAAGAAGAAGATAGAAAACAACATCAGAACCTAACCATCGCAGCGGAATAAAATATAATAGATAATCATAGATTTTTACACCAAAAACAAATACTATATCTGTTTATACATACATCATCAGAGTAAACATAATCACACAACTAGACAGTAATCATAATCTGTTCTCACAACCTAAATACGCAGCTAATCAACACAGCGGAATATATAAAACAAGTACAGAATTACGTATCATCATCCAGCTCATCTCCCGAGCTCCACAGCAATATATTCTGTATTCTATAATACTCGGTCTAACTCGAGCATTACAGTTCAATAACACCCGAGTCAGTCTAGTATACCAGCGTGAGAAAACCACACCCAAATTGATTATTAAAGTTTCAAAAATCCTTTGAAAATCAAAAGAATCTCGTAAGACCACGCCACAAATAAACATGTCGGGTTTTTACCTTACGATAGCTAAAACACTTTTTATTTAATCCTTTGATATTATAATAGGGTCTATATACAAATACTTATTAAAATAGCCGAAATTGTTACATTCATTAAATTCTAGCTACTAGCCACAATGTGGGTAATGCAAACAAAACTCGTAAAAGGCGCATAGGGAGAACGGATTTCCAACTAATGATTAGGCATTGGGGTACCACCTGTCATGATACCTGGTCTAGATCAGCTTATCGAGTATCACTTCTAACCCCCTGCAACACAAGACAGGGACTACCCCTAACTGGATAATCCCGAGTAAGATCACCCCACGGTTGTGATCAGCAACCGCACCACCAAGCCGAATAAAAGAGACATCTAGACAGGGATGGCCTCACCCTGAAATGGATGCTACCCACCTAGCCTTGCTACATAACCCCTGATTTTCAGTCATTCCCGGTTGATGAGGCTTGAGGCTAAGCGTTACCTTTTAGAACGTTTCACTTAGAATGCCCATTGTCCACCTGACGATGTTCCGAAAGCATTCACCCATACAAGTCCGTCCCAGGTTCGAACGGAACCGAAGGCACGGTTCCTACTACATCCATTTTGGCATCACCTTAGGATTAGTAGCGACCAGCCCTTGCACTTCATTGCTCCATCTTCGACTCCGAACTCGTTTTTCCCACGAAAACGTACAAACCAGATCAAAATGGTTTTCGAGAAATTAATCTCGATCCTGGTCTCTTCGAAATGATCAATGCATTGGCCAATGTTGATAGTCGGTTATTTAACTATCAATTAACATCCACAGGCATCCATCAAATATAAATAATTTCTCCAGATTATTTATTAGCCTCAAAATATCTTTGCGAGGTATATTTCCACTTCCACTCTTTTGAAAATAGTTTTCGACACACCTTTCTCATGAATTAAATTCCTAAATATTTATTTCCACTAAAAACAACCAAGCACAAAACTTTAGATTTTTAAATAAATTTAAAACACTTTATTATAAATTATCCTTTAAAACATTTAAATTAAAAATTACTTTAATACTTTATTAAAATATATACTATAGGAGTATATTTAAAATGAGGCTACTTTAAAAAATATAAAACTAGATTTTCTCTTTTAAAACAAAATATCAAGTCACCATCAAATAATTACTACTATAATCGATTTGAAAAATACTTACTTCAGAGTTTAAACATTTAGAAATAATAAATTTTCTAAAACATGCTTTTCAAAACGAAATTAAAACCGTTAACTTATATTTGAAAATTTACTTTGAAACGTACTTGGCTATTCCGGGAAATATACTTCTCTTCACATCCTTTAAAAATAAATCACTATTTTTTTTAAAACAAAATATCTCATTCCTTAATAACTTTCCATCGTGAATTTATTCCTCAAAATATCCATTGATATATTACTTTACTTTTATAAACCCAGTTTATAAATTCCAAAGTCCCACTTCTCTTTTATAGTTCCACTTAAACCACTTAAATCAATTTTCAAATCGATTTATAATTTACTCCATTTTGAAATAAATTTCTTTACTTACTCAATTCATTTCAAAATCCATTAATTATTGACTTATTATTATTATTATTATTATTATCATCAATTTTCCGTTTTGATTTTAAATCTTTTAACTGAAACATACCAATTTTAGATTTTCCAAATTTCTTCTTTGTTCTTTTCAAAAATTTAAATCTTAAATTTAAAATAAATGCTTTGTTCTTTTAAATGATAAACTGAAGTTTAAAATTCATTATCTTCCTGTTTATTCAAAATCCCCTTTTTATATACGGAATTTATTTATTAGAATTTTAAAACCAAAATTATTCTTATCCAGTTCATTCTTAATTTATTTAATGTAACAACCCGCATATTTATCGATTTTATATTTAAATATTTTATTTAAATATTTTATCGTTAGTCGGATTTTAGTCCAAAAAGCTACTTTTTGCAAACAGCCGAATTAGGACTCGAGACCACCTCCATTGAGTTCAAAATGCCGTTTGCGACCTTTTTGAGTATAAGCTTTGATATATTTGGAGTTAGTCAAAAATTTGACCTTTTTCACTTTGGGTTTGAGTTTGGGTTCAGCCCACTAGCCAACTTATACTCAAATCTGAACCACTCTTCCCCATTCACCCTCACTTCTTCCTCTTTTCAGTTCTAAGGCAATAATGGTGGGATAGATTGAAAATTAAAACTCCAAAACCCTAGTTCCTCTTGCAACCTCAAATTCCTAGCTCCAAATTCAAGAGAACCCATTGGTAAGCATTCTCTTCTTCTTCTCCAACTTATTCTCTTACCAATTTCAGAAATTCCTAAACCTAATTTTGGGAATGTTCTTGTTTTGAGCATAGATTCAAGCTCATTTGGGTTGTGTTGAAGAGAGGTTGATTCTCCATTTGCTTTCAAGCTTCTTCTTGTTTGATTTCGTAAAAAAGTGAGATTTTTATCTCACATCTTAGTTTATAATTATCTTCGATTGTTAGGTATGAATTCCTAACACTTACTCTTGTGCAATTGATTTTGGTTTGGATTGATTTGGTGTATATTCCAAATTTGGTATTTTGAAATCAAAACCTATGAAAATCCTTTTATGGATATTTGGACATGGATATTTGAGGCGTATCGACGAGTTGTTTAAGGCTGGGTTGTCACTTGGCGCAAATCCTTAGTCGTCACTTGCTCGTTCGATCGGTTCCGATATTCGTTTGGCCATTTTTGGTCGAGGTTCAGAAAATGCTCTGAATTCCAGTTTCAGACGTCTGAATCTGGAATTTCAGACGTCTGAATTGGTTCTATTTCAAACAGAAAGAAAATAGGCTAAAATATGCCTATTTCAGACGTCTGAATCACTTGATTCAGACGTCTGAATTGTGTTCTGGAAATCTTTATATTTCCAGATTCAGACGTCTGAACCACTTGTTTCAGACGTCTGAAACTGCAGTATTTTGCCTGCTTGCCTATTTTGTTTACGAATTCCAATTTTATCGACTTGTGTTGGTTCCCTTCTATTGTTATCATTTAATTATCAACTTTGATGACATTTTCTTGGGAATTTTTGGAAATATCCACTTTGATGGATTTAATATCGATTTCTTTGGATTTGATTCACGTCTTCGTATGTGAATTTTGATGATTGATTGTTCCTACAATCCTTTCGATGATCTGTCACTTTAAAAATATAAAGGTTTCTATACTAGTAGTAAATATCAAAACCCTTTCATCAAAACGATTTCAACACTATTTTATTACAAAGCTCGTTTTCTCAAACCGTTCCAATCTATTAGTATATACAAACCTTTACCTCACTCGTATGAGAAATCTAATTAAGCGACTTAGTAAAACAAGTGGTATGAAACACTTGCGTTTACTTCGTCGGTCAATTCTTGGACTTGTTCGATTGAACTTCTTATGACAATTTTCTAGTGGAGATCTACAATTTGTTCGTAAATATTTAAGTTAAGCTAGTGGTTATGGGACATGAAGCTAAGCTCATATATTTACTAGCTTACTGTAATTGACACTTCTTGATGATCATGACGATCATTTTTGTGATTTACACTAGCAATGTGCGATGTCTCTTTGTCTACCAGGGAGACTAAACCCCGTTTGTGTGAGTTTCAACTCACATATGTGGGGTAGCGCCCCATGGTCTTCGGGCCGTTCGTGTGTCAAAAATTAATGGCTAGCTACCACAAGATAGCGTCTCGTTCGTGTGATACATATGTTGGTGAGTTTTCATGCTCCCGTTCGTGTGATAGGCCTCCCCCCTATTTTGTGTGATTTCTGGATTTCGTGTGTCGAATTCTAGAATTTTCTTCTTCACCTATTTTTGCGATTTCTATTGATATGATTTATCAATTTTTGTGCATAGGTGAATTCGTGTGTCATTGACTGGATTTCTTGAGAAGATTTCTAGAATTTATGCTTCACTAATTTTAGTGATTTTCATTGATATGATTTATCAATTTTTGTGCATAGGTGAATTCGTGTGTCACTAACTTGTTATGGATACAAGTTTTGGGTATGATACCCTTTTTGGATCTTTGAGAAGATTCTTTGATATTGATTAATCATTTGTTGATTATCATTTACATACTTATAGTAGTATGCCATTATGGATATTATACGTCTATGCCATATCTTTCGTTCTATATCATGTTATCTGATATTTATAGCTAGGCTGATCCGTTTATTATTTTCTTATAAATAATACTCGGGTCAGACCGAGATGTCGCAGGTGCTTCGACTTGACTTCTCTCCAGGGATCCATTACTCTGACCTTTTGCTTACTACTTAGATTAGTAGTTTTTGTTGTATACTCTTGAGATATTGACTCATTGATGTATTCTTTTGTATAGCACATGTTGCTATTATTTTGTGTTATTGTGGATCTTTCTGACCACTACTCTGATGTACACTTTTATGTGTAATATTCATATCTTATTCCGCCTTTGTGATATGAATTATCTGTGACTGATTTATGTTATGTTTATTTCTATATTTGTTTCTGAAGATATTACAGCCACTGTGTAGTAGCTTTGAGTTTGTGTCGGTATGTCGGATTGTTATACTATCTGACATATCAATGCTCGCGCAAAGCAATTACACGGATGGTCGCTCCTCAACAGCCTTATTCTCCATGCTAGTTGACAGCATTCACCGTAATGTTCTTGGCTAGCGTGGGTATAGAGGTGGGGTGTTACATTTAAATTCTCTATAATTATTTCACTTACAAATTCTCTTCCTTTTATTTTCTTTTAAAAAATCCAATTCTATATATTTTGATAAATCAGTGTACCGAAATATATTCAAGTAAACCACAACATTCAATTTTCCAATTATCAATAATATTCATCACAGAATATCTAATATTCATAACAGAGAATATTAAACAATATAAATAATTTTGAGGAATCCAGTTGGGTCCTTCCAACCTGTTTCCCTGCATCCAAAGATGTTAGCACACCATAAAATACCAATTCCACTTCAAGGTGGAATATCGCGGTATATGGGATATAAGTATAAAATCATCCGCTATTATGCGGCGCATAGGGTCTCATCCACTATATAATGCGGGAAATCAATCATTTCAAGATATATTATATACTACTATATATAATATTGCACGTCAAAACAATTCAATCGTTCAATCAATTATTTAAATTTAACTATTTAAATCTAAACAACACAGATGAGTGAGATTGGCTCACCTTTGATTCCACTGTTGCAAATCAGATCCAAACCGGCTACTTCCTTCGCAATTTTGGACCTTGTACAACATTATATCTTTTATTAATAATCAAACAAATTGAATGACCAATTACCGTTTAATAAATTTACTTAACTAACCTTTTTAACTTAACTAATAATTTTCCTTTTTTAAAAAAAATTTTTTAGTAGCTAAAATAAATTAACTAAGTTAATTGAACAAATTAAATCACCCAATACATTGTTTAAAAATAAGCTAGTAGATTTTAAAAATGTGTATACGTATATTTTATTTTATTTCCAAAATAATCCACATAGGTTTTTTTTAATAAACTCCTGTATTCCAAAATCTTATATATATATATATATTTACCGATTCACCGTTTTATCTACATATGTTTAAATTAAACTAAGATTAACCCTAAAATTTGAAACTGCCTAATAGCTAATTTTTCTCTTTATTGTAACTTGTATAAATTGAATTAATCTACAAACATATAAAAGGTGAAGTTGTACCATATCCGAACCTCTCTGGCGCTGCCCTCGTCGCGACCCCGATGTCATGTCGCCTCGACGTTACCGCCACTCGCCCCCTTACGAACGACTTCACCAGAACGCTGCTCCATTGAGTTCGTCACGCCACTCGACAACGATGTTGCCTCCTCGCGCCTCCTGGACGACCTCAATCCACGAGAAACTCTCGCCACCAATAACCCTCGGCTTCAATCGCGACTCGATCGCGAGTCTTACGTCCAGGCCATGATTACAACCCCATGACACGTGCTCGATTGCTCGCGTATGCGAAATACCCCTTTTTTTATTGATTCGATTTGTATTGAAAGGCAAGCGGCCATTTTTTCCCGTTAGAGGTTTTTTTTCGTTCTGACCTTGGTTGGAGTTTAAAAGAGGAGGGAGAAGACTGAAAGGAGAGATAGCGTGCTTGAACAAGAAAAAGGGGACAGGATTTGATTCCTTACATGAGAAGACAAATTACGTTTTGAAAGGACGGAAGGTGGCTGGACTTGATTTTTGACTTGAATAGTATAATTTTAATTTTGAAAATATCTCGTTTAAGCAACTTAAAATTTTGATTTCCTATCGACGCGTGCCGCCAGGCGTTTATAATGTTATACCCCTATTCCGAACGCGATGGAAAAAGTTTTGTGTCCTAATTCGATCGTATGGAGAAGATAGCTTTTTGAACCAGTTATAAAACTGAATTTACGATATAAATTTAAGCGCGTTTGTATATCGTATGCTCATACAACAACTCCAAACACTACGAAAATTTAAATTCGATAATAATACACTATTACGGATCCTATGAAACTAGTTTTGTCAAAATCCAAGACTGTGCCTCGGAAGGCTATTTTTAAACGTCAATTTAAACGATAAAATTTCATAACATTTCCAAATTCAATTTTAACACTTTTACTATCTTCAGTACTATCAAAATGAATTTTACAAGCCTTTAAAATATTTTAACAAGCTCGAAATTCCTGATTTTATATTTTACCCAATTCCCAATTATTAAATTAATTAGTTATATCATTCAACAAACCGCTATATTACATTCTGAATCTATTTTATTGAATAAAAGCCAAACTTTTCATATTCAAGATCAATTTATAATCCAAATTAAATATTTAAACCCATTTAAATATTCCAAATTCAGTGATGAAAAATACGGGTCGTTACATACCTCCCCCTTAAAAGAATTTCGTCCCCGAAATTACTAGTTAGGAAGAATGGTCCAATACTCGTTTACTTTTCCCAAAACCAACAATTCAACATCCTACCAACTATCTTTTTATAGAAGACCCATTATCAGTCTTAATAACTTCCAAATTCTCCCATAGTTTCCAACAATCTTATTTACTTCATTTATTCAAGCTTAAATATAAATCCAAATTTAAACTATCAAAACTTTCTCAAAAAATTTCTAACTCTCTAAATTTCGAAAAATTTCGCCAGCGTCTCCTTTGCGCGGCTAGATCGGTACAACTACAAAATGCCTCTACGGGCTCCCAAATTCCAAAAGAAAACAAAAGGCCAATTAGCTAGATCAAAAATCCAATCAAATTTCATACAGAAATTTAAACACATACCTTTTTAGTCGGGCAATTCAAATTTATCTTCTGAAATCAAAACTGATTTTCCTTTCCCTTTCTAATACCAGCATATCCTACTTAGCAATAATATCCAATCATAGCTTTTAAAATTATTTTATTCATTTCCTTACAGGGGTTTTCATATCTACTTCTATTCAAACTAGTTTTCTTATTTCTACATGAATTCAATTTATCTTCAACTTTGAATATTAAATTTTTATCTTCCATTTATAACTGACATATCATTATTTAAATTAGTTTCATCCACTAATTTATTTTAATTTTCAATTTGAAATCGTTTTGTCGCTAACAAAAAATTTTCCAAAAATTTTCTAACTCCCAAAATTTTCGGAATATTTTGGCAGAGTCTCCTTAGAACGGAGGAACTTTTGCAATTTGACAAAAGATATATATATATATACACACATACATACATACATATACACATCGACCCACCCGGTCGGAAAAACAAAAATAGTTCATATTTTCTATTTTTATTACGTAGGCGTACCTTTTATTTAGCATTTTAAGCAAGTGGCTTATTTATTTAGCAGTTAGCGTGCCCAAAATCCAGCCAAGCGGCTTCCTTGTACCCGTACTTACTCAGTTTAAATATGTAAGTGCCAAAATCATGTAACTTAACAACATTTTACATATTTAACAAGTAATCGTACGAGTTTCTATAAGCAAATGCTGGATAAAAAATATTTATAAGCAACTTATAGGGTTCCGACATTAATTTTAATTGTTTACAACCAATTCGTGCCATTCCATTCATTTATAATGGTTTACACTTCAATTTCTTACATTCAATCCAAACAAGCTCATATTCAACTCAATTGATTTCAAAATCAATTTTATTTCACTTCTATCAATACATAGAATTTTAATTACCTTTGTTTATGTTAAACGGCAATTCATTCTATGCAATTTGTTGATATCTATGTGAATAAATAATTACTTATGTTTTATAACCAATTTAAATTGATTCCGACTCAAATTATTTTAAATTCCATCCCATTTCTAGTTTTATTCACCAACCATACATTTGCATTCATTCCATAATTGTCTTCATTTTATTTGAGACCATTTTATTAAGCTTGAACCATTCCATGCTTATATATTAATAATCATTTCCTAATTTAAACTTACCCAAGCTTTTATTTAATGGACTTTTACCCTTTTTTCCAAGCCAAGCTTCCACTAATTTTAAACATAAATTAATTTACTGCAAATTATTTAAATTTCATACTTAAGCTCATTTCCATTTTGCAAATAAATCTTCCTTTTCAATTTAACTTGATTCTATTTCAATCAAATCTCATTTCAATCTACAAATTTATTTGCTTAGTTCATCTGTTTCGTATAAATTTTAAATTTCCAGATTCAATTCATTCTCAATTCACTTAATTAATTACAAGGCTATTTTCAATTTATTCCTACCCATCTGGGTTTTATTGCAACTAAAACCATCCCTATTTTAATCCACTTTCATTTTATTTGGCAACATTTTCAATTATATTTACTTCACTAACAATTCAAGTCGAATTTGATTTATAACTTGAGTTTTATTTCCAAACTTCAATATTAACTCATAAATTCAGCTTCTATTTAACTACATTAGGTTCCATTTACATATTTCATTAACTGATTTATTATCTAATTAGTTCTCCCCCTATTTATAATTCAATACTTGATTTTTAATCTCAAAAATCACTTCATTTAATTTTCTTAAGTTCAATTTATTTTATAATTCAAGTTTGGATTTTTTTTTATTTTCCAATTCATCAAACAATATTTATTTTGGGTTTTCTATTCCATTTTTCAATTTTATAAGTCAAAACTTATTATTTTACACATTTCCATTCATTCTAGGCTTGAATATATTCATCTTTATTTTTAACTCGAGATTTACGCTTATTTATAGCCCAACCATATTTTTATTCAGTTGATTTTTAATTCTTTTATAAGTTATTCTAAGTCATTTATTCCAACCCAATTCTTATCCAACTTACTTCCATTTATTTAAGTAAGGATCTAATTCCATTCAATATCGCCTATAATTCAACTGAATTTTATTCCAATTCAACTATTTTACTCAGATTTATTTAAGTCAATTCGATTCAATTTTCTTCCTCAATCCAAGTTAATTTCATTTTTAACGTTTCACTTTAAATTTTAATTCCAACATTCAAAGCTCATATTTCCTTCCTGATTTAAAATCATCTCAACTTTACAAGTTTATAACTTATCTCATTAGGATTCAGGATTTCAAACACCTGGCTTTTGGCTTCAAATCATTTTTAAATCCCCAACATCTCAAAATCACACTTCTCAAAAATTTAAACCAACCCTGGTTTTTATCCCCAACAAATTTCCTTTGAAATTTAAAAAAAACAAAACTTATTCCTCTGAACAAAACAAATTTGGCAGCAATCTGTCACTTAGAAACTCGAAAATGAACATCGATGATGCTGCAGTCATCACCGAAGTTATTTTCCAGCGACTGAAGTGAGTTCAATGCTATATCCCCTTCCAAAATTTATTTGAAACAATTTCCTTCCAGAAATACCTCCAAAATAATAATGCTATTATTTATCTTTAAAACAGTTCGAAAAACACTTCCAAAATCTTCAGGATTTTAAATTTTCAAATTCTGCCTTAAATCAAAATTTAACTATAATTCATTTGTATAATTTATTCTCATACAAATTCCCATTTGATTATATTTCAATTTATAAATCATGTTTATAATTCATATTTATAAATTTCATTTTATAAATGAATTTATTTCCTTAACCTCTTGTTATATTTTCAATTTCTATTTAAATCTGCACACAACAATTATAATAATTTAATATTATCATTCCAAACATCCAAGCAACCATATATTAACTAAAATACTTTACAAAAACTTTTCTTTTATATCAAAATATATTTTGGGTAAAATTATTTCATTCACCCACATTTAAAACAAAACCGTGTCAATTTATCGTGTCAGGTGTTTATAAACTCTTCTCGAATAGCGGCCAACTTACTCAATCGGAATTCATATTCCACTCAACCAATAAGTCGACACAATATTAAAACAATTTATATTTACTAACAAATATGCGCTCATATCATTAATATGCTCAAACTCATTCTAGAGTACTACTGACTCTGTTTGAGTAATTCCCACCAGAGCCATGGTTATCACCAACCTATACTCTGATACCAACTGTAACGACCCGCAAATCCATACTCCTGAGTCAACACTATTCTCCAACATATCAACTCTAAGCTGAACAGAAATACGAATCATTAGGGTTAAAGAAGAAGAGGTAGAAGAAAAAGATACAGAACAACATCAGAACCTAACCATCACAGCGGAATAAAATATAATAGATAATCAATGATCTTTACACCAAAAACAAATACTATATCTTCTTATACATTCATCATCAGAGTATACACATTCACACAACTAGATAGTAATCATAATCTGTCCTCACAATATGAATACGCAGCTAATCAACACAGTGGAATATATAAAACAAGTACGGAAGTACGTATCGTCATCCAGCTCGTCTTCTGAGCTCTACATCAACATATCCTGTATTCTATAATACTCGGTCTGACCCGAGCATTACAGTTCAATAACATACGAGTCAGTTTGGTATACCAACGTGAGAAAACCACGCCTAAATTGATTATTAAAGTTTCAAAAATCCTTTGAAAATCAAAAGCATCTCGTAAGAGCATGCCACAAATAAACATGTCGGGTTTTTACTTTACGCTAGCTAAAACACTTTATATTAATTCCTCGGATATTATAATAGGGTCCATATACAAATACTTATTAAAATAGCCGAAATTGTTACATTCATTAAATTCCAGCTACTAGCCACAAAGTGGGTAATAAAACAAAATTCGTAAAAGGCGCGTAGGGAGAATGGATTTCCAACTAATGACTAGGCACTGGGGTACCACCTGTCACGGTACTTAATCAAGATCAGCATCTTGAGGATCACTTCCGACCCCCGCAACAGAAGACCGGGACTACCCCTTACTGGATAATCCTGAGTAAGATCACCCTGTGGTTGTGATCAGCAACCGCACCACTAAGCCGAATAAAAGGGACATCTAGACAGGGATGATCTCACCCTGAAATGGGTGCTACCCACCTAGTCTTGCTGCATAACCCCTGATTTTCAGTCATTCCCGGTTGATGAGGCTTGAGGCTAAGCGTTACCTTCTAGAACGTTTCACTTAGAATGCCCATCTTCCACCTGACGATGTTCCGAAAGCATTCATCCATACAAGTCCGTCCCGGGTTCGAACGGAACCAAAGGCACTATTTCTACTACATCCATTTTGGCATCACCTCAGGATTAGTACCGACCAGCCCTTGCACTTCATTGCTCCGTCTTCGACTCCGAACTCGCTTTTTCACACAAAAACGTACAAACCAGATCGAAGTGGTTTCGAGAAATTAATCTCGATCCCGGTCTCTTCGAAACGATCAGCCCATTGGCCAATATTGATAGTCGGTTATTTAACTATTAATTAACATTCACAAAAATCCATCAAACATAAATAATTTCTCTAAATTATTTATTAACCTCAAAATATCTTCGCGAGATATATTTCCAATTCCACTCTTTTGAAAACAGTTTTCGACACACCTTTCTCATGAATTAAATCCTTAAATATTTATTTCCACTGAAAACAACCAAGCACAAAACTGTAGATTTTTATATTAATCTAAAACATTCTATTATAAATTATCCTTTAAAACATTTAAATTAAAAATTACTTTAATACTTTATTAAAATATATACTATAGGAATATATTTAAAATGAGGCTACTTTATAAAATAGAAAACTAGACTTTCTCTTTTAAAACAAAATATGAAGTCACTTACAAATAATTACTATTATAATCGATTTGAAAAATACTTACTTCAGAGTTTAAACATTTAGAAATAATAAATTTTCTAAAACATGCTTTTTAAAATGACATTAAAACTGTTAAGTTATATTTAAAAATTTACTTTGAAACGTACTTGGCTATTCAGGGAAATATACTTCTCTTCACATCCTTTAAAAATAAATCACTATTTATTTTTAAACAAAATTTCTCATTCCTTAATAACTTTCCACAATGAATTTATTCCTCCAAATATCCACCGATATATTACTTTACTTTTATAAACCCAGTTTATAAATTTCAAAGTCCCACTTCCCTTTTATAGTTCCACTTCAACCACTTAAATCAATTTTCAAATTGATTTTCAATTTACCCCATTTTGAAATAAATTTCTTTACTTACTCAATTCATTTCAAAATCCATTAATTATAGACTTATTATCATTTTTCCATTTTGATTTTAAATCTTTTAACTGAAACATACCAATTTCAGATTTTCCAAATTTCTTCTTTGTTCTTTTCAAAAATTTAAATCTTAAATTTAAAATAACTGCTTTATTCTTTCAAATAACAACACTGAAGTTTAAAATTCATTGTCTTCCTATTTATTCAAAAATCCCCTTTTCATATACGAAATTTATTTATTAGAATTTAAAAACCACTATTATTCTTATCCAGTTCATTCTTAATTTATTTAAATTCTCTATAATTATTTCACTTACAAATTCTCTTCCTTTTGTTTTCTTTTCAAAAATCCAATTCTACATATTTTGATAACTCAGTGTACCGAATTATATTCAAGCAAACCATAGCAATCAATATTCCAATTACCAATAATATTCATCACAGAATATCGAATACTCATAACAGAGAATATTAAACAATATAAATAATTTTGAGGAATCCAATTGGATCCCTCCAACCTGTTTCCCTGCATCCACAGATGTTGGCACAACATAAAATACCAATTCCACTTCGAGGTAGAATATTGTGGTATATGGGATTTAAATATAAAACCATCCGCTATTATGCGGCGTATATGGTCTCATCCGCTATATAATGCGGGAAATCAACCATTCCAAGATATATTATATACTATTATATATAATATTGCACATCAAAACAATTCAATCATTCAATCAATTATTTAAATTTAACTATTTAAATCTAAACGACCCAGATGCGTAAGATTGACTCACCTTTGATTTCACTGTTGCAAATCAGATCCAAACCGGCTACTTCCTTCACGATTTTGGACCTTGTACAACATTATATGTTTTATTAATATTCGAACAAATTGAACCATCAATAGTTTAATAAATTTACTTAACTAACCTTTTTAATTTAACTAATAATTTTCCTTTTTTTAGAAAAAATCTTTTAGTATCTAAAATAAATTAACTAAGTTAATTGAACAAATTAAATCACCTCAATACATTGTTTAAAAATAAGGTAGTAGATTTTAAAAATGTATATATGTATATTTTATTTTATTTCCAAAATAATCCACATAGGTTTTTTATAATAAACTCCTGTATTTCAAAATCTTATATATATACACACACTAATTCACTGTTTTATCTACATATGTTTAAATTAAACTAAGATTAACCCTAAAATTTAAAACTGCCTAATAGCTAATTTTTCTCTTTACTGTAACTTATATAAATTGAATTAATTTAGAAACAAGTAAAAAGGTGAAGTTGTACCACAGCCGAACCTCTCTGGCCGATGCCCTCGTCGCGACCCCAATGTTATGTCACCTCGACGTTGCCGCCACTCGCCCACTTGCGAACGACTTCACCAGGACACTACTCCATTGAGTTCGTCATGCCACTAGATAACGATGTTGCCTCCTCGCGTCTCCTGGACGACCTCAGTCCACGAGAACCTCTCGCCACCAATAACCCTCGACTTCAATTGCGACTCGATCGTGAGTCTTACCTCTAGGCCGTGCTTGTAACCCCACGACACGTGCTCGATTCCTCGTGTACATGAAATTCCCTTCTTTTATTGATTCGATTTATATTGAAAGGCAAGCAGCCATTTTTTTCGGTAAGAGATCTTTTTTCTTCTGACCTTGGTTGGAATTTAAAAGAGGAGGAGGGAGAAGACCGAAAGAAGAGATAGCGTGCTTGAACAAGAAAAAGGGGACAGGATTTGATTCCTTGCGTAAGAAGCCAAATTACGTTTTGAAAGGATGGAAGGCGGCTGGACTTGATTTTTGACTTGAATAATATAATTTTAATTTTGAAAATATCTTGTTTTAGCAGCTTAAAATTTTGATCTCCTATCGAGGCGTTCCACCAGGCGTTTATAATGTTATACCCCTATTCCGAACGCGATGGAAAAGGTTTCGTGTCCTAATTCGACGGTATGGAGGAGATAGCTTTTTGAACCAGTTATAAAATTGAATTTTCGATATAGATTTAAGCGCATTTGTATATCGTATGCTCACACAACAAGTCCAAACACTACGAAAATTGAAATTAGATAATAATACACTATTACGGATCTAATGAAACTAGTTTCGTCAAAATCTGAAACTGTGCCTCGGAAGGCTATTTTTAAACGTCAATTTAAACGATAAAATTTCAAAACTTAACATAACATTTCCAAATTGAATTTTTACACTTTTACTATCTTTAGTACTATCAATATAAATTTTCCAAGCCTTTAAAATATTTTAACAAGCTCGAAACTCCAGATTTTATATTTTACCCGATTCCCAATTATTAAATTAATTAGTTATATCATTCAATAAAGCGCTATATTACATTCTGAATCTATTTTATTGAATAAAAGCCAAAATTTTCATATTCAAGATCAATTTATAATCCAAATTAAATATTTAAACCCATTTAAATACTCAACGATGAAAGTCCTGGTTGTTACAATATCCTTTTTGTTAATTTACAAATAACAAATTCAAGAACGAACAACAGATGCAAGCTGATGGATTAGCAGAAAAGCGAAAAATAGTTGATGTAGGACATGTAGAGTTAACTGATCCAAAAGCACTGGTCCATTTTAAACCACTAGGACCAAATGCAGTTAAAGTTTGGATAGAGGCTGTCAAAGAGCCAACTGTGGTGCTATGGAGACAAACATCTAAATTACAATACATAGAAGATGTCATTGGTTCTATAATAGTTTGGCCTGCTGTGCACGTTGAAATGACGGGAATTTTCAGTAAGTATAATCTACTTTGTTTATAAACATACTAAATTTTACATCATCGTATAAAATAAGATCTCATGTAGTTATGCAATGTAAAAAAAACTTTATTTCCATGTATATGAAGAAGCTCTGAAGCACGTGGCCTAGGAATGAGACATGATTTAATACTAGTAATTAATAAACAATAGCCTAATCCTATTCATTGTTTACCGTATATGCAACCGAT
Source organism: Allium cepa (assembly GCA_030765085.1). NCBI lineage: Eukaryota > Viridiplantae > Streptophyta > Magnoliopsida > Asparagales > Amaryllidaceae > Allium > Allium cepa. The sequence continues at coordinate 118,740,521 of CM060943.1, forward strand.
CGGCTTTAGATATTTCAACGTTAATCTCCAGACTAGAACAACATGATAGATTTTCATATCTATTAAAATATATTCTGTTAGAGCAGTAATTAGGTAGTCCTGTCTGTAATAAATGTTCTAAGATTTCGTTAGGCTAGAAAATATTACAATAAAACCATCAAAATACTTCAAATGTCATAAATTTATGAAAAAGAAAGGATATCTTCGGTCAAGATAACAGGGTTGAATACTAGAGCCTTGGCATGTGGTGTAGGTTAATGAACCTGCACCATCATAGTTCACATGTTTTGATAATTCTATCTCCCCAGGACCTAGAACTACTATAACGTTTCCTGACCCTGTGTAGAACCTGCATTGCTCTGTACAAATTACACTTTCTTTATTAAGTTATCCATTATTAGTTTTTATGTATGGGTTTTAAATTGAGCTACTCAAGAATTTGTAGTATTGCTGAAATTCTTATGAGCACCGGATCCACTACATGGGAAGCAAGCTTGTGTGTTCTCTCTTTTTGCCCGATTCATTAAGATAAAAAATCATTCTTACTCTCTGAAATGAATCATATAAAATTCTAATTTGTAGAAATGAGAAAAAAATGAATGGAAAGAAAGATGGAATTAACTTACAACATTATCAACCTGAGTCTCGTAAAACGCAGGAATTCCAATGCCAACCGCTAGAATAACAGCGCCAATAGAGATTGCAACTAGCTGTAATTTAATTTCATTAAAAAGTTCATGTCGGATGAGCCAACACAAAAGAATTTGAATGAAGAAGATAAAAGTGAGTAATTCAGGTTTCTAGTGTCTTAATCAAGTTCTAGAACTTTAGTGCATGGATATGACAATTGAGTGCCCTGAATCTTCGAGAGTTTGATCAATGGCGATAGTTTGACACGAGAAGAAGATGATAAGAAAGGAGAAGAAAGGCCAGAAAGAGAATGTGCCATTGATAGTAATTGAATCCAGAACTTGGGTGCATTTTGTTTTTATTTTGATTCAAAAGAAGAAGAAGAAAATGTTAATTTGGTAGTGGATATTGAGGTGGGTGTCTAAGCATATAATTTCTAAGATGATATAATAATTACTCAAATAGATGTTGTAACGACCCAATATTTTCAACCATTCGCATCCGCACATTGTCGGACTTGAATTGTTCAAAATACTGCGTTGTAGAATAAATTTGGCAAAACTCAGAATATACAATAAATAGATCACAGAATCACATACACAGATATCAGAATCTCGCAGCGGAAATTAAAAATTTAGTGGTTCATGAAGCCACTGATATAACTTCAACAAAACAGAACTTACATTGTCTATAATCCTCAATACAAATTTTAAGACATAAATAGAGATAGAGTCTTCAAAGTCTTGTATTCCAGAAAAGATAAAGGCTGAAACAACTTCCAGCAGCGCGAATGATCTACTGAGTGTCCTAGCTACGGAGAAGAAATTGAAGCTGCAACTCAGGCTGACCCGAGCGAAAAATAAAACATAACACTCGAGTCAGGACATACATACTTATATAATGTAAGCTAATTCAAGTGTACTGTAATATAGAGCAAGTAACTTAAAGGATGCTTGGGACCGCCCATCCTCTAAGGATCCGTCAAACTATTTACTATGTAGTATATTGCGCTATTATAATAGTGTCTATTTATAAAATAAACATACTTTTACATAGCATTAAGGCTTTACATTTTCCACCTTAACACGTAATAGTCCCAGTAGTCCATCCAATATCATAGCTCCTCCTGATCGGGAAGCAACTAGAGGATACCACACGGGCTACGGGAGAAATCTAAACTCGTACAAGGCTCGGTATGGTAGATGACACGGCACAACTAGGCAATGCCAGGGTAGATATACCAATTGCTATCCAGGCTGGTGGAAACGCGTAGCCGCAGTTACCGCCCACCTCGGACTAACTCCCCAAAATCAAAATATAGAGGTGACCACCGAATCAATCCAAAAACATAGTATAATATCGAAGAGGAGCGTCCGATCAGAGGAATGACCTCATTGGCCTGGAATTGCTCCTGTTTTAGCCACCTTATGCCAACTCACGGGAGTCGGGTCCACGTATTTACCTTACAGGAAACGCCACCACCGACCTACTTCATTCTGGAATCTCCGCCGCGTACACGGTTGGTCAAAGTGGTTTTCGGTATCGACAGAGAGTATGTCCATATCCGATCCCGGTCTCTTTGCCAACCCATCGTTATTATAACCCGTGGTCATTTAAAACATTTTATACTTTAAAACCAAAATAAACATTTCCATTTCAAAACTATAAATACGATATCATTTAAAACCCAAAACAACATGATATCGTTATATTCAAATATAATTCTTTTCCAAAACCATACTGCTTAAAATTTATAATATCTGGAAACCAACTATTTGAATTATATCTTCAAACATATTATTTTTGGAAATTTTACTTTAAACCCATAACACCCAACACAAATGGTTTGGATATTCAACGGTATGTAGAATGAATGGTTTAACTTTATGGTTACTTTGTAAAGAAGATAATTTACATAGCTTTACAAATATATTTCTTTATTTAAAGTTTTAAACCATAATTTAAATATCACTTTATGTTCCCAAACCATTACAATTCCTATATATATATCCAATTGGAGTATTTACTATTCAAAACTAAGGTTGGATTTTATTCTTTCAACAAATCAATGTTTTATTATTTAGTCTTGAATATTCCCACAAATTCCATAAATAAAACTCCAAATTTTAGCCATTAAATAATTTCAAAATTTACTTAATACTAGAATATTCATCTTAAATTTATTAAGGAAAATCCAGTTGTAAATATCATATCTTAAGATTTTCCAAAACTTAAACATAAAATAAAATTTATCAAATTCCATAAATTTTAAAACCATCAAATTCTAGACTCTGTAGCACTTAGGAAATGCTACCTAAAGTTACGGGTAAAACTAGTCCAATTTCAAAAGACAGCATTTAAATGCTGTAGTAGATTGTTTAACTTAATAAATATTCCCAAATATAACTTATTTATTTATTATTTCTTATCTGAAATCTTATCCTTTCAAAAATCTAGAATTACCAAAATACGTTATATTCTAAAATTTATTCAAATATTTATTTATTTATTTAACATTTATAACTCATTCAAAATCAATATAAAATCCTTTAAAGATATTAAATCAAATATTTAACTTCCAAAATAATTTTAAATATTTCAGAAAATATTATAGGACCACGGGCCTGTATATAGTTTTCTAGCCTAGGTCAAGTGATACGGATTTATATCATTTCAATCCGTAATTTTACAAACCCCGGGTTCTATCATTTCAAACCCGCAATCCCAAGTTAACAGTTAAGCAGTTAACATAATAATAGCACAGTAATCATCATTTAGGCCTATCATTTCAGCCCACAACAATCTAAATTTAACAGGGAACTTGCAGTGGTGATTTAAGCAGTAAATAAACAATAATATAATATAACTGCAGAAATAATACAACAGATAATAACTGATGAGGTGTCAATTTAAATGGGATTCATCATTCTACGTTACACTACAGACAGATAATATTTAAATAAAATTTTTTTTTTACACATACATTTGCGATAATTCACAAAATATATGTACATATGTCTGGTGAGGAATACTCACCTGGAAGTTGCAGAAAAAATTTGAATTTCAAAACGACGTTTCACCGGTAAAGACCGACAGAGGGTAACGATCAAAATTCTCGAATGTCGCCTAGATTCAAATCTAGAACAAAAGTAAATATAGAATACGCGACTTTAGAATTTATGGTCAAAGAAAAAAAAAAAATTTAAATAGGAAGAGAATTTGTTTGTTTTGCTCGACCACTCTACCGTGTAATATGACCAAAGTGTACCCAAAATGTGAACCGGCTAATCCCTAAAATTTACGACAATATCTCTAAAGTCAGACTAAGCAATATGGGGACGTTTTCCCTACTCTATGTCGTAGTACATTGGTGCACTTGCACGCTTCCTTTCTTTGCTCATGCACACGTACACACACCCACCTTTTCACTGCTGCCTAATCTATTCATGCATGCATAAGTGGCCATACCTCAAATCAGAACCTAATATGCTTCAGCTACTTGAATTCAGTTCCTTTCAAATCTAAACTTAGCTTCTTCTACACAAAAATTTTCAGCCTATACCCAGATCTTCACGCAACTCCACCATGCCTCCTTCGAGCCAACTAGGAAGCTGCTTCGAGAAAATGTGTAAGGACTTCGAGTCAAACAAACACTTCCCCATCCCAAATTACAAATCACTGATCTTTAGTTACAAAATTTTGGACATACTCCTTTTCCTTACCAAACAGACAACCCTTTATCTTTTATGAATGCAAACTGGAAGACCCCTACCCAAGTTAGATCAGTTCAAAAATATGCCGACTTACTCAACATACATGCAAGCTAAACTTCCTAACACCTGTTCTACCAAGCCTAAGCAACAAAACCAAAATGCACGCATCTACCTTAAACTCAGCATATATGAACATTTCTAACTGCCTACATTATCACAACTCATCTACACTTCAACTCCTCTTCAGTTTATACTTCCAGACTTCACACAGTGGACAACTCACGCAAAAACCCGAACCTATCTTCATCAAATACATCAAGGCTCAATCAAAACATGCACAGTGGTATCGAACATGTCACAGTGGCTTCACATACCAAGGTATTCGAACTCCACATTTCATGATTTCCCAGTTCAACCCCAACTACCCGAGTCAAGTACAATGTTACTTCGAGAATACCCCACCATTTCTTCGAGTAAATTTTCCAAGATCTTCGAGTCGACTAAACCCATGCTCCGAGTCACCTTCACACCACTTCTTCCTTTACATAAACTTCCTCACGCTACTTCTCCCAGCACTGAAGCTTCAATATTCCAACGTCTCCTCCTATTTAGCCTTTTCACCGACCATTTCTCTGCCGCATCAAGACACGTGCACGCATGCATCACTTGAACATGCACAGACTTTCCCACTTGAACATACCCACCAACTTCCAGCCTATTTCTACTCATGTCAGATTCAAACATGTACCCAGTGATTTAACATGCACAACCTACTGTGACAACTACATATATGCAGCCTAACCCTATGACATGAATGCAACTGTACACTACCCACTAATACACAGCTTATTTCCCAAAATTTTTTTTTTTTTTTTTTTTTTTTTTTTTTTTTTTTTTTTTTTTTTTTACATATATGCAGACTTAACCTGAACTCACCCCAAAGTATTTACTTTCTACTGCTAATCCCTATTCAGTCTACCAAATCACTGCACTGGGTCGACTACTCTCAGCTTACAATTTAAACATTTTAGGCTAGATGGAATATGTAGACCTCCTCTTATCTCAGTCCCAATCTGCTCTGAAATTTGGACCCAACATGCTACTGTCCCCTTACACTTTTCTTTCAGCTACTCCTTCTATCTTTAGCTTTCCATCTCAATGCAACCTATAACCCACTATAGTTCCAGCCTACCTCAATTTTTATTTATCTGATCATTCAGACAGCATGTGCCTAAGTGATATGCTCCTGCCAAATGCAAACTTACTCCTATGATGTGTGTGCCAGTCTGACAACTCACCTACTAGTCCTAACTAACCTATCTCGGGTCAGATCAAGTAGATGCAGACTATTCAACCATAAATGCAACTGACAACTCACACATGCCTTCTACATCACCACTGTTTTTATCTCATATATATATGCAAACAGTCCTAGGGCAAGCATGACAAACAAAATGGAATGGCCGAGCAAGGCACCTAGGAAAGGAAAACAAAGGAATTGAAGAAGAAAAGTAATTACCTGATGATGCTTACAAATGTGAAAAAGGGATGAAGCCAGAGAAAGTGAGATCCAGGAAAGAAATGATGGAGTGTATAAATTATATAGGCCGTGCTTGCGAGGTTTGGGGTGTCAGTTTTATTGATATTAAATGGTATTGATATGAGAATTCCTTCTTATCAGTTTCAAAAGAAAATGCAAGTATTGATTCTCTGTATGATAGATGGAAAGTCAGGCTTTGATTAAAACTGTCGAGCTAAAACAGAGGGGAAAAGAAAATGCAAACCGGCTAGGTATTTAAGATATCAGTTTCAACAAATTTAAATGCATTGATTGGTAAATATTTCCTCTGATTGACAAACGGCAAGCGGTAGCAAATGCGTGAATTACTATTTTTGTTTGCAAAGGAATAATGAATGCAAATCAACAGGGAGGCCGAGAGTTACCTATGAATATTAAACATGAAGTAAATGAAGAGATTTGTGGACAAAGCATTAGTTATAATGCGTGTTTTAAGTTTGATAATTGAAGAAGCAGAGGCAGATAAAACGAGTTTGCACGTTTCCAGGCTTACACATATATTTGAACCGTGCAGACATCATGCTTGATCAGGCAAGAACATAGGCGAAGGAAGAACTTCAGTGGTTTAAAGTTTTAGCCATAAAGTTAAAGATATATTTGCGTGATACCAAAATCTCGAACGTTTCCTTCATGCCAAGTTCATTCTATATAATTTGATTTTTAGTTTTGAAAACACTAAATGAAATGGTAAATATTTGTGCATAGTTTAAGAAAAGAAACGTATACAAATTTTATTTAAAATTGAACCGTCAGTTAAAACAACGTAACGTTGGATAGAATTTAACTGACTGATATTTTTCTTCAAAAAGGTTTGAAAATATTATTTTTACACTTGCTAAACAGACGTAGTCTAAAACATCAGAAATTTTCAGAAAAATAACATTTTAAAAACACACGTTTCATTTCGTCACTTATAGCCTAAAATTGACGCGTCTTTTAAACGCGCAATCTACCAGTTCAATCATAGCATAAAATTTCACAGTTTTTATTTAATTTTATTGACATATCAAATTTTATAAAATATATCTCCAATTTAAATAATTAAACTATATTGTTAAACACCATTTATATAAATAAAATTTCAAAAATTAAATAATTTAAAATAAAATAAATAGCTAAAAATTAGGGTTGTTACACTCTCCCCCACTTAAGAACTTTTCGTCCTCGAAAAGGAACAGAAGAAAAAGAATCAAAGGAAGATAACAGGTACTTTAAACGGATAGTTCCGGATTTTAAAGCACGAAGAAGATCTTTTAGAATCGGTTTTACCCTTCCAATTTTTTTGATCGTCAGTCCATGGGTGCTCAGCGGTGCTCAGGTCCCGATGAGTAACAAAGATCTCAAAGATTATAGAAAGATTTCTAAATAGACTGGTATAAGCGATAGCATCCCAATCCGTAGCAGATAAGGAAACCAAGGACATTTAAAGATAGTTCAAAACAAAATAAGATAATAAATTTGAGATCATAATATTTTGAAAATCATTACGATTTATAGATATTATCATTTGGAAATCATGCTACTAAAATCATAACCCTTTTAAAATAATCTTCATTTATTCAATTATAAATTTTCAAACATTATATTTTTAGAATAGCAGCACTGAAAATATGCTATAGTAGATATGATAGTATTCCTAATCAGTTTATTATTTTCTTAACTCTAAATTCTTAACAAATAACCTAACACTTATTTTAAAATACCTATTTTATAAATAAGATACTTCTTTAAATAAGTTACACTTGAAATCTCCATTTGAAGACCAAATTTCAATTTTAAAGTTTTAGTGATATTAAAATATGTCTTAACTATTATAATTATTCACTTAGACATCAATTAAACTATAATTTGAGATAAATAAACCTTACTACAAAATATCTCTTTCAAATATATTTTTCCTATTCAAAGATACATTGTGTATCACACCACATATTCATTTCAGGAAATAACTTTATTTAAAATTTCTTGGTTGATTTAAGGTTCCATATTAAATCAAATTTGATTATTAAGTTATTTAAATTCCCTAAAATCTTTTTTTTTTTTATTTACCTCTATTAATCTTTTATAACTAAAATTTAAGTATATAACACTTATTATAACCACTCAAATTTTATTTATAAAATCCTTTTTATATTGTATATTATCCAATTACATTGTTAACTTTTGAAAATCAAGTTATGAAATTGGGTGTTTTACAAATAAAACTTTCAATTTAATTATCTCCAATTGGAACCCTTTTTTATTCAAAAATTTTATTTTCTTTTTATTTTATTGAAATTTTTCCTTAAGATAAATTCTAAGAATTAAATTTCTGATTCCCCTCAAACCATTTAGAGATAAACAAATATATATACATAATATGTCAAATTAAATTTAAATTATATATCTATATATGTTAAGTCATACTTTATAAATTCAAATCAATTAAAATTTCAAGGTAACACTGTAGCCAGTCTACAGAATGGTCTTTTCACTTCGAAACTCGAAAATGAATGTCGATGATGCTGCAGTCATCACCGAAATTATTTTCCAGCGACAAAGAGAAGAGCACTAAATTTTTAAAATTCTTGGGAACAAATCTCTATATAAATACTTTAAATAATACATCCTTTTAAAGTTTAAACACAGGGTTTGAAACCATCAGAGATTTAGTTCTCAAGTTCTTGTTTTAGATTCATTTCTGTTCCAATTTAAATTATAACCATTGTTTATATTCACTTATTTATATTAGACAAAACACATGGTTTACAAAACCATAAATAAAATCAAAACTATTATCTCTTGGCAACTAGTTAAATTAATTATAAAATTTCTGAAAATTATACTCATATATATAATATTAGATTTTATTTCAAATATAGAAATAAATTTCAAAACAAGGATAGGGACTCAAATTTTGATGAACTCAAATCAAATAGAATTCAAGATAAGTTGAAATCAGAAGATCCGATGATTAACAAAATAAGGAACTGGCAAGTTTATATCAATCGCGGACAACTTGACCTAGTCATCCGTGGCTTAAAGAATCAGATCGATATGGTTGGGTAAATCCTCATTTGATCTGGAGAGATAGGGTTCAGAATAATCAAAGATACTAGCATATAAACCGAGGATAAATATAAATCTCTGGTGAATCAATGCTAATGGTAAAGGAGTTTCGCCCCTTTATTAGAATAATGGCGAGACCGCCAATTCACTATAAAGATCATCCGAAGTGGAGTTATGGGACACTCCAGAATCTAAAGTAGATGAAAGTGAGGGACACGGATGAACTTTGGAACCACAGGGAATGTTCCAAATTCGAAAAGGAAGAGGTTCAAGCTCGAATGAAGGTGATTCTATAAATCAATTTACCATACATTCTAAGTTTGCCTAGAGCCAAAGCTCTGATACCAAATGTAACGACCCAATATTTTCAACCATTCGCATCCGCACATTGTCGGACTTGAATTGTTCAAAATACTGCGTTGTAGAATAAATTTGGCAAAACTCAGAATATACAATAAATAGATCACAGGCCGCGCCAGTGGGGTAACACCCACCGTAGCATACAACGGTACCTCTGTTCTGCCTTTACGGCTAGCCTCTCGACTACACCACCAACCTCCACGAGGACATGTAGGAGTAAGAGTCAACCGTTCGCTACCCAAACCAGGAAGCGAGAACCCCCTATCATGTTGCACCGAGTGCAGTGGCAGACACAGATATCAGAATCTCGCAGCGGAAATTAAAAATTTAGTGGTTCATGAAGCCACTGATATAACTTCAACAAAACAGAACTTACATTGTCTATAATCCTCAATACAAATTTTAAGACATAAATAGAGATAGAGTCTTCAAAGTCTTGTATTCCAGAAAAGATAAAGGCTGAAACAACTTCCAGCAGCGCGAATGATCTACTGAGTGTCCTAGCTACGGAGAAGAAATTGAAGCTGCAACTCAGGCTGACCCGAGCGAAAAATAAAACATAACACTCGAGTCAGGACATACATACTTATATAATGTAAGCTAATTCAAGTGTACTGTAATATAGAGCAAGTAACTTAAAGGATGCTTGGGACCGCCCATCCTCTAAGGATCCGTCAAACTATTTACTATGTAGTATATTGCGCTATTATAATAGTGTCTATTTATAAAATAAACATACTTTTACATAGCATTAAGGCTTTACATTTTCCACCTTAACACGTAATAGTCCCAGTAGTCCATCCAATATCATAGCTCCTCCTGATCGGGAAGCAACTAGAGGATACCACACGGGCTACGGGAGAAATCTAAACTCGTACAAGGCTCGGTATGGTAGATGACACGGCACAACTAGGCAATGCCAGGGTAGATATACCAATTGCTATCCAGGCTGGTGGAAACGCGTAGCCGCAGTTACCGCCCACCTCGGACTAACTCCCCAAAATCAAAATATAGAGGTGACCACCGAATCAATCCAAAAACATAGTATAATATCGAAGAGGAGCGTCCGATCAGAGGAATGACCTCATTGGCCTGGAATTGCTCCTGTTTTAGCCACCTTATGCCAACTCACGGGAGTCGGGTCCACGTATTTACCTTACAGGAAACGCCACCACCGACCTACTTCATTCTGGAATCTCCGCCGCGTACACGGTTGGTCAAAGTGGTTTTCGGTATCGACAGAGAGTATGTCCATATCCGATCCCGGTCTCTTTGCCAACCCATCGTTATTATAACCCGTGGTCATTTAAAACATTTTATACTTTAAAACCAAAATAAACATTTCCATTTCAAAACTATAAATACGATATCATTTAAAACCCAAAACAACATGATATCGTTATATTCAAATATAATTCTTTTCCAAAACCATACTGCTTAAAATTTATAATATCTGGAAACCAACTATTTGAATTATATCTTCAAACATATTATTTTTGGAAATTTTACTTTAAACCCATAACACCCAACACAAATGGTTTGGATATTCAACGGTATGTAGAATGAATGGTTTAACTTTATGGTTACTTTGTAAAGAAGATAATTTACATAGCTTTACAAATATATTTCTTTATTTAAAGTTTTAAACCATAATTTAAATATCACTTTATGTTCCCAAACCATTACAATTCCTATATATATATCCAATTGGAGTATTTACTATTCAAAACTAAGGTTGGATTTTATTCTTTCAACAAATCAATGTTTTATTATTTAGTCTTGAATATTCCCACAAATTCCATAAATAAAACTCCAAATTTTAGCCATTAAATAATTTCAAAATTTACTTAATACTAGAATATTCATCTTAAATTTATTAAGGAAAATCCAGTTGTAAATATCATATCTTAAGATTTTCCAAAACTTAAACATAAAATAAAATTTATCAAATTCCATAAATTTTAAAACCATCAAATTCTAGACTCTGTAGCACTTAGGAAATGCTACCTAAAGTTACGGGTAAAACTAGTCCAATTTCAAAAGACAGCATTTAAATGCTGTAGTAGATTGTTTAACTTAATAAATATTCCCAAATATAACTTATTTATTTATTATTTCTTATCTGAAATCTTATCCTTTCAAAAATCTAGAATTACCAAAATACGTTATATTCTAAAATTTATTCAAATATTTATTTATTTATTTAACATTTATAACTCATTCAAAATCAATATAAAATCCTTTAAAGATATTAAATCAAATATTTAACTTCCAAAATAATTTTAAATATTTCAGAAAATATTATAGGACCACGGGCCTGTATATAGTTTTCTAGCCTAGGTCAAGTGATACGGATTTATATCATTTCAATCCGTAATTTTACAAACCCCGGGTTCTATCATTTCAAACCCGCAATCCCAAGTTAACAGTTAAGCAGTTAACATAATAATAGCACAGTAATCATCATTTAGGCCTATCATTTCAGCCCACAACAATCTAAATTTAACAGGGAACTTGCAGTGGTGATTTAAGCAGTAAATAAACAATAATATAATATAACTGCAGAAATAATACAACAGATAATAACTGATGAGGTGTCAATTTAAATGGGATTCATCATTCTACGTTACACTACAGACAGATAATATTTAAATAAAATTTTTTTTTTACACATACATTTGCGATAATTCACAAAATATATGTACATATGTCTGGTGAGGAATACTCACCTGGAAGTTGCAGAAAAAATTTGAATTTCAAAACGACGTTTCACCGGTAAAGACCGACAGAGGGTAACGATCAAAATTCTCGAATGTCGCCTAGATTCAAATCTAGAACAAAAGTAAATATAGAATACGCGACTTTAGAATTTATGGTCAAAGAAAAAAAAAAAAATTTAAATAGGAAGAGAATTTGTTTGTTTTGCTCGACCACTCTACCGTGTAATATGACCAAAGTGTACCCAAAATGTGAACCGGCTAATCCCTAAAATTTACGACAATATCTCTAAAGTCAGACTAAGCAATATGGGGACGTTTTCCCTACTCTATGTCGTAGTACATTGGTGCACTTGCACGCTTCCTTTCTTTGCTCATGCACACGTACACACACCCACCTTTTCACTGCTGCCTAATCTATTCATGCATGCATAAGTGGCCATACCTCAAATCAGAACCTAATATGCTTCAGCTACTTGAATTCAGTTCCTTTCAAATCTAAACTTAGCTTCTTCTACACAAAAATTTTCAGCCTATACCCAGATCTTCACGCAACTCCACCATGCCTCCTTCGAGCCAACTAGGAAGCTGCTTCGAGAAAATGTGTAAGGACTTCGAGTCAAACAAACACTTCCCCATCCCAAATTACAAATCACTGATCTTTAGTTACAAAATTTTGGACATACTCCTTTTCCTTACCAAACAGACAACCCTTTATCTTTTATGAATGCAAACTGGAAGACCCCTACCCAAGTTAGATCAGTTCAAAAATATGCCGACTTACTCAACATACATGCAAGCTAAACTTCCTAACACCTGTTCTACCAAGCCTAAGCAACAAAACCAAAATGCACGCATCTACCTTAAACTCAGCATATATGAACATTTCTAACTGCCTACATTATCACAACTCATCTACACTTCAACTCCTCTTCAGTTTATACTTCCAGACTTCACACAGTGGACAACTCACGCAAAAACCCGAACCTATCTTCATCAAATACATCAAGGCTCAATCAAAACATGCACAGTGGTATCGAACATGTCACAGTGGCTTCACATACCAAGGTATTCGAACTCCACATTTCATGATTTCCCAGTTCAACCCCAACTACCCGAGTCAAGTACAATGTTACTTCGAGAATACCCCACCATTTCTTCGAGTAAATTTTCCAAGATCTTCGAGTCGACTAAACCCATGCTCCGAGTCACCTTCACACCACTTCTTCCTTTACATAAACTTCCTCACGCTACTTCTCCCAGCACTGAAGCTTCAATATTCCAACGTCTCCTCCTATTTAGCCTTTTCACCGACCATTTCTCTGCCGCATCAAGACACGTGCACGCATGCATCACTTGAACATGCACAGACTTTCCCACTTGAACATACCCACCAACTTCCAGCCTATTTCTACTCATGTCAGATTCAAACATGTACCCAGTGATTTAACATGCACAACCTACTGTGACAACTACATATATGCAGCCTAACCCTATGACATGAATGCAACTGTACACTACCCACTAATACACAGCTTATTTCCCAAAATTTTTTTTTTTTTTTTTTTTTTTTTTTTTTTTTTTTTTTTTTTTACATATATGCAGACTTAACCTGAACTCACCCCAAAGTATTTACTTTCTACTGCTAATCCCTATTCAGTCTACCAAATCACTGCACTGGGTCGACTACTCTCAGCTTACAATTTAAACATTTTAGGCTAGATGGAATATGTAGACCTCCTCTTATCTCAGTCCCAATCTGCTCTGAAATTTGGACCCAACATGCTACTGTCCCCTTACACTTTTCTTTCAGCTACTCCTTCTATCTTTAGCTTTCCATCTCAATGCAACCTATAACCCACTATAGTTCCAGCCTACCTCAATTTTTATTTATCTGATCATTCAGACAGCATGTGCCTAAGTGATATGCTCCTGCCAAATGCAAACTTACTCCTATGATGTGTGTGCCAGTCTGACAACTCACCTACTAGTCCTAACTAACCTATCTCGGGTCAGATCAAGTAGATGCAGACTATTCAACCATAAATGCAACTGACAACTCACACATGCCTTCTACATCACCACTGTTTTTATCTCATATATATATGCAAACAGTCCTAGGGCAAGCATGACAAACAAAATGGAATGGCCGAGCAAGGCACCTAGGAAAGGAAAACAAAGGAATTGAAGAAGAAAAGTAATTACCTGATGATGCTTACAAATGTGAAAAAGGGATGAAGCCAGAGAAAGTGAGATCCAGGAAAGAAATGATGGAGTGTATAAATTATATAGGCCGTGCTTGCGAGGTTTGGGGTGTCAGTTTTATTGATATTAAATGGTATTGATATGAGAATTCCTTCTTATCAGTTTCAAAAGAAAATGCAAGTATTGATTCTCTGTATGATAGATGGAAAGTCAGGCTTTGATTAAAACTGTCGAGCTAAAACAGAGGGGAAAAGAAAATGCAAACCGGCTAGGTATTTAAGATATCAGTTTCAACAAATTTAAATGCATTGATTGGTAAATATTTCCTCTGATTGACAAACGGCAAGCGGTAGCAAATGCGTGAATTACTATTTTTGTTTGCAAAGGAATAATGAATGCAAATCAACAGGGAGGCCGAGAGTTACCTATGAATATTAAACATGAAGTAAATGAAGAGATTTGTGGACAAAGCATTAGTTATAATGCGTGTTTTAAGTTTGATAATTGAAGAAGCAGAGGCAGATAAAACGAGTTTGCACGTTTCCAGGCTTACACATATATTTGAACCGTGCAGACATCATGCTTGATCAGGCAAGAACATAGGCGAAGGAAGAACTTCAGTGGTTTAAAGTTTTAGCCATAAAGTTAAAGATATATTTGCGTGATACCAAAATCTCGAACGTTTCCTTCATGCCAAGTTCATTCTATATAATTTGATTTTTAGTTTTGAAAACACTAAATGAAATGGTAAATATTTGTGCATAGTTTAAGAAAAGAAACGTATACAAATTTTATTTAAAATTGAACCGTCAGTTAAAACAACGTAACGTTGGATAGAATTTAACTGACTGATATTTTTCTTCAAAAAGGTTTGAAAATATTATTTTTACACTTGCTAAACAGACGTAGTCTAAAACATCAGAAATTTTCAGAAAAATAACATTTTAAAAACACACGTTTCATTTCGTCACTTATAGCCTAAAATTGACGCGTCTTTTAAACGCGCAATCTACCAGTTCAATCATAGCATAAAATTTCACAGTTTTTATTTAATTTTATTGACATATCAAATTTTATAAAATATATCTCCAATTTAAATAATTAAACTATATTGTTAAACACCATTTATATAAATAAAATTTCAAAAATTAAATAATTTAAAATAAAATAAATAGCTAAAAATTAGGGTTGTTACAGATGTCGTAAGTGACATAGTGGAATGTTTAACATGAGTAGTTAGGTGTATGTTTGCGACAGTGGGAGGGACTGTGAAGTGTGGTAGGGTGCAGTTTGTTGGTTCTGTTTTGGTTGTTGGTGGCGGAAATTTGTGGTTTTGGTGGTTGATGAGAGGGTGCAGCCCCATGGACATGTTAATGTGACCATAAATAAGTTAATGAAAAATCACAAAGTAATTGAATGGCACAAATTATAGAATAATATAATAGTAATCACCATATCAATATTGTTGGCACTAGCTTATTATATACAATGTCATATTGGCTATTATAATTTAACCACACCAATAAGCAAAGAAATAATTCTATATTAAGAAGCCAAAATTGAAGATAGAGAAATAGAGAAATAAAAAGAAAAATTAGTCAGTTATGGGTGATTTTGGGTTCGTAGGGTTGCATGGAGTTCGGCTTGTGAATTGATTAGATGATGCATTTGAGGGTTGTGATTTTGCTCTTGCTCGATGGTGCAGTGGCAATTTGAGGACTTTGGAATCATATATAGATGAGTTTGCGCAGTTTTTGGTTCGCAATTTTGTGATGGGGCTGGCGTTGCATAGAGAGGGAGGGTTAGGAGTCTGATAGTTTTGGAGGTAGTGGTGATTTAGGCGATTTGGAATCATATTCATATGGTTAGACTGTTCTTTGGTTTCGTCTTCTCTATCATTTTCCAAATGGAATTGAATTTTTGCGCATTCTTTTCTGATCATATCAACTTCTTTGTGAGTTTCATTCTTTCCTTTAGACCAATTTATCAAGTTGCATTTTATTGCTTTTATTTTCTATAGAAATTGGCAGAAAGCTCTTTCAACGACATTCCTATTCCACCCACGTTCGAATATATCAAAATACTAATCACATGTAGACAGTGGTTAGTGACATGTTACTGTTAAAGTATAATTAATAATCTTAATGAATATTAAGATCTTAGATATTTACAGTTATATCAAACTATTATTATAAGTCATTTCGAAGTAAAAAATTTAAAAAGAAAATCCTATGAATTCTGACAAATTGCCACAATCAGTGTGTTAGCATTTGATGATAAACATTAAATATGAATGTTCTTAAAAACAATAACGATTAAAAAAAATCATGCTTAAGGTGTTTGCAGCTAATGAGTTAGCAACTGATGACATGGAGAAAATCTTGTTGTATCGTTATCTCTATGTTAATGTCTTCCCATTAATTCATAACTAAATATAGAGTGTATTGTTAGCTCTTCTTTATTTTCCTTTTCCTATTTGTTGGCTACACATAAGCCATAAGAGAAACTTCAATAAAAAATTAGCACTCCATGCATAGTAAAAATATAACTAAGCGAATGGAATTTGGTATCTGAGTAGAAACTTCAATAAAAAATTGACTGGACATCGTTATCTAAGTAGAAAATTCAATAAAAAAATCGATTATTTGTATTGATATAACTCTTGTATCCCGAGCACTTGAAAATTTGAATATGATAGATGGGCAACCATTGTCAGTACAACAATTGCAAAGGCTGATAGAATAGAAGATGCATTTTATTGAAAGTAGAACCAACCTTAGATAGTTTCCCACATTTTTTCTTTCATAATGGTAGAGCTATAGTCTAAGCACGTAGATATAGACTGTTCAAACATACAAATCAATAAATTAAGTTGGAAACATAGAAATAGTTCTATACCTACAGAAAATGAAACATAATAACCAGTTGGTAAGAAGAAAGTTATATATTGATATTTGATATATTGTGAGCATGGCACTTTGAATTCATCAAGCTTCCTTCGTATTCATTACTAATTTAAATATTTATCTTATTTGTAGGTTTGTGAAAGAAGAAGGATGCGAAAGTTGTGGTCTTCTTTTTAATGCAAACAACTAAATATGTACTTGTTTTTTTGTTGAACTTTGTTACTATGTTTTGGGGTGTGCTTAAAACATTTGCTACTACGTTTTGATTCATGTGGTTGAAGCTATAAGATATTATGTGTATGAATATTTGATATGTTTCATATAATGTGTTGCATCTCTGTATTTATTTTCTTTTATGATTCTCGCATTATTTAAATGATTTTATGTTGAAAATGATTATTATTGTGCATTTTTATATTTGTATTTAATACTAAGCTTATGAATAGGGTGCAGAAAATATTTGAATTGTGAACCTAAACCATAGCACTTGAAAACTGCTATAAATATTTAATAGCGTCGAATGACCGTTATTGAAGCTGTCAGTATAAAGATGCACAACAGAAAAAGAGCTATGGTATTGTAAAAGCGCTATAAAAGAATATAACATAACATAGTATAAGCACTATTGTAGCTAAATCTTTATAGCGGCATGCTGGTGTTGTGACAAGTCAACATCTACAATAATGTGTCCATATACAGCGCTAATATCCGCTATTAATATTTTTTATAGCGAATTATTAGTGCTATCTTAGAAAAAGAAAAATATGTTTTGTGGCTAATATCGAATTTCATAGCGGAAAAGTAGCGCTATTATAGTAATCAATAACACAGAATACGCCGCTATAAAATGTTTAAAATAGCGGATATATGGGCTATTATATTAGAAATTTTTATAGCACTTTTTATGCGTTATAAACTGTTCAATGTTTATAATAACATGTCGTTATACATCGTTTATTCAACCGCTATTATAGGATTTAATAGCGTTTTTTGGCGCTATTTGAGGAAAAAAGAATATTTTGTGGCTAATAACGAATTTCATGGTAGGGGTACAACGCTATTATAGTAATCAATAACACATAATTTGTCGCTATAAAATTGTTGAAATGGAGGATATTTTGGGCTATTATAATAAAACTTTTTATAGTGCCTTTTTTGTGTTATAAATTGTTCCCTGTTTTTAATAACATGTCATTATACGGCGTTTATTAAACCACTATTATAAGCTTTAATAGAATTTTTAGCGCTATCGTAGGGTATTTTTGTTGTAGTGATTGCTCAAAAGATGAAAAATCCCCAACCACTACACCATCCTCAATCACAAACATATTAGAATCATCAACATTCTTCATGTCAGACCGTGCTTCCATGTGCACACTAAGAAATAAGTGCACACTTGATTCTTCTCCAGACACAAAGCCACCATGAGAGATAGCAACTTCATCACCCATCTTTGGTCGAATCTCACCAATAACTGATGATATATTATAAGCAAATAGGGAATCATTCACTACCACATCACCTCAGCCGGAGGAAACATCACCAACACTTAACTTTAAAGCACCATCAGTTGAAATATCATTGCCCTCCTCAAGCTAAAGTTCTAAAATAATATGAAAAAATGCAATATACCTTTCGATCTATAAATCACCAAAGTTGGACCACCTTCTTTTTGCACTCAACTTTAAAGCACCATTAGTTGAAATATCAGTGCCCTCCTTAAGCTGAAGTTCTAAAATAATATCAGAAAATGCAATATACCTTTCAATCTGCAAATCACCAGAGTTAGACTACCTTCTTTTTGCCACACTATCAAGAAATCCAACCTCCCCACAAATTTGTTCAACATTGGTAATAAGACAACAAGAATTATTTTTTCTCTAACAAAAAATTATTAGAGCATGATCTCAAACTTACATCTATGTTGTCCAGATCTTCAACCATCCTACCATGTCGATCCCCAAAAATGACCAAACTTTTCAAAATATCAATATTAGAATCCGCAACTACTATACCACCTCCAATCACAAACATATTAGAATCATCAACATTTTCTATCTGAGACCGTGCTTCCCACATTGCTACATATTGTGATACATCTGACACATGTGTACACTGAGAAATAGGTGCACACTGTGATTCATCTACAACCACTAAACCACCGTAGAGTTAGCAACATCATCACTCGTCTCTGGTCGAATCTTAGCAATAACTAATGATATATTTTGAGCAAACAGAGAATCATTCACTGTCTTGTCACCCCTTCTACAAATTTCTTTTGCTGTTACTCTAATATCAGATTCCTTGTTAACATAACCACCCTATAAATCAATGAACTGTCTTATAGATACACCATTGCGTTTCTCCATGTCCCTAAGATTATACTCGGATTTGAAAATTGAAGAAGTATCATAAATATAATCCAAACATTGAGAATTCATAACTGTTCCATCAAGTAAATCGGGATTTAAATCTGAATCTTCTAAAGACTCAAGACAATCAAAATGATTGTCAGCGACTAATCTGAACTTCTTCGCATCAAAAAATTTTGCAATATGTTTTTTTACAAAGAAGGCAATCAAAATCATTATTCATCTCACTTAGTTGATCTGAAAAAGTAGTAACACATTTAGACTATATTGAATACCCATGGTCACCAACTATCAATGAATTCCAAAGAGAGAAGGCCTAATCTACATAGAGAAACATCAAGATCTAATAACAAAGGATCAAAGAAATTAGCCTGTTCCCTCTGCTCCACAACAGAGACACCTGATTCAACCTTAGCACCTATAATATTGTTCGCAACGTTAATATATTCACTGTGAACAGGCAGTGAATCTACCAAGTCTTCATCTTCAAATGAATAAGCATATTTCCTAAAACAATTAACAGGATCACCAAATTTCAATCTATAATTCTTTCCAATATTGACCGCGTTAACAACATCAAAATGCTTGAAAAGATCATCCAAGGAATCAATACCCTCTTTCCTTTGAACGCAAAGATGATCTAATGGAAAGAACTTTCCAACCATCAGAGAATGAATTTCCAGAATAAGAATTGCCAATGGAAGCTCTAAATTTCATCGAACGGTTGCTTATTTAATGACAAAATACCCCGCACTCAAAACATTTGATGGGATCACGATAGAAAATACTTGTAAATAATTGTTTTAAAAAGCATTTCTAAATTTAAAATCCATTGCCTCCAAGAATCCAATTGTTTTGAAGATACTTCATTTTCAGGGACAGTTTTGAACTCAAGGAATCCAAATGTTGGTAATATTAAGTAGACAAATGCCTGTGAACGAGTTATGATGTGATTGCTTGATTATGTGGACATTTAATCGCAGAATAAATCCCCATTCTGCTATAATGTAATTGATTTGATTATTATGGACATATATTAGTGGAATAAATCCCCTTTCTCCTATAGATTAGTTGTTTGATTATATGGACAT
This sequence comes from Allium cepa, assembly GCA_030765085.1. Taxonomy (NCBI): domain Eukaryota; kingdom Viridiplantae; phylum Streptophyta; class Magnoliopsida; order Asparagales; family Amaryllidaceae; genus Allium; species Allium cepa. The sequence continues at coordinate 118,761,142 of CM060943.1, forward strand.
ACATGTTAGCAGAATAAATCCTCTTTCTGCTATAAGTTAATTGTTTGATTGTTTTGACATCTATTTAGCAGGACAAATTATCATTCGGCTATTGTGTTTTCTGGATATGTATATGCTAGTTGAGTTGTATTGACATGTTATTCCCTAATTGAATATGAATTGCATTTACATGCATGCTGACTTATGTAAATAAATTATTGAGTGACATGAAAGTGAAATTGAAATTAAATGGTAACTTAAATTACTACCACTGGATTTTCTAAGCCACTTTGTGAATTTATGAAGTATGATTTTGAATTAGCTTCAATTCTTCAATCACTTTGGGGTTTTAAAGTTTATAAATGATTTTCACGTTATATAATTATTTTATAAAGGTATTTATAAATAATAACATGTTTTAATAAAAAGGGTTTTACGAAATAAAAAGGGTTTATTTAAAGTGATTTAAAATGAGATTTTGTAAACGATATTTTATAATGTCAAAGATATATTATAAAGGAAATTTTATAAAGAGTCTTATAAATGGAAAGAGATTTTATAAATCATTTTAGAGATTTTAAAAAGAAGTTAAAATCTAGTTTGAAGATTTATAAGGAGGTTTGAACTATAAAGAGAACTTATAAAATGATTTTTTAAATTAAGTGTATGGCTTTTATAAAGTGAATGTGTTTTATAGTAAGTGATGTTTTGAAAAAGGAATTTCTTAGCCATTAAATATGGAATGTGAGAAAAGGGAATTTTCCAATTGTTTTTGTTAAGTACTTATATTTTGAGATAAGTAAAAATGTTTTCTATGTGTAAATGAGAGGTAAAGGTTTTTGGGAATAATGTTTTAAAAAGATCCTTTGATCAAGTTTTATAAAGTGATTTTAATTAATTAAAGATTAATTAATAAAGGCTTAATGGATCCCATATGAAATCAAATCAATGTTGAATGATTGTTTATTTGATAGTTTAATAACCGACTATCAAATCTGGACCTAAACGTAACTTCGGAAATATCTGGGAAAAACAAGCGAGTTATAAGGCATAGTCACCCCCAATGATATTATATTGTGTGTAAATCTCATTTCATTCTTCTAGGGTGAATGATAAGGAAATCCATACACAAACGATTATTAGGTGAACTACGCTCTTATCTTTGTTTGTTTATTTCCTAAAGAACCAGAGTTGAGTTTACCGAAAACTATCAATAGTTGTTTCGAAGAGATCGGATTAGATATGCTATCCAAAACCACTTCGATCGAACTCAAGCGTTCGAATTGAAAACATCTTAAAGAATATGGAATCAAAGATGAAGCATTGAAGTGCTACGGCTGATTGCTACTAGTCTTGGAGGTGATTCCAAAATGGATGTTGTAGAAGTAGTGTCTTCGGTTCGTCCTTGTCCTGGACAACTTGTATGGATGAATGATGTCACTGCATTACTGCCTGGAAGGCAGTGCTAGAATTCCAAGTGGGATTACTATTCAGAAGGTAAATGTAGCCTCAAGCCTCATCAACCTGGAATGACTAAAATCAGGAGTAGATTACTATTCAAAAGGCAAATGTAGCCTCAAGCCTCATCAACCTGGAATGACTAAAATATGGAGAGATGTAGCAAGGCTAAGTGAGTCACTCCTATTAGGGTGTATCATCACCTTTCTAGATACATCTACATATTTATGGATTGGTTATGCGTGAGATCTCAATAAAAAGGGTTGCAAAGCAACCGAATTTGGTACTATCCTATAAGGATTAGGCCGATCTTGTATTGGTAGGGAATCCTGGCGAGGTCCTCGGTACATTTTCTAGACATGTACCGTGATAGATGGTACCCCCATGCCTTATCATAATATGTAATCCAATCTCCAATATGTGCCTTTACGGTTTTGATTGTAGAGCGTAGTATGCTGGAATTTAATAATGGAAAAAATTTCGGCTATTTTAAAATATTTATTTTGAATGCTTAGACATTATTATAATATTACTGGATTTTCTATAAAAGGTGTTTTTGGTTATCGTAGGGTAAAAACCTATCCATGTTTATGCGGCATGGTCCTACGGGATACCTTTGATTTTAAAAGGATTTTAAACATAATAATTCAGTTATTTGAGTTTGATCCATGTTTGACATGGATTTTTATTTTATTTTCCAAAAACTCTTGGGTGCTTAAATTTTTATGGGCAGCTAAGTAGTTCAGGTTTTCCCACGGATGCAATTTGGAGGTTTTAGAGCAGGTGGCTTCATCAGGAGCTGATTATTTTCTTGTTTTCGCTGTGTTATATGTATCTTATATAAGTTAGGTTAGGACAGACTATTATAACTATCCTAGGGTAGAATATGTATTAATATGACTCCAATGTATCATTTCTAAAAAGACTTTGTAAAATATTATGTTGATTAATATATGGTATTCCGTTGTGTTGTGAGATTCTATGATTATTTATTTTATTGTATCTTCTATCTCCTTTCTTTCCCCTAACAATCTAAATTCATCTTGTTGTCGCACTCATTCTAAATTCGTCTTGTTGGCTAGTGCATTAGACCATGACCATGCAACATGGGCCATGTCACTGAAACCATTGGGGAGCGAGCCCATGGTCAGTCAAGAAAGGATTGGGCTAGCGAAACTACTTCTGGCCATCACATCCTTGTAGGGACTTCGTACTCCTCATTCTGCTAAAAAATGGAGATAGGTATATTCCCACTTTAAATTAAAATAGGTAATAATAAAATTTACCTCACATATCAAGTTAAAAATCCAAATAATATCAATTAATATGGGTGTACAATACAGAATAATCCATCAACATCCACATATCAAATACTCGACCCTTAATGAATTACACGACATTATACTTGTGTTGAGTAAATAAATAAACCCAACAAAGACATCCTATAGAGGCTGACTAATTATAATTATATACACAACACCTTCAATTAATCTACATTAAAAAAATTCCCCTTCGCTTATTAAATCTACCTCGCTTAAAAGACTTTCTAATTCATTATTCTATATTTTTATTACTTTATAGTTCAACATAATGGGTATAACTTTATTTCGTTTGCAACAAGCAATAAACATTCATCCATTTACACATCAATATGCTACTCAAATAATATTTAACGAGATGAAAAGTTTATTTAAATATATGTCACTTCATTCTCTTCTTTTTATAAAAATACTTCAATTTAATTTAACATTAAAATTCCCTTTTATTTATTTTCCTCTTCTTAAAATAATTGGTTCTCACGTCTAATTTCGAAAATCCATATTTCAAAATAATTATTTGGTTTTAAAGAAACTTTTATTTGAACCCTAAGTAAATTTTGAAACCTCAAGATTACTTTCACTTCAAATGTCCTTTTTAATAATATAAGAATTCTTCAAAGGAACTCATATTTTCCAATCTCATTTGAAATATCACTGAAAATATTCTCGATTCAAACTATTTGCAAACCCAAATATATCAGTTTGAAATCGTAATTTAAATTCCTCATTTATTTTTAGATTCTCAATTTATAAATAAACCCTCTTTAATTTATTCTCCTTTCTTTATAAAATAAATGTAAATTCTTAGAATATCATATTTGACATCATGGGTTTATTCCAAAACGAATTCATTTCAAACCCATAAATAAATTTAAAAATCCTAAATCCTTTCGTCTCAAACCTCTATTTCAATAATAATATGTTATAAAACGTTATAAAGAAGTTTATATTATCAAATTCTCTAAAAAATTCCAATCAAAAGAATATTCTCAGTTCATTTTTATTTTTCAGACTCAATTATATAATTTCAATATCATTGTTGCCAAAATATTTCCAATTGCAAAATTCTCCAAAATTATTCCATTTATATAAATATTTTTTTTAAATCATCCCTTATCCAAATTTTCCATTAATTCAAAATAATCTCAATATTAAATTAAACAGCACTCCAACAATCCATTAATCATTCTCAAAATAATTTGATTAACCTAATATTCTCAAGGTAATCTATTTATTTTAAATTTACATCTTTTAATTTATTCATCTCCTTTCCAAACAATTTTAAATTTACATCTCAAAAATTTTCAACATCTAATTATTGCTCAATAATCACAAATCAATAATCTAGCAATAATTTTCACAACATTAAGTAAATTATAACTCACAACAATACCATCCAATATCAACAACATCAATCATCAATCTTTAACAACGACTAGTTTCATCCAATAAACCAATGATCCATCCAACCAAACAAATCAAACAATAATATGGGAGAATACACATCAAATAAAAAAATTTAGCATAGTTGTGAGTGAGATTAACTCACCAAATTGATGTCTGAGTTCCAACTCAACACCAAACACCATCGTTGCAGTCAAACCCATCATACCAACTGCTCACATCAGCCAAAATCATTGCCTTCTTCACAACTGCCATACACCATCCAGGCAAGAAATAGACAAAGCAACCAAAATCAGTCACGTGCTTCATATTCCATCTACTTGAAACCCTCAACTTCTCGCTGCTTGAACTCCACCTCGACTGATACAGCAGCTCCACGCCAGGACACAGCTTTCGCCCAAATGCGCTACTAGCTCCAAAATCACACACCCAAAAGTCACACACATCACTGAATCATTTTAGCTTGACATAGTTTCACACACACAGCCGTAAACCAAAATCAGCCGCACGCCTGAAATCCCTAGTCGCGCTCGCCATTCGTGCCGCCTCCACTTTCACTAGTTCACGACCATCATTTCCAAACGCCTGCCACATCGCGGCGCCTCTAGAATGACTTCGGCATCATCATGCACCACTGGCATTGTCGATGTCACCGAGCATGCAACGAATCAAGTTTATGTACGACACACACACTCTTTTTTTATTTGAATGCATTTTTGATTTGAGGAAGATGATTAGGGTCAAATTTATGAGGAGGTTTCGGCCTTAGGCTTGAAGTAAGGGGAGTTCTCTAAATCCAAGGAGAGAAAGAGTAGGTGTAGGCTTGACTTTTTTGGGCTGGAATAGTTTTAGGCCTCTATTTAGTTCAATTCAATTTCATTAAATTTTCAATGTATTTAAATTTAAATTTAAATCTTAAAAGAAATTTAAGCCTAGCATAAGTTATTTCACATATCATTGTATAAATTACATCTTGATATTTGATAATTTTATCCAATTCAATGCTCGCTTATTTTTATTTAATCATATTGTTCTATTATAAAAATTAATTTACTTCTCAACTATCTCAATTATATAAAAAATTATCTACCCCTCAAAATAGTTTATATTGATTAAAACATTTCATTTGATTTCAATAAATTATTCAAATAGAATTTATTACTTTAATTCAATTTATTACAACAAAATATTTTATCGAATAGAATTTAATTAACTACAAATTTATTTTCAATTTGTAAATCATCATAAATCAAATTTAAACACTTCTATTTTAATAAATTTATTAATTTTTATACAGTGTAGAAAGTTGAGTCGTTATAAAATGTAAAGGAAGCTTGTGTTTGTAAAGTAGAAAACAGTAGGTACTAAGACATTTCTATAGCTATAAGTAAACGACATGCTACCGGTTGGAAATGATGTGCCTATGTGAAAATTGGTTAATTTTTAGTTGCTTAATACTCGATGAGGGATTTGAAAGAGACGTCCATATATTCGGTATAAGACAATGTTAGGATTGTCCTAATCGATATACATATACACTATATCAAAATGTTTAATATGTGGCATACGAGATAGAATCTTTATGCATTAGCAATAGCAGTCATCATATATGCTAATATTATGTACTAGATTAAAATTTGCTTATGCACTTGGTGCATTGAGCGAGTGTCAAAATCGATTTAAAATCACTTAATGGTGGTCAAAAATATTATCGATTATTTACAAAATACTAAAGAATTTATTTATCGAATAAGGAATTCCTTATAAAGGATTATTCGAACTCAAACTTCAAATGTGGGATAAAAAATAATAGTTCAATCTTAAATTCATGCTTATCCTTAAGTAAAGGGGCTTTAAGTTAGAAATTTTCCAAACGAGAGGTTGTGGTAGAATAAATTATAAATGCTATGTACATGGCATTGAATAAAGCTACATTGAAAGCAGTATATGTACGCATATTTATAAGAAGCTAAGGATGGTTCCCATCAAGAATCCAATGACATATTATGATAACAATGATGCAATGTAGAGTGCAATTAGAATAGACATTTCGATAAAGGTCGAGAAATGTTCTTTGTACTACAATGTGATAAAATAGTTTATTGGTTACAGAGAAGTATAATCAGAAAATAGATGTGAAATAATAATATTGTAGATCCACCCACTAAGTTTCTTTCTCAATTTAGTCTACATAAACTGATCAAGAGTGTGGTTATGAGTCACTACATCGGCCTCAAGTGATAAGGTTAAGGGTGTGCCCTAGACGCAATTATATAATTTGATTACATAACTTACTTGAATTTAGTTTAATCCTAATTTAGTTGTAAATACATTATAAATTTTCCTTATTTTGTGCTAAATTAGAATTATATAACATTAATAATAGAAATGACATTAAAATTTGGTGTTGGGTTAATAATAAAATATAAATTTAGCTATATTTGGAAAGGTAATAACAACCTAAAGCTAAAATACATATATGGTTAATTATGCATGGAAAATAAATACTATAGAATTATTAAATAGAAAATATAGTTTTTGATGATAAAAGTTGTTTTGTAATGTGGGAATATAAAATATGTCGCATTTATATTTTGAATATCATGTCACTAAGTATATTCTTACAAATTGCCTTAATATTTTTTACTCTAATATAACTAATAATGAAATTAATTGTGAACTATTTTGGAATAATATTAGGTTTTGATATACTGGATTTCATAGAAAAGTCAGTTTAAGGTATGTCTAGGTTATATCTCGGTTACTATTTCTCATAATTGGAGTTATATTATACCTTTTATTGCTTCTTACCTAGCTTATTCAATATACAACTTGTTATATTATTATTGCATAAATGTGACGACCTACGTCCTCGTCCCTCGAAAATCGATACCAATACATGCTCGATATTCATGTGTTGTAAATCCAAGTGCCAGAGAGGCAGATTATCACGGAGTAAAAGAAAATAAAGACAGAACGGAATCTTACACAAATGGAATAACATATATTATTTCAATATTTATGATCTTTAGAGTGGAAATTTAAATAAATTCATCAAAGTCAAATGTGGACAATTATAAATATCCGTCCATACAAATGCGCAATACAATAGTACATAAGTGTGGTGAAAAAGAGGTAATAGTCTATTGAAGAATCTTCTAACTAAACTTGACAACTACGCTGCTCGAAAAAGTAGAGCACCCGGATTTTAAGGGAAGGGAAATAAACTCTAGTTCATTCATGGGATTGGTGTGAGAAACTCAAAATACATATATTTGAAAACAAGGGTATCTCAAAAGTCCACGTTGCACATAAACACGAAATGAGTTTTTATCTTGTGATAACCAAAATCTTTACTACGCAAAATATGTAATATTGTTTTTAATGACTTTTTTTGAAAACACTTTTCAAATAAACTTATGAATCTTAACTAAAATTGTTACATTGATTGAATTCCAGCATACTAGCTACAAAGTAGTTTCTACAATCAAATCCAAAGGCACTTATTGGAGAATGGATTTCCATACAGTGCTAGGTAATGAACTACCTTATGTATAGTACATCTCTAGAGGTATGTACCAAGGATCAACAACTTTGGAAACCTTTACAACTAGCAAGACCGACCTACTCACAGACCTAACTTAATGGTGGATAGAACCGAATATGGCATCAAACCGATCATAACCGACCTATCCAAGAGCTCTCTTAGCATGCACAACTTACTCGACATATATAGAGTAATCTAGAAAGGTGATCAACATACCCTAATGGTCATGAACCACATAGCCATATGGCATGCCATGTTTAAGCCATTTCCAGGTGATGTGGCCCAAGGTAACGATTACCTTTCATACAGCACATTCTACTTTGAATGCCACACTGCTATTCCATGATCACATAACTGATTTCTACAAATGTATAACTCCTAAGCTTATATGTCTCAGGAAAGTACGTTAATCTAAGAGAACTTGTTTCCTCCACCACCAAATAGATGATACGTTTATAGAGATCAATCAATGTGATTAGAAATGCAATGTCAGACATTTTCCATACTAGTTGTCCATGAACATGACAAACCGAAGGAATTCTCCTACCACATCCTATTACGAATCATCCCTAGGATTAATAGCAAGCAACCCTTGCATCGAAGATCAAATGAAGATACTACTACCACATATATATGATATATAAAATTTCCACCGAGGATCAGTGATAAGTAGCCCTTCATTCCACTTATTATCATTCCAAGTCTTTACTTTGAATGCGCAAATTAGTTCGAAGTGGTTTCCGGATAAGTATCACTCAAATCTGACCCCGGTTCCTTCGAACCAATCATCGATAGAAATATATTAAGTAAATAGGTGCTTATAACTTGATTAATTACTTTCTTTTTATCAAAAATATTTTCTAGAGATATGTATCTTTAAAACATTTCTTTCCAGTACATATATAATCATTAAAACTCTCTTTAACATTGGAAATACCAAATCATTTTCATAAGTCACATTGGAAAACATTATTAAGTTAAATAGGGTCAATAGAAATTATAATAATTCTACCCAACATCAATTTCCATACTCAACCTTTTCCATCCATCAAATAATGGTGAGATCGCCTACTAAATTTACATGTATAGTATGGGTTCTTTCTTCGAAATTAAACATCAAGTATAAGAGATTATCTCTACACAATCCAAGTTGTATTCAATTAAATTCGTAAATTTGAATCTTTTATACTTGTCTCGTTACCGACATTTCGACCTTATCTATTCCTCACCTAGGAAAGAGGCCAAGTGAGGCAGGACACTTGTTGCTTCTGAACATCTCCTTAGTTTAAGCACTTCACATCCAGATCTCGCGAAAAGAATTATCCAGTATACTCATCGCTTTTAAATCCAAGATTAAATCACTTTATTATAACTTCTATTTAAATCATTTATTTAAGCCCTCTAAAATAAATTGTAAAACCTTCAAATCATCTTTAAAAAACTTATTTATTTATTTGAAAATATTTATAAAAGACTGGAAAAAGAATGCCTAAGTTTTGTTTATGCGAAAATTGGTCGCAAACCCAAGAACTAGTGAATGCACCAGTGTTTACACACAAATCCGAAGTATCCAAACACAGATCTAGATCTAGATGATGTAGAGAGTAAAAATGAAGAAATAATATAAAAAAATGAAGGAAAGTACAAGAAGACATAAGATTTTTAGTGGTTCTGTGTTGTAGTCTACGTCTACTTTGAATAGTTTGCGGTTTATTGATGATTCTCTACCGATTTACCACAGTACAATCAATAACACTCAAGTTACAATGGAGTTTCAGCAGAGTAATAGCATAAGAGCTTCCAACAGTCCTTTTTCAGTAGGCGTAGGGGTGCTATTTATATGGGTAGATCTAGAAATATGTAACATCCTGATATTTTCAACCATTCGCATCCACACATGCTGGATTTGAATTGCTCAAAATACCATATTATTAATTTATATTTGGAAAAACTCAGCGTATACATTAAATAAATAGATCACAAAATCACATCACAAACATAGAGTAATATAACAATAATGTAGCATAATAGTAATTCATGAAGCTACTATATATATAATAGAGTTAAATAAGATACAACAGAAGTTTCGAATACAATTGTCAAATACATGATCAGAATACATCACTAAAATCAACTGAATATCTAAAATCTTGATAGATAGCTGGATCGCCAAGCGAAACTCCAACTTCAAAGGTGAGTCTCAAAAGCTGAACCACTCAGTCTGACCTGAGTGTAAAGAAAAACACAAAACACTCGAGTCAGGATTAAAATTCTTATATCAATAAATCCAACTCAAGTAAAATAACAACTGAAATACAAGTAACTCAAAAGATGTTTGGGATAACCATCCTCTAAGGATCCATTAAACTATCTACTAGGTATTAATATACGCTATTATAATAATGTCTAAAGTAAACTATAATATATTTAAAAATAGCATTAATGTGATATCCCAAAAATTTCAAGAAAATAAATGTGATAATCTCCTTTATAATTATTTAAAATGATTTAAAATTGATTATTTTCAAAACAATAATAATAATGTGTTATTTTTTTATATATATAAATGGATTTTTAATAGAATTGAATTTGTGATTGTTTAAATATATATTTGAGTAGATTTAAAAATTTGATTTTTAAGTTTGGATTTGAATTTGAATTTGAATTTGAAATTCAAAGGATAGATATTTGTAAATATTTTGAATTCAAAAATATATGTATAATATTTTTATTAATATACAATTTGTTTTATATTATCTTCTTTAAAATATATTTTATTTATAAATGTATTTATTATTTAGGAAGATAAATATTAAGGCTTTATAAAAACATTTAAAAATAATAATAAAAATGAATAATTACAAGTGTAAGGGTTTAAATTTATAAAGTGACAAGTGTTGGATTTTAAGACAAGTGTACAAATTTTTTTATATTTTCATTAAATTTTTGATAAACCCCAATTTAATCTATATAATCATCCATTTTCTCTTTTCATTTTTTCCCTATCGTTTCAATTCAAAAGAAAGAAAACTTTAAAGGAAAAAAAAACAAAACCTGAAATTCCTTCAGAACCAGAAACTCAAAAAAAAATTCAAACTAGAAATTTAATCAAGCTTCCATATTTTTTTCCAACCTGAGATCAAACAAGAAATCAAACTTAGACTGCAAATATTTTATCTCCAACCTGGAATATCAAGCAAAATAATCATGCAATCTGCTCAACAACTTTTTAACCTGCATCAAAATCAAGATTAATTTCAAAGTTCCCAGTTTCAAAACAATTCAGGTTCAAAGCTTCAAACTGTTTTAAGCTCTGCGCATTAACACAGATGAGTAAACAATTCTATCTAAGGGTTTTCAATCTGTTAAAAATCTTGAGGTATGCAGAAATTACTTAAGTAAATTGTGATTGTGTTTGCATGATTGTTTAAACAGGAATTAATGTATATATGTAATGAGAGTTGTTTGCTCTGTTCATAGTCCAGGTCAGGAAAAATGATTCAAGAATCACATACTCTTTCTCTAATCTGTTATTAGTTATGATGTATCAACAATAAATCTTAGGAATAATAATATTTTGATTTTAAAATAGTTTCAGGTAAGATTTTAAGGTAGATTCCACTGAAAGGGTAAATTACAGTTAATTTTTTTTAAATATCAAAATCTCGAACTAAATAATATTATATTTCAGGTATTAAATCTGTTTTTCTAATGAAAGTTAGGATTTTTAAAAATAAATTCTTGAATTTTAAGCCTTTAAAACAACAAAAATCATGAGATGAACGAAAGTTGGGTTTTCTTCATTTTCTGTAGATCGCGATGATCAGGATTGTCGGGGTTAAGGCTGGAGCTTGTTCTCTGATCGGCGATCATGAGGAAATTGTTCGGAAGGTTTATTGATCACCGGGGCCATAGGGTTTAGGCGATTTAGGGTTTAAACTTTGTTTTTGGCTGGGGTTGATTTCTAGGCCAATGTGGTCTCATCGGCGAGTCGTACTCGATCGCATATAGGGGAAATGGAGGATGGGATTATGATGCATCTCCGGTTGGGAGGGCGGATTTTCTAGTGAACAATTTGGGGTGGCGCGAGTTGATATTTTCGGTAATGGTGGATTCCTGAGTGTGGTTGAAGATCAAATTTATTTTCTCTAGCGAAATTTAGAAATTTGGGCAATCTTTCCATTTTAGGAGATGGTCGCTGGTATGTTGGAATTGTCGTTGGTGATCGGAACGACGAGTTCCCGCCGTGCACGTGCACCTGTTTACGTTAGTGACTTGTATTTGGAGTCTTTGGGGAAGAAGAGGAATGGCATGGGTTCTTACTCGAGTTTTCCGTGTTTGTTTTGGGGGAAGGCTTTTGCGTACGAATTCGAGAGAGGCTCGGGAAATTTAGTTTTGGGTCGGTAAATGTTAAGGCCCACAAAATTTAAGTTAAATGATAATCAAGTTTTAATTGATTCTTAAACTATTCTTTAAAATAATAAGGTTATTTAAAATGATTGGTCAATTTACGAGTTAAGTAATTTATTTTAACTTAAGATTTATTAAGATAGTTCATAAATTTATTTGAACACTATCAATATTGTGATTGAGTAGAAATTGAGAAAATGAAAATAAATTAATTCCAAGATTATTTGATTAATTAAGAAAGTAATTGAGATTAACTAGTGGAATTAATTATAAGTTAATTATTTAATGGGATTTTTATATTATATAATTAATGATGATAATAAAAAGTAATTACTTAGCATAAGTAATTGGAGAATAGTTAATGTTTATAATTAATTTAAACTAGTGAATATGAGATGATAATTACTAATGAACTTAATTAAGTAAGTTATCTCATGTAAGTAATTAAGGGATAGTTAATTACGGATGAGATTAATTAAGGTTTATTAATGAATATGATTAATTAAAGATAAGTCAATTATTGTTATTTGATTTATGAGAGTAATTTAAAATTTTATTCAATGTGAATGGTTAAGGCTAATTTATCCATGTGATAAATTAAGGTTTAATTAATTAATGATCAAGGTTAATAAATTGAGGATAATTAACCAGTGGAATAATTACTTGATGAAAGTAATAAAGGTGAATTAATTAAGTGAAGTAATTAAGGATTAATTACTTAGCGTAATTAATTGAAGGGTTGAATTATTTAATTAAGGAAATTTATTATAATTAGAGGATAATTAAACACTGTAAGTGATTGAAGAATAATTAATTAGAGTGATTAATTAAAGATGAAAATTAAAAGATGATTAATTAATTGGTTTGAATTTAATTATTGATGAGTAAAGGTAATCTAAGTGATTTAAGATTGTTTATTAATTTAATTAGAGATAAATGAAATTAATGTTGGAAGTGTTAAATCTTGCATATGAATGATTGAATAATGATTAAATGCCTTGAATTGATTGATATCTTTGATATGAAATGTTTTATGATATGATATGTTTGGATGGACAACGATAATGTGGTTATCTATCGATGATGAATTGTTGTGTAAAGAGTGTCATCTTGTATTTAAAAATTTAATTGAATTTCACTTAAATAACTTGTGTTAAGATGGTATTGAATTCGAAGAGACCGAAATCGGGTATTAGTAAATACCCGAGACCACTTCGATTCTTTACAAATTGACATGTGGAATCAATAGGCTATAATGGAATGATTTAAGTGAATTGGACCACTTAATCTAAGTTCTGGCACTCTGAAATTGATGTGTGAAATAAGTGATGTCTATAACAACTTGTGAAGTGTAAACTGATATAAGTTACCCCGAGTTTATATGAGTTGTATAGTTTTGTATTCCATGTTAGATGGGTTAACTCACGCTGGTTTCCAGCCTGACCCGGGTGTTACTTTGATGTAATGCTTGGGTCAGACCGAGTATTACATATTTTTAGGTAAGGACATTCTGGAGCTCAGGAGTCGAGCTGGATGGCAGGAACGTATGGAGTGTTTCCGCTGGATTATATTGTTGTATATCTGTGACATGATAATTGTGTATATTCGGAGTCAGTATATATGTGTTACTCTGATGTATTAAAATGCATTCGACAGATATAGTATTCTTTTGTAAACTGTTATTATTTATTATTATATTTTATCCGCTACGAATGTGAGATGTTGATGCTTCTTCTTCTTTTTCTATCTCCTTCTTCTTTCTTCCTAACTTTCTGGAATTTTTGGTGTCGAAAATTCTGGGTCGTTACAATTAAGGCGTTACCCATATCCCCTTAACACATTTTATAGTGCAAATAGTCTATACAGTGAGGTCACCAGAGGATACTCCATAGTTACAACACAAATCAAACTTGTAGTAAAGCACGCTAGGGTAGGTGACACGGCACAACTAGGCATGTCAGGGTAGATATACCAATTACACTTTCGGACCCGTGGTAATGCATAACCGCTGCTACCGCCCACCTCGACCCACACTTCCAAAATCAAAATTCAAAAGTGGCCACCAAATCAACCACAATGTCATAATATAGTATTGAAGGAGTTTGTCCAGTCATAGGAGCTACCTCATTAGCCCGTCAATTGCTCCTGTTTTAGCCACCTTATGCCAACTAACGGGAGTTGGGTCCACATATATACCTCAATAGGATGTCGCTACCATCCTATTTCATTCTGGAATCTCCACTGCATATACATTTTTTAAAGTGGTTTTCGGAGTTGGCAGAGAGTATGACAACTTCTGACCCTGGTCTCTTTAACAACCAAACGTTATTATAACACCACGGTCATTTCAAAATAGTCTATACTTTAAAACCAAAATATCATTGCCATTTCAAACCATATCAGTACGATATCATTTCCATTTCAAAACCAAATACGATATCATTTCCATTTCAAAACCAAATACGATATCATTTCCATTTCAAATATATCTTTCCGAAATCATACCACTTCAAAGTTATAACACTTCGAAACCAAAACACTTGAAATTATAACACTTTGGAAATCATAGCCCATTTTGAAATCTTAACACTTTAGAAATCATAATTACTTTGTAAAACCACAACACTTCCCTATAAACAGTTTAGATATAATAGTATATATGATAAAATAGTTTATAAAGTAAAATAGTTTATATAAAAGAGTTATAAGTCAAAATAGTTTATATTAAAAATAATTTATAATAAAATGGTTTATATTAAAATAATTTATAAAGAAAATATAAAGTAGGTTTAAATATAATTTAAAAATGCTTTATATAATAAAATAGTTTTCTCAAATTTCACAAATTGATTCCAAATCAACTCGAATTCCAAAATTCAAATTTAACCAAATCTCAAATCATCAATTTCAATTTATTTCAGTTTCTCAATAAACCATTTCAAATTATATCGATTTCAAAACAGATTTGAACCCCAAAATAAACTAGTACATTATATTTCAAAGCTTTAAATGTTCAACATTTCAAAACTAAATTTCATAATTTCATATATATCTTAATTTAACTTAATTATTATTTATTTTTGCAATATTCACTAAGTAAATCAATATTATTTAAATAAAGCCCAAAGTTCAAATATCAAAATATTTCCTTCAATTTATTTAAACTTGAAATATTTGTTTAATCACCTTAAACCAATATAAAGTTATAAAATCATATCCTTTAAAAAATCTCAAATTCCATAAGTTTCAAATCGATTAATTAAATAAATTCTTAATTAAATACAATTTCAAATCAAATTTCAAATCTATCCTCTCAACCTTAATTTATTAAATCATTATAAACTCCATATTAAAATATAATTTTAAATAAATACTTAACCATATTATATTTAAATAAAATCAAACTTTATTATTAAATTTATTTTATTTTAAATTTTTTATGCATAACTTAAAATCAAGAATTTACCTATACATATAAAATAACATTTATAATCATAAAATTAATATTTATATAGAACCATATATTCTTTCCAAAAACCATAGAAATCATCTTCAAAATATTTATATATAGACCAACGGTGTCTATATATAATTTTCTATCTTATGGTCAAGTGATACAGATATTTATCATTTCAATTCGTAGTTTAAATATATACAGGTATATATCATTTCAACCCGCAATCCCAAATTCAATTTAATGAAAATCGCCTGGGTTTATCATTTCAACCCAAAATAATTTTCTCCTGCTCTACAGATCGTTCGAGTATGTATCATTTCAGCATATAGTGAATTCTGTACTAACAGGGAACTTGTAGAGTGATAACAAATATGATAATAATATAACAGGCATATATCATCAATATAAATAACAGATAATGGTGTCAAATGTATTGGTGAACAGATATCATATATATAATAGTGTAAATAACTAACAACATCATATTTCAATTGTCGTTTCAATTGAAATCAAATTTAATGAATATAAGAATATTAATCGTGAGTGATTTCTCACCTTTCAAGGCTGGATAGATTGACAATGAAGTTGAGTTACCAAATCCAGGAAGGAATCTCAAACAAGGCAAGATTGAATGCGAATTTAACGAGCAAAGCTGATAAATAGGAATCAATGAAAAAAAATCAATCAATTTGATAGAAACGGAATATATATATATATATATATATATATATATATATATATCATTATTTCCTTGAAATCAATATTTTAAATTTTACCACTTATAATATATATATATATATATATATATATATATATATATATTTGGAAACCACACTCAAGTAAACTTGTATCTATGATAAACTTATATATATATATCAATATTTACAAAAAATCTGTTTTAATACGAACATGTTACAAAATACTATTTAAACTTACATATAAATATTTCATATACACGAATATATTAACTTACACACATAATAAATATTTCAAAAGTCAAATATTGTTGTAAAATATATACATATGATAGAAATCAAAAGTTTATATATATTACCAAATCAATATATATACATACACACACACACACCTTAAGATTAAAAATATATATATTAAAATATCACTATTTAATTCAACACTTGATAAACTAACAGATAAATAAAAATGTATAATGTAGATTGAAGTATATAAACATTTATATTTTATAATATATGAGTCACAAAAATCATTTCGTTGTTAAAACATATAGCAGCATATCTATAATATATATATATATGTATGTATATATATATTACTACAAATCATACATACTAACATATCTAAGATATGAATATATACTGAAATTGGATAACATACTTACCTTACTGTAATATATAAACAACCGAAAACATAAAGAAGCTATTTTATTATAAAGTCAATAGTTTATTGGAAACAATATATAGATATATATAACCCAACATGTCATATTACTTATAGAAATCTATATACATTCCTATATATTTATCTATATATACTAATGATTTTATACAACAGTTGCTGTAAAAAAATTCATAGAAAAATAACATACGTACGATTCAAAAGAAAAAAATTAACAGTGATATAAAAGCACAACCAAATTTCTACGCTCGTATACCAGATTAACGTAAATATCTATATAACTTATAAAAAAACTCAGGTGCAAATATACGAACAAATATATATAACTGCCGATATACACACACACACACATACATACATACATACATACATACATACATACATACATACATATATATATATATATATATATAACAGAATTATATCTAGAACTCCACATGCACAGTTCACATATTCTGCATATGCTAATATATACTGCATATAACTTTCATATAAAATATATATATACACACACTATACTATATATATTAATATACTGACTGTAACAAAACAAATATATATATTGATAGGTAGAGATTATTAAACAACATAGAGCGAAAAAATTATAAAAGATATATATATACACACACACCTATATATAAGGAGGAAGAGATGGTGCCAGAGGTTGGGGAACTGTGGAGCAGCCGCGTGTAGAGAGACAAGAAAGAATTGATGGCTTTTCGGCCAAAAGATTGTGGAAGAGATGAGTGGTTGCGTGGTTGAGGGTGGTCTTCGGTGGCTTTGAGATGCGGCACGGGCTTGGGTGTGTGAGCAAGGAAAGCATGGAGGAGGTTGGAAGGAAGAGGGATGATCTGGAGGGAGTTACGGCAGTAAAATGATTAAAATGAGGCACACTTTCATTTTTTTAGTAAATGAACAGAGAAAAAATTAAACCATGGGGATGAATCAACGCAAATGATATATTGAAAAAGTGGAAATATTAAAATTCATGGCTATTTCTAGGAATGTTAAAAGTTAAAAACCATTTAAATTCAACCAATGGAACATGAATGGTCATTAGTAACAAAAAGACGTACCAATGTGGTTAACTATTTTACGGGTTTCGCCACGTACCGAAACTCCAAAGCACAAAATTAAATATACCACAAAGATCAGTACGACGAGACAATCAAAGCGGTATACAGGTATCAGTGGTATAATCCTCCGATCAAAAATCGACATTAGTACCAAAATGCTGCTATTTCGTCGAAAATAAGATCGATAGAGCAATAAAAGTCGAAATTTCAGAAAATGAAATATGACGTCTCACTCAGAATATGATTTACAAATTTCCTACAGAAAATATTCAGGTTTGGAAAACATTTTATTATCACAAATTTTTAGCTGATTTGAATTAGAATAAAATTACACTAGAAAATAAACTTCCAAATTATCAGATGAAAATTTACCATCTGTTATGTTAAAGTAGATGTATTTCAAACATCTGATTTTTATTTCAAAATTTATTTAAAATTTCACAAAAATTATATTAATTAAATAAATAAAATTTACGGGTCGTTACACTCTCCCCTACTCAACTTTTCGTCCTCGAAAAGGAACGAGGTAGGAGAGTAGAAACAACCAGAAAGAAAATTAAATTGCAATACAAAATAAAACATTTAATTTAAACCATATAAATTTCAATTTGAATTAATTAATATTCAATAATTGATTTTAAATTCTAGGTATTTTATTAGATTGATTTAGTTTCAATTTATTAAATTTCAAAACAAACATTTATTTTATTAATCACGTCTATTATTCAATTAATTTAATATTCTATTTAACTCTATAACATTTTTATAATTAAAATTTAAGTGTATAACATTTATTATAAGAACTTAAATTTTATTTATAAAAATCATTTTATATTGTATATTATCCAATTCATGTTCAACTTTTGAATAATTTGGGTAAGTTGTATTAAAATGAAATTGGGCATTATACATGTAAAATTTTCCCAACTCAATTATTTCAACTTTGAATATGTATTCAAATTTTTTTTCTTCATTCTATAATTGAAAACATCCTTTAATATAAATTTAAGAACTAAATTTCCGATTTCGCTTCAAACCATTGGAGATAAATACACAAATATATATAAGTCAAATCAAATCTATAAATATAAACCTATATTATAAACCAAGTCATACTTCAGCAATTCAAATCAACTTAATTTCCAACACAATAGTGTAGCAAGGCTGTAGAACGGTCTTTCCACTTCAAAACTCGAAAATGAATGTCAATGATACAGCCGTCATCACCGAAATTATTTTCCATCGACAATGGAGGAGAGCACTGACTTAAACATTTTAAATTCTTTGAAACGATTTCTATTTGAAAATATTTTAAAAACTACACACTTTAAAACTTTAAAATCAAAGTTTGAAATCACCGAAAATTAAATTCTCAAATTCTAATTTAAATCCATTTAAATTCCAAATCAATTATAACCTATATTTTATAATTTCATTTATTTATGTTGGTAAATCAATGGTTTACAAAATAATAAATGGAAATCAAATAATATCATTTGGTTAACCAATTCATTTAACAATTACCTTCTAGAAAATCATATTCACATACATAATATAATTATACAAAATTTATTTTACTAAATTTGAAAACAATATTGTGTCAGTTTGCTCTGTTCAAGTGTTTTGGAAATCCTATCGATAGCATTGATCAGACGAATCGATCGAAAACCCAAATCAAAATCAATACCTCAAATAACACAATATATATATATATATATATATATCATTTTAATAGTAATTTACTAATGTACTTCCTCGCTCGACGATACAAGAATGGATTTCAAAGCAAGGATAGAGATCAAATTTGATGGTCTCAAATCAAAGAGAATTTAGATTCGAAGATAGGTTCGAAACAAAAATAAGATGATTAAATAACAAAATAGGAAGATGGATAACTTTATATAAATCGCGGGAAACCTTAACCGGGTCGACCGTGAATTAAAGAATAAGATCGATGCAAAATTCCGAGGTAAATCGACATTCGATCTCAAGAGATAGAATGCGAACATCGCAAGAGATAGCATCATCTATACCGAGGATACAGAAATCTTCGGTGAATCAATGCCTGTTGTAAAGGAGTTTCACCCTTTACAAATCATTCGAAGGTTGACGAGACCGCCGAGTTATTACAGAATTCATTCGAAGTGGAGTTATTGGGTACTCTAAAATCAAGAAGCACGAATACTGAGAGATAATGATGGATTTCGAAGCCAAAGGGAATGCTCCAAAATTCAAAGAAAATTTGAATCAAAGAGGAAAAGATTCAAGCACGAACGAAGATGATTCTGTAATTATATTTACTACATATGCTAAGTTTGGCCTAAAACCAAAGCTTTGATACCACATGTAACATCCTGATATTTACAACTATTCGCATCCACACATATCGGATTTGAATTACTCAAAATACCATATTGTTAATTTATTTTAGCAAAACTCAACATATACAGTAAATAAATAAATCACAGAATCACAGACACAGAGTAATATAACAATAATACAGCGGAAACAAGAGAATAGTAGTTCATGAAGCTACTATATATATAAATGAGATAAATAAGATACAACAGAAGTTTCGAATACAGTAGTCAAATACAAGATCAGGATACGTTACTAGAATCAACTGAATATTTGAAAGATGGATAGATAGCTGGATCTCCAAGTGAAATTCCAACTCCAAAGGTGAGTCTCAAAAGATGAACCACTCAGTCTGACCCGAGCGTAAAGAAAAAAACAAAACACTCGAGTCAAAATTAACATTCTCATATTAATAAATCCAACTCAAGTGAAATAACAACCGAAATACAAGTAACTCAAAGGATTTTTAGGATAACCATCCTCTAAGGATCTGTTAAACTATCTACTAGGTTGTAATATACACTATTATAATAATGTCTAAAGTAAAGTACAATATATTTAAAAATAACGTTAAGGTGTTACCCATATCCCCTTTAACACATTTTATAGTGCCAATAGTCTATACAGTACCATAGTCCCTTCCGACTTGGAGGCCACTAGAGGATACTCCATAGGTATGACACAAATCAAACTCGTAGTAAAGCACGCTAGGGTAGGTGACACGGCACAACTGATAGATATACCAATTACACTTCCGGACCGATGGCAACGCATAACCGCAGCTACTGCCACCACGAGCCACACTCCCAAAGTCAAAAATCAAAACTGGCCACCAAATCAAACACAAAGTCAGAATATAGCATCGAAGGAGTGTGTCCGATAAGAGGAGCTACCTCATTGGCCCGTCAATTGCTCCTGTTTTAGCCACCTTATGCCAACTCATGGGAGTCGGGTGCGCATATGTACCACAATAGGACGTCGCCACCATCCTACTTCATTCTAAAATCTCCAACGCGTACACAGTTGTTAAAGTGGTTTTCAGAGTTGGAAGAGAGTATGACAACTTCCGATCCCGGTATCTTTATTATCCAAACGTTATTATAACACCATGGTCATTTTAAAATAGTTTATACTTCAAAACCAAAATATCATTGCCATTTCAAAACCATATCGATACGATATCATTTCCATTCTAAAACCAAATACGATATTAATTCCATTTCAAAACCAAATACGATATCATTTCTATTTCAAAACCAAATATGATATCATTTCCATTTCAAATATATCTTTCCAAAATCATAGCACTTCAAAGTTATAATACTTCGAAACCAAAACACTTGAAATTATAACACTTTGGAAATCACAGCCCTTTTGAAATCTTAACACTTTAGAAATCATTATTACTTTGTAAAACCACAACACTTCCCTTTAAACAGTTTAGATATTAATAATAGTATATATGATAAAATAGTTTATAAAGCAAAATAGTTTATATAAAAGAGTATGAGTTAAAATATTTCATATTAAAAATAGTTTATATTAAAATGATTTATATTAAAATAATTTATAAAGTAAATATAAAATTGTAACGACCCGTATTTTACGTGTCGATATAATCGCAGAATTACTAGGTTGTTAGTGTTGTTTATGTCGTCCATAGCCTAAGTTGTGTGGGCAAGCTATAGAAGTTTGGACGAGTTAGCAGTTGGACGAGTTAAGGTGTTAACATGTTGCGACCTAGTGATTTGGACGACCTAAGACAGTAGACGAGTTAGTAGGCAGCGGCTTAAGGTTTGGACCGAGTCAAGGTAGTGAGCGACTCATAGGATAACCGACTCATAGGGGTGACCAATCTAAGAGTTAGCGAGTTAGAGGAGTTAGCGACTTAGTAGAGTGGCGACTCATTGGGGTGACTGAGTAAGAGAGGTGACCGACTCATGTATTGGACCGACTCATAGGATGGAACGACTTAAGGTGATTGGCCGACCTAAAGGAACTAACGGCTTAGGGGATGCCGACTCATAGGTTAGCGGCTTAAGGAGTTAAGGCTTAGGTCGTTGGTAGTTGAGTCGGTTGGTAGTTGAGTCGTCCAGACGACTTAGTGTTAGGTCGGCAGGGAACTAGGTCGTGTGGCCCTGTGTAGTGTTAAGTCGTGAGTCGGCAACATAGTTAAGTCGTTAGGCCGTATTAGTTGGGTCGTTGAGTCGGTAGGATAGTTTAGCTCGTATGTGTTTTAGGTCGTGTCATAGTTAAGTCGTCATACGACTTAAGACTTGGGATATGCGGCAGTATCTTAGGTCGTGTGGTGTTAAGTCGGTAAGGGCTTGAGTCGTGTGCATTCTGTGCCGTGTGTGTGGGATGTGTCGTATTTGCCTTGAGCCGCGTTAAGTCGTGAGTCGTAGTGGTTTGAGTCGTGAGTCATGAGTCGTGGACGACTCATAGGGGCGGACGACTCATGGGGGATTTCAGCCTATAAATAGAGGGGTTTGGCTCACTTTTGGCACCGGTTTTTGAAGCGACGAAGTGCTGCCATTTTGAGAGCTCGACTACAGCATTTCTTTATCTTCTTTTCTCCATTCCAATCTAGTTCTAACATCCATTCAAGATCGAAGATCCAAGAGCCAAAGTTGAAGATCTTCATCTAACCAAGCTAGATTTCATCGTTTCAAGCGGGATTTCGACGAATCAAGCTTAGATCTTCGCTGTCCAGATCTGGAGTTGGTAGTTTTTGTAGTGTTTGGGTGATTTGGTGAGTGGTGGTTATCTCTCACGCGGACCCAAAGGAGTATATTGGATTGGTGGTTTGTTGGAGTGTTGTAGATAGTGATTTTATGCATATTTCTTTAGATCCAAGTGTAGATCCATTACTTATGAAGATGTTTACTTATGAAAGTTCATTTATCAAGTTGTAGAGACAAAACCCATGATTTATATTTGTTAGATCTATGCTAAAAACCCTTGATTCATGTATGTTAGATCCATGATCATTTATTTACGAAATTGCCATTTTAGCTATAAATGCCTATTTAGATCTTGATTGATTACTTATTTGTTTGGATTAATGTTTGCCTTGTTTGATTGTTGTGATTGAATTATCTAGTTGATAGATTTGGACAAGTATGGTCAAAGACGATTCAAAAGCTACGGAAGAGGCTTTTGAATGGTGAAAGTTGCTTAAGGCATATGTAGTGGATGTTGAAGCTCATATGTATGGATTGGATGATGTTGAGATGGAATTTTGCCATGATGCGATGAGGCAAACCATGATGTTAAGATGAGCCTTTGCTATGATGAAGATGAGGCGAGGCATGATGTGATGTAACCTTGGTATAATCGAGAAGGATTACTCCAAGCATGTTGATAACCTGAAGGGTAGTTCGAGTTGATTGATAATGGATGGCTCAAGAGGTAGTTTGGGCTAGGTTGAGAATAGTCGTCAAGGAGGATGACTAGAAGGCTTGGATTTCATCGTTGTTGAAGGTTCTAGCAGACTCAAAGCAAGAGAACAAGGGTTGCCCTAAAGACTACAGGTAGGTGGTCTGGACACCCTAAAGACTACAGGTAGGTGGTCGAGTACTCTGGGTAGTTGCGAAAATTCCTAGGCACGGGTCATGACGACGTGCGGAGTTATGTCTAGAACCGGGGTTACCATTAGCCCTTGATAGATGGCTCAGGAAGGAGTCGGTCATTCAATTAACGGTGATTTCGAAGCAAGGTTAACAGTGATAGCCAGAGTCATGGATGTTTGATTGTACCATCATTCGGCCTCAAGAGCGGTGTTTTCTGGGTGCTTATCTGATCTTGGTTTAGGCCTTGGGGGTTTGTATTTGTAAAACATCGACCTTGACTCGAGTGATTATTGCTTTACTTAATTATCTGCCATGTTATGCTGTTTCTCCTTTGTGTGTGTCTGGGGGCTATCACTGTAGAAAGAGGTGGAGTGGGATGGTTTGGTTCCTATTCCTTTTATCCTTTATGCTCTTTTGGTATGTTTGATAGTTGATTTACTGCTCACTAAGACTTTGTCTGACTCAAGGTTTTATGTCTCCTCTTATTACCTTGGGCTGTTCATCCATGTTGGGATGGGCAGTCTAGGTAGCAGGTGACAGGTGCAGTTCATGGAGGTCTACGTTGATGATGACGAAGACGAGCAGGAGGCTTTTGCATATTATTTCCTTTTATATGTACTGGGTGTTCCGCTGCTGTATTTGTTTGAGTGTTATGTAATGAGGCTTTGATGTATGGATGATTCATATGTTTGTATGAAGCTATTATGATTAGATGATGATATTCTATTCTATGGGAGCTTCACTGTATTATATTTCTCTATTGTATTTTATCCATGCGCTGTGAGTTTTACGATAGAGTCTGCGATGTTTATTCTACCCTTGACGGTCACCCATGGCTGCCTGGCACGCCTTTCAGCGCATTATCCCCTTGTTTTGGTGCGGGAGTCATGGGCGGTCGTCACATTTGGTATCAGAGCTTTGGTGAATCGATTTTAGCCAACGCTCGCTGACGTAACTACGTAAGAGAGACGTAATTGTATTTTGATGGATGATTACTATATATAATATAGTAGTTTAGAAGGATTTGAACTCCTTATGTAGTTGTTTCTCAAGGTGTTCTAATCATTCCTTTTTGTAGATATTAAGGATGAGTCGAAGAGGGAGACCAGCTGCTAGAGAAAACCGTGCTACTGGGGAAGCTACTGATTATGGAGCTATGTTTGAAGCTGTGATGACTTCTATCATGAGAAGGATACCAGCTCCAGGGCCATCAGTGGATGTTGGAGTTCAAGTTCAAGCTCCAAGACCGGTGGATTTTGCTAAGTTGTGTAAGAACTATACTGCTCTTGGAGGAAAGGTTTTCTTGGGAACGGAATCAACCATTGAGGTGCAAAGATGGATTGATGCTTGTCAAAGGATTTTTGGTGACTTGGGAATTGAGGATGCAACTAAGAGGAAGCTCGCATCAAGGCAACTTCAAGGGAGAGCTTCAGATTGGTGGAATTCTGTCACCATTGATACTCCGGAGGAGGAGATTACTTGGGAGAAATTCCAAGTCAGATTTGAAGCTAAATTTATCTCTACAGCTCATAAATCTGTTTTGTTCAAGAAGTTTGTAGAGCTCAAGCAAGGTGGGAGATCGGTCCTTGAGTATGTTTCTGAGTTTGAGGCTTTGTCCAAGTATGCCAGATCGTATATTGATTCTCCCTATCAGAAGAATGAGAAGTTTGTGACCGGTTTGGACACTTATCTTGGGAGACAGTTGGTGGATCATCTAGACGATCCGTTTGAGAAGCTTGTGGAGAAAGCTCTCAGGCATGAGAGTTTGTTTCCTAGGGAGAGTTCTGTTGTTGCTGTAACCAAGGAAGGATCTAAACCACAGCAAGGTGGCAACAAGAAGAGGAAGCAGCAGCAACAGAAGGGTAAGGATGGCCAGAAGAAGCCGAAGGGTGAAGTGACCTGCTACAACTGTCAGCAGAAGGGCCATCTCTTCAGAGATTGCAAGAATCCCAAGGTGCCGGGAAAGTGTTACAACTGTGATAAGCTGGGACATATCAAGAAGGATTGTCCAGAACCAAGGAAGGACAGGCAAATTGTGCAAGCTTATGCTTTGGGAGCTGTGCCGTCGTTTTCAAAAGCTCTTACTGCTGAAGAGAAAGGGAAGAGTGTGGTGGTTCAAGGTACTCTTTCCATTTGTGGTGTTCCAGTTAGAGTGTTGTTTGATACTGGAGCGTCGCATTCTTTTGTTTGTGATGATCTTGTAGGCCGGTTAGGTTTGGAACTGGATATTGTTGATAGGCCATTGGTTGTGACTAATCCAGTTGGGGGTTCGTCATGTTTGTGTATGATATGCCATGGTCTAGTTGTGTCGAGTCATGATTGTTCTTTTGTTTGTGATTGTTTTGTTCTGAACTTTGCGGGGTTCGGAATTATTTTGGGTATGGACTGGCTTAGGAAGTATGCGGCAAAGGTTGATTGTGAGAGATTGGAGGTGACAGTCAAGAATGTGGAGGGGCGAAAGGTTGTGATACGATGTAAGCATGAAGAAGGCGTCTTCATGAGCTTCATGTATTCGCTGATTGTTCCACGGGATGGACTGTCATCGGTGCCAATCGTGAATGGATTCGAGGATGTCTTTGACGAGGTCAAAGGGTTACCGCCGCATAGGGAGATCGAGTTTCGTATCGATCTAGTTGAGGGAGCCAGACCTGTTGTGATGCCTCTTAGGCGGATGGCGCCTAGGGAGCAACAAGAGTTGAAGGTGCAAGTTGATGACCTTTTGCAGAAAGGATTCATTCGGCGTAGTGTGTCCGAATGGGGTGCACCAGTTGTGTTTGCAACCAAAGCGGATGGATCGTTGAGGTTGTGTGTGGATTATCGTGAGCTGAATAAGGTGACTAAGAAGAACAAGTGTCCATTGCCGAGAATAGATGACTTGTTTGATCAGCTTCACGATGCTAAGGTGTTTTCTCAGATGGATTTGGCAACGGGATTTCACCAGTTGAGAGTGGCAAAGGACAGTGTGCCGAAGACTGCTTTTAGGACACCATCCGGATTTTATGAGTGGCTGGTAATGCCGTTTGGATTGACTAACGCACCAGCATATTTTGTGGATCTTATGAATAGAGTGTTCAGAGATCAGTTGAATAAGTTCGTGCTTGTGTTCGTGGATGATATTCTGATTTATTCCAGAACTGAGGAGGAACACAAGACACACTTGAGGATTGTTTTGGAAGTCTTGCGGAAACATCAGCTGAAGGCTAAGTTTTCGAAGTGTCACTTCTGGAAGAGTGAAGTGAGATTCTTAGGCCATGTTATCTCTGGAAATGGAATAGCGGTTGATCCTGCTAAGGTGGCAGCGATCCAAGATTGGATTAGACCTAAGAATGCATCTGATGTGAGAAGTTTTCTTGGATTAGCAGGATATTATCGTCGGTTTATCAAAGACTTTTCCAAGATAGCTGCACCGTTAACAGGATTGACGAAAAAGAACCAAGGGTTCAGCTGGGATGATAAGTGTGAGCAAGCTTTCGTAATCCTGAAAGAGCGACTGACAAGTGCTCCTGTTTTGACTATTCCAAGTGGGAATGATGAGATGGTGGTTTACACCGATGCATGTGGTACTGGACTTGGAGCAGTGCTGATGCAGAAGGATAAAGTTGTTGCGTATGCTAGTCGACAACTGAAGCCGCATGAAAGGAATTACCCGACTCATGATTTGGAGTTAGCGGCAATTGTTTTTGCTTTGAAGATGTGGAGACATTATCTATTGGGAGCTAGATTTTAGTTGTTTACAGATCATAAGTCGTTGAAGTATCTGTTCTCTCAAAAGGATTTGAATCTTCGACAGCAACGGTGGCTAGAGTTCTTGGCATCGTATGATTTTGGTATAGCCTATACTCCGGGAAAAGTTAATGCAGTGGCAGATGCGTTGAGTCGAAGACATGCAGGATTGGGAGCCATGTTTTCGGAATGGAAGAGTCTCGAGTATTTAGCAGAATTTGACTTCAGGCCTAGATGTGAATTGGAACCTGAGATGTTGGCAAACTTATCGATAAGGCCTACTCTGGTAGAGAGAATTGGCGAGAGCCAAAAGCGAGACGATAAGCTTGTCAAGATTATCCGAGATTTGGAATCTGGATTGAATCCAGAAAAGGATAACGGATTTGAAGTCGATCGAGAGAGTTGGCTTCGAAAGCAAGGACGACTAGTTGTTCCCGATGTAGATGGATTGAGAGATGAAGTTCTTAGGGAAAGTCATCACTCGAAGTTGACAATTCATCCAGGTGGAAATAAGATGTATCGGGATATGAAGAGAACCTATTATTGGGCAGGCATGAAGAAGGATGTTGGAAATTTTATTTCCAAGTGTATGAATTGCCAGTTGGTTAAAGCAGAGCAGAAGAAGCCAAGTGGATTGCTTCAGCCATTAGAGGTTCCTATGTGGAAGTGGGAACAGATATCGATGGATTTTATCGATGGTCTACCTAGAACAAGAGCAGGAAATGAAGGGATTTGGGTCATAGTAGATCGGTTGACCAAGAGTGCAAGATTCATTCCTGTTCGATCGACTAGGACTGCATCGAAGTTGGCTGAGTTGTATGTTAAGTGGATAGTTCGATTCCATGGTATTCCGAAGAGTATAGTGAGCGATCGAGACCCATTGTTCACTAGTGGATTTTGGAAGAGCTTCCAGGAAGTTTTGGGAACTAAGTTGTGTTTGAGTACAGCTTACCACCCTCAAACGGATGGTCAGACTGAGAGAGTCAGCCGAGTTTTGGAAGATCTCCTCAGAGCATGTGTTTTGGATTTCGGAGGATCGTGGGAAGATCATCTTCATTTGGTGGAGTTTGCGTACAATAACAGTTACCAGTCAAGTATTGGTATGGCACCATATGAAGCACTGTATGGAAGACCGTGTAACTCTCCGACATGTTGGTTAGAAACTAGAGAAAAACTGATACTTGGGCCAGAGATGATTCGACAGACTTCGGATTGTATAAAGATCATTCGGCAATGAATGAAGGCAGCCCAAGATCGTCAGAAAAGTTATGCCAATAATCGTCGTAAGGATTTGGAATTCGACGTAGGTGATATGGTTTTTGTGAAGATTTCTCCTCTGAAGAATGTTATTAGATTCGGGAAGAAAGGAAAGTTAACTCCGAGATTTGTTGGACCATTCCCGGTTATCGAGCGAATTGGAAAGCTCGCTTATAGATTGGAGTTACCGGAGAAGATGGCGGGTGTGCACAATGTTTTTCATGTATCATATCTACGGAAGTATGTGCACGACTCGAATACAGTGGTTTCTGCCGATAACTGTGAAGATTTAGAGGTTGATCCAGTGGTTACGAGACCTTGTAAGCCGCTTCGTGTTGTTGAAACCGACACGAAACAACTTAGGAGGAAGACGATTACGTTGCTCAAGATACAATGGAGTGATGATGTTAACGACTGTACGTGGGAGGAGGAAGAGAGGATGAAGGCAGCTCATCCTGAACTCTTCGAGGTATGGCCCTAAGGTGTCGTGACATCTCATGAATTTGTAGCTTGTTCTAAGTCTTAGAATTCTGCATGCTAGGCTAGAATTGGATGCATGGTTTGTTGGTTGCTATGGATGGTAGGCATGCAGAATAGCTTCGATTGCTGTTGTTTGTTTGGAATTTCGGGGACGAAATTCCTAAGGGGGAGAGAATGTAATGACCCGTATTTTACGTGTCGATATAATCGCAGAATTACTAGGTTGTTAGTGTTGTTTATGTCGTCCATAGCCTAAGTTGTGTGGGCAAGCTATAGAAGTTTGGACGAGTTAGCAGTTGGACGAGTTAAGGTGTTAACATGTTGCGACCTAGTGATTTGGACGACCTAAGACAGTAGACGAGTTAGTAGGCAGCGGCTTAAGGTTTGAGTCAAGGTAGTGAGCGACTCATAGGATAACCGACTCATAGGGGTGACCAACCTAAGAGTTAGCGAGTTAGAGGAGTTAGCGACTTAGTAGAGTGGCGACTCATTAGGGTGACTGAGTAAGAGAGGTGACCGACTCATGTATTGGACCGACTCATAGGATGGAACGACTTAAGGTGATTGGCCGACCTAAAGGAACTAACGGCTTAGGGGATGCCGACTCATAGGTTAGCGGCTTAAGGAGTTAAGGCTTAGGTCGTTGGTAGTTGAGTCGGTTGGTAGTTGAGTCGTCCAGACGACTTAGTGTTAGGTCGGCAGGGAACTAGGTCGTGTGGCCCTGTGTAGTGTTAAGTCGTGAGTCGGCAACATAGTTAAGTCGTTAGGCCGTATTAGTTGGGTCGTTGAGTCGGCAGGTTAGTTTAGCTCGTGTGTGTTTTAGGTCGTGTCATAGTTAAGTCGTCATACGACTTAAGACTTGGGATATGCGGCAGTATCTTAGGTCGTGTGGTGTTAAGTCGGTAAGGGCTTGAGTCGTGTGCATTCTGTGCCGTGTGTGTGGGATGTGTCGTATTTGCCTTGAGCCGCGTTGAGTCGTGAGTCGTAGTGGTTTGAGTCGTGAGTCATGAGTCGTGGACGACTCATAGGGGCGGACGACTCATGGGGGATTTCAGCCTATAAATAAAGGGGTTTGGCTCACTTTTGGCACCGGTTTTTGAAGCGACGAAGTGCTGCCATTTTGAGAGCTCGACTACAGCATTTCTTTATCTTCTTTTCTCCATTCCAATCTAGTTCTAACATCCATTCAAGATCGAAGATCCAAGAGCCAAAGTTGAAGATCTTCATCTAACCAAGCTAGATTTCATCGTTTCAAGCGGGATTTCGACGAATCAAGCTTAGATCTTCGCTGTCCAGATCTGGAGTTGATAGTTTTTGTAGTGTTTGGGTGATTTGGTGAGTGGTGGTTATCTCTCACGCGGACCCAAAGGAGTATATTGGATTGGTGGTTTGTTGGAGTGTTGTAGATAGTGATTTTATGCATATTTCTTTAGATCCAAGTGTAGATCCATTACTTATGAAGATGTTTATTTATGCAAGTTCATTTATCAAGTTGTAGAGACAAAACCCATGATTTATATTTGTTAGATCTATGCTAAAAACCCTTGATTCATGTATGTTAGATCCATGATCATTTATTTACGAAATTGCCATTTTAGCTATAAATGCCTATTTAGATCTTGATTGATTACTTATTTGTTTGGATTAATGTTTGCCTTGTTTGATTGTTGTGATTGAATTATCTAGTTGATAGATTTGGACAAGTATGGTAAAAGACGATTCAAAAGCTACGGAAGAGGCTTTTGAATGGTGAAAGTTGCTTAAGGCATATGTAGTGGATGTTGAAGCTCATATGTATGGATTGGATGATGTTGAGATGGAATTTTGCCATGATGCGATGAGGCAAACCATGATGTTAAGATGAGCCTTTGCTATGATGAAGATGAGGCGAGGCATGATGTGATGTAACCTTGGTATAATCGAGAAGGATTACTCCAAGCATGTTGATAACCTGAAGGGTAGTTCGAGTTGATTGATAATGGATGGCTCAAGAGGTAGTTTGGGCTAGGTTGAGAATAGTCGTCAAGGAGGATGAATAGAAGGCTTGGATTTCATCGTTGTTGAAGGTTCTAGCAGACTCAAAGCAAGAGAACAAGGGTTGCCCTAAAGACTACAGGTAGGTGGTCTGGACACCCTAAAGACTACAGGTAGGTGGTCGAGTACTCTGGGTAGTTGCGAAAATTCCTAGGCACGGGTCATGACGACGTGCGGAGTTATGTCTAGAACCGGGGTTACCATTAGCCCTTGATAGATGGCTCAGGAAGGAGTCGGTTATTCAATTAACGGTGATTTCGAAGCAAGGTTAACAGTGATAGCCAGAGTCATGGATGTTTGATTGTACCATCATTCGGCCTCAAGAGCGGTGTTTTTTGGGTGCTTATCTGATCTTGGTTTAGGCCTTGGGGGTTTGTATTTGGAAAACATCTACCTTGACTCGAGTGATTATTGCTTTACTTAATTATCTGCCATGTTATGCTGTTTCTCCTTAGTGTGTGTCTGGGGGCTATCACTGTAGAAAGAGGTGGAGTGGGATGGTTTGGTTCCTATTCCTTTTATCCTTTATGCTCTTTTGGTATGTTTGATAGTTGATTTACTGCTCACTAAGACTTTGTCTGACTCAAGGTTTTATGTCTCCTCCTATTACCTTGGGCTGTTCATCCATGTTGGGATGGGCAGTCTAGGTAGCAGGTGACAGGTGCAGTTCATGGAGGTCAACGTTGATGATGACGAAGACGAGCAGGAGGCTTTTGCATATTATTTCCTTTTATATGTACTGGGTGTTCCGCTGCTGTATTTGTTTGAGTGTTATGTAGTGAGGCTTTGATGTATGGATGATTCATATGTTTGTATAAAGCTATTATGATTAGATGATGATATTCTGTTCTATGGGAGCTTCACTGTATTATATTTCTCTATTGTATTTTATCCATGCGCTGTGAGTTTTACGATAGAGTCTGCGATGTTTATTCTACCCTTGACGGTCACCCATGGATGCCTGGCACGCCTTTCAGCGCATTATCCCCTTGTTTTGGTGCGGGAGTCATGGGCGGTCGTCACAAAAATACATTTAAATATAATTTAAAAATGCTTTATATAATGAAATAGTTTTCTCAAATTTCACAAATCGATTCCAAATCAAATCGAATTCCAAAATTCAAATTTAACCAAATCTCAAATCATCAATTTCAATTTATTTCAGTTTCTCAATAAACCATTTCAAATTATATCGATTTCCAAATAGATTTGAACCCCAAAATAAACCATTACAATATATTTCAAAGCTTTAAATATTCAACATTTCAATTCTAAATTTCATAATTTCATATATATCTTAATTTAACTTCATTATTATTTAGTTTTTCAATATTTGTTATCCCATTTTTGGTCAAAACTGGAATATCAACGAATGGACGAGGAATGATGGATATCAGGATTGGAGATCAGTTGGAATCATGACTACGATCGATATCGTCAAAATTCGGTTGAACACCGATCGGGACGAAATTAATTGGAGATGATGATAAGGATTAGGAAAGGCTATGTTTCAATTTCAGGTTAATTGGAGTTCATATGAAGGAGTTATGATCGATGCAAGGCAGGAAGGGCATGGCTGTTCGAACCCATCAAGGTGTTCGTTTCGAACCCATCAGGTTCGAATCGATCGAAGGAACACAAGGTTCGAATCAATACACTTCGTATCGGTTGGTATGGGTTCGGCTCTGAGAAGTTCGCGTCAGGTGTTGGTTCGACTCAATAGTGTTCGAATCGATCGAGTTACTGGTTCAAATCGATAGGCTCGTGTCGATCAAGATTGGGGCAGGCAATGTATTTCGAGTCCATACTCTCACAGGTAAAGATCTCTCTCATGTCCATCGGGTAAGGGTTCGTTGGTATCCATCATCAAGATTGTTTTCGTACCCATCTGTTTGCCTTTCCTTCGTATCGATCAAATGCAACAGTTCGTATCGATCGGATCGATACGAATTACTCTCGTGCGATCGATACAAGGGAACATGCAATGCAAATAGTTGAGTATATGGAGAAGTGATGGACACGTGCAAGCTAGAAGCATGGACACGAGCGCGTCTCCAGGTAAGGAGCGTCCAACTCGGAGTGCAAAATGGATCAACCCAGTCAACACGCCACAAAAGTCGAATCGACCCAGGAGGATAGTGCCACGTCATTGCGCATGCGCTTTGGATGGATTCATAGGAGGTGGATTCGGACGAGATGGATTCGAAGGAGGTGGGTTGGAAGGAGATGGATTCGAAGGAGGTGGGTTCGAAGCATGGGTTCGAACCAGGCAGAGCACACGGAACTTTGAACTTGAATCGACCATATCTTCCAAACCGTTGATCCAAATGCTATGAAATTTTCACAGAATCTTGCATACATGTTGAAGAATATTCTCACCAAATTTCACATCGATTGGACACTTCCTTGGTCGATTCGAACCAAGGGTCGAATCGATCCTGATGTGGGCCCAGACATCTAGATTTTGGGCGAGTGGGCCCCCTCACATGCCTGAAGCGGTCTTCCCGGATTTTAGGAGAAATATCAGCCTCCTACGCTTATAAATAGAGCCCCTGGTCATTCAGAAAAGGGGTCGGAGAATTTGAAGAGAGAAAGCATGCCCGGACACTGCCAGAGTCACTCCATAAACTATTTATTTTGAGTTTTGGACTTTGTAACTGCAGTAATCATCTGTAGTCATCAAGGATAATCAATAAAAGCATAAAAACTTTGGAGTGGAGGTAGGCCGGAGATAGCTGAACCACTATGAACCTTGTGTCTCTGTTCTTTACTTTGGGATTGTTGTTCAATATTTGCTGAGATCTGAGATTTGTGTTTGAATATTATTAATTTGTATTCATACACTGGTGCTTTCACGGTATTCAGGGTTTGTGACTAATTTTGGCGCAAACACTTTGGTGCTTTCACTGAGAAAGACTAGCACCCGCTACATCGGATTTGAAGGTTTGATTTGAAGATTTTAAAGAGTTTGGATTCAAGGACAATGACTAGGCAAAATAGTAGAAGGTAGAGGGCTGAGAGAAGCCAACAGGAAGGAAGTCAACAAGCATCCTCCGGAGCTGGGGAAGGACAGGCTTCAATCTACATAACCCGGGATGAAATGGAGGCTATGGAAAATTCTTTGCAGGAGAGATTGTTGAAGAACCAAAAAGAAATGATGCAGACTTTCTTCGAGCAAATGAGAGCTGCAGGGATGCAGAACTTAGGAACAGCTACAGCCGCTGTGGATGCAGGACAGGGGACTAGGGTTGTGGAACCCGATGGAGGAGGAGATACGGAGCCAGAAGGCAATCAACAAGGGCTTGGGGGCAGGCCCTCGGGATCCAAAACAGGAGGACCTTTGGAAGGAGTTCAACAAGCTAGAGCTAACATTGCTGCTGGTGAACCACACGAGGAATATGTGCCAGAATTCCCTCGAGAGCATGGGGAGCAACCCCCAACAGACAATACCGGATTAGTGGAAATTATCAGAAGAACCGTGCGAGGTGGTTTGACGAACGGAGACTTGGAAGGAGTGAATAGGAGTCCGTTTGCTCGGGAAATAAGGATGGCTCAGAATCCACCTAAGTTTAAGCTACCTAGCGTGGAGGTATATGATGGTAAGGCGGACCCAACTGATCACTTGATGAGGTACACCAGACACATGGAGGTGCTGAGGGCATCGGAGGAAGTGATGGCCCGATGTTTCCCCTTATATTTAACGGACTTAGCTGCAATGTGGTTTAGGCAGCTGGGAGAAGGATCTATCAGGACTTGGAGGGAATTGGTGGAAAAGTTTTTGGGACAGTTTCGGGTTCACGTCAAGAGGCCGAATAATGTGATGACATTGACATCGGTGAAGCAAAGAATGGATGAATCGCTTAGAGCTTTTCCAACTCGATTCAATGCAGCAGTCGCTTCAGTGGATCGGCCTGATCCATCGTTGGTTTTAATGGCAGCAGTATCAGGAGTCAGGGATGACTCGGATTTCAAGGTATCTCTGATACGAGATCCCCCACAGGATCTCAACGAATTCTTTCACGAAGCAGAAAGGTTCCTTCGACAGGAAGACGCGAGTACGGATTTAAAGGTGCAAAGGGTTAATGCCACTCAGGATGTAGGACCATCCAGGAAAGGTTTGGACAAAGACAAAGGAAAAAGGAAGTTGGATGATGATTCTAGAAACGCTAGGAAGCGATGGAAGGATCCAAAGTTTTCTACATACACAGGATTGAACGAGACGCTGGAGCGGATATATATGGATACTCGGAATCGCCTTCCTTACCGAAGGCCAACTAGGAGAGAACCAACAGAACGGGAAAGGACATCAGGAAGGCACTGCCTCTTCCATGATTTAGATGGACATGATACCAACAGCTGGAGGCACTTAAAGGATATAATCGAGGAACATGTAAGGAATGGGCAGTTACAACAATATGTCGGAACTCGGAATACAACGGCAGGGCAGGAGCAATTACCGACTACCTCACACCGTGACGATGTGAGTCCCAGGGATGATGGTCGATTGATCATCCACTGATCAGGATAATGTGAAATAAGTAGCTAACTACTAGCAAGCAACTAAGTCATTTACACATGTATGGGGACGGAGATAGCCCCTAGGCATGCTCTGAATGACGATAAACCGCGATGCTGTGGTTTGTGAAATTTATCTTTTGCTTTTTGATTGGACACTGCTTTTCTCTTTGGATTTGGTTTTGGAGTTCGGATCGAACTCCTGGTTTTGCTTGTTTTTGATTTGGATTTTCCACTGGATGATTGTTTTTGGTTCTGAATGCTGGTTTGAATTTCTGATTCTTTGATTTCGATTTGGACTTTTGGGATTTGGATTCTGGATTGGATTTTGATTGGATTTTCATCTGGTTTATGATAAATGGTCGTCGGGTGTGAATTATGCCTGGCAAGGGGTGAGTCACTTTGCTTGAACGTGGTAAATTGGCTCATTCAGGTCGTCAAGTATGGACTATGCTCGGCAAGGGTCCAGAGTGACCAGGATTCGGCCTAGGACTTAGGCCCCATATTATCGATTATTGTTTCAGGTCGTTGAGTATGGACTATGCTCGACAAGGGTCCGGAGAGACCAGGATTCGACTTAGGACTTAAACCACGGCATTGCACAACGTCTAGGGACACTGGACCACGGTCGTCAGGTGTGGATTACGCTTAGCAAGAACCCAGAGAGGTTATGGATTCAGATATCTACCCGGAGAGGTCCTGGATCTGGTTATTGGCTATTGGATAAGGATGGATTAAGACTCGGCTGTCGAGTTCGAATGGATATGGAATTGGCTAAGGCTTTGGTTACGGGATTTGGAATTGGACATCGACTCGGAGCAGTCAAGGATGATATACTCTGGCAATATGGCTATGGACTTTGGATATTGGATTCGGAACTATTCAAAACTCGCCTTGTTATCGCAAGGCATGTTTTGGGGGTAAAGTGTTATCCCATTTTTGGTCAAAACTGGAATTTCAACGAATGGACGAGGAATGATGGATATCAGGATTGGAGATCAGTTGGAGTCATGGCTACGATCGATATCGTCAAAATTCGATTGAACTCCAATCGGGACGAAATTAATTTGAGATGATGATAAGGATTAAGAAAGGCTATGTTTCAAATTTCAGGTTAATCGGAGTTCATATGAAGGAGTTATGATCGATGCAAGGCAAGAAGGGCATGGCTGTTCGAACCCATCAAGGTGTTCGTTTCGAACCCATCAGGTTCGAATCGATCGAAGGAACACAAGGTTTGAATCGATACACTTCGTATCGGTTGGTATGGGTTCGGCT
Organism: Allium cepa; assembly: GCA_030765085.1. Lineage (NCBI taxonomy): Eukaryota > Viridiplantae > Streptophyta > Magnoliopsida > Asparagales > Amaryllidaceae > Allium > Allium cepa. The sequence goes on from CM060943.1 coordinate 118,798,383, forward strand.
CTGAGAAGGTCACGTCAGGTGTTGGTTCGACTCGATAGTGTTCGAATCGATCGAGTTACTGGTTCGAATCGATAGGCTCGTGTCGATCAAGATTGGGGCAGGCAATGTATTTCGTGTCCATACTCTCACAGGTAAAGATCTCTCTCGTGTCCATCAGGTAAGGGTTTGTTCGTATCCATCATCAAGATTGTTTTCATACCCATCTGTTTGCCTTTCATTCGTATCGATCAAATGCAACAGTTCGTATCGATCGGATCGATACGAATTACTCTCATGCGATCGATACAAGGGAACATGCAATGCAAACAGTTGAGTATATGGAGAAGTGATGGACACGTGCAAGCTAGAAGCATGGACACGAGCGCGTCTCCAGGTAAGGAGCGTCTAACTCGGAGTGCAAAATGGATCAACCCGGTCAACACGCCACAAAAGTCGAATCGACCCAGGAGGATAGCGCCACATCATTGCGCATGCGCTTTGGATGGATTCGTAGGAGGTGGATTCGAACGAGATGGATTCGAAGGAGGTGGGTTCGAAGGAGATGGATTCGAAGGAGGTGGGTTCGAAGCATGGGTTCGAACCAGATAGAGCACACGGAACTTTGAACTTGAATCGATCATATCTTCCAAACCGTTGATCCACATTCTATGAAATTTTCACAGAAGCTTGCATACATGTTGAAGAATGTTCTCACCAAATTTCACATCGATTGGACATTTCCTTGATCGATTCGAACCAAGGGTCGAATCGATCCTGATGTGGGCCCAGACCTCCAGATTTCGGGCGAGTGGGCCCCCTCACGTGCCTGAAGCGGTCTTCCCGGATTTTAGGAGAAATATCAGCCTCCTACGCTTATTAATAGAGCCCCTGGTCATTCAGAAAAGGGGTCGGAGAATTTGAAGAGAGAAAGCACGCCGAGACGCTGCCAGAGTCACTCCATAACACTATTTATTTCGAGTTTTGGACTTTGTAACTGCTGTAATCATCTGTAGTCATCAAGGATAATCAATAAAAGCATAAAAACTTTGGAGTGGACGTAGGCCGGAGTTAGCCGAACCACTATAAACCTTGTGCCTCTGCTCTTTACTTTGGGATTGTTGTTCAATATTTGCTGAGATCTGAGATTTGTGTTTGAATATTATTAATTTGTATTCATACACTGATGCTTTCACGGTATTCGAGGTTTGTGACCAATTTTGGCGCAAACAATATTCACTAAATAAATCACTATCATTTAAATCAAGCCAAAATTTCAAATCATTAAATATTTCCTTTAATTTATTTAAACTTGAAATATTCATTTAATCACCTTAAACCAAAATCAAGTTATAAAATCACATCGATTAAAAAATCTCAAATTCCATAAGTTTCAAATCGATTATATTAATTAAATAAATTCTTAATTAAATACAGTTTCAAATCAAATTTCAAATCTATCTTCTCAACCTTAATTTATTAAATCATTATAAACTCTATATTAATATTATATTTTATAAAAATAAAGCTTTATTATTAAACTTATTTTATATTAAAACAAATTTATACATCACTTAAAATCAAGAATTTAACTATATATATAAAATAACATTTATAATCATAAAATTAATATTTATAAAAAACTATATATTCTTTCCAAAAACCAAAGAAATCATCTTCAAAATATTTATATGTAGACCAACGGTGTCTTTATATAATTTGCTATCCTATGGTCAAGTGATACAGATATTTATCATTTCAATCCGTAATTTGAATATATAAGGGTATATATCATTCAACCCGCAATCCCAAATTCAATTCAATAAAAATCGCTTTGGTCTATCATTTCAACCAAATACGATTTTCTCCTATTCTACAGATCGTTCGGGTATGTATCATTTCAACCCATAGTGAATTCTATACTAACAGGGAACTTGCATAGTGATAACAGATATGATAATAATATAACATGCATATATCATCAATATAAATAACAGATAATGGTGTCAGATGTCACAGGTGAACAAATTGCATATGTATAGCAGTGTAAATAACTAACAGCAGCATATTTCTATGGTCATTTCAATTAAAATCAAATATAAGTACATTAATCGTGAGTGATTTCTTAATTTTCGAGGCTAGAGAGATTGACAATGAAGTAAAGTTATGAAATCCAGGCACAAATCTTAAACAAGGCAAGATTGAACGTGAATTTGACGAACAAAGCTGATAAATAGGAATCAATGACAAAAAATCAATCAATTTGATAGAAACAGAATAGATATATATATATATATATATATATATTATTTCCTTAAAACCAATATTTTAAATTTTACCGCTTATAAAATAATATATATATATATATATATATATATATATATATTCGGAAACCACACTCAAGTAAACTTATATCTATGAACTAATATATAAACATATGTGTAACGACCCTGGATTTTGACCCCGTTTATTTTAATTTATGTTTGGTTTAATTAAATGAAAAGTAGTTTGATCATATTAAAATGAATGGGATTTTGGATTATTGTTATTTATTTATATAAGCTGCATTTTAAAAAGGAGATTGATTTGGAAATTGAAATAAGCATTTCAATAATATTCACAATAAAAATCTATCTTATATAATTACTTAAAATACTTTACATTGTTTATATTTAGTATGAAATAGTACACGTAGATAATAATGTTTGAAATTCTAAAATAAGTTTCTTAACAATAATTTTAATAAAATTTAACTCATTTAATTAAAATGCTATACAATTGTTAACATTTGTTAAATGAATGCATATGCTTGATAATGTTTGAAATTTAAAATTTAATTCTACCAATATAAAATATAAATGTAAATAAATACAAATGAACCATAAAAATGAGAATAAGTGTAAATATAACTTATGACTCTAATTCAAATATTAATGGCTAAATAGAAAATATAAGATGTAAAATATATTGTTGATACTGTTCAATACAGAATATTAATATTTATGTAAGTCAAAAATATAAGTATAAACAAATAAGTAAACTCATGAATATAAGTTTATTATTTATAGCAAAAATATAAATGGAAATAAATAGAAAGATAAGTATAAATAAGTAAATCATATATATTGTACATAATTAAAATATTGTTAGCTGAAGAAACATAACATTTAGAATGCTTCATCTCAGCCAACATTTACCTGCAAAAATAAAAAACTAAAATGCATATCTCCATACAAATATGTATGCTACAGTTCAGACTTGAAGTTAAGAAAATAATAATAATAGTTTAGTAAAAAAACAAAATATATTTATAACCAAACCTTCATACATAAGCCAAGAATTCACAGCAAATAAAACATGTCAATACAAACAAAACCTGAGATGTCTTATACAAAATATTTGTGTCAGCCAATACTAATTAGTGTATACAAATTCAAAGACAAAACAAAGTTTGCCAGCAGCATATTAGTACAAACACAAAAGAAAAACTGCAAATATCTATATACAAATCTTTGTGTCATCTAGCATTTGATAATGTGTTAACATATGAGTAAACATATACATTAATTGGCCACTGTTATGTCTAGAAACATCATCTTTCAGCCAAAAATATGCCTTTCATTTCAGGTTTAGTACCTTAGTACATAATAAAAACAAAGCAAGATATTTTGTCAACAAAGCTTGTTCAAGAAGGCATAACTGTTGAAGGTTGTATATACGTATGTTCATTTATTCTATCTGTTGATATCATTTAGTTCAGTTATTAAAACTTATAAAGTAAAGCCTGAAAAAAGAAAAAAAACTGCAACTTGGGCTTAATACAAACAAGCTTGTTCAACATCAACAACATTCAAGGATTGGAGTTGAAACTCAAAGCTTGAAGGCTGGGAAACAAGATCAAAACTGTGTTCATCTAGAAACTGAACTACCCTCTGTTGAATCATAGGTGAGTAAACCTAATTTAAAGAAAAAGAAAATTAGTTAATTTAAACAGTTCAAACTTCATTGGATAAACTGGTTTGTATATGTTCAATTTGCATATGATTTGTGATGTTCTGTATTTCCTGAGATTTGGTACAGATTGCCCATTTGGTTCAAACTCTAGTTATTTTGTTTTATTTAGATTATTAACGAATTTAACAGCTATAAAATCTAATTCAAGTTTAAAAATTGAAGGCTTGGTGAAATTTATGATTTTTTAAAACGAAAATGAGGATTTTTATATTAGTGTTTTAAGAGCAGTTCATATATGAATAAAAACTGTAAATTCATCAATTTCACGAAATTGAAATAATAATAAATGATGAGAATCAGCTTGGAGCAAGTTCAAACCTTTATTGTACCATGAAAATTGTCAGGAAATTTTTATGTTGCCTGAGTTTAGAGTGCGAGATCCATTTAGGTTTTGAAATCATGTTTTTACCCATCTCTGTTTCGAGTCGAGAACGTCAACATAACACCATCGAGTGGCTTGAGCTCCTGGAGGCTGATTGTTTATCGTGATGTCATCGAGTGGGCAAGGGCTAGAGTGTTGCAGGTGGCTGAAGTGGCGGCGGTGTGGCATTTTGTGGAGGGGGTTAGTTAAAGTTTTCAGCTGTAGGCCTAAATTTTTGAATTCAAAATTTTGGTTGCAGTTTGGGTTTGGGATTCTATCTGCGTGTGATATGCGCCTTGTTGAGATGGAGGGTGGCTGCCGGAGTTGGGTCGTGCCGCCGTGCACGTGCACGGAAGCGGTGATTTTGGTGTCAAGCCTTGATGTAGGGGGGTCGCGAGTATTACTCGAGCGAGTGGGAGGTAATCTTCGGGTTTGTTGCGTACTGTACTCGTGTGAGTTATGGATGTGATTTATTTTTAGTTTAAAGCTTAACTTACTGTAAATATAAAAAAAAGAGAAAGAGAGAAGAAGAAGATGTTAGGGAGGACTCGAGAAAAGGCAGGGGTAACTCGGAGTAACACTCGCGTTAACGCAGGGGTAGTCTCGGGTTTTACCAGGGACGAAGTCTTGGAGTTTGGTTATCTGCAGTTCTGTGTTTTTGTTTAGGTGATGAGCTTCCGGCTTAATAATTTAAGTAGTACTTAACACTGTAACTATCACTTGTTCACTGTTTTAAATTGGTAATTTAGTTAAGGCCGAATGAAAATCAATTAACATTAATGGTTAGTTGATAATATTTGTTTGATTCCCAAATTGCAGATGTCTTTAAAATGTTAGTTGTCGAATAATTAACATTGATCAATTATTTAGAAAGTAATTAAGAATAATTATATTAAGATTGTAATTAGTGTTAGAATTAGACAACGCTTAATTGAATACTAAATTAAGAATTAACTACTTTAAGTTAATTAATCAGTGATTGATAATTAAGAAAAATCAAGTGAATTAACTAAAATGAAATAATGATTAATTTAGTAATTAGCAGGCAATAATTGAATAATTAAGTTATATTAATAAGTAATTAAAGATATTAATTAATGATCAGAGAACAGTTAATTAGGCAATTAAAGTTAACTCACTTGATTGAGGAAGTAATTCATTAATGGTATGAAATAAAATAATTTCGTAATTAAGACTTAATAATAAATTAAGGAATCATCAATTAGATGATTTGGAATGATCTAAGTAATTAATGGGTAATTAATGATTAATTAAACAGAGTTAAGTGATTAACTCTCAGGTAATTAATTCTAAATTGAATTATTTACAAGCAAGATTTTAAGGTAATTGCTTATGGATTGTTGTGTAGAATGTCTGGATTGTGATACTTATGTGAAGATATCCTATGTTACTCTGTGATATGCTGTGTTATACCTATGATGCTGGTATATGTTTTATCTGTGATAAATGCTATGTTAATTCAATTGTTGAATGTAAATTATTTAAACTGTTAAGTTAATTAGACAACTTGGTCCTTAAAATGGCGTTTGGATTCGATGAGACCGGGATCGGAAGAATCAAATTTGATTCTCCGAGAACCACATCGATCCAATTTAAACGTTAGGTCGTGAATTCTGAAATGAAGATCGAGATGGTGTTTTCAGAATGCAAGGTTTATCGTCGTTCACTCTGAGGGTGATTCCAAAATGAGTGTAACGAGATAATGCCTTCGGTTTCGTTCGAACCCGGAACGAACTTGTATGGATTGAATTCTTTCAACATATTGTTAGGCGGACGATGAGCAATCTAAGTGATATGTTCTTTAAAGGTAACCGCAGCCTCAAGCCTCATCAAACGGGAATGGCTAAAACAGGGGAGGTGCAGCAAGGTTAGGTGTGTCATGCCCAAGTAGGACAAGATATTTCCCCTGTCTAGATGTCCCTTTTATTTTGGCTTAGTGGGTGGTTGGTCGTGCCAACCACGGGGTTTATCTTGTTCGGCACTGTTCAGTAAGGAATGGTTCCGGCCTTGTGTAGTAGGGGGTCGGGAGTGATCCTCGGTACGGTGATCTAATCCCCGTACTGTGACGGGCGGTACCCAGTAGCCCTGCCATTGATGGAAATCCATTTTCCCTACGAGACCCTACGGTTTTGATTTGTATTACCCACTTTTGTGGCTAGTAGCTGGAATTTAATCATGTAACAATTTCGGCTATTTTCTATTTACTTGAAAACCCTAGACACTATTATAATATCACTGGATTTCCTATGAAATGTTTTGGTTAGCGTAAGGTAAAAACTTACCCGTATTTATTTGTGGGGAGTCTTACGTGATACCTTTATTTTCAAATGTTTTTCAAAGTTAAACAACTTAAAACCGTTTACTCATACCAGACCCATGTCTGACCCGGAGTTTATATTTTGTGTTTTCATAAACTCTTGGGTACTCAAACTTTTATGAGTAGCCAAGTGATAGGTTATGGACTTTGATTTCTGGAGGAGCTTGGAGCAGGAGGTTCCAGACGTATATAGCTATATATATATATATATATATATATATATATATATATATATATATATATATATATGTAGGCCGCTGTGTTAGTTGGGATGTACTGTACCTCTGATGTATATAGTGATAGATGTATGTATGGTTGTCAGGTGTATTGATACTGTATAACTCTGATATATGTAAAACTTTGTAATATCTATGTGATATATTATATTTTGTTTCGTTCCGCTGTGAGATTCTGATGTAGTTATTCTTTCTTTCTCTTTCTTTTCTATTTTCTATCCCTTTCTTTCTTAATGATGATACGCCTTTCTGGTAGCGGAAGGGCGGGTCGTCACAGTTGGTATCAGAGCGTAGGTTGGTGATAACCTTGGCTCTGGTAGGAATTACTCATAGAATAGAGTTTGTAGAACTCTAGAATGAGTTTGAGAGTATTAATAGATATGAGCGCGTATTTGTTAGTGAATATAAAATTGTTTTTATATTGTGTTGATTTATCTGTGTAGTGTTTATGGATTCTGGTCGATGTGTGGGACGCCATTTCATCGATAGGGAATTCTAAACTCTTAAACAAGATAGACCGACACGGTATTGTTTATAAAGGTAGGGTAAATGAAATAATTTTACCTAAAATTATATTTTGATATAAAAGAAATATTTGTTTTGAAACAACTATATATACTTGGATATTTGATTGTTAATAGTACAATCAAATAAAAAATTTAAATGTGAGTGGTTTATAACCAAATAAATTATTTAAGAATGATTTTAAATAAAAAGGAATATAACTTAAATCTGATCAAACTAGAATTTAAGTCCCGGAAATTTGAAAGGTGTTTAAATGAATTTAAACAAAAAAAATTGGGAATTTAAAAATCTTGGGAATGTTTGAAATATTTTTCCAAAGAATTGAAGGAAATAATGGAATCTTTTTTTGGAAAAAAAAATATGGTTGAATGGAAATTGTTTTGGGCAGAAATTGTGAAAGTAAGAAAGCACTGAACTCACTTCAGTCGCTGGAAAATAATCCTGATGGTGATGGCCACATCATCAGTATTCATTTTCGAGTTTCTAAAGTGATGAATTGCTGCCAGGATAGTTAGGCATGATATTGTTTGGGCTTGTTGGGTATACAAGTTGTTTTATAAATTTCAAAAGGAGAAAATTGTTTTGGTGAAAACAAGTGTTTGGAATTTGAAAATTTTATTTGATATACCAGGTGGTTATATATAGTTATTATTTAAAAATGATTTTGGAAATGAAAACCGGGCAATTGAATTTTGAGAAAATTCTATTTAATAATGTGAAAGGTTTGAATAAATCAACTATTAAACTTATAAAGTAAAGTTGATATTAATAAGAAGAAATCGGGAATTGTAATCCTGGAATTAAAATTTAACTTAAGTAAATGAAGATAAGAAACATATTGGAGGTTAACCTGAGATAAGTTAAATTGAAGTTCAAAATGAACTTAATTGGATATAAAAACTGGAAAGGAAGATAATTGTAATGACAGAATGAAATTTATACTTTAAGGGTTATATATATAATTTGAAATTGTGTTTATAAGATGAAATGACACAAATGAGCAATATAAACTTTTAAGGAAACAAATAAGTTCTGAGCTCATACAGTGAGAAATAAAATTTAAAAGAATGGTAAATAGATAAATTTAACTGAAGTTGAGTTAGAATAAAACTGAATTTGAATGTAGATAAAATTGAATGAAATAAAATTCTTATATAAATAATTAAATGTAAAACCAAAGTAAGTAGTGAATTGGATTTAAATAGAAATGGTGTGAGTTGTAAACAAATCTAATTCATGTATAAATTGAATAACCTTATTATGAACAAATTCAATAATGAATTGATAATGTTAATATAAATTTAAGAATGGATAAAAGAATGAAATAATCAGTAAATAATTGGGATTTGATTAAAGGAAAATCAAATCAAAGATTTGAATGGAAATTGGTGAAATAGAATAAATCTAAGTTGTTAGGTGGAACAGCTTGAAGAAAATAAATGACTTAAGTAAATTGTGAAATGATTATTTAAAACATGGGTTGTCGAATTTAATAAAATGGTTTGGAATCAAACTTTTTAAGAATAAAGGAAAATGCAATGAAAGGATTGTGACTAAATTAAATGTGGTGGAGTCAAGTGTAAAATTGAGATGGAACCAATTTAAAAGGGTCGTAAAGATTAAGTGATTATTTATTCACAATGATATTGTTAAATTGCATATCGAAATGAGTTGTTTTGAAGTAAATGAGAATTAGATAAAATTCTATGAATTATTGGAAGCAAAATAAGATGGTTTTGAATATGAGTTTGTTTTGCTTAAATGGATTATATAAGCAAGTTAGTTGTAAATTCCTTTTAATTAAAAGGGAATGGTTTGAGAATTGATTGAAATTAAATGTGTTGAGGATTTGAACCTTACATATGTGCTTATGAAAATATGTAATGGAGACTCTGTCAAAAACTTTTCAGAATATGAAAACTAAAAAAAAAAAATTAGCAACAAAACAATTTCAAATTGAAAATTTAAAGTAAACTAATGAATGGAGCTAATTTAAAAATAATAATAGGAATCAGTTATAAATGGAGATTGTCAATAAAAGTTCAATATTCGGAGTTAAGAAAATTGAATTCATATGGAATTGGTAATTTCAATGTAAATAAGAAGATATAAAGGCTAAAGTGGCAGAGTAGTAATATAAGAGTATATATAATGCTTATATTAAGCTTAAGAAATGAATTGGTGAAATGCTTAAGTAAAATTTGATATTGAAAAAAATTATTCCAAGTGAATAGAATCAGAATAATGTGAATAAAAGAAAATCGATGTAGTTGATAATCAATGAATATAAATACGTAGGATGTACGTATATGATTTTATTCACGTAGCAATTAGATCCAGATTCAAGCACAGAATTTCGAGATAGTCATATCGATCCGAATTAAGATTTTTCACTCGATTTTCGACGACGAACCATGGATTTGGATTTTGATTGATTCTGAGAAATTCTCTATCATAGTTGTGACTATGCAAGGAGAATGACAGTTTCTGATCAAGAAATCAGTTCTGAGTCCGCACTAGGAAGTCGGGTGGACGATACTAGTTCGGAAATGAAATTGTGTGATCGAGCGATCAGATTTGATATTACGTACGAATGATATATGTACATCGTGCGGGCTTGATTTAAAATAAATACTGGAATTCTGTAAAGAAGTCAATAAATTTGGAAAGAGTTAATACTGTGGATTTCAGAATTTAATTTTCAGAATGGATGTTTGGAATTCATTGTGTATTCCATATATCTCAGGAAATTTGTTCATGATTCATCATTAATTGTTAAACCAGTAATTCAGGAAATTGGAAGTTGAGTCGAATTTAATTGTGGTCAGGAATCCAGTTTGGATTATTGATCATCGAGAGACAAACTCTCGATAATTTTAGGAAAGCTTATCCGGATTTGTGTTCGGATAACTAGTGATGTTTGTTAGGATAGACTGTTTAATTAGTTGCTTGTTAATATGTAAATGATATTTATAATTGCATAACAACTTTTAAATTAACTGTTGTTTTAAATTTCGGGGACGAAATTCTTTTAAGGGGGAGGAATGTAACGACCCTGGATTTTGACCCCGTTTATTTTAATTTATGTTTGGTTTAATTAAATGAAAAGTAGTTTGGTCATATTAAAATGAATGGGATTTTTGATTATTGTTATTTATTTATATAAGCTGCATTTTAAAAAGGAGATTGATTCGGAAATTGAAATAAGCATTTCAATAATATTCACAATAAAAATCTATCTTATATAATTACTTAAAATACTTTACATTGTTTATATTTAGTATGAAATAATACACATAGATAATAATGTTTGAAATTCTAAAATAAGTTTCTTAACAATAATTTTAATAAAATTTAACTCATTTAATTAAAATGCTATACAATTGTTAACATTTGTTAAATGAATGCATATGCTTGATAATGTTTGAAATTTAAAATTTAATTCTAGCAATATAAAATATAAATGTAAATAAATACAAATGAACCATAAAAATGAGAATAAGTGTAAATATAACTTATGACTCTAATTCAAATATTAATGGCTAAAATAGAAAATATAAGATGTAAAATATAAATTATTGATAATGTTCAATACAAAATATTAATATTTATGTAAGTCAAAAATATAAGTATAAACAAATAAGTAAACTCATGAATATAAGTTTATTTTTTATAGCAAAAATATAAATGGAAATAAATACAAAGATAAGTACAAATAAGTAAATCATATATATTGTACATAATTAAAATATTGTTAGCTGAAGAAAAATAACATTTAGATTGCTTCATCTCAGCCAACATTTACCTGCAAAAATAAAAAAATTAAAATGCATATCTCCATACAAATATGTATGCTACAGTTCAGACTTGAAGTTAAGAAGAAAAAAATTAGTAACAAAACAAAATATCTTTATAACCAAAGCTTCATACATAAGCCAAGAATTCACAGCAAATAAAACATGTCAATACAAACAAAACCTGAGATATCTTATAAAAAATATTTGTGTCAGCCAATACTAATTAGTGTATACAAATTCAAAGACAAAACAAACTTTGCCGGCAGCATATTAGTACAAACACAAAAGAAAAACTGCAAATATCTATATACAAATCCTTGTGTCAGCTAGCATTTGATAATGTGTTAACATATGAGTAAACATATACATTAATTAGCCATTGTTATATCTGGAAACATCATCTTTCAGCCGAAAATATGCCTTTCATTTCAGGTTTAGTACCTTAGTACATAATAAAAACAAAGCAAGATATTTTGTCAACAAAGCTTGTTCAAGAAGGCATAACTGTTGAAGGTTGTATATATGTATGATCATTTATTCTATCTGTTGATATCATTTAGTTCAGTTATTAAAACTTATAAAGTAAAGCCTGAAAAAAAAAACTGCAACTTGGGCTTAATACAAACAAGCTTGTTCAACATCAACAACATTCAAGGATTGGAGTTGAAATTCAAAGCTTGAAGGCTGGGAAACAAGATCAAAACTGTGTTCATCTAGAAACTGAACTACCCTCTGTTGAATCATAGGTGAGTAAACCTAATTTAAAGGAAAACAAATTTAGTTAATTTAAATAGTTCAAACTTCATTTGATAAACTGGTTTGTATATGTTCAATTTGCATATGATTTGTGATGTTCTGTATTTCCTGAGAATTGGTACAGATTGCCCATTTGGTTCAAAATCTAGTTATTTTGTTTTATTTAGATTATTGATGAATTTAACAGCTATAAAATCTAATTCAAGTTTATAAATTGAAGGCTTGGTGAAATTTATGATTTTTTAAAACGAAAATGGGGATTTTTATATTAGTGTTTTAAGAGCAGTTCATATATGAATAAAAACTATAACTTCATCAATTTCACGAAATTGAAACAATAATAAATGATGAGAATCAGCTTGGAGCAAGTTCAAACCTTTATTGTACCATGAAAATTGTCAGGAAATTTTTATGTTGCCTGAGTTTAGAGTGCGAGATCCATTTAGGGTTTGAAATCATGTTTTTACCCATCTCTGTTTCGAGTTGAGAACGTCAACATAACACCATCGAGTGGCTCGAGCTCCTGCAGGCTGATTGTTTATCGTGATGTCATCGAGTGGGCAAGGGCTAGGGTGTTGCAGGTGGATGAAGTGGCGGCGGTGTGGCATTTTGTGGAGGGGGTTTGTTAAAGTTTTCAGCTGTAGGCCTAAATTTTTGAATTCGAAATTTTGGTTGAAGTTTGGATTTGGGATTCGATCTGGGTGTGATATGCGCCTTGTTGAGATGGAGGGTGGCTGTCGGAGTTGGGTTGTGCTGCCGTGCACGTGCACGGCAGCGGTGATTTTGGTGTCAGGCCTTGATGTAGGGGGTCACGAGTATTACTCGAGCGAGTGGGAGGTAATCTTCGGGTTTGTTGCGTACTGTACTCGTGTAAGTTATGGATGTGATTTATTTTTAGTTTAAAGCTTAACTTACTGTAAATATAAAAAAAAGAGAAAGAGAGAAGAAGAATATGTTAGGGAGGACTCGGGAAAAGGCAGGGGTAACTCGGAGTAACACTCGCGTTAACGCAGGGGTAGTCTCGGGTTTTACCAGGGACGAAGTCTTGAAGTTTGGTTATCTGCAGTTCTGTGTTTTTGTTTAGGTGATGAGCTTCAGGCTTAATAATTTAAGTAGTACTTAACACTGTAACTATCACTTGTTCACAGTTT